>JADWQK010001310.1:0-600000 GCA_017933935.1 Sesamia nonagrioides
TTTTCTCTGTAATAATATAAGTTATGTGAACAAGTCCAATCATTTTAAAATGTATGATACTCGACATATTAAAAAAAAAAAAACAGTGAAATTAACTAAATATTTAATAGCTTAATGTCTAATTGAATCTTACTTAAAATTCTTGTTCTTCTTCTGATTCTAAGAAGTCAGGATTTGTATTACGAAGACTTTCTAATTAAGGGTAATAGCGAAATTAAATCATTTTTCTTCTCCTTTGGTAAACGTATATAACAGGGATGTTTTCAGGTACTCTGGAAACTTTTCTTTTTTAGTTATACATAATTAAAACATGACGAATCTATATCCAGTGTATCCTTATAAGAAAGGATGCTGAATTCTTTTTTCCAGCCACTTAAACTGGTGGCCCTTAGTATCTTTATTTTTCAAAACCAAAGCAGTTTTTAAAATGGATGAAAAGTCAAAGAAGTCGACTTACTTTTTTTTATTTTTTATTAGTTATAAACTAGTGCTTGACTGCAATCCCGCCTGATCGTAAGCGGTGATGCAATCGTTGATGGTAAAACGCACTAGCTTATTAACCCAAAAAAAAAAAATAAAAAAAAAAAACTTCTTAACTTGCTTTGCGAACCATAGCAGCGCCCCTCGCTTCGTGAGGATCGACGCCATTCAGCGCGATCTCCGGATTGAGGGCCTGGATGAGTATGTGCGGCAGTTAGCGAAAAGGATTTTTGCGCCCTGGCAAGGGCGCCCCCATAACGCGAGACCCGTACCCCCGGACCTAGTAGCGGACGACGACCCTATCGCACTGGATTGACTTGTGGCGGTATCGACTAACTCGATACCTATATCACTAACGAACGAACTGGCAACACCGGAGGTTCGCGCTCGAAGTTTTGACAGGACGAACGGGCGCCTACAAAAATTGTAAAGTTAGCTACCTATCTGTTAGTCTGATATGATGGTGTTAATATAGAGTATAAGGGATACGGGCGTTTTATTCCATACCGTCTCCCACCTCAGACTCTTCAAGTGAGCCGCGTCCAGGTTACACGCGGCTCACTTGATTAGTAAGTACTGAACCCAACATTACACACGCATTCCTCGTGCGGCATGTGCTAGGTTAAAATAGGCACGTTGCGCGGCGAACAGACTACTCCACAAACGCTAACTCACGCGCATATGCAGCGCGGACCTTATAACCTACTCACGGAGTTGTATTGGCTTGTTCATAGCGAGTATGTGTGACCTTAAGGCGATTAGTAACGACGATGACCTTGCGCATCTGGGCGGGGCTAGGCAGAAACCCCCGCGCACCCCGCATCATATTTACGTGCACATTTCCTACTCGCTTGCTTCAAGCGCGGACGTCTCGCAACAAACGTAGAATGCCATACCATGTCTATGAAGTATACTATTCTGTCTAAAAAGTACCTAATATAGAATTACGTGGTATCAAAACTCATGCCCTAAAGTGAAACATATTAGGTAACTACTTTTATTATGTTGTTTTCGATACTGCGTTGCAGGGTTTTTTTTATTTAAAAAAGGGAAAACAAATATTAATTTATAAAAATGATTAATGCAAAATGGGAACCGGTTTATTCTTTTTTATTTATAGTTATTATTTTACGTTTTTGGTATAATTCCCATTGATACTTACCAGGACTTTAAAAAAAAAATCCCAGAAACTCCATCATCTAAATAAAACTCACAGGTCAGACTAAAATAGGTGCATATTATTTAGAATACATATTGTTTAATAATTTAGCTGACCAAATTTTAGGTAATGAACACCTGAGACTAATGAACTTAAAGAATGAAAAAAAGAAATTGTTTTGATTTACCTACTAGAAAAAAAAAATGGGGAAATTTAATCAAGTTTCATATGGATTAAATTACAAGTATCAATTATATATATTTTTTAGGGAAGGAAAATATTATTGTTTTGGACTTAGCAAAAATTTGACGATTTTTTTTTTGAGATGTTCTTAATTTTTATTGGAGGAATGAACAGGGTGTGGCCTTAGAAATAGGGCATGCAATTAGCGTAATTTTTGTTTTACCGGTAAAAAAACGGTAATTGAAATATTTTTACCGGTAAACCGGTAAAAACGGTAATTTTTTTTTTTTTTTTTCAAAATATTAATTATGTGATTGGGTAGTCTTAAAGCAGAAAATAAATAAGTACACAAGGTACAATGGTAGTGAACATGTTACATATTGCTTAAAATGAGCATATAAACACAATTTTTAAAACCATGACCTTTCCTTTGGCGCAGTCAAGCGTAAATGTAGCACCTTTAGATTAATTTAAACAATTTTCATTTTCAAAACGCAGCCAGCCAACAGATGCTGGTAAATCTACATCAAGCCCGTGGAGAACCCGGAAATAACCTCAGTGTAGCTTGCTAAACCTCTATGCGATCTTTAGTGTGAAGTAGGTATACTGGCTTGCACCAGTTCTTTTTAGCCAAGGCAAGGAGAGCGGAGTGAGTCCCTTGTCAACCGCGACCACATCTCGATGCATTCCCACGTCGGTTTTTAGGAAATATTCCCTGAGACTGCATATCTCGCGATTGTGGAGGGTCTTAACATTTAAAAAGCTTCAACTTTCACTTTTTCGCGGGGTATACACTAATACAGCCTCATAACCGATGTCAGTGGGTGATGCAATTGAAATGTAGTCAGCACCGTACGGACAGATCCAGGGTGTCGACTTCGGTCCGAGTCCATTTTAGTATGCTGAAAGAGTACATAAAATCGGGATGATCCAACCGTTGAAGGCTCGTACCTTATTTCCGCTCAATAGAAGACTATTTATTACTTTTTTCATCGATGCGAAGATGAATATGAGATGCGAAACGTTTCTTCAGCGATTGCTTTAAAACCGACATACCCAATATTTATAGGTTTCAGATGCAGAGAGCGCTCTAAGGTTTACGGAACCCGTGAGTTGGGTTCCCATGGATGCCACAATCTCTCCTCGCTTTACATGCATGACCACACATTTATCCACACAAAATTCCATCCTGATAACGCTACTGAAAGTTTCAGTAATTTTCAGTAGCTCCTTCAGTTGAAATTTGTGGGGAGCAATGAATTTTAAGTCACTCATGTAAAGGAGGTGCGATATAACCTGACCACCTCTCCTCAGCCGATAGTCTAGACGTGTATTCTCCAGCAGTGTACTTAGGATTCAAGGCTAAGCAAAATCAAAGTGGACTCAAAGTATCGCCCTGGAATAGACCTGGCTCGGATCGCTATTCCTATGAATATCTCGATATCCAGGATAGCGAAGGACCGTCCTCCATTAGCCATACACGTCATCAAGATGGTGTGCAGAGTTGCATCAACTTTATAGAACTCCATCACCCGCATGAGCACAGTGATTGTATGTGGCACCAAGTCATAACAGGCCTTATTATATAATAATAATTATTATTATTCATTTATTTCTCCTCATAATGTTTTGTTTATAGCTAAAACCGTACAATTATTCAGTCTAGTATTTGTTACATATGTGAGGAGCTGGTGTCCGTGAAAGGTAATATAAAAAAAAAACTATTCAACATGTCGATAGATCCTTTTGGGAACGACGAACTTGTTGGATAATGGCCATGTTATTAAGGAGTAGCTCCTTAGTACCGCGGGAGCCGCTCCTACATCAATTTTGAGAGGCAGACATGTTGAGTTGCTGTCAATATGTTTATTAATTTTAACTTTAAAATTGGATGTAAGAACCTTAAAGATGGTCGGTAAACAAGTGATCGGCCTATAATTTTTGGGTTCCGCAGTGCTACCTGATTTACGAAGCAGGTGGGTTACTCTAGTTGTTAGGAACTGAGGTAGCGAACCAGACTCAAGCGAGCGTGCAACTTTGAAAACCATTTGATCCAAAAAAGCAACATGCACCGAACAGATACTGCGCCAGAATGAACACATGGCATCGTCATCCAGTAGGTAAGTGTCAGACACCTTCGTCTGGTCGATAAACCCACCTTTCATTGTTTTAGAAAGTGCGATTCTGGGTGTACCGTACATTTTATGCTTCAGGAAGTCGATGTGCTCAATGACACGGGTCGTATAATCCTGTACGTTGGTATTTGTACCTGAAAATACCCGCCTTACAAAGCGTATCACTCTAGGACGAGTATCACATTCCCTGAAGCAGATTAGTATACCGATAAGTGCTCTGGCCCCACCAATACGGTATTCAATCTTGCACTACCAAGCTAGTAAGACTGGTTACGTTCGTCAAGCTCTGGAGTCATTGGAAAATTTGACATGAGTTCGATAGTCGTTGTACAGTACAGTTATACAAACTAATGAATGACACGAATCGTCACAAAGACTTACGTTAAAGCTGCTGTCAAGTGTCAAACATTACATATAATGGAAAGTTTGACGTATGCGTGATAAATGAACAACGTTGCCCAAAAACATAAAACCGGTAAATTACCGGTTTTATATTTTTTACCGGTAATTTTATAGTTAAAGAGAGAAAAGGCGGTAAAAATGAAAACCGGTAAACCGGTATTGCATGCCCTACTTAGAAATAACTTTAACCCGAAGGAATCTAGAAGCGCGATATAACCGAATCATACTAATATTATGAATGGGAAAGTGTCATACTAATATATTATTATAAATGGGAAAGTGAGTTTGTTTGTTTGTTTGTTCTGCTTTCACACTGTAACTACTGAACCGATTGCTTTGAAATTTTGTAGACGTAAAGTTAGAAATCCGGATTATATGATAGGGTACTTCTTATCTCGGAAAAATTTGGTGTTCCCGAAGGAAATCTGAAAAGCACGTTATAATCGAACTTCACGCGGGCGAAGCCGCGGGCGGAAAGCTAGTATCAAAATAAAACATCATATAAAATCACGTAAAGCGTCCCAGCGTGGCAATAAATGCAAACCTTTAATAATTATACACAAAATCACTAAAAATACTTCGTTGCACTCGAAGTACTTAGTGTTACAGCTTGCGCTTCCCGCTCATCTATGAAGCTATACTTAGTTTCATAATTATTTTATATCGATCGTAGTTGCGTAAAATATTTATGTTAATTTAAATTTATTATGATTACTTTAAATTACTTGGGAGGATTTTAAAACCTTAGTTTATTCTAAAATCACACTTGGAAGTACACTTCCGGGCTTTCGGCCATTAATTTATTAATTTTAGAATTATTGATGCAACTTCCGATTACCGCCAACTTTTATTTTATTATAAAATCCTATCGAGCATTAGTCTTCCCGCCCATCGGATATTTATTTATTGAATCAAGCATTGTTCAAATAAATAAATATAAACAACTTTCGATATTTTAGGTTAATCCAAATATCTGTACAGTCAGAAGCAAAAATATGTATACATTGCCAAGGCTCCAAAAATATGTAAACATCTTCGACTTTAAGACGGAGTGCTCAACTTGAAGAGCATAAAATTGTAGCCACCGGTTCACATCATAAATATGTATAAGCTCAATGCTTCATTAAATTATGCCCACCACGAAAGGAACAATACTATGTATGCACGCTTCCATCAATAGCATGTATTCACGTGTTGGTTCATAAATTAATGAAGCAATGAGCGTATACATATTTATGATGTGAACCGGTGGCTACAATTTTATGCTCTTCAAGTTGAGCACTTCGTCTTAAAGTCGAAGATGTTTACATATTTTTGGAGCCTTGGCAATGTATACATATTTTTGCTTCTGACTGTACACAATTATTGACAATTACTAGCGTTACTATTATCTTTTTCTTAATTTTATTCAATACCTGATAATTTCCGTTTCCGTTGGCTATTAGTTTTGTGACTATTCGTTAGTGTTTTGACTCAATGGTTTATAAATGGTACTGATGTCTGCACTGTTGATCATTAATTAAACAGACTTGTACTGGATCATACTACGTCGTTATTATTTTCCACGCTTCTGAAGCATGTCTTTACATTAGTATCCAAGGGTGCGCGGAGCAAAAAGTGACACAGCCTCCTCTCACGAGCGCTGGCGCGAGACTGCCGACCACCCGCGCCCGCGTCCCGCATAGAGCCCCTCTGAACCTCGTAAGGCGAACGGACACTCATTTTTATTACTTTTCTTATTAAATATTTCATCAATTTTAAAATAGAACTATGATTTTATAGTTCTTACAGGTACACGTTACCGCGAGTAAGAATATTTTAAAAAGTCTAAGTCTAAAAAACGCTGTGTAGAAATATTTTTTTTTTTTGACGTAAATATAGGCCGTATAGAAAATAATAAACAATGAAAATGTTGTGCTTGAATCTATGATTATAACATATTTTTTTAAAAAATTTTGATCCAGGCATTCTGGAGTCATAAACTTTGAAAGATGAGCGTTTTTGGCCGCTCGAGGGTATCTATCACCTTAAGGCCGCTGCCTCGAATCTTGCGGGCAGCGGGCGGTGGCGGCAGCGGCGCAGGAGCCGAGCGGGCATTGAAGACCCGTTCTCGACCCTAGCGGGTAGATCGCGCGTCACTATACCCGCGTAGTGTTGTGTTCACGATTGTGTCGACGAGATATTTGTTTTTATTCGTGAAAGAAATGTCTGAATAATGGCGACAACATCTTTTGATTCAAATGTATTCCTAACGCTCGATCACGGCTCGCTGCCCGCCCGCTGCCCGCAAGATTCGAGCGCAAGAAGTACACCGCTCCCTACCCGCCACCGCCCCGCTGCCGCGCTGCTGTTTTCGAGAACCGGTCCGTTTGATTTTACGTATAAGATTTTGCCGCTCACTCGCCGCCGCCGCCGCCGCCGCCGCCCCGCTGCCCGCAAGATCGAGGCAGCGGCCTAATATATCAGTTCAATTTACTGTATTGTTACTATTTACTTTTTATTGCGCCGGACGGATCGCATTAGATATTGTAACCGCGTCACCGAGACTCGCTCTTCTTCTTCTTCTTCCTCAGCCTATAGATGTCCAC
Source organism: Sesamia nonagrioides (assembly GCA_017933935.1). Lineage (NCBI taxonomy): Eukaryota > Metazoa > Arthropoda > Insecta > Lepidoptera > Noctuidae > Sesamia > Sesamia nonagrioides. The sequence goes on from JADWQK010001310.1 coordinate 6,948, forward strand.
TGCTGGACAAAGGCCTCCCCCAAGGCTTTCCACGCCGACTGGTCTTGTGCTGCCCGCATCCATCGGCTTCCCGCGACCTTCACCAGGTCATCGGTCCACCTTGTTGGGGGCCTCCCCACGCTGCGTCTTCCAGTACGTGGCCGCCACTCCAGAACCTTACTGCCCCGTTGGCCATCGGTTCTACGAGCAATGTGCCCTGCCCACTGCCACTTAAGTTTAGCGACTCGCAGAGCTATGTCGGTGACTTTGGTTCTTCTGCGGATCTCCTCATTTCTGATTCGATCACGCAGAGAAACTCCGAGAATAGCTCTTTCCATTGCCCTTTGTGTGACTCTGAGCCTTCGTATGTGGCCCATTATGAGCGACCACGTTTCAGTTCCGTAAGTCATCACTGGCAACACACAAAAAGACTTTAGTCTTGAGACACTGGTATCTTGGACGGCGAGAAGTTAAAGCGTAGCTTCCCGAACGCTGCCCAGCCGAGCTGGATTTGACGAGATGACCTCTTTCTCGAAGTTGGACCTACCTAGTTGGACTGTTTGTCCCAGGTATATGTACTCGCATTCTGCGCAAGCCGCAGAGGGCGATGGCCGTCAGGGTCGTCCGCGGGTATCGCACGATTTCCTACGAGGCGGCTTGCGTCCTGGCCGGATCCCCGCCCTGGGACCTAGATGCGAAAGTACTCGCGTCATTGTACCGATGGCGCGAGGAAGAGCGGACACGGGGCTTCAGTCCGGCGCAGCGGCAGATCGGGCTGCGCCGAGAGGAGCTCCGTCAGGTCCTGGTGGCGGACTGGCGGCAAATGCTCATGCGCCCTACCGCCGGCCTCGCTACCGTCGAGGCGATCCGGCCAGTACTCGACGACTGGCTCGGGAGAAGGCACGGCTCTCTGTCGTTCAGGGTGACGCAGGTACTTTCGGGGCATGGCTGCTTCGGCAAGTACCTGCGTCGCTTAGGCAGGGAGCCGGACGCTCGGTGCCACCATTAATAAAATGAATCGTACAAAAGAAGGTAAGTCCAGTATCTCGCTTTAGTCACTCTCGATACTCTCGTTCCGTATGCGCGTGTGTCCTCGGTGGCTAAGAAAATCTTTTCCGCATTCAAAATGGCGTTTTGTGTAATGCGTAAATGCACGAATTATTTTAGAAAAACCAACAAAAGTCATGGAATCACATATCATAAGTAATTATTCCAAAATATTTAGATAAATGATATAGTTTCAATTATTTTGTCAAACATTCTTACAAATGATGCTTAGGTTGCCATAGTAAGTAAAAAAAGAGAGAGCTAATTGGATTTCTTGCGAGTGCGATAATGACGCGGACGCATTAGACATAGATTAGTTGCAAAGAAGCGATAATGTTTATGTTGACTTTTATACCTACAAATTATAGTTCTGTTTAATATTATTCATGAAAATCTTATTGCAACAGTTATGTAAAACATTTATAAAATTACGTGTTTATTTTGTGTTGCTAAGTAATAGAGTCAAATGACATGAAATTATAAAATGGGAAAGTGCGAGTCGATATTAAATGAACATGAAGTATTTTTTATTATTATATATTATAAACAAGCGCTTGACCGCAATCCTGCCTGATGGTAAGCAGTGACACAGTCCTTGATGGTAAAGCGCACTAGTTTATTGAGAGCCTATTCACTCTAGTCTCGAAGACACTCAAATTGTAGTCCGACGGAAACACCACCGCTGGCAAACTGTTCCAGTCCCTCGATGTACGCGATGATGTTCCCGAGGGAAATCTAAAAAGCGCGATATAACCGAACTGCACGCGGGCGGAAAGCTAGTAATATAAATAAATATTTCCTACGCTCACACCAATTAACCCAGCATATAGAAATATACACATAATGTTTGCATAATGATTTACATTTGAAAAATTAAAATATTATTTGAAATTTAGTAAGTATAGATTAAACCGAATTAATTTCACTAATTATAATGGTTTGGTTTCCTTTGATCAAAGTCACAAAATATTAAATACCTACATTTTAATCAAGTATTACAAAACTTCAATGACAAGCATTAAAGTTTTGTAATATGTACTTGATTGAAGTGTAAAACTTTTCATAAAAAAATACATGCACCTATTGAGCACCTACTACACTACCACCTACGAAATTACCAGTTACCGTTAACTCTGTTATATTTCCTATCTGTATTTTTGTTATTCTTTGGGCAACTTGTTGCTGTTTCCATTTAAGCGCAAACGACACACACTAGCCATCTTTTTCTTCTCTATGCTTTAGATTGCGCCCTATCTCACTCACACTTCATCAACGTGTGAAATGTACGCAGAATAAAAAATTGCATGTGTGTGCTGCTGCTCCGAACGGCACATTTATTTGGGTTAGTTTGTTAGAACATATCATATCTGTTAATATTATATCATTGATTACGAGCTATCTGTTGTTGTTTGAATCTGCTGTTTTAAAATTAAGTTATTTATTTAATTTTCGTATTATATTTATTTATTTATTTTTAATTTGTGTAGGTATTATATAAATATGCCAGTTGTAACGTGTTAGATATGTGAAGTGAGAACAAGTCGTGTGGAAAACAAAACTCAACATTTATGGCTCTATTTCCACTGGATGAAGATCGGTTAGTACATTTTACGAATTAACTACACTCTAAATCAACATATCTTATAATATATGGAATTTTAGGACATAATTCTGAAAATAAATCTGCAAATATGTTTTTCGTCGTAAACATTAGTGTGGTGCATTTTTTTATCGACTATCGATAAATCCTTTTTTTTGTATCAGTGGTATTTATAAGTTCATAACATTATTAAATTCGGCGACTGATTTGTGACAAATAGAAATGGTTTTTGAATTAATGGTATTCATTAATTATTTTACTTTGTAGGTGCAAACAATAGGTAAAAATAACGAGTAAAGAGAACTTTGCCTATGTACCTATAGAAAAATTGCACCTATTGAAATATATTTGTGGAAAGCATTTTCTAGTTAGGGATTTTAAAAAGAAAAAGAAACAAATTGGAAGAAATGCTGTTCTGGGTATCTGAATTATGGCTGAGCCCCTGAGCGATGACAAATTGAATGACTTCCCGCGCCATATAGCTAAAGAAGCTATAGAAAACCAATACCTACAATTTGATGCTCCTAATTTCATTAATAAAATTCCATATTTGTTTCAGAACTTCCAGAAATAACAGCAACACACCCGGAGTCCAGATCAGTCCGTGGTGGCGGAAAATGCGGCAGTAGTAAATTCATTATATACATAATAATATTTATTTTAATAATAGTATTTAATGAATTTATGAAATCGATTTATCAGTTTCGAAGCCTATTCAATACAAACATACTCACAATATTGTTGTGAATGTGCACAGCACTAGTCAGCCCCCATCACTAGTGCAGTGACACAGCGTGTAAAAAGATGGCGCCCAAGCCACACGACACCTACGTCTAGGTTAAGTCACTAATGTCTATCTATAAGTTGTCTTAATTAAACAAGAGATTTAATAAACTAGTCTTTATTATAATCATGACCCAAACATGGTGTCAGTAATTGGGTTCGTACTCGTAGTCTACGTTCCGTGACAATATAGTCATTGTGAAACTGTCTTATGAAAAGGCGGCGTCATGTCTGATGAGAACCAAAAGCCCAAGAAACTTTCGGCAATGTCCAGTCCGCAGCCCATGGAGATGAATGGTAACTTGGCTCAACAGTGGAAAAAATGGGTGCAGTTTTTTAAAATATATTTACGTGCGTCTGGTATGGATGAAGAGTGTGATGGCAGAAAGGTAGCTTTATTTCTACATGTCATTGGTGAAAAGGGTGTGGAGGTATTCAATACGTTTGGAAAAGACGTAGATGTCATTAAATATGACGAGCTCATCGAGCTATTTCAAAATCACTTCGCACCAAAAGCTAACCTCACTTATAAATGTCATAGTTTTTTCACCTACAAACAAGGTGAAAATGAAACCTTAGATGATTTTGTTTGCACACTAAAATTAAGGTCGCAAAACTGTGAACTGGGAGAGCTGAAGGAACGTCTAGTCAAAATAATGTTTATATGTAACATGCATCAAAAATACAACTTCATAAGAGAGAAATTATTACTAGAAGATAAACTAGATCTCAACAAGGCCTTACAGGTGGCAAAGGCCATGCTTGCTTCCAGACTTCAAACAGAAGAATTATCGGCAGAGCAAAGTTCAGTCTTGTATAATACGAGTCAGTCACAGTCAAGACCAAAGTTTAACTCAAGGATTGTTAATCAAAATAGTCAGCAGTCAAGACAAGAAATTTGTACAAGATGTGGTCAGGTGCATCGTTATAAGTGTCCAGCATTAGGTGCAAAGTGCAAAAAATGTGAAAAAGTTGGTCATTTTGCGGTTTGTTGTCGGTCAGTGCAGTCAAAGTCAGTAAAATATGTGCAGTCAGATGGTGATACGCAACAGGTACAGTCAGATAAAGATCAAATGTTTGTAGGCCACATTCAGTCATCCAAATCAAGTGAATGGACAATTAACTTATTTATAAATAATTCACAAATAAATTGTATTATTGACACAGGCAGTGATGTCAATATTATGTCAAAAAGTGTTTATGATTCACTTAATACCAAGAATGTGTTGTCTAAAACCGATATAAAAATTAAGTCATATACTGGTAATAGTCTGGAGGTACTGGGTCAACAAAACTTTGAGTGTAAATTTCATTTTAATGATCTCCAAATGACAAAACAAATTGTTTTTATAATTGCAAATGTAAATTCACCAACTGTATTAGGTAAAGTTACATGTTCAGAAATTGGACTAATTAAAAGAGTTTTTTGTGTAGACACTACAAGCATGCAGCTAACGGAAAGTGATAGTCAATTGTCTCCGGAAATGAGTCCAAAGAAGTTAAATTCAAGTCTAAAAATATGTCCTAAAGTCATAAAAAGTCAGTCACAGCCATTTTCTTTGCAGTCAAGTCAGTCACAAAATGTAAGGTTAAATAAACTTATTGAATGTAATACTTCTCTTTTTACCGGTCTTGGTTGTCTTCCGGGTGAATGTCACATAAGTATAAACCCTGAGGTACAGCCAAAAGTCGATGCTCCAAGAAAGGTACCGTTTGCATTACATCATAGACTTCAAGAAGAACTTAAGAAGATGGAAAAGATGGATGTCATTACCAAGGTCACAGAACCTACTGATTGGGTGAGTTCTTTAATTTTAATTGAAAAAAAAGTGGTCAATTGAGGGTATGTCTAGACCCACGTAATTTAAATCAAGCAATTAACAGGACTCATTATCCTATTCCATCAGTAGACATGGTTCGTGCCAAGGTGGTTGGTGCAAGGTTTTTTTCCACCTTGGATGCAAGTAGTGGATTTTGGATGTGCAAACTGAGTGAGAAAAGTTCCTATATTACAACTTTTAATACACCTTTTGGCCGATACCGCTTTAAACGTCTTCCTTATGGCGTCAACTGTGCTCCTGAATATTTCCACAGAATCATGACAGAAATATTTGGTGACATACCAGGGGTGGCAGTATACAGCGATGATATTTTAGTAAGTGGTCAAACACTACAAGAGCATAATGAACGTCTTAATATGGTATTTAAAAGGGCAAAAGAAAATAATGTCAAGTTTAATAAGGAGAAATGTTCATTCGCCAAGGAAAATATTAAATATCTGGGCCATATTTTTCTTGCAAATGGAATCACAGCTGACCCAGACAAAATCAGAGCAATCAAAGAAATACCTTCTCCCACCTGTCTAAAGGATTTACAAAGATTTCTGGGCCTACTTAATTATCTAAGTCCTTTTATTAAAAACATGGCTGTAGAGACAGAAATTCTGCGTCAATTATTAAAAAAATCTACTGATTGGCAGTGGACTGCCAATCATGAAAGGACATTTTGTCGTTTGAAGCAATTAATATGTCAGGTTCCAGTGTTGTCACATTTTAATGTTAAGGATCCTATTGTACTACAAAGTGATGCTAGTAAGAGTGCTGTCGGAGCAGTGTTATTACAAAATCAACATCCAGTATATTATGCGTCAAAAACTTTAACAGATACAGCAAAACATGGCTCAAATAGAGAAAGAACTATAGGCAATAGTTTTTGCCTGCACCAAATTTCATCAATTTATATACGGACAAACTGTAACTGTAGAGACAGATCATGCTCCTTTAATAACATTGTTTAAAAAGCCTTTAGCTGAGGTTCCAACACGTCTGCAAAGAATGATGTTAAAAATACAAGTCTATAGTCTAAATGTAGTCTACAAGAAGGGTAGTCACATGTACATTGCCGATACCCTGTCAAGAGCAGCACTCCCAGAAACAAGTTCAGATGAATTAGATGATGATATCATTGTTCATGTAAATTTACTAATAAGATCATTACCAGTCTCACCAGAACGTCTGCAATGGTTAATCAAAGGCACTAATGAAGATGAAAGTTGTCAAATTTTAAAAAAAATATTGTAAAGAAGGATGGCCATCAAGTAAAACTCAAATTCACAAAAATTTGAATGAATATTGGCAGTATCGATTTGAGTTACATACAGAAAATGATTTAGTTTTCAGAAATAACAGTATAGTTATACCTAAAAAGTTAAGGCCAGATATTTTAAAAATAATACACAGTGGTCATTTGGGAATTGAAAGGTCAAAAGCGTTTGCTAGAGGACATGTATTTTGGCCATTTATGGCAACTGATATAAAAAACATTGTCGAGTCATGTCATATTTGTTTGTCACATAGAAGTGCCAATGCTCCAGAACCACTAATGTCACATGGCGTGACATCATTTCCATGGGAAAAAGTTGGTGTTGATTTTATGGATTATAAATCTAAAAAATACATAGTGCTACAAGACTATTACTCAAATTATATTGAAATAATGGCAGTCGCAAGTACTAATGCCAAAACAGTAATTGTTAGTCTTAAAAGTATTTTTAGCAGACATGGAATCCCAGTACAGTTGTTCTCTGACAATGGACCACCATTTAACTCAGCAGAGTTTAAAAAATTTATTTCAGACTGGGGAATACATCACAATACATCAAGCCCCTACATACCAAGGTCAAATGGGTTGGTGGAGTCCGCAGTAAAGATATGTAAACGTCTTCTTACCAAGTCAGAGGAGTCAGGAACAAACCCTTATCTTGCTCTGCTGCAATTCAGGAATACACCAAGAGGAAATCTACCATCACCGGCCCAATTGTTTATGTCACGTTCACTTAGAACACAATTACCAACAGTCACAAAAAACTTAAAACCTAAAACAGTCAAATTTCAGGAATATGTAAAAACTAAGGAAGAAAATAAAAACAAAATGAAGAACTACTATGACAGAAAGACTAAATCATTACCTACCCGAAATTCATGAAGGAGATAAAGTCTATTTTAAGAAAATGCCAGATACTCCCTGGAGTACAGGCACGGTAAGGTCCAAATGTGATCAGCCTAGGTCATATACTATTGAAGGGTCTGATGGATTTATAGGAAGGAGAAATAGGCAGCACATTTTGAAGCCTCCGCAGATAGAGCAAACAGTATCTCAAGAGGTACTACAAAAAAGTCCAATTATCAAGACACCTCCCCACACAGCAGCACCTTGTGTGCAAGAGCCAACAACTCCTGAAATGCGCAGTAGGTATGGCAGATTGATAAGACCACCAAGACGGTTGGATCTATAAATTTAATATTTCCTGTAATTGGGATTAAAATGTTTATTTGATTACTTAGGCAATGACTGTGGAAGACTAATTAAATTAAGTTTTAGTTTCATCATCATCATCATTCCCCTGTCCTAATCCCAATTTATTTGGGGTCGGCGCAACATGTTTTATTTATTTATTTAGTTTGTTAAACATATCTTTGTTGTCAAAATTAAACTATATTAATTTTTAAGAGTTTGGTCAAATTGTTGTACACAATCTCAAGCTGTAATTATAATAACTTTCTTGATAAGGAGGATGTTGTGAATGTGCACAGCACTAGTCAGCCCCCATCACTAGTGCAGTGACACAGCGTGTAAAAAGATGGCGCCCAAGCCACACGACACCTACGTCTAGGTTAAGTCACTAATGTCTATCTATAAGTTGTCTTAATTAAACAAGAGATTTAATAAACTAGTCTTTATTATAATCATGACCCAAACAAATATATTCCATATTTGTAGGAGAACTTCCAGAAACAACACACCCGGAGTCCAGATCATTCAGTGGCGGCGGAAAATGCGGCAGTTTAATTCATTAAATATTATTTATTTTATTTTAATAAAAATAAAATATTTTTTTTTTTAATCTATATATTTTTTCTTATTTGAAAATATCAAAAATTGTTACTAATGTTACCGATCCCATAATGTTATCGATAACGCCACATCCCTATTTTTTTTTTCTTCATGTTGGCGACATTGATGCGTGGAAATTAAATTCTTACTAAATTATCTGTGGTTTTAAATAGCTTCGTTAGGTTGGTATTGAGCCAGTCCATGTGTTTCTTAGTCGTACATTACATTGACATTCGTTCTTTTTTTACTAGGGACTGCAGCGCTGCCAATCGCGGGGAAAATCCCCGATTTGCGGGGAATTGAAGGTGAGCGCGGGGAGAGCTCGGGGAATGACATAAATCGGGGAATTTCGGGGAATCCAGACTAATTCGGCTAAAATTATTTTATGTTGGGTACCTAATACTTTACAACTAAGAATGCCTGCTCAACTGTCATTTCTATACCATTTTGTATTTCTCAACCATGGAAGTAATAAGTACTACGTACAACTGAAAGGCTTACTGTGCGACTAAGCACGCGCCGAGTGAGAGGTCTTTTCCCAACTTTCGATCCAGCCGTCCCCTGCTGTCCTCTCTAGCGACGCGACGCCCTAAGCCGAGGTTCGCACCCCACAGGGGGTGCCCTTAGTGCGTAGTCGCCTAATTTTAAGTTAGTTTTAAGTGCCCCTGGCTGGAGGCTTTAATTTTTAATTAATGCATCCACAGGAAAGTCCGGTTAAGTAGTTACGGCCTCTAATGGCCACCTACGAGATGCCATATCAAAAAAAAAAAGGCCTTTTCCCTTGCGAGAAATATATCTTGGTATGACAGCAAATGAAAGTGTTAACAATATACGCAAGGATCAAACTATTTCTAGTACCGATTTGAATGCATTTTATAAATCCTGTTTAGCATTCTATATCGAACTAACGGCAGACATTGTAAAAAGGTTTGACTTCAGCAATCCTTTGTTTGAATTAATTTCTGTCGTCAAACCCTCTGACGCTCAGGCTTTTCAACATTAAGGTCCGTATTACAGAACGGCACTCAAACTCAAGCTCTACTTAAGTCTCGTTTCAAGCCTTTTGATTGGTTGAAACCAGTTTTAAGTAATATTTAAGCAGAGATCAATGCTTGAGTTTCCTTCTGGAATATGCATCTAAAACTCTGTATGGAGTTTTTACACGTTTCCCCATTTTAAAAAAATATGTTGATCAACAAACTGTTGACAACGAATGGCACATGCAACATGCATTGCTGAAATTTAAGGGCTTAGGTTTAGAATCACTACCACTCGTTGAGTACTGGCCTAAGGTTTATAACGTAAAGAATAAGGCTGGTAAGTTTTTGTTTAAAATTTAAAAAAAGTAATAGGTCTTCTATTAATATTACCTTTTTCAAACGCGTCTGTGGAGAGGATTTTCAGCAACTTAAATAATATTAAAACACAGCACCGTGGGAGCCTCAACAATGACACCATTGCTGCGATAATGCATACCAAACAAGGTATAGCTAAAGCGGGGAATATTTTAAAATTTTAACCTGACTTACCTATGATTACAGCGAAAATATGGCATAAATAATATGTACAATAATATGTCCAAATAAAATAAGGGCCACCAAATATTTAACGTACTCGTATAGATAAGCAACAGTAATATATATTTTTTGCAGAAAACAGTGTTTTTATTTCAAAAATATAAATTCGGGGAATATGTGGGGAATTAATCAAAACAAGCGGGGAATTTCGGGGAATTGACAACACTGACGCGGGGAATCGTGACTTTTTTATTGGCAGCACTGCTAGGGAGTCCCGTCAGTCAGCCGTCTCATAAAACGTCTAGTGTTTACTTGCTGTGTTAGTGTCTATATTCCCTAATCTGATAGTTTTCTGAGATAAAAGATGGATAGACTACCAATGTGTAGGCTATGTTTAGCGGAGAATGTCCGCCTGTGTATAGTGGCCAACAGGAACTTGCACAAACTATATGACACGCTGACTAATATTCCAGTAAGTTGGTATTTTTAGAGTTGTTATGTTCTTATGGACTAATAATGTTGATAGTTTAGCACCAGTGTATCAACCCTAAGACAGCACTAGCAAGTATTATTCTATAGTTAACCTATCTCCTCATAATGACTCAATTTGATTATAGAATAAACTAAAGTTAAGCAAAACAACTACATGACTTTTAGAATATATAACACCAGCTTTATTCACTTGTCATACTCCATGACAGTTTTATTTGTGCTCTTCATTTCCTTTTTTATTGTTGCCCACTGTACTGTGGGTGCCATTACAAACATTTAAAGTCACACACTCAAATAGACAGACCCGGAACAACTACCTGTCATACAAATTGGTTCTGTATGGGTTCAATTCCCACCCGTGCCATTACACACTATGTCTTAATTCAAAAGATTCTCATTTCAAGGAATGTTTATGTTTGTAACCAGTGTTTCTCATTCTAAGTGGATAATTGTTATCTGTTTTTGAGAAATAAATGTTTCAATTTAAACTATGGAACAATAATAAATGTTCCTTTACTAAGTCACATGGTTTTTCTTTAACTGTAGTATGTAACAAAGTTTATTTAATTTATAAACTGCCAGTTTGTAAGAGTAGTTCTCATACACAGTGTGCCAACAATGAGAACGTTGAGGAGACTACTAGTTACATTAAATGGAGACACATGTCTACCTTATACCTATACAATATGTAAAGAAAACCCTGTCCGACCCAAAAGGATAATAAAGGTTAGGTAAACACTTGACCAAATATGATATAAAATTTTACATAATCATCATAGTAACAATACTAATGAATTTTGAAATAATCCTTTTTTCCGGGAAATTCATTCCAATTTCCCCGAACTTTGGTAATTTTTAAAAAAGTGACAACACCGGTATTATTATAAGCGAATAGCGACGCGACCACGTCACAGGTACCGCGTGCCCTGCCCCCCGCCGCCCGCGGAATGGGGTTGCTTACCGCACATGTGTTAAGTTACCTCTTTTTGCGAAATAATATTTATTTTTTTAGGGGGATTCTTTTTTTAAGTTTTGCCTGTCTTTGTGGGCATTTATAGAATCAGTTATCGATACCTAACAACACCTTCACGGATCGGACAGGGTTTTCTTTACATACTGTATAATTACACATAAAAATATAAACTGTTAAATAATAAAATAATATTGTATTGTAATATCTTTAAAATCAAATCAAAATTGTTTATTTCAAATTAACCATCCGTTGGTGCTTTTGAATAGTCAATGTAAGTCCAAGAAAAGTGAAGCTAAGTTGCACGTTCCAAAGAGTAGATCTCTATGTAGAAGAACGTGCAAGATACTCCATGGACACTCTTTTAAAATCATAATATGGGTTACATTTCTTTGTTTTATATTTCTGTTGCTTCTATCATGTGAGCACAATACACACATAAAGAGTTTATTAATTGTATCAAAAATAATGCATACGTATAAAATGCTCCACTGTATAGTTGTATGTTGAGATAGATTAATGATAGCAAGTTTATACCTTAATGATATTTGGTAGCTGTTTAGTAAGAATAATGCTTATTCTTTTGTATAAATGACTAGCGGTCGCTAGCGATTTCGTTCGCGTGGAGTTAGTTATGCTCCGCTCCAATTGGTTGCTGCGTGATGCTATATAGCCTAAAGCCTTCCTGGATTAATGGGATGTCCAATGCAGAAAATTTTCAAATTGGACCTGTAGTTTCTGAGATAAGCGTGTTCAAACAAACTCTTGAGCTTTATATATTAGTATAGGTGAATAAATAATAAAATCAAAATAGTCAATACAATACATGACAAGTGTTGTTTCAGTTTGTAACTGAAGACAGTAGACCAATGCTTGCTTGTGCATTTTGCTTTGCAAAATTAAAGCAATCCTACCGATTACTTCAACAATGTCTGAAAGCCGAGAAGCTCTTCGCTCAGAAGATGAATGACAAAAATGAGGTAAGATATTCTTTAACAGCAATTCGTTCATATAAGTTTTAATTTCCCTATAATGTAAAAGTGATTCCTCTCAATCTCATACTTATTTTGTTTGGATTTTAAATCAAGTAAACCATTGCATATTGCATAACAATATCTAAGATTTTGTCAAATATATATGCATACAATTATTATACATACAATATTAGACATACAATTATTACCTGTTATTCTATGTTACAATAGCTAGTGCAGTGGTCAGTTAAATTGGTGGCATATTGGAAATGTCCTCACCAGGGTTCGAAGGATATACCTATATCAATTGATATATATCATGATATCATGATTTCATTTTTACAATGGACTTCCAGAGGTGGTTCAAGATCTGAGCCTGAATAAATTCAAATCCTTCATTAAACGTAAGTTGTGTCAGAAAGCATTTTATAGTGTGAAGGATTATATTGAGGACAAAAAGGCTTGGGCTTGAGCTGCGTCCGATTTCTATACAATGATTGTTCTTTGATTTTTCCTCTTGTAGTTTTATTATGTAATTGTTTATGTTATTTATTCAAAGCCTGTATTACACACTATGTAGCCAAGCATATTGTACGTTACGGAATTGTATCGCTGACAGAGGTGTTCGGCACTTGTACAGCTGCACAGGAGCTAAACTTTCCACAGATTCGGGAACACTGTTGGAGCTGCTGAATCTTGGACAAAACTATGTTAGCATTTTGTAGATTCAATTTCTTAGTATTGTATAATTGCATGGCAAACGTGTGAGCACAATGTACGAATGTGCTGTAAGGCATTTATTTGTTGGGTTAGTCTTTTTTATTGACTTGACTTAATTGTGCTCTGGCTGTTGAGAGTATGTCATGCTCACTCAAATGTCTCGCTGATGGTGGCATGTGTTTTGGGTCATTGGGTTCCCTTCGATATGGTTGAGCTGAATGATGCTGATCCATACGTCATGTTCGTGAACGGACGCCGTCGGAGGGGACTGGTCATCTCTTAGCTGCCACGGCGTATTTTAATTTCTGAATTGATTTTTGTATGTTTTCTTTAATGGACGCTCTCAGCGTACAATATATTTCTGCATCGTTCTCACGCGGTTGAATTCAACATGAATGATGTAATCAAATATTTGTAACAATAGCTTAAAAATTTAAAAGAGTGTCCATGGAGTTTCTTGCCCGTTCTTCTCCATAGGTACCTACTCTTTGGAATGGGCGACTAGCTTCATCTTATTGACTGACCGACCTTCTGACAATTCAAAAGTGCCTGTAACTGGTTTATTTGAAATAAATGATTTGATTTGATTTGATATATATCCGATATATGTATATCAAACGAACTTTTTTGATATATATATTAAAATTTACTAGGTATATTGCATTTAAGTACTTTTACCGAGGAATTCGAATTTACCAAGTAAGTACTGCAATCAATAATAATAGTAACGTAAAAGAGCCAAATTAATGTTCAATTCTATCATCTGTAAACATACTCCTTAAAAGTGAAGTGAAGTGTTAATCCTTTAGGAATGTTAACGGGCGATTTGAGAGTTCTAGCTGACTAGAAAAAGACTAATTTGTTATTTGATTATAACTCGACTGAGTACAAATATTAGGATTTTTAAGATATTTTAATTTTGTTTCCCAGACCTATACAATATGTAAAGAAAACCCTGTCCGATCCGTGAAGGTATTGTTAGGTATCGATAACTGATTCTACTAATGCCCACAAAGATAGGCTAAACTTTAAAAAAAACGCTAAATAATAAATATTATTTCGCAAAAAACGGTAACTTAATACATGTGCGGTAAGCAACCCCATCCGCGGGCGGCGGGGGGCAGGGCACGCGGCACCTGAGACGTGGTCGCGTCGCTATTCACTTATAACAATACCGGTATTGTCACTTTTTTAAAAATTACCAAATTTTGGGGAAATTGGAATTAATTCCTGGGAAAAAAGGATTATTTCAAAATTCATTAAGTAGTATTGTTACTATGATGATTATGTAAAATTTTATATTATATTTGGTCAAGTGTTTACCTAACCTTTATTATCCTTATGGGTCGGACAGGGTTTTCTTTACATATTGTATATAAGACTGGGTGCTTTGGGGTCCCACCTCCATCTCTGGGACCCAAGTCAACCCCACCTGCCAGATGGTGCACCTGCTGACTCACGAACGGGGCTCTGACGCCGGCTTTCCCTTCGGGGTTGAGTGGTCAGACGGCAGTCGCACTCGTAATAAGCCAAACAAGCCAATCAATCATGGTGAGGAAAATAAGAAATGCACATGTGACAGCTAGGGCGCCGCCGCAAAACGGCGCGCAGGAGCCTCGCCCGACTCCTGTGACCTGTGGGCTAGGGCTACCGTGTCAGAGGCGGACACGGCTGAAGAAGCGAGCCCAATCCATGAAAATCCGTTTTGCGTCGTGGAACGTTGGCACGCTAACTGGACGCGCGAGAGAGCTGGCCGAAACTCTCCACAGGCGGAGGGTGGCCGTGGCGTTCCTGCAGGAGACTCGGTGGAAAGGCAGCAGATCCCGGCTTATTGGGAATGGCTACAAGCTGATCTACACGGGTGCACCTAGTGGGAGAAATGGGGTCGCCGTGGTGTTGTCTGACGAGCTCCAGGATGACGTCTTGGAGGTGAATCGCATCAGCGATCGGCTAATGTCGGTGCGGGTGCTTGTCAATGGGGTTTTAACCCACTTGATAAGTGCCTACGCTCCACAGGCCGGGTGCAGTGAAGCCGAAAGGACGCTGTTTTGGACCCAGCTCGAAGGATTGCTTCGCGGGATTCCGTTATCCCAGGGAATCGTTCTGGGTGGTGATTTGAACGGTCATGTGGGTGAGAGGTGTGGCGAGTTTGAGCGTGTTCACGGTGGCTTTGGGTACGGTAGCCGCAACGCGGAAGGAGACAGCATTCTCCGAATGTGTGCGGCTGCGGACCTTGCAATCGTGAACACCTACTTCAAAAAGAAGCCGGAGCACCTTGTCACCTACCGGAGCGGGCGAAGCGCTACCCAGATCGATTTTCTACTAACTAGGAGGCACCACATCGGCAAAGTAGCCAACTGCAAAGTCATACCCGGTGAGAGTCTCACTGCACAACACCGTCTCCTTGTCATGGACCTCTGCGTAAAGGCCCAACGTAGACGTGTAGAGGACTGTCGGCGCCAGATCCGGTGGTGGCTGCTTGATGAAAACAGGTCCCAGGATTTTGCGTCGGTTATTGGCGACAAGTGCGTCGGTACCGACGGAGAACCTGTGCAAGACCACTGGGACAGGATCCAGGCAGCTATTACGGGGGCGGCGCGGGTGGTACTCGGCGTCTCTAAGGGCGGCCGCAAACGTGACAAGGAAACCTGGTGGTGGGACGACACAGTCCAGAGGGAGACTAAGGTGAAGAAAGCCCTCTTCAAAACGTGGCAAGCGACCGGATCTCCTGAAGATCGCGACGCATACAAGGTTGCCAAACGTGCCACCAAAAGAGCTGTAGCCAGAGCCAGACGAGACCACTTGCAACCTCTTTACGAGAAGTTGGAATCGTCTGAGGGGCAAAAGCTCATTTACAAGTTGGCACGTTCCAGGGTCAAAGCGGCACAGGATATATCCAAGTGCCGTTGTGTAAAAGACCCAAATGGCAACCTGCTATGCGAGGACCTCGCGGTGAAGGAGAGATGGCGCTCGTACTTTCACGAGCTGCTGAACAAGCAGCATCAAGAGGTGCAGACACCGGAACTCCCTCCGAACCTTGGACTAGTGCCTCTGATAACGCCTGAGGAAGTCCAAACGGCTCTTCGTCGTATGGGGAATCGGAAAGCTGTCGGAGCTGACGGAGTCCCCATTGAGGCCTGGAAGGCGATGGGTTCTCGCGGTGTGGGCATGCTAACTAACTTTTTCAATCCCGTGCTCCTGACCGGCAAAATCCCGAGCCAATGGAGGCTGAGTATAATTACTCCAGTCTTTAAAGGCAAGGGCTCGGTTCAGGAGTGTGGCAACTATCGCGGTATCAAGGTCATGTCCGCCACCATGAAAATCTTTGAGAGGATCGTAGACTCCCGAATCCGGCAGGAGTGTGCTGTCTCGGAGTGTCAATATGGGTTTCGGCCAGGGTACGGAACCATGGACCCTATCTTCGCACTAAGGATCGCCATGGAGAGATACAGATCGAAGAACACGCCTCTGCATATGCTCTTTCTAGATATGCAGAAGGCCTTCGACTGTGTCCCTCGCGGGGTGATCTGGTGGGCACTGAGGTCCAAAGGGGTACCTGAAACCTATGTCGACATAATTCGAGACATGTACCTCAATTCCGATTCCGTTGTCAGGACCGCTGTTGGCGACACTAAACCCTTCCCCATCACCGTCGGAGTCCACCAGGGATCCGTCCTTAGTCCGTTTCTGTTCAGCGTGATATTAGACGTTTTGTCGGCCAGTATCAAGGACTCACATGAGCAGCCTCCCTGGCTACTCATGTATGCTGACGATATCGCGCTGGCGGACGCGGACAGGGAACGGTTGGTGCGGCGTGTGAATGCGTGGAAGGACTCGCTTGAGAACGGAGGTCTGAAACTCAACGTGTCGAAGACCGTATACTTGGCCAGCAACACGACAGACCCCATGTCTGTGCGCTTAGGCGGAGACATGGTCGAGCGCACGGACCAGTTTAAATACTTGGGGTCTGTGCTTCACGCGTCCGGCGACATTGATTGCGACGTCAAGGCACGTATTTCCGCAGCTTGGGCGAAATGGCGTGAGGTGACAGGTGTCACTTGTGACCCCAAAATGCCGGTTAAGCTTAAGGGACAGGTCTATAAAACCATCATTAGACCTGTTCTCCTGTATGGCAGTGAGGCGTGGCCTGTGCTTGAGCGACACAAGCAGGAGCTGCGTGTCACGGAGATGAATATGCTGCGGTGGATGTGTGGAGTTACGCGGAAAGACCGCATCAGGAACTCCCGCATCCGGGGCAGCCTTCGTGTCCGTGACATTGCAGACAAACTGCAGGAGGGTCGCCTACGCTGGTACGGCCACGTCTTACGGAAACCGGCATGTTACGTGGGTAACAAATGTCTTGCCATGGCGCCTCCGCCGGGCCGGAACAAGCGGGGTAGACCAAAGAAGTGCTGGCTTGACGTTGTAAGAGATGACATGCATGCCAACAAGCTCTTACCACAGGACGCTAAAGATCGTGCGAAATGGAGGAGAATGTGCAGGAAAGCGGACCCCGGGCTCCAACGCGAAAGCCGCGGATGCAACCGGGATAAACGCTGAGATGATGATGATGATGATGATGATTGTATATAAGACTTTGTTTTCTCAGAAAAAGATTTTTTTTTAGTTGATTTTTGTGAATTATAAGATTTTATGTCTATTTAGTTAAATAAAAACAAAAAATATGTTGTTTTTATATTGTAATAATAATTCATAATAATAAATTATCATGTACCTATGGAAATCATATATTAATAATAAGATAATAAAATGACAGTCTTAAGAAATGGATATAAATATCCGATTTTGGATATACAGGATGTCCCGAAACTCAACGTCAAACGGGCACGGGCGATAAGCTAGGTTATACTAGTTCTGGTAAAAATAAAAAATAAAATCCATGTTACTTGGTTAAGTGGTAAAAGGAATACTTTGATAATGTTTGAAAATCCACACCTTTGATCACATATTTAGGTGCTGTGATCACAAATTTCTTAATTTCCCAGTGTTTTTTTTAACGTAATCCCTGATAACTATGCCATTGATTGCAATCACAAATGCAATAGTAATTATTGTCAGTTTAGTAAAAAAAAAATAAGTTTTATTGAGTCATGCTTCAAAAACATTCTATCAGATAACTTTGACAAATCATATTTAAAAAAAAATGTACCATGGGCAAGTTCTTCAAAAAAATGGCCCATTTAATAAAGATTTCGAAATGGTACAACACGTACTACTTATCTTTACACAAAAAATATTATTGCTTATTTACTTGGAAAAGGATCAAACAAAAGCTTTTAGCTGAATAATTGTAATTTCGTGTCCAAAAAGATATGCTTCGATATTGTGTAAGCGAGACAGACAAATGTGTTAGAGTGAGATAGAGAATGACACTGTTCCAAGTTCATTAAGAGACACAGAGACGACAGAAATTTTATAAAAAAAAATAAGTACGATATGATACCTTGTTATTGGTATTATTACAAAAGTTAATCATAATGAAACAATAGCAAGAATTGTAATACTTACATTTATTTTTTCTTTAAAACTAAATTAAAAGTTCAAATTGTTTGCCTTCGGCACGAATACAGGCTCTACATCGTCTCATAAAAGATCTTTTCACTAGACGTGCGTATCTTCTTGTGTTTCTTTTTGGGACAAAACCCGCCACACTGTTCCCAACCCACTGCAACTCCTGAAAGCCAGAATCAACAGTGGAGACCGCCAGAAAAACGCCGAGCAATGAAGCTCGACGAGTCCCGGAGAAACGTTTCAACTGTCTTGGGTCCCGCAACGATATTAATCAGAAAAGAATAGCGGAGGAGTAAGAAAAATCTTCTTGTGTTTATTGCTATAGAGCACAGAGCGGGCTCTCCCCTATTATAAAATAGGAATAAATACTGAATAGTAATGAAAAACAGGCGGATGCTACTACCAGATTTATTATCGGTATTTCCACAGGTTTTAAAGTATACAATCTCTAGATTCGGTCAAGTAAAGACACGGTGTAGCCTTAAAATCTAAAACACGTTTACATTTTACGAGACTAAACTAACACACCCGCACTCTACGGCGTCTCGGGGCAGAAAGGGCCGTTACCACAGTATGTGGGCGGAAGAAGCCGATATATTAAAACTTCCGGTTGGAGAGTTTCTAGAACATTCGAACTTATTTATCTCACCGCCCCCAGGTGTCGAGAGGCGGGTTTAAAACTACAACTTTCATTGACAAATAATCGTGATTCATTCATAAACCCAGCACATCTGGTGGCCAATAGCGCTACTACAGTTCTCAAGATCAATATGGCGACCGCCTTCATTCATAATACAGCGCCTCCAGTGTCGAAAAGCGGTACTACTAATATTATGCGTAATACGTTCATTGATGCTGTCGCCTCCTTTCGACAACAGAGGTCGCTAGCTGCCTATGTCGGCCACAATATATATATATATATCAGTCACATTTCTCCCGCCGTGTACATGCAATGTACATAAATATCACCAGTGACTGGTATATACTACACGACATTAACAATGAAATGAACAATTCAAGCAACTATATAACATAACAATTTAAGTTAAGGGTAGCCACCCCAGAATTCCTGCTCTGCTATATATTAGTTCAGCTTTAACTAAAAACAAACTCCTGCTTGTAGCAGAATTCTGGAGCGACGCCATCAAGGAGACACATAACGTAAGAACTTATTCTATCAAGGAGACACATAATGTAAGAACTTATTCTACTCTACACTAGCGTCTACAAATACAAGACAAACAATTATTCATGACAATAACTAAACTTCTACTGGTATAACGACGAGACGTTTAACAGGACGACGCATCACACCGCTCTTGGTTTTGACGTCGACGACTCTTATGATACCATCTGCGCCTGGGTACGTGCGTTCGACTCTTCCCTTTGGCCATATGTTTCTTGGTAAGTTTGGGTCCACTATGACAACCAAATCGCCCACCTTAATCGAATCGCCGCGTCCATGCGGCTCCCGCCGGTTTTGAAGCGTAGGCAATACTTCGTGTACCCACCGTCGCCAGAACAAATCCGCTAGTCGTTGCGACGCTCTCCAATGCGAACGGCGTAGTTCATCTTGCCTGGTGAAAGTCCCTGGCAACGGGACTTTAGATGGAGCTCCAAGCAGAAAGTGGTTAGGTGTCAAAGCTTCTTCGTCGTCAGGGTTAACCGACACATGGGTCAAGGGTCGGGAATTGACCGTGTGTTCTATCTCTGTCAAAAGTGTATGCAGCACGTCTTCATACGGATGCCGATCAACAAGTGTAGCATTCAATGCAGCCTTTACCGTGCGTACCAATCTTTCCCAAGCTCCGCCCATGAACGACGCTCCTGGCGGAATGTAGCGCCAGTCTATGTGACGTACCTGTGCTTCGTGTTGAAGCGATTCTAGGGCGGCCTTACGGAGCTCAGCGTCTGCCCCATGGAAATTGGTGCCGTTATCACTCCAAATGACTTCAGGGCATCCACGACGAGCCATCATACGTCTCAATGCGAGTATAGCCGCATCCGTTGACAGCGAGGCGGCGACTTCTAAATGTACAGCACGCGTAGTGAGACATGTGAACAATGCCACGTAGCGCTTCTCATGATGTCTCGCCACTGTGACAGAGAGTGGCCCGAAGTAGTCTAGTCCTGTGTGTGTGAATGGACGTTGATGGTGTGCCAGTCGACAGGGTGGTAATTCACCTGTCAACGGCTCTGGTGGTACAGCTCGACGGAGCCTGCAGGGTTGACAAAGCTTTATAACTGCACGGACGGATGGTCTCAAACGTAGAATCCAGTAGTGTTGCCGTACCTCATTCACGATGCATTCCACGCCACTATGGTGTAACTTTCGATGTATCCAGTCTATATACAAGCGGCAGTAACGGTGGTTACCGTCTAATACTGCTGGTGACTGTGTTTCGCGTGATATATCGACTGCTGCCGCGATTCGCGAGCGTATTCTCATTATCTTGTGTTCGTCGATTGTCAGCAATAGTCGCTTCAACCGACTGTCAATCGGTACCGTTCTCCCGCCGGTGACGTGACGTAACTCATTTGCGAAACTTTCTTCCTGTGGCCAATCGTTTTCGTTGTCATAGAGAAATGAAGGGCCAATGTACCAATGGTGGCTCGCCATGAAGTCAGTCGGTGTATCGCGAGTTGAGTCGCCGGCGACATTGTGAGCGGTGGGCACCCAGCGCCACTCGTTCCGTTCTGTGATTTCTTCTAATTCTGCTACTCTGTGTGCGACGAACGGCTTGAAAGTGCGCGCGCTCGCGCGCAACCACACCAGCACAGTGCGCGAGTCGGACCAGAAGACTCGGCGGTCGGCGCGACGATCGTGCTCTCCTTCCAGGCAGCGCGCCAGTCGCCCGCCGAGCACGGCAGCCTGTAATTCAAGTCTAGGTATAGATGTGACCTTAAGGGGCGCAACGCGCCCTTTCGCTGCCGCGAGCGACACATCTACATGACCTGTGTCATTCACTGAACGCCAATATGCTGCTGCAGCATAGGCTCGTTCGCTCGCGTCCACGAAAACGTGCAATTCTAACCCAGTCGAGTCATTATAACCCGGGTGACAACGTGGAATATGCACGCCTTTCAGAATTTGCAGAGCATTTATCCAGTCGCACCATTTACGTTCTAGATTTTTAGGTAGGCGTTCGTCCCAACCGATTTTTAAACGCCAAGCGTCTTGCAATAGGCACTTTGCCTGTGTCGTAAACGGTGCGGCTAGACCCAGCGGATCATACAAAGACATTGTTGTTTTTAATAACTGTCGTTTAGTGACCTGCATGCTCAAATAAGAAGGGTCTACTTTCCTGAAGTTAAATCCTAAAGTGTCACCCTTGTGTCGCCAAATAAGACCGAGAATTTTCTCTTCCTTGTTGAGCAGCGTATCCTCCTCTGCCGGCTCAGTCGAGAGGCCAGCAACAGCGGCCGGCTCGTTGGACGCAGTCGTTACCCCGTCAACTGCCTTAGACACTTGGATCGCTTCTTCTGCGTTATCGAAGCTCTGTAAAAAATCATCCATATAATAATTCTGTACTATAGGGTTAACAGCTTCGGGATAGTCGACCTCA
Source organism: Sesamia nonagrioides (assembly GCA_017933935.1). Taxonomy (NCBI): domain Eukaryota; kingdom Metazoa; phylum Arthropoda; class Insecta; order Lepidoptera; family Noctuidae; genus Sesamia; species Sesamia nonagrioides. The sequence goes on from JADWQK010001310.1 coordinate 29,021, forward strand.
TGAACTTGTGCGTTGAGATTTTTAACATAAATCGCAGTGCTTGGGGAAGAGGTTGCACTAAACAACACCGTTTCCAATCTATATTCGATGGGTTTTTCAATAGATTCATCTGTACTTATGTGACCGAAGCGTTCTCCACTCTGTGGTAATGCATGTACCTTTGTCAGGTTGCAGGTCTTGCCATGTAAAATCCAGCCGAGTGGTGTACGTGACGCTACCGGCTGGTTCTTTGTGCCTACTCGTGCTTCAGAGGCGAGCAGCAGTGCCCAATTGTCCTGGCCTATCAAAACAGTTGGCACGCCCATATCGTATGCTAGCTGCTCGGCTATTGGTGTCAGGTGCTCGAAACCCGTCAAGTCCTTTGCCCGTATCGACTGGCCTGATAATTTAAGTCTGTCAATGGTTCTGGCTTCGATGTCTATGCCTTCAGATGTGTACTTGCCTCGTATATTTACCTTGACTCGTTGCGAGTTCGTGGCGTCAATACGCGCGCCTGCTACGGCCTCGATGTAAAATGGATCATTTGGGCCTTTTGCGCCTATCCGTTGCGCCACGTCAGCGGCAAGAAGGGTTATTGTCGACCCATCGTCCAACAAAGCAAATGTATCTGCTTTACCGTTTGGTCCCGATAGTGTTACGGGTACTACTTTCAGCAGGACTTGATTGTAAGCGCGCGGCGTGCTCGTGTTGTTGATGACGGCGTGTGGCGCGCTGTCACCGCTTGGCGCCGTATCGTTGCGCGACGCTACGTGCTCGGTTGCTGTCACACGAAGACGCTCTTCCGAGTCGTTTGCAGCGCGTGCTCCCTGCCCTCTGTCGCTGTGCAGTAGCCTGTGATGATAATACTCGCAGCCTTGCACTTCACACTGCTTGCCTTGGCATCTATGCTTCCACGTTCGTCGGTTTAGGCATCTGAAACATAATTTATTTTTACGTGCAGTTTCCCATCTATCATTTATCGACATTTTCTTAAAGTTAGAACAGATAGTCACTCTACTACAGTCACCGTTGCAAATCATGCAAGGTGTTTTATCAGTCCCTATTTTAAATGTCTTATGAGCCGGTCGTCGTGGAAGGTCTCGTTTATGTTCCACTTCTACTGTGGCGTGACGCGCATTGAGATCGGCCTCTCTATCGAGAAATCGTCCCAATACTACTAGGCCAGGCTCTGTGTCACCTGCCGCCATCTCATAATCGTACCACCGGCTCCTTAACGTAACTGACAACTTTTCTGAAATGGCAGAAATCATCTCCGGACTATATAAATATTCTGTTCTTTTCAGAGCTTGTACCGCGGCAATGACGTTTGTGACCTTTGATGCAAACACACATATATCTGTAGGATTATCTGATACCCTAGGTAACTGACGTACTTTATTTAATTCGTAAGTTATTAATGCGTTGGGTCGTCCAAATCGAGATTCCAACCTTTGCATAATTTGAACGGCCGAGGATCCTAGGAATAGGCATTTAACTGCCTCGAACGCGGGCCCTCTCAGGGACCTTCTGAGACGGGCCAAATTTCCCGCCTCTGTGTGAGTCGACGCGGACTCATTATACGCTGCTTTAAAATGCAGCCATTCGCCTGGGAGGCCACTATAAATAGGTAAATCAAATTCATACCTGCTGGCAGCGGGTTTGCCCCGCGCTACCTCTAACAATGCCTGAGTCAGTCAGTGCTGCAGTGGCAACGGCGCCGTGTCGTCTGCCCTCGTCCTCCGCGTGTCGTCGTGTCGCGGCTGAGTGGGTGAATCCCTGTGAGGCGACACGAGTTGTGACTGCGGTGGGCTGATGTGGCCGCCGTGTTCCCTGAGTCTGTCTGCGGCTTCCATCTGACGTTTCGATGTTGCAGCAGAGCTCTCCTCTAGCAGTTCTTCGTCTGCCGATTCTGCCTCTAAGAGTGCCAATCTAGCAGCAGCGAGTTCCAATCTCGCTCGGGCCAATGACTTCCTGTCGGCTTTTGTCTCGCCACGTGGTTGTCTGTGTGGGGGTGTGGTCGCCACAGGGCTGTGAGGCTGGGTCTCGTCCGACTCTGTGACGGAATAGTTGGGCGGGTCTGCTGGTCCCACCGCTGTCGCCAATTCCGTGGAGTCCCCATCCGTGGCTCCTGTGACGGCTTCTTGCATACCGCGTGTTTTCACCATGTCGACGGCACTACACACACCACTACCACTTTCTGTGTAAAACAATACCGAAGCCCTACCTGACCGAATCCGATTATCTTAGGAAGAATACTGGAGCATCCGGCTCGAATGGACCAATATAGAGCACAGAGCGGGCTCTCCCCTATTATAAAATAGGAATAAATACTGAATAGTAATGAAAAACAGGCGGATGCTACTACCAGATTTATTATCGGTATTTCCACAGGTTTTAAGGTATACAATCTCTAGATTCGGTCAAGTAAAGACACGGTGTAGTCTTAAAATCTAAAACACGTTTACATTTTACGAGACTAAACTAACACACCCGCACTCTACGGCGTCTCGGGGCAGAAAGGGCCGTTACCACAGTATGTGGGCGGAAGAAGCCGATATATTAAAACTTCCGGGTCTGAGAGTTTCTAGAACATTCGAAACTTATTTATCTTACCGCCCCCAGGTGTCGAGAGGCGGGTTTAAACTACAACTTTCATTGACAAATAATCGTGATTCATTCATAAACCCAGCACATCTGGCGGCCAATAGCGGTACTACAGTTCTCAAGATCAATATGGCGACCGCCTTCATTCATAATACAGCGCCTCCAGTGTCGAAAAGCGGTACTACTAATATTATGCGTAATACGTTCATTGATGCTGTCGCCTCCTTTCGACAACAGAGGTCGCTAGCTGCCTATGTCGGCCACAATATATATATATCAGTCACAATTGCTTCTGCTGTTTCAGCAATTCTTTGGCGTAGTTCCGTCAGATTTTGTATAGGTTTTGAATAAACTTTTTCTTTTATGCAGCCCCAGTAAAAAAAATCAAGGGGTTTTAGGGCCGGAGACCGAGGGGGCCACAAAATTGAACCAAGGCGTCCTATCCATCTATCGGGATATTCCCTATTCAGGTAATCTCGGACCGGACGAGCATAGTGCGCTGGGCAACCATCTTGTTAGAACCACATATCTCTGTAAATGTTGAGTGGCACGTCTTCTAACAGAGTTGGCAAATCGTTTTGCAGAAACTCTAGGTAATTGTTGCCATTTAAGTTTTCAGGCAGCTCAAACGGTCCGATAACTTGCCCATTTAAAATTCCGGTCCACATATTGACTTTGAATTGACATTAGGAGCGATCTTCCCGCATTAAATGTGGGTTTTCTATGTGCCAACCAAAAAAGACGGTTATTTAAACTTACACAACCTACATGGTTGTGTAAGTTTAAATAACCGTCTTTTTTAAAGGTCGATTCGTCCGTCCATAAAATTTTCTTTTGAAACTGCGGATCTTCACGAATTTTCGCCAACATCGTTCGATCCTAGCCCTAGGTGCGTAGTCACGAGGCAGCAAATTTTGTACACGTTGTACATGGTACGGGTGATAGTTACATCGCTTAAAAATTCGTTGAGCTATACTTTTCAGTATTCCAGTAGCTCTTTCTATTGCACGTAATGAAGTGCTGGGATCATTTTCGACTTAATTTAAAACGACGTTTCCTTCGTAGCCGTATGTGCACTTGGCAATCTTCCTTGCGAATATGACTGGTGCACGCTGATGAAAACGCGGTGATCTGGGTGACGCGCCGCATTTGGATATCTTTCGCGATATAATCTGGCTGCGGCAGAGGCATTACAGTGACACTCACCGTAGATAATATGCATGTTCGCATATTCTTGCGCGGTGTACACAAATGGCATGTTTTCAAACTTTTTTACTATACAGCAAAACAGTCGGCAGCACAATAAATAATCGAGTCCAGGAAAACAGCCAAAATCGTCAACACAAATGCGATATCAAGTCCAGGATAAAACAAGCCAAAGTCGTAGTACGAAAGTTTCACGATTACGGATAGATGCGCAGTAAACGAAAGAACAATGCGTACTAACTGATAATAACCAATATTCAATTGACTAATTTCCAGTGACATCAACATCTGTCTCGCTTTCTCTAAAAATAAATTTTCTGTCGTCTCATTCTAATGAACTAGGAACAGTGTTATCCTCTGTCTTACTCAAACACATTTGTCTGTCTCGCTTACACAATATCGAAGCATATCTTTTTGTACACGAAAAAGCTTTTTTTTAAATGAGATCCTTTTCCAAGTAAATAAGCAATAATATTTTTTGTGTAAAGATAAGTAGTACGAGTATCGTACCATTTCGAAATCTTGGTTAAATGGGCCATTTTTTTGAATAACTTGCCCATGGTACTATGGTACATTTTATTTTAAATATGATTTGTCGAAGTTATCTGATAAAATGTTTTCGAAGCATGACTCAATAAAACTTATTTTTTTTTACCAAACTGACAATAATTACTATTGCATTTGTGACTGCAATCAATGGCATAGTTATTAGGGATTACGTTAAAAAAAAGACACTGCGAAATTAAGAAATTTGTGATCACAGCACCTAAATATGTGATCAAAGGTGTGGATTTTCAAACATTATCAAAGTATTCCTTTTACCACTTAACCAAGTAACATAGAGTATATTTTTTATTTTTACCAGAACTAGTATAACCTAGCCTATCGCCCCATGCCCGCTTGACGTTGAGTTTCGGGACAGCCTGTATATCATAAATATCCGATATTTTGTTTTTTTTTTTTAATAATTATTATAAACTAGTGCTTGACTGCAATCCCGCCTGATGGTAAGCAGTGATGCAATCGTTGAATGTAAAGCGCACTAGTTTCTTAAGCCTATTCACTTAAAAAACTTAGGAATAGGAAGGATGACGGCAGTTGAGAGAGGTGATGCAATGTTAAACTCGAGACCAACACGACCAAAAGATGCTGCGCTAGAGGGAGATTGATCTGGAGACTCTCCACGACCAAACTCCCGAGACAACAACATTTGGCGCATCGTACCAGCCACACATCGCAACACAACTGCTCAGACCCGTCCTCCGTACGGCTTCACCAGACATTATGCCGGAACACGACGAATCGCTTGGCGGCAAGACTTTGTCTGGTGGGTGGTAACTTCCGCCGGCAGCCGATGTTATGGCCTACCACCGAGAAAAATTTACTATAAATACCCGATATTTTCGAAGCCTGGCCCATACCCGTCCCCTTTCATAAGTTTCTAAAATTACTTTATAGAGCCTTATGTGAAGGCATAAGGCTTGTATGGTTCAGAGATAGTTGAAGATGAGTTGACGAAAACCACAGACTTCACAATAATTAAGTTTATTCGTAAAAGCACACGAAAGTAGTTTGGATGCTAATCCGCGGTTATAGCGCTACGGCAGCTATTTGTCTACTAACAAGTATTAATATTAACGTAAATAATACGAATCGCAAAGTAGGTCGCGACATAAGCAAATAATGCCTGTACGGAACCGTACAAGGCTCTTTATAGTAATTTTAGAAACATGAAGTTTTTGCTTCTGACACTGTGGTTAGCAGCATGGTTTCCTAATAATATAATCATCTCCTTACAGCCCAATCCTGTAGTCAATGAAAAACACTTTGAGATATTTGGAGGGCTTATTAAATCTCCAATAGAACAGATGAATGTTGTTGATTGCATTGCTGTTGGAGAGGAATTATCAGCTGTTTGTGATGTACCAGATGATGTTATTAAGCCAAAGAAGGAAGACCATAAGGATGGTATGTTTTAAAAACTAAGAGTATTGTTAGTAAATAATATCTTCAACAAAAATATAATTTGTTCACTTAATTTTATATTGATTAGACAATGTTTTGAGTTATTCAAACCTTTGCCAGTGTTAAGTTTTAATCATCATACTAATAACCACATTGTGCGTGAAATAAAACAAATAATACACGTTATTGTTTTGCTTACTTACAGAGCTAGAACCTGAAAATTTAGACAGTAGTTGTTTAGATGTAGCAGATATACCACCACACTGTCCTGAGTCAGATTTAGAAGATGATGTCCCTTTAATGATCTGTAAATTTGAAGTGGAAGATGAAGAAGTATCAAAGAAAAGTAGAAGAGCCACGGAGACAATCCGTAAGTATTAGTTATATAGCTAAGCAAACAGGCCAATGGTTCACCTGATAGGATGTGGCTAGCGCAAACGGACTTAACAAGCTAACTGAATAGCGCGGTGAAACTAGGTTCGCATGTTATTCCAACACTTTTTAGTTTACTTGAAATCAATGAAGCAAGTTACCAGTCACTACCAGCTATTACCGCTCCACAGTATAAGACCTATAAACATAACATCTAAGGTTGACTCGGGCAATTTCTCACAGGGATCGACTCTGGGGCCGCATCTGTGGGATATCGGCGTCAATGTAGTTAATTGTTACGCTGACCACACGCTGGTCCTGTCGCAGGAGAGGTGGAACGGGCAATTTGGGCTCCAAGACCATATGCTTCATAGTTCCCGGGACGCGCCACCATTGGGTTCCCACCCATATAACGATAGGAGGCGTTCACATCAGCGTCGAGTTGACAATGAAGTATCTGCCGGGGCTAACTTTATTCGGCTGTTCCCCAATCTAGGGAGTCCAATTGCCTCTTGCCGGATGCTCTACCCGGGGTTGTGCGGTCCGTGGCCCTTTACGGGGACCAGTATGGGCCCGGTCCGTGAATCGGCAACTAATCCTCTGGTTGATCGCGTCCCTGAGGGTTATGGCCGTCTAGCTATTCCGGGGACATCGCACGGTGTCCGCTGAGGCGGCGAGCCTCCTTGCTGCCTTGAGATCTGGAGGCCAAAGTCCTCGCCCAAATATGGAAGTGGCGAGAAGAAGCAAAACTCCGGGGTATGACTCCACTGCTACCAGTACAGCGTACAAAGCTCCGCCGGAATTAATGGCGACATTGGGAGTGCTATTGTTGAAACCCAATGTTAGACTCGCCACAATAGCGGCAAAAAATCCTCTCTTCAAGAAGTGGTTAGAGTGGGGCTACGGCACCCTCACCTTCCGACCGATGCTGGTCTCCACCTGAGAGGGCTATTTCGGGAGGTTCCAGCTCCGAATAATTCGGGAGCAAACGCCAGGGTGTCATCACTGTGTGGATCGCTCTAAGGACACGGTGTAGTGTACGGTAGTCACGTATGTATCAGACCCGGGTCGACGGCGCATTGTGTTCCACGCACGCCTCAGATGTCAGCATATTGTATAGCATAGTGACGGTGTCCACTAGGCTCGATGCCTACCGGGCACCGGTTGTTCCACAGACATGCCGTAGACACTTTTGAGGGACGGTAAAGGATATGGTATGGTAATCCTGGTTATGAAACTTCATCCAAATAAGTTTCACAACCCTTTTCATCCCAGTATTTCTTGTTGTCAGTAATACATGGAAGAAGTTTTATTTTGCCTACTTTGTGGCGGTGCAAGGTATCAGGGTAGAACAAAAGTGTTTGAGAAGTCAAACAACGTTTCCGAGATCACATGCTTTTTCAAGCAATTAGCGCCATTAGCAGGTCTGATTTGTGAATCTAAACCATCTACGGCACCACTCAAACGCATACAGAAAAATACATTTAAATCTGTCAAGCCGTTTAGGAGGAGTTCAATGACATAGACACGTACAGCAGAATTATATGTGTAAAGATAGGCTGCAAGTGCAAATGGTCCTCTATGCTTGCCTGATAATCTTGGTACTTCTGCAAGAATTTGCTCAAATTGCTGTTTTGTAAATCCTAAATAATAATGAACGATATGATCTGTGATAGTCTGAATGTTGTCAAAATCTTAATCATCATCATCATCTCAGCGCTTATCCCGGTTGCATCCGCGGCTTTCGTGTTGGAGCCCGGGGTCCGCTTTCTTACCCAATTTTCTCCATTTCGCGCGATCTTTAGCATCCTGTGGTGTGAGATTGTTGGCACGCATATCATCTCTTACAACGTCAAGCCAGCACTTCTTTGGTCTACCCCGCTTGTTCCGGCCCGGCGGAGGCGCCATGGCTAGACATTTGTGACCCACGTAAAATGCCTGTTTTCGTAAGACGTGACCATACCAACGTAGGCGACCCTCCTGCAGTTTGTCCGCTATGTCACGGACATGAAGACCGCCACGGATGCGGGAGTTCCTGATGCGGTCCTTCCGCGTAACTCCACACAGCCACCGCAGCATATTCATCTCCGTGACACGCAGCTCCTGCTTGTGTCGCTCAAGCTCAGGCCACGCCTCCCTGCCATGCAGGAGAACAGGTCTAATGATGGTCTTATAGACCTGCCCCTTAAGCTTAACCGGAATTTTGTGGTCACAAATGACACCTGTCACTTCACGCCATTTTGTACAAGCTGCGGAAATACGTGTCCTGACGTCGCAATCAATGTCGCCGGACGCATGGAGTACAGACCCCAAGTATTTAAACTGGTCTGTGCACTCGACCATGTCACCGCCTATGCGCACAGACATGGAGTCTGTCTTGTTGCTAGCCATATACACGGTCTTCGCCACATTGAGTTTCAGACCTCCGTTCTCGAGCGAGTCCTTCCACATATTCACACGCCGAACCAGCCGATCCCTGTCCGCGTCCGCCAGCGCGATATCGTCATCTGGGTTGGATTATTTTCGGAGATATCTGTGACACACCACAAAACAATACTTACTGCGTAATGCATCATCAAGTTGACGTCGACGAAATGTTGAAATCAATTTGGGAAATAGAGATTAACAAGGACAGACAATTAACAAAACAAGATAAGATGTGTGAAGATCATCATCATCATCATCATCTCAGCGTATAATCGCGGTGCATCCGCGGCTTTCGCGTTGGAGCCCGGGGTCCCCTTTCCTATAAAAACGCCTCCATTTCGCACGATCTCTGGCATCCCGTGGTGTGAGATTGTTGGCACGCATGTCATCTCTTGCAACGTCAAGCCAGCACTTCTTTGGTCTACCTCGCTTATTCCGGCCCGGCGGAGGCGGCATGGCAAGACATTTGTTACCCATGTTACCTGCAGGTTTACGTAAGACGTGACCGTAAAAGCGCAGGCGACTCTCTTGCAGTTTGTCTGCTATGTCACGGACACGGAGACTGCCACGGATGCGGGAGTTCCTGATGCGGTCTTTCCGCGTAACTCCACACATCCACCGCAGCATATTCATCTCCGTGACACGCAGCTCCTGTTTGTGTCGCTCAAGTACAGGCCACGCCTCACTGCCATACAGAAGGACAGGTTTATTGGTGGTCTTATAGACCTGTCCCTTAAGCTACAAATGACACCTTTCACCTCACGCCATTTTGCCCAAGCTGCGGAAATACGAGCTTTAACGTCGCAATCAATGTCGCCGGACGCGTGAAGCACAGACCCCAAGTATTTAAATTGGTCTGTGCACTCGACCATGTCTCCGCCTATGCACACATAGCAAAGCGTCTGTGGTGTTGCTGGCCATGTACACCGTCTTCGCCACACGAGTTTAAGACCTCCGTTCTCAAGCGAGTTCTTCCACGCATTTACCCGCCGCACCAACCGATCCCTGTCAGCGTCCGCCAGCGCGATATTGTCTGCATACATAAGCAACGAAGGAGGTTGCTCATGTGAATCCCTTATGCTTTCTGGATATATTCAAACCGCTGTTTACACAACGTAGATTATGTTTTTCGCCAGCTGACAGTGACAAGTAAGACTTGATATAGCAAGAGGAAGTTGCCATAAAAAGTATTATATATTTTTCGAAAAGGACGATTTATAGATATATTTCTTTATTAATAGTAATTGGAATAATAATAATTATTATAGGATTTTTTGGGAATTAATGAATGTTTGCTTAGAAGAAAATGAACGGCTATTAATATTAAACGAAAACTGATTATTCGGATTAATACTTGCCAACATTTTTTTTGTAAAAGCAACATTTTGAGCTCAAGTTTTATTTAATTCCGTTCAAGTTCTATTAGTTTAGGCGTTTTAATGATTATTAGTTTTGAAAAATGTTGCTGACATGCACAGACTGATGAGTACGTGGAAGATATTTGAAAAATATAAACCTGTTTTTTTTTTTTTTGTAAAACTAAACCCCTGTGCACCTCTGAGCCTAAACCTGGCTTTCCCCTTTTTGGTCTATTGTTTGTAATGTGGGGCGTGGTTTACTTGATAAATCATAGATGAAGGCTGGGTTTATGTGACTGGATCTATGTTAGAACAACGCCTGCGCTTGCACTGATTTGCGTGCATAACAATAGGGCGGTACGAGTCGAAGAGGATCTAATTGTCAAATTAATAATGTGTGCTGTCTATGACCCTGGTTTTGACATCAAATCAACTTTGTTTTTAGTTTTGGTAGTTGTACGATTTGGTGATATTGTTTTTTTTTAAATGTATTATTTTTTTATTATTTTATGGTATCTAGTTGTAATGTGCGTTTTGTTTGTGCGAAATAATTTTTTTTTCCATATTTACGTATAATGCGTATTGAGGTATAATGCATAGTGACGTATTTTCTTATATTGTTTAATCGCATAGCACACGCGCGAGCACTATGTACTTGCTATCAAGCTACCATTTACTGGATAGATGTATCCACCCTTAAATGTGACTCTCATCAATGTAGACACCGTGTGAAAAAGTAAGACAAAAAATTATACAAAAAAATGATTCACAAAAACAATAAATGTAGGAATAAACTAATAAATAGAAAGATATTGTTATATTATAAAGGCGAAAGTTTATGAGTGTATGTGTGTATGCGCCAGAAGGATCAGAATGACTCTTCTTTAGTAAAATGGACTGTATTTTTAGTTGAGTTTCAATATGCTTCGAAGGTAGCAGGCTGACAGCGGGTCCCATAAAACTATCTCTCACCAAAAGAAGCCGGTGCAACTCACCTGGGTTCCGTCGTCTCAGCAATCCTACGATGCACCAACAATCAGGTTCTGGAGTACCCTGAACTTTTTAAGGCGGGAGCTCGCGAGCGCGGGACCCTGAACGATATCAGATGTAATTTGGCACACATAGATTATCGTCAGGATTAATGCATAGGATTACTTTTAATTCTGTTATTCCCACAGGCTCGAAACTTACGCAGGTAAAACCAGGCGTAACTAGTTGATAATAATACTCTTGACAGTTATTGTTTACTTACAGAGCTAGAACCCGAAAATTTAGGCAATAGCTGTCTAGATGTAGCAGATATACCGCCACACTGTTATGAGTCAGACTTAGAAGATGATATACCTTTAATGAAATGTAAAACTGAAGTGGAAGACGAAAAAGTATCAAAGAAAAAACGAAAAGTCACGGAGACAATAAGTAAGTATTAGTTGGTTATATAGGTAAGCAGACAGGCTAATGCTTCACCTGATAGGATGTGGTTAGGATTACCTCACGGGCCTGAAGGGTGTAACTGGTAATACGGGAAATTTTGAGTTCTATTACTAGGACTATTTGTTTGCTTAAAGGCTTCCCCTTTTTACTTGCCTATCTGACTGTCTTGTGCGATCTCTAGCCATGTTCACCCTGCGAACGTTACCAAATCGTCATGCAGATTAAAGTAACAGATCGTAGTTAAATTCAATTCAATATGTTTATTTCAGATAACAATAATTATTGCACACACAACATGTACATTTAATTAAGAGCGTCTAAATTTACTTTGAATTTAAAATAGCCACGTGGAACAGTCAATACAGCAGGACATTACCCAGCGTTCCGTAAATAGATAATCTTTCCAAGCTCTCAGGAATAAGATGTAGATAGCTATCGCACACCCAGTGCGTCAGAGACACAAACAAATTCAAACGACTATTTTTCAAATTCATCCCCCAATATGTACTTACAGAGGCCACCGTAGTGAGGAAACCAAAACAGGACACACGAAGAACAAAAGAAAAAAATGCAATAACAGCCGAGCAAACAACAAAAGACAAATCAGACTCGATAGTTATCCGGACGACTCAGAAATGGACGTCCAAGCCTGGCACATATTTCAAAAAGCCTTACATATGTAATCGGACTAGTTCTACCATTTTAAGAAAACCCACTGGTGAAAAACCTTATCAGAGTGATATTTGTCAACATAAGTTTAGTGTAAAGAACTGTTTAATAGAACATATACGTAAACACAATGGTGAGAAACCTTATCAGTGTGATATTTGTCCACGTAATTTTAGTAATAAGGGCTATTTAACAAAGCATATGCGTACACACACTGGTGAGAAACCTTATCAGTGTGATATTTGTCCACGTAATTTTAGTAATAAGGGCTATTTAACAAAGCATATGCGTGCACACACTGGTGTAAGACCTTATCAGTGTGATATTTGTCAACGTAAGTTTAGTGTAAAGAACCGTTTAATAGAACATATGCGTACACACACTGGTGAGAAACCTTATCAGTGTGATATTTGTCAACGTAATTTTAGTCACAAGGCGAGCTTGACAGTGCATATGCGTACACACACTGGTGAAAAACCTTACCAGTGTGATATTTGTCAACGTAATTTTAGTCACAAGGCGAGCTTGACAGGGCATATGCGTACACACACTGGTGAAAAACCTTACCAGTGTGATATTTGTCAACGTAATTTTAGTCAAAAGTCAAGCTTGACAGTGCATATGCGTACACACACTGGTGGAAAACCTTATCAGAGTGATATTTGTCAACGTAGTTTTAGTAACAAGAGCGGTTTAAAGTTGCATATGCGTACACACACTGGTGAGAAACCTTATCAGTGTTATATTTGTCATCGTAATTTTATTCAAAAGTCGAGCATAGCAGTGCATATGCGTACACACACTGGTGAAAAGCCTTATCAGTGTCATATTTGTCAACGTAATTTTAGTCAAATGTCGAGCTTGACAGTGCATATGCGTACACATACTGGTGGAAAATCTTATCAGTGTGATATTTGTCAACGTAGTTTTAGTTACAAGAGCGGTTTAAAGTTGCATATGCGTACACACACTGGTGGAACACCTTATCAGTGTGATATTTGTCATCGTAATTATATTCAAAAGTCGAGCTTAACAGTGCATATGCGTACACACACTGATGTAAAACCTTATCAGTGTGATATTTGTCAACGTAAGTTTAATGTAAAGAACCGTTTAACAGAACATATGCGTACACACACTGGTGAGAAACCTTATCAGTGTGATATTTGTCAACGTAATTTTAGTGAAAAGGGCTGTTTAACAAAGCATATGCGTACACACACTGGTGAGAAACCTTATCAGTGTGATATTTGTCAGCGTAATTTCAGTAGAAAGGATAGCTTGACTGTGCATATGCGTTCACACACTGGTGAAAAACCTTATCAGTGTGATATTTGTCAACGTAATTTTAGTCAAAAGGTGAGCTTGACAAAGCATATGCGTACACACACTGGTGGGAAATCTTATCACTGTGATATTTCTAGGGTCGGCAAACTAAAGCACTTAAGTAAAAAAATCGAAGTTTTCAGGAAAAAAAAAACTAAAAATTAAGAAAGCGCTAATCTTTAAACAGTATATTTCAATTATGTAAGTAAATAATAATTACTCTCTGCCTTTATATATATATATATAACTTGTTTGACATTGCGAGATTGGCAGTTGAGAATTGTCATGCTCACTCAAATGTCTTGCTGATGGTGGCGCGTGTTGTTGGGTCATTTGGTTCCCTTCAATATGGTTGAGCTAAGTGGGGCTGATGCGCGCGTCATGCTCGTGAACGGGGGCCGTCAGTGGAGACTGGTCATCTCTTAGCTGCCAGTGGGCTTAATTCATTTTTATATTTTAATTAATTTTACATTGTGCTCACATGATAGAAGCAACATAAATATGTAACGAAGAAATGTAACCCATTTATTATGATTTTAAAAGAGTGTCCATGGAGTTTCTTGCACGTTCTTCTCCATAGAGATCTACGCTTTGGAACGTGCAATTTAGCTTCACTTTTCTCGAACTGACCGACATTGACTATTCAAAAGTACCAAGTGATGGTTAATTTGAAATAAACGATTTTGATTTGTTTTGAGAGCAGGATTGAGCGTAACCACCACGCTTGCTCAATGCGGGTTGGCGATTTCAGACTTAAAGTCCAGGTTTCCTCAAGATGTTTTCCTTCACCTTCAGTCATTGTTGTCCAAGATATACTTAGAAAGTACATATAACTTTAGAAAAGTTACATTGGTACTTGCCTGACCTGGAATCGAACCCGCGCACTCATACTTGAGAGGCTGGTGTTTTAACCACTAGGCCACCACGACTATACAATATGTAAAGAAAACCCTGTCCGATCCGTGAAGGTGTTGTTAGGTATCGTTAACTGATTCTAGTAATGCATACAAAACCTGACGAAACTTAAAAAAATTACCGCTAAAAAATAAATATTATTTCAAAAAAGCGAGGTAACTTAATAAATGTGCGGTAGACAACACGTTAGACATACATGCGCGGGTGAAGGGGGGCGGGGCAGGCGGCACGTGGTCGCATCGCTATTTGCTCCGTCACAAATGGTGTTGTCACTTTCTTAAAAATACCAAATTTTGGGGAAGTAGGAATTAATTCCCGGAATAAAATGATTTATTCAAAATTCATTAGTGTTGTCATTAGGATGATTACGTAAAATTTCATATTTTATTTGGTCATGTGTATACCTAACATTTATTATCTTTTTGGGTCGGACGGGGTTTCCTTTACATATTGTATATATACTATACTATATATACTAAAAGCCATCTAAATAACTTAAATTTGTCTCGAGTTGTTCCCTTAGTAAAAATAGCAAATTAATTAAATATAATACAGCTATCGATGTTGATCTACTATAAATAAATAATTTTATAAATATTGTTTATTTGTGACAACCCCGGCCGATGCGTTACTGTCTAGACGATGTCGGCATTTTACACGAGACCAAAGGCGTCGACCTACTGTATGATTTTTATACTGTGGGGTTACTATTATTTACTAATTGTCCTCGAGTTATAATGTTTAAACTGATATTATTACACGGAGTAAAAAAGTACGTTTGTTGACCGTTTGAATGCCGGGGCAAAGATCAGCTATATCAATATTAGTTAAGTAATGTCAAATTAAGATATTCCATATACAGTTTAGACGCGATTAAGCACAGTTGGCGCAATGGTTATGCTATGGACTGAAGTGTTGCTTGTCGCGGGTACGAATCCCGCACGGGAATAATATATGACAGATAAGAATAATAATATATGAATAATAAAATAATATACATGAATAATATATGAGATGATATATGGAGTTTTGGCGGGAAAGTTAAGCTGAGTGTCACGCTCATTTTTCATTGGACTTTTAAATTATTTATAGGTTTGTTTACCAAATAAAAGTGCGTGATTTATGTAGTAAAAAGTGCATTCAGTGAATAATTCATAAAGAATATTGAGATATCGCAGCATAGTGGCCGCATCATGACTTTGCCTCAAACCTCCCTCGTAGACGGTTCACGCGGTCGTCTTTTTCGAATGAACATTTGTTCGAGCAAAACGCCTGCTCGATTTGAGTGAGCAAATGACAACTCGCGCTCGTTAGAATGCAGTTAGATTTACGTATTAGATATAAGTTTTAAATGTACTCTCTTTATTTTATTTTATGGAGTCATATTTGTTCGAGAAGTGAATACACGATTGAGTTTCCATCAGCATTTTGAAGTTTCTTTTATACACTCTTTAAAATTCCCCAACATTTTGGTCCATTACGAGCCGGATTGGTAATCCTATGAAGATTTGCTAAAAATCAGTGGATTTGGACATTATTATCGTGGAGTTTTGCCGAAGAGATATTCGCCGGCAATGTGACTGTGAACAAAGGACATCAAGCTAATTTACGGTGTTAAGAATTTTAGAGTTAAAATATCGCCCCCAACACTCGGTCAGGTAGTATTTAACCCTGTGATTTAATCATTAAAAAGGTTAGTGTTTCATTTGACTAAAAATATATTGTTTAAATTACGATTATATGTTCTTTCAGTGCAAAGCTCAGCAGATATTTTGCTACATTTATAATTCTATATTAGCAGTATTTTAGTTAACTAATCATTTTGTTTAATGTGTTATGTGCTTTTTTTTTATTTTTTTTTTTTTTATACGAGTGAAAATGCGTTACGCACCGTACCCGCCGCTAGCTAGGCGACAGGCGTGTGTGGGACTCGCCCGGCCGGAGCCGGGAATACCCACTAAAAACACTCGGTTCCCTCGAGCCCTGCGTTGAGAGTGACCCGGGCTCGGCCCGAAGATCTGACTCCGGGCCACTCTCAGGGCTTACCGGCCTAATGTAGGCCGGTTTCCGCGCCTAGGGAGGATTACCCGGGAATGGATAATCCCCAGACGTGGTGACCAGTGCAATGCGCATGCGGGAGCTACCCACACACGCTGGTCACACTCGGGGGCTAAAGGAGACGGGGGTTCGTCCCCCGCCTTCTTCGCCCCGCCCGTCTACGCCGGATGGGAGCGGCAAGAGCATTCTCTTCCCGCTCCCTCTCCGCCGCCTCCTTCTGCAAGAGGACGGTCTCGCAGAAGGAGGCGGCAGCCTCCCATGCACTCTCTCTTTCAACCATGGCTCGCACCATGGTTGCCAGGGAGAGGCTTCCGCCTCCGAGCGCCGCAACGAGATCGCGGCGCTCGTTTCGCCAGGCCGGGCACTCCACCAAGGTGTGCTCGGCCGTGTCGTCGAGAGAGTCACAGTGGTGACACCGCGGTGACTCCTCCCGACGGGCGACACGGTGCAGGTAGTGACCGAAGCACCCATGTCCGGTCAGTACCTGCACCAAGCGGTAGGTGAGGCTGCCATGCCGGCGCCCAACCCATCCCTCCAACACCGGACGAATCGCTCCAATCGTCCGGTGGCCGGCAGCTGGTGTGCGGAGTGCCTCCCTCCACCGACTCAGGGCCTCCCCCTGAGCCGCTATTCGGACCCGCCTTACCTCCTCGAAGGCGGGTCGTTCCCCCCGTTCCCGGGCCGCGACACGGTGTCGATGCACCTGGGACAGAACCAGGGCATCGACCTCCCACGGCGGCGTGCCCGCGAGCACGCAGGCAGCCCCATGGCTGACCGTGCGGTACGCCCGCACGGTCCGTGTCGCGATGATCCTCTGCGGCTTCCGCAGCAGGGCCACTGTGCGCCGGGAAAGGCACTCCGCCCACACCGGGGCTCCGTAGAGTGCCATCGACCGCACCACACCATGGTACAGCCGACGGCACGCCGAATTCGGCCCCCCCAAATTGGGGAGGAGCCGTCCGAGGGCGGCTGCGACAGAACACAGCCGCGGGGCGAGGAGCCTAAAGTGCTCCTCGAAATCCCAACGGGGATCCAGGATCAGGCCGAGGTACTTGATGTGCACCTCGACGGGAACCTGGACCCCCTCCACCCGGATACGGAGCCCCGGTGGGGTTCTGCGTCGCGGGGCGTGGAATGCCATGGCCCTCGTTTTTTCGAGGGCCACTTCCAGCCCCAGGAGGCGGATGCGTCGGACGACCAGAGAGGTGCCGACCGACGCGAGGTGGACCGCCTCCTCCCACTCGCGCGCCCTCACCGCGACCATGGTGTCGTCCGCGAAACAGACCACATCCATTCGCGGCAAGAGCGCGCCACGCAGAACCCAGTTGTACCCCAGGTTCCAGAGCAGGGGACCAAGCACTGATCCCTGGGGTACTCCTACCTTCATGGTCCACGACTGGACGCGACCCTCTGCGTCCTCGTATAGGACCTTCCTCTCGCAGAGGTAGTCCGACACGAGGGCGCAGAGGTAGAGGGGCACTTCGTGAAATTTTAGTGCCGCCTCTATGCATTCGTGAGGGAGGGTGTTGAACGCGTTCGCGATGTCTAACGACACCGCGACGACACCCTCACCCCTTGCTGTGGCCGCCTCAGTCCACCTCTTGAGGCGAGCCACCGCGTCCATCGTGGACCGGCCGGTCCGACAGCCGTACTGGCAGTCCGCCAGCTGCGGTCCCCTGCTTTCCAGGTGCTCCTGGATGCGAGCGGCGAGAATCCTCTCGAAGCATTTGCCGCTCTCATCCAGGAGCACGACCGGCCTATAGCCCGACGGTGAGTCGGGGGGACGTCCGTCCTTGCGAAGGAGGCACAGCCTGCCCACCTTCCATCTCCTGGGGAAGCGGCCCGTCGCGATGCATGTATTCATGACCGCTCGGAGCCGATCCCCCAGGTGCTCCATGGCTAGTGCCAACACCTTCGCAGGGACGCCGTCCGGGCCCGGAGCCTTGTTCTTGGCTCTGAGCCTCTCCCTGACGGAGTCCAACTCACCGTCGGTTACGGGAGGCCCATCGGTCCACACCTCCAGAATGGATGAGCTGGAGGTGGGCATCCTGGGGGGCGTGAAGGGTCCCGGGTCCGGAAACAGAGTTTCCAGGACCCTTCTCAATAGGGCTGGCTCCATACAGGAGATGGGGGGTGCCGCTCCCTGCAGCTTCCCCCTCACCATCCTGTACGGCCTCCCCCAGGGGTCGCTGTCGAGGAGTGCCAGAAACTCCTCAGCAGCAGCGACCTTTGCCCTGCATATGGCGGTACGCAGGGCTCGATGGGCCTCTCTGTACGCCCGGCGAAGACCGTCCTCTTCGCCGGGCCCCCTTACGGCGCGCCTCCTGCACCTCAGGTAGGCGCGCCGTGCAGCCATACTGGCGGCACGCAGGTGAGCGAGTTCCTGCGTCCACCAGTATGTCTGCTTCCTCCGGCGGTAGCCCCGGGCCCTCGGCATGGCGGCGCTGCAGACCACTTCCAGGTCCTCAGCGAGGAGGTCCGCCATACCGTCCGCGTCTCCAGTGAGGTGGGCCGGCGGTTCAGCCCACGCTCGGAACACCGCCGCCTCCTCGGCGACGTCCCTGCGGAGGTGCGCAAGCGCCCACCTCGGGAATGAGGAGGCGCCTGCCGCGGGGCCCAGGTGGAGGGGGGCCGCAGGACCCGCCGTGGAGATCTCGAACCGGACGTACCTGTGATCCGAGATCTCCACCGCCGTCTCTACCCGCCAGTTCCGGATTCGGTTGGCCAGGGTCGAGGTGGCCAGGGTGATATCCACTATCGATTCACCCTGCCACCTCACGCACGTCGGGGTGTTGCCCCGGTTGAGGACCTAGAGACCCAAGCAGTGGGCCCATTCCACCAGGTCCTCACCGAAACCGTTCGTGACGAGAGACCCCCATGCGCCATGCTTGGCGTTGAAGTCTCCCGCCACCAACACGGGGCGTGGAGCCGCCCTCTGGACCGTTCCCTCGACGGCCGCCAAAAAGTGATTAAACTCGGCCCGGCTGCGATTGGGGGAGAAGTACGTGGAGATGACCACTAATCCCCCCCACTGCGCCGCAACAAACCCCGGACCCCTCTCTCTAAGAACGATAGGGGGACCGGTGCTCGCGGCTGGTCTTGCGATCGCAGCCAGGCCATCCGATGACCCCAGCCAACCGGCCGACGCCGGAATAAAATATGGCTCTGACACCACCGCCAAATCCGCCCCCCACTCCGCCATGTCTTGGCACAACAGGTCCTGCGACCTGGCGCAGTGGTTGGCGTTGACTTGTAATATGACACCGATGGACCTACTGGGCATTAGCAGTGTCCATCGGTGTCCCTTCCGTAGCGGTGGTAGCAGAGCCGGCCGCTGTCGGCCCCATTACGGAGCGGCCCCGAACTGGAGGCGGGTTGCAGGCCCTACCCGCCATTTTGTGGCCACTGGGTAGGCCCCTATCTGCGCACAGCGCGCATTTTATAGGGGCCTTGCAGCCCATGGCCATGTGGCCCGGCTGCCCGCACCTGAAGCACAGGCCGCTCCTGTCCTTTTTGGACGGGCAGAGCGCCGCGGTGTGCCCCCCTCTAGGCACCTGCGGCAGCGCATGGGGCGCCGCTCCAGTAGGTGGATTGAAGCGACGCTCCAACCCACCACCACTTTGCCCCGCTCTGCCAGCCCCTTCGCGGCCTCTACGGGGCAGGACACTCTGACCGAGCCCGTGCCCCTCGCCCCCAGGGCTATGGTGCCCACCCGAATCTGGTCGGGAGGGCACTTGGCCGCCTCGGCCAGGACGCCCTTCACCTCTTCAGGCGTCAGTGACTCTTCGAGGCCCGCCACACGGATCTCCGCCATTTTTGTGGGCCGGGTAATTTCGGCCACCTCGCCGAGCACCTCGGTCAATTTCTTGGCCAAGGTGTCGGCCCGGGAGGGGGAGGTCTCTTTCGGGAGCTCCATAAGGACGGCTCCCGTCATCGACCTCCTGACTTTACCCGGCACCACTCCAATCTCCGTGAGGCTGATGGCCGCCCTCGCCTTTGAGTTATGTGCCTAGGTTGGTGATAAGTAGATATTAGTCGTCATTAATTAGTCAATTAACCCGTATCAATCAATTGTAAGTATTGCATTAAAGTCGACGTTAGGTGATTAAGTGTTCAAGTTTTGAGGAATTTGTGTAGCTTAAATAAAAGTTTAAAGTTAAAATCTCATTTTGTATGCACTTATATTTATAACAGATAGGTACTCGTAGTAGTGATATTGTAACACGTAGGTACCTACTCGTAGTAAATATTTTGTTAATTTGTTGTAACATACCTGCTAGGTACCTACTTATTACTACTTAAAACTAAGTATTGTGTAGAAACACCTAAGTTGTTATTGTATACATTTTCAGGTTGACTACATTCGATTCCCAGAATGTCCGAAGAGAAAGAACTAGTTAAAAAACGAGGAAGCTTTAAGGGACGTTTAACTGCGTTTATTAATTACCTTGATGCGTCCAATAATAAGGAGTTAACTAGTTGTGAGGTTAAGGAATTGCAAATACGGATTGGGAGAATCGAGTCGTTGTATGACCAGTACGATCAGGTACAGTTGCGATTAGAATGTCTGGCAGAAAATGTTAAGGCTCAATTCTCTGAGCGTACCGAATTTGAGTCACTGTACTTTAAAGCACTGTCTAAGTCACAAGAGTTGTTATGTAAGTTTAACAACGATAATGAGTCGATTAGCAGCGAAAAATGTACCCGTATCAGTCAACGTAAGCCAGTTAAGTTACCTACTATACAACTACCTAAGTTCAATGGGAGTTTTAGCAATTGGTTGGAGTTCCGTGACACTTTTACTAGCCTCATTCACTGTAATGATGAAATCGATCACGTTAACAAGTTTCATTATTTACGAGCGTCACTGGAAGGATCTGCTCCTGTTGTAATTCATGCGATTGAGTTTTCCGCAAGCAATTATGATACAGCTTGGAAGCTCATTTGTGATCGTTTTGATAACAAAAGGTTATTAGTACAAAATCATGTGTCATCCTTATTTAACTTGAATGCTATTGCAAAGAAGTCCTCTGTTGCGTTGAAAGCATTAATTGATGAACTAAATAAAAATACCCGTGCGTTGGAATCGTTAAATGAGCCCGTCAAGTCTTGGGATACTTTATTAATATACATTGTAACTCGGAAGCTAGATCCGTTAACTTATCGTGAGTGGGAGGAGCACAAAGGTCGGATAGACAAAGACAGCACTATTACATTTGCTGCATTTCTTCAATTTATTCGCTTTCGCGCTGATTTGTTAGAAACGTTAGAAATATCAAGAAATAACAGTAATCCCACCCCCGCTAAGCCTAATTCACATTCTAATAAGATGAAGTCTATGGTTGTATCACAAGATTCCAATAATTGCAGCACTGATTCGAATAAGTCGTGCCCGCACTCTAAAGCTGATCACATTTTAAGTAGTTGTTCACAATTCCTTTCACTTAGCATAGCCGCCCGACTCAAATTAATACCTAATTATAAAGTGTGCTATAACTGTTTTCGTCCAGGTCACTTCGCTAACCGATGCAAAAAACCTGGATGCAAGATATGTAAGCGCCGACATAACACTCTGATTCATTCTTCGGAGAACAAGCTTACGGTGAAATAATGCGAAGCGTATCTAAGGAGAAACGTGACAAAATACCTTACATAACAAATGAAGAATATTTTGAACATGAAGAGCTGTATTTAAGTTTGATGACAGATTTAAGGGATTTATTGGATTCTCAACCAGTTAACGTTAGTGAATTGCCTAGTGAGACTCAACAAACACTAGTGATTTTACCGAAAATACAACTACCTACGTATAGTGGACAATATGAAGAGTGGTTATCGTTCCATGATTTATTTCATACACTTGTGCATAAGAACGAGTCATTAAGTAATGTACAAAAACTGCATTATTTGAAAACAAGTCTTACTGGAGAAGCGGCATCGATATTAAAACATATACAAGTAAGAGATTCGAACTACCATCAAGCCTGGAACATTCTAAAAGGAAGGTATAGCAACAAACGTATAAATGTCGACGCAGTTATGAAAAGATTCTTTTCTCTGAAAAAAATGAATGTGTGTAATTCCAGTTCTATCAAAAGTTTACTGGATACAACATTTGAATGTTTACATCAATTTCAAGAGATAAGCAATGAGATGAAAGAACAATGGATATTCATCAGAAAGGACTTAGAAAATATCACTACGCTAAGAATCAGTCGTTGGTTGAATACCATTAGCACTAAAAAGGAAGGATTAACGTTACATGGGTTCTGCGATGCGTCTGAAAACGCATATGCAGCTGTGGTTTATTGCCGTGTACAAACGAGCGAAGGTGACATAAAGATAAATCTTATCGCTTCTAGAACAAGGGTAGCACCTGTGAAGACCATTTCGTTACCACGACTAGAACTGAGTGGAGCTACACTACTAGCTAAGTTGCTAACTAAAGTCAGTCAAGCTATGAGAATACCTTCACAAAATGTGTTCGCATGGACTGACTCAACCATAGTTTTAGCATGGCTGTTTGGAGAACCAAACCGATGGAAGCCATTTGTCGCAAACCGAGTAGTAGAGATATTAGAAAACAAAAGCAGTAGCCATTGGTTCCATGTGCAGTCGTCACATAACCCAGCCGATATAGCGTCAAGAGGATCATCTTTATCAGAATTACAACAGAAAACGTTGTGGTGGAACGGCCCTGCCTGGCTTTCAGAGGAAAACATCGAGTTCACACGACCATCAAGATCAACCACAGATTTAGAAAGAAAGAAGCCCATACAATCATACGTAAATGTAACGGAAGGAGAAGAGAAATTTATAAAATTTGAAGAATATGATACACTTAGTCAGTTATTAAGAGTAATAGTACAATGCAAAAGAGTTTTAAATATGATAAGAAATCCTAATAAACTAGGTCAGCAGATGACAACAGAAGAACTGCAAAACGCTTTAGAATTTTGCATAAAAGGAGCACAAGAAGAAGAATTTTCATATGAAATTAAAAGAATAAAACAAAATGGGAATGTAAAAACCACTAGCATTCTGAAGTCACTAAACCCATTCGTTGATAGCGAAAATATCCTAAGGGTGGGCGGAAGATTGAGAAACGCAAACGCCGATGAAAACGTAAAACATCCTGTGATACTGGGCAAGAAAAGCAACTTTGTATCACTAGTGTTGGCTGATGCACACCTGAAAACACTACATGGTGGAGTAAACTTGATGATTACTTACCTTATGAGTAAATACTGGATCATTAGCTGCAAACGTCTGGTGAAGAAGTATATTCATGGATGTCTTACCTGTGCGCGACAACGAGCTGCTTGTAGACAACAAATAATGGGTGACTTACCTGAAGCTCGGGTGACTCCTTCCCGTCCCTTTTCTCGAAGTGGAGTGGATTTCGCTGGCCCTGTACATATTTTAAATTCCAAAGGAAGAGGGTCGAAAACCCGCAAGGCATACATTTGCATCTTTATCTGCATGGCAGTAAAGGCCATACATTTAGAGCTGGTAAGCGATCTAACGACGGATGCATTCATTGCAGCTTTCAAACGTTTCGTGGCCAGGAGAGGAACATGTAAAGAGATCTGGAGCGATAATGGCACAAACTTCGTGTCATCTAACAAGGAATTAGATAGAATGTGGAAGGAGGCTGGATTACAATTACCCAGTTCTATAGCTGATCAATTGGCAAATGAAGGAACACAGTGGCACTTCACACCACCATATAGCCCAAACTTTGGAGGGCTCTGGGAAGCTGGCGTTAACTCTGTCAAACAACATCTACGAAAAATATTGACTAGGAATTTAACCTTCGAAGAATTCACCACAGTGCTTACACAGATAGAAGCCTGCCTCAATTCTCGCCCTTTAACGCCGATTAATACTGATGTCGACTCGATGGATGACATACAAGTACTCACACCTGGACATTTTCTCATCGGAGAAGCACTAATTACTGTACCTGACTGTGACTATACCACGGCCAATATGAATCAGTTATCCAGATGGCAACATATCCAAAGACTCGTGCAAGGATTTTGGAAACGATGGCAAACAGAATACTTGTCGCGCCTAAACCAAAGGACAAAGTGGCTGAAAAGAACAAAAGAGTTCGAGGTCGGCGACATTGTATTACTTAAAACCGTAAATATGACTCCTAGCAAGTGGGCATTGGCACGGATAGCAGAAAAACATCCTGGGCAAGATGGAATAACTAGAGTATATACAGTACGTCACAACGGTAAACTCATACAGAGATCAATTTCAAACTTATGTGCGTTACCAATTAATACTGAAAACTAAATTAATTAATTATTTTTGTGTGTAATTCCATGTTTATGTAATTTTAGTAATAATGTTTGCTTTGTTATCATTCATAAGTCGAATGATAAATTCATATTGTCATTATTGTTAAGTTTATAGTAACAAGTAATTTTATTCAACTTTTTTCTTGAGTTCCAAACTATCAGCTTTGCTTTAATTGTAAAACTTGTTATTTCCCTTATATGTATTCGTAGTAAGTTAGTGTACGGTAGCATGATGTCATTGTTATGTGAGAAAAGGCCTTTAAGCCTTTGGTGGGCGGTATGTTCGGTTAAAAATTGTCGCCTATAGCTAGCTATCTCTGCGTAAGTTCATGTTACGTATCGTTAGTTTCTAAGCAGTGTTAAGTAGTGTCCAATAGAACTTTGTACAAACCACACGTCGTTTCATTTAAAAACCCGAACAAGTAAAACTCGACCTTATCACAAACAACATTCAATATTCTAAAGAACTCACGTCGGTCGGTTGTATTCATAAAAAATCTTACAAACACATTATCGGCCACGCGCTTAGTGTCACACTAATGTCTTGCTCAATTATACTAACTACGCACACAACTAAAAACGCTTTGTCGCTTCCTATTGGACAAAAATCACGCGTCGAGGCACCGAGCCGAGGGCCGTGCCATGCGAATATGACCCTTAAGGTGGGCAAGCAGATGTTTGTGCGATTGTACTTGTAAATTAATAAAAACCACGAGCTACGATACAAGACGTGCGGTTTATTCAGAACTTAACACAAGAGCGATATGACAGACAAAACACCATGTTGCCATACATAAACAGCAGAAAATTAAAAGGTTAATGTTGGTTTCCCAACAATATATATTAGTATATAAATTATGTTATCTGACGATGATTCTTTTCACTCTGCTATTAATTTGTCTGGTTCATCCGCTAATGCTAGTTTCAGCTCCTTGACTGACACACTTGGCGACTTTGTGCGTCGTAGCTTCAGCCAAAAAAAAAATTATCTATTCAATGTTTGCCACATTAACGTGCAGAGTATCCCAAGTCATTATAGTGATTTGTTGGACACGTTTTCTGACACGAATGTCCATGCCATTCTGATATCGAGAGGTCTACGTCAGAGGCGTCAAGACTTTTTTTTTATGTATTATAAACTAGCGCTTGACCGCAATCCTGCCTGATGGTAAGCAGTGACGCAATCGTTGATGGTAAAGCGCACTAGTTTATTAAGAGCCTATTCACTCTAGCCTTGAAGATACTCAAATTGTAGTCCGACGGAAACACCGCCGCTGGCAAACTATTCCAGTCCCTCGATGTACGCGGTATAAAGGAGGAGGCGAAACGCTTCGTCCGGATCGTAGTGGTGTTAACAACGTAAGGGTGGAAACCAGCCGTACGACGGGTCGTCCGCTGGTGGAACGGAGATGGGGGAATTAAATCATGCAATTCCATCGCACACTCCCCGAAATGCATCCTATAGAACACCGAAAGGCTGGCTACTCTACGCCTGTGCTCTAGGCTTTGGAGACCGACTCGAGTTAGATCAGGGTCACCAATCAGTCTCTTTGCACGTCTCTCCACTGAATCCAAAGTGGCCAGGTGACACTTGGCAGCACCAGCCCAAATGTGGCTGCAGTACTCCACACACGAACGGACCTGTGCTTTGTATAACATTAGAAGCTGCCCAGGTGTAAAGTACTGCCGGACCTTTGCGATAACGCCAAGTTTCCTGGCAGCCACCTTAGCCTTGGACTCAATGAACCGCCTAAAGTTAAGGTCCGAGGAAATCTCAACTCCCAAAAGCTGAAGGCGGTCGGAACACTTCAAGGACACATTCCGAAAAGTAGGAGCCAAGGTGAACGGGCTCCTTTTGGCGGTGAAAAGACACGCCTGTGTTTTGGCCGCATTGAATGCTACAAGATTGGCATTGCCCCATTCGGAGACTGCCTGCAGTGCAACACTCGTTCGGACCACTCGTTCAACCATGGCCTCTCTTTCGGACCGGATTGATTCCCTACTAGCCCGAGCACCCGGCAGGTATCTCTCTACAACTGTGCTGTCATCTGCATACCCATAGATACCGGGCATCAGCAGATCGTTAATATGCAGCAGGAACAGAGTTGCAGAGAGAACAGACCCCAACTTTACTTGGTGTTGTCTATTGTCCGCCCGTCGTTGACTATTTTTCTTTTGCACACTGCGTCATCATGGGAGATTGACCCACACACACACTACACACAACACTGACCTACACTGACCTTATCCATCACTCTGCCCGATCCCGTAAACTCCTTCATATCATTGAGTCCGTTAGTCTTCATATCCTTTCACTTCAACCTACTCACTGCAATATCTCAGGTAATGACACTTGGCTCGATTTAATTATCACGTCTGAACCCTCCCTTGTTCCCTTTCATGGTCAGTATCCTGCACCTGGTTTTCCCATCATGACCTCATTTACCTATCTTATGTCCTAAGGCCACCTAAACCCATCCCAAAAGTTCTGCAGATGCGGTGTTTTGCGCGCATGGACATTGAGAGGCTTCGTCAGGATGCGTCAGACGTTAATTAGGAACACCTGGCTGTGACGCCAACGGTTGACGATAAGCTGCACATCTTTAAACAAGCGGTCCTTTTACTCTACGACAAGCATGCTCCTGTCAAGCGGATTAAGGTTCGACGTCCTCCTGCTCCCTGGATCACGACAGGGGTTCGAATGGCGATGAGGCGTAGGGATCGGGCCTTTCGGAAATTTAGAAAGGATCGCAGTGAGGTGAATCGGAACTCTTACAAAGTCGCTAGAAATAGGTGTAACCAGATGATACGCAACGCTAAACGCCGCCATATTTTCGAGAACATATCTTCCTCTTCACCTGCTGATATCTGGAAGTTCCTTGGCACTCTTGTTATCGGCAGGCCACGGCATGTGGATTTTCCTAATTCAATTGACCTTGATGATATCAACCGTCAATTCACAACCACAAGTCAATTGGATCCCCAAATTTTGGCTCAGACGGTTGATTTCATTGCTGGCCTATCGAGTCCCCCCATAGAACAATTTACTTCTCTCCAGTGACCGTGGACGAAATTAAAAAAATCTTCTTGTCAATAACATCCAGGGCCATGGGCTGTGATGGCATCAGCCGTAATATGGTTGTCTGGATCCTTGATTGCCTTCTCCCTCCGATCACCCACATCATTAACTATTCTCTCGATTCCAGTCAATTTCCATCCCTGTGGCGCATGGCTTATGTCCGCCCACTCCCTAAAATTTCAAATCCTTCCCAACCCAGTCACTTTCGTCCCATTTCTATTCTCCCATTCCTATCTAAAGTGCTTGAGGCCTGCGTACATAAGTAGTTCTCTGGGTTTATTTATCGGAACAGCCTCATCAGCAGGCGCGTTCGCTCCATAGAGGCACATAAGCACTGCATACCCTAATAATTTTCTAATTCGGAATACCCGAATCGTATTAATAAAATTTATATAAAAACCTCTTTAATTATTGGTAATAGTGCCATCTATTGAAGCTAGTGCAAACTACTAACACAAATTACAATGCCCGCGCAGCGGCTTCTTCGCTACGTCCGCGCCACTTAACGACGTAAGCAGGTACTAAATTTGCTTGGATCTTTCCCTGTGTGGGAATAAAATTATTTGATTGTGTGTGTAAACTTTTCGCATGTTGTCTTTCAATTTCATTCATAATATAATCCCAAATAAGCAGTGCCTACATTATACGTTGGCCGAATTAAGAAGCTGCTGTCAGCCAGCAGCATTGTTGTTTGTTAAAATACCTTTTTATTTTGTCGGCTTATGTTGTTTGATTATTGGTGTATTTTGTAACATAAATCTGTTGATTGTTTTAAGCGCAAGCGAATTGAACTATATGTGTTATTTAATATATTTATATAATTTATATGCAATATGTATTATTTTAAAACGCGGTATTGACATTGTTCAAGAAGATTACAGGCGCATGTTTTAAATGATAACCTCATTGATAATGTAAAAAAATAATGAACAGGCTCCGATGTCTTTAAAATCAGACGAATTCAAAGCCTTAACTTATTAACTTATTTTACCTTGAAGTTTACAAATTAGCACAATTAATAGTTAGGCACTATTTCAAAGAGTATCTACGAGTGAATCAGTGAGAGTAATCATTTATGAATTTGATTATGATGAATTTGTTTACGATTTTCATTGAAAAAAAATTTTTAGGGATTTTAAAACGATCTTCCAAATTTAACGATGATGTTTTGCAGAGTACCTACCTAACTATTTAAAAAAAGATAGGCGCCTTGATTTTACTTACAGGCAGAATATTTTTTTCTTGTTTGTGAAATAAATTATTACATAATTACAGTTGAGTTAGTAATGACATTTCATTTTATTCATTTGGGCAAACAAAAATTACTTAACATTGTCACGTAGCAAAATGTAGCAGCAGGCGACATCTCGTGGACTGGGGCTGAACTCGGGTCACATATTTTACATCGAGCCGAGAGATGGCGTTGCGCGAAAGGACGGTCGTTAAGATAATAAATAAATTTAAATAAAGAACGACCGGGTTAAAAAATATAATATAAAAGAAGGACTTAAAATAAAGATATTAAAAAATTAGGAACCAACTCATGAGTCTGAGTTAAAAATACAAGTCGCGGAACGCACGAGTCTATGGTTCAGGAAAAGACAATTGGGAGCGGTCGGTCGGAACAGAAGGAAGCTTCGAGAAAAAAAAGAATGACCGAAGCTTGCGTGGTGTCGCGAGTTCTTTTGTGGAAATAGCCGGTACCCAAGGCTGGCGTTTGGTGCAATAAGCCCCATGGGGCGGTGCATATGAAGTCTGGCTCATCTCTCTGTGAGTATTCATTTCTGTACCCGGAATATTTTCTCCACGTGTTTTCTTGTTCTGTAGTAGGTACTGAATTAGGTTAAATGTTGTTCTAGATTTGGCTCTATTGGCGGGCCTAGGGTGGGAACCCGTTTTGGGAGGCGTCGCGTTAATTTATCTTTGGTGGCCTTGATTCCCATTGGATCAGGCTTGTTGGAGTGGATGTGGCTGAACCCTGATGGTACGGCACATCAAGTTCTCTTTCGACGACGACTAGACAGGTATAAGCTGTCATGATTATTTTGCTCCTGGTGTTCCCGAGATACCTAATCCCGCAGGCCGCGTTCAACCGTGCATTAATCTGACACCCGTCAGTTAGTGAAGCCAAGGGTCTTTGTACCGCAGTCTAGAAGAGTAATCCAGTAACGCAATCTAGAAGTGTTAGTTAGAAGCGTGGACTCCCTGTCCTTGTTTCTGTGTTTTGATGTATCTAGTGATTGAGAGGGGGTTTCCGACAGGTTGCATTTAAGTAGGCTATTGGCTTGATATTGTGTGCATAACCTGAGATACTTTGGTAACGACTGAGCCGTGATCACAACGGTTCACCTCACGAATCCTCATCAAGCGACCCTGAGCTCGCTGAATTGTCTCATGTGGATTCCCTGTCCCACTCCGACCCGAGACGGAGTGAGTCAGGAAATCGTCTAGGTAAGTTAGGAGTTTGTTTTGTCATATATTTATGACACAGGGTAATTATAAAATAAATTTGTAATTGTATCCATTTATTGTTTTATTTAATGCTCCTAGCTACCAAGTATTTATTTACATGATTAAATTTACTGTAACTGCCGGGTAGGGTGGAGAAGACACCCCTTTCTTTTTTTTTAAAGCGTTACAACATCTCACGATCATTCGGTCAATTATATGACTTGTTCTTATCAGTAATCATATATTTGGATGTTCATAGTAGCCACGGACAAACATCAATTAAATGTTGACATGAAAAAAAATCACACAATTATAATATTATAATTGTGTGATTTTTTCTTATATAAGCACAGACATTTCGGTAGTGTATGTATGCCTACCCTATCCAAAATCTCTGTGCACGCCCCTGCTCATCAGTCCCTTATAGTCTGGTTTCAGACCTGGGCACAGCACAGCCTCCGCTCTCCTTAAAGTGACTGGTGACATTAGAGAGGCTATGGAGGATACCAAAGTTACCGTTTTGGTATTAATTGATTTCTCCAATGCCATTAACGCCGTCAGCCACGATATTCTCCTTGCTATTCTCTCTCACATTATGGTTTCGTCCAAGGCACTGGAATGGTTCTCTTCTTATCTTCGGGGAAGTCGGCAGTCGGTTCGCGTCGATGAGAGCTCATCGAGTTGGCGTGACCTGGATGCTGGTGTTCCACAGGGCGGTACTCTTTCTCCATTATTATTCTCCATTTTCATTAATTTCATAACTCACTGTCTTCGGTGTTCGTATCATCTATACGCTGATGATCTCCAAGTATATGCAGCTGAGCGGGTGGAAGGTGTGTCGAACGCTATAGCGGAGGTAAACTAAGACTTGGAGGCTATCAAAGACTGGTCTGATAGGTTTGGGGTGTCAGTAAACCCCTTAAAGTGTCAGGCCTTAATTAATAGAAGCTCACGTATGATGAGTAGGTTATCTCTTAGCTCTTTCCCTCCTCTTATCTTCAATGGTACCGTCATACCCATTGCCCCCAATGTCAAAGATCTTGGTTTGCATATTGACTCTACGCTTAGCTGGCAACGTCAGGTTTCCTACGTTAGTCAAAGGGTCCACGGTACTCTGCGTTCTCTGTATTGTCTGAGGAACTTTTTACCCGTTAAAACGAAAACTATGCTTGTGCAGGCTTTGATCTTCCCTATAATCGACTATGGTGACGTGTGCTACTTTGATCTGAATGCGGCTTTGCTGGATAAGCTTGATAGATTGCTCAACAATGGGATCAGGTTCATATTTAATCTCAGGAAATATGACCATGTGTCGAGCTACAGGTCTGAATTGAAATGGATGCCCATTCGTCAGAGAAGAAATTTGCGCGCCTTGACCACGCTTTTCTCCCTTCTTAAATCACTTACTCCTCCTTCTTATCTTGTGACTCACTTCCAATATTTATGTTCTTCAGACTCTAAGAATCTGCGTTCTTCTAACAATCCCCTCTTACTCTGTCCTTCACATACATCTGACTTTGTTCATTCTTCATTTCACATTCAATCCATTCTTCTATGGAATGCGCTTCCTCTTGATATCAGGATGGCCGCCAGTCGGATTGCATTTAAGCGGAAATTGCAGAGTTATTTTCGCAACAACTAGCGTAGAGTTATTGCTACACCCCTCTCCCAAATTTTAGTTTTTTTATGTATATATTATAAGTATATATTTTGGTAATAGTATGTATGTATATTTAGCTTATTTAAGTATTTTTTAAATAATTTTAAGGGCTTTTATTTTCTTTAAAATTTTCTTTCAAGCTAAAGCACCTACAATCTTATCTCTTCACCACCTGGGGTTGACTGGTAGAGAATGCCTAAGGCATTCCGCCTCTGTACATGTAATGTGCGAAAGAATAAATAAATAAATAAAATAAAAGGTAATTTCCAGTACAAGAAGGCCTACTTGTCAGAGGAATGTAAACTTTAGCATCGACTCGAATTATTATGACACGACATTTTTATGTTATATAAAAGTATTAATACAGCGATGGCTAAAACAGAAGGCACAACTGTTCCTAAGAAAGGCACTATTCCATTTTACTTTCAATCCAATAAGAACGCTCATTCAAACGACAGTGGCCAAAATATTAGTTCTAGTACCGCATCCTGGAGTAACCAGGTAATGATAAACGCCGACACCCACAAGAAGGGAACCATTCCGTACTATTTTAGAAAAGTTACACCGTCTGTAACTATCCGATCCGAGAAAAGGTTACCTTTACCGACACAGCAATGTTTTCGTCTCTAATTCGGATTTCAATTTTAGAATATTTCATCAGAATATTGCTGGCGCTGTAAACAAATCGGAAGAATTAACTTTTGCAATCCACGAACTATCGCAACAAGGGCGAAAGAAGATAAACGTGGTGTGTCTGACTGAAATCTTTATTAAAAAAGGTGCGGAGATGCTTTTGAAAATTCCTGGGTACCAATTGGTCGCATCATACTCGCGTGACAAGAAACGAGGAGGGGTGTGTATACTGCTTCACAATAATATTAAATATAAAAAAATGAGTAATATTAATGACTTGACATGTAATTTTATTTTCGAATGTTGTGGCGTAGAAATAAATAAAATTATTATTATTTGTTTATATAGAACGCCAAATAGTAATCCTCAAATATTTTTCGAAAATTTAGAACGGTTATTAATAAGATTGACGAGAAAGCATAATAAAATTATGTTATGCGGCAATTGGAACTTGGACCTATTAAAGCCAAACAAATACTGTGAAGTTCTGAAGGGCCTTTTGAAAATTTTTAATTTGGAATTACACATTAAAAGTCCCACAAGACAGATGGCGTGCCTAGATCAGATAGCATGCAATTTCAAGCAAGCTAAACCAGAGGTGCATCAGCTTGCCTTGTCCGATCATGAAACGGGACAGACGCTTTCGTTAAGGATTAATAAAAAGTACGAAACATGCTCTTGGTATGAAGAGGTCAGAGATTTTAGTCAGGAAAACATGGATAAGTTCTTTAGTTGCATATCATCTCTCACTTTTTCAAATATATGTGAAGAGCATGATTTTCAGGAAGCGTTTGGGGAGTTTCACGGTGTTATATTACTATTTATTGATTTGTGATTTCCAATATTTTCAAAAAAGAGGTCTTCTTATAAAGAAAACTACAAATGGTTGACAAAAGGCTTAAAAAAATCGTGCGTTAAAAAGAGGATACTATATCTTAGTCAACAACACAACAAATCTAAGAGACAAAAACTAAACATAAAATATAAATCATATAGTGACATTCTTAAAAACTGTATATATAAATCTAAACAGCTTCAAAGTAAGAAGTATATTGTCAATAATAAAAATAAGTGCAAAGCCACATGGACGGTGGTTAATGAAAACATTAATGATTTAATCGCTGTAATGTAACCCAAATTGACGAAATAAACATAGATAAACGGTCAATTATAGACCCTAAGGAAATAAGTGACATGTTTAATCAAATTCATATACAATCGACCAATAATTCTAATTTTAAATACAATATTGACGAGACAAACAAGACTATGTCGGTTACTCTCATTCTTCTGCGGATCTCCTCATTCCTGATTCGATCGCGCAGTGAAACCCCAAGCATAGCCCTTTCCATTGCCCTTTGAGTGACTTTGAACCTTCATATAAGGCCCATTGTTAGCGACCATGTCTCAATTCCATAAGTCATCACTGGCAACACACACTGGTCGAAGACTTTTGTCTTGAGATACTGCGGTATTTCGGACGAGAAGATTTTACGTAGCTTCCCGAAAGCAGCCCAGCCGAGACCGAGTCGTGTCATCAGCAAATAAAACCACCATGTGGCGAGTGATATTTGGGAGGTCATTGATGTAGAGAAGAAAAGGACCGGATTTGACCGGTCGTCGTGGAGAACCTTTGGGGAGGCCTATGTCCAGCAGTGGAAGCAATGAGCGTATACATATTTATAATGTGAACCGGTGGCTACAATTTTATGCTCTTCAAGTTGAGCACTTCGTCTTAAAGTCGAAGATGTTTACATATTTTTGGAGCCTTGGCAATGTATACATATTTTTGCTTCTGACTGTACAAAAAAAAAAATGTGTGCGTGCTATCTGTAGAGCGGGGTACATGGATAGCTGTAAGCCTCTTTTTAAAAAATACAATATATTACCTTTAGCATGTATGCAAATTAAAGAATTGTGCCTACTAGTACGACAACATCCTGAAAATTTTATTAAGCATAGAGATGTAACCAAAAGGAATGTTGCTTCTAGGGACAGACATAGGCTCTGCTTGCCACAATGCAAGCTTAATTTGTATAAAAGAAATTCCTATGTCATGGCTATTAAGGTATATAATAAATTACCAAACGCATTTAAATAACCACCTTTGCTTATATTTGGGTCGTTCTTCTTTTTTATCGACAATGACTTGTCTTCTCCGCAAAAAAAATAGTATTTTGATCCTAAACATTAAATTACTTAATTTTTTTATATAAAAATACACTTGACAATGCAATAATTTTAATATCCTCAAAACTAGATTTTATTCATAATTATTTTTTACAAAATCAGTGTGACAGAGTATACAAAACGCGTGACGGAGGTGTTATACATACAAATAAAGTGTGTACCTCTATGACTAGTTATGTAAACAAACTGCTCTCGTGAAAAAAAATCACATTGAAAGTTTCTATCCAAGAACATTTACTGAACTACTTAGCCTTTTTTATTACATTAATAAGATGAAATAATTTTTAATGTTTATATTATGAAATAAAATAATATTTTATTGGCTGTCTCCCAATGTATATGATTTTAGTTGGTACCTTCTGTCACTCATTTTATGGTACAAACTAGTGTGCGTTCGAAACTTTGAGCTTGGTCACTAGGTTCGAGAATAGTTCCTCTCCACCCCGCACTCGCACTATACGGTCCCACGCCCCAGCAATACCAGTCAGTCGCTCGCAAACAGTAAAAAGAGGTGCGTGTGTTTATTTAGCGACCGCTCTGTCACGTAAGTTACGACTTCCAAATACTATTCTAATTTCGGGGTTTTAATATTATTTCATTAATTTATGATAAATATTTAATATATACCCAGTTTTATGCGTAAATTATAACTAGGAAAATGCTGAACATCTCGAACACTATTATTTTACACCTCTGTCACGCAGCACCTTTGTCACAAAAATGTGTGACGGAGTGGTATAACTCGTGAAGGAGGGGTCATTTTTGTATGGAACTTAGAGCTTTAGTTAATATCCATAATATATGATTGCTAGTTTTTTTATATTGGTTATTCTATCGTCAACCATTTTGTTAATTTAAGGTATTACCATCAAATAAATGAAAAAATGGCATTATCTGCGGCTGAAAGACAGCAACGGTGTCGTGAAAAAATAAAGCTTAACCCTGAGCTTGTTGCAGAAGTAAAATGTAAAGACTTAGAAAGATATCATGCTCGCAAAACGATTAGTTAAGGATATGACACCAAAAGAACATAAAAAATAAAAAGGCAATGGCAGATTATAAATAAAAAGAGAAGAGAAAGACAGAAAACTATGCAGAACGTTTTGATTAACAGTCCGGCTTCTACACCGCCTCCTTCAAGTCCCAGACTACTTCCATGAAGTCCCAGATCTCGATCACTGACTCCAGCCTCGTCTGTTGCCAGTAGCAGGGGAAGAAAACAAGTGCGTGTGTTATAGACAAAATATTCACCTTCAAAACCAAATACAAGAATTACTAAGAAAAGTACAGAAATACAAGAAAATA
This sequence comes from Sesamia nonagrioides, assembly GCA_017933935.1. Taxonomy (NCBI): domain Eukaryota; kingdom Metazoa; phylum Arthropoda; class Insecta; order Lepidoptera; family Noctuidae; genus Sesamia; species Sesamia nonagrioides. Next base: position 64,964 of record JADWQK010001310.1, read on the forward strand.
CTTCAGCGACAGAAAAAGAAAGAAAATAAAGTGCTTACAACAACAACTCATCGTAAAAAAGAAAATAAAAATGGCAAAAAATAATACAGAAAATATATTATCTTATCAAATACCATTAAGAAACATTACAAGCACACAAAAGACCACAAAATAAAATGCTGTATTAAAAGTATACTTGAAGACCCAGCAATTCAACGTTCCAGACAAAAGCTTCAATTGGCAATGAAGCAGTTCAGTGAAGAAGTAAAGTTCCATCTTGCCGAAACATACTATATTAAAACGTTGTCACGCTCACGGGCCACTGTTGGAAAAAAGGAAGATGAAGAAAAGAATTTTGTTGGACCCTAAGAAAAATCTCAATAAGTTATTTCTAAAAGAGGACCCCAACGTTAAATTTCACTACAGTTATTTTTCAAAATTAAAGCCGTTTTATGTCGTACCATTTTCAGTTGACAGTCGTGAAACCTGTATGTGCAAGTTACACGCAAACATTGCATTTATGAGAGTTATTTTGTTTTATACAATAATAAAATAAAGTTATCAAGACAAATGACATGAACTAGATAATCTTACAAACTGTATGCGATATTCATTCATTACCACTCCGTCACTTCGTTAACCACTCTGTCACAATTTTGTCCCCCTAAAAATTTTAGTTCAGAGTAAGTTATGAACCACTTTATTGTTAGTATTTACAAAAATAACGTTTTCTAGTATTATATGCTAAATAATAAAGGTGTTCACAAGATTTTTAAGCGACTTTATTGGGCTAATTTCATAATATTAAAAAGTTTTATGTCTTATGAAGCAAAAATGTGACAGAGTGGTATTGGATAATTAAAAAAAAAGATAATTTAAAAAATTGCACCCAATGGAGCTAGATAATAGTAAATGTTTATATTCTTGATACGAAAGTAATAAGAAACAGATGTTCTGATTTAAAATGAAACATAAAAAAAATAAATACTTTTGTGACTGAGGTGTTATTTTTTTCATACCATTCCTACGAAATTTGAAATAAAACGGAAATTACATGTAATACTTCGCTGCATTAAATGTTTTTGTAATCTACAATAATGAGCCAATAATTTAAATCACATTTCACTAAATAAATCACAAGTTTAGTTTTTTATCAAATATAAAAATTCGCCGGTCAGATTGTCGGTAAAAAAGAAGAACGTCCCATTTAAAAAGAAATTGATACAGTGGCTAAAAGAAAAACAGTTTTACACGGTAAATGAATTTTTGACTTATGTTGAAAGAAACTAATGTCAATAATGGAGATGTTTCATTTTGGGCCACCACTATGTACGCTTTGTAGATAAAAATTTGAATAAAATAAAAGTACTTATATATAATTAATTATTTGAAACGGTTTTTTAGTGAGATAACCCTTTCAGACAGTTCTATTTTCCCGTTGTATTCGTGTCTATACCATCGCCTAGCTCCATAAAGAATAGAGGTAAACAAACCAATTTAGGGTTATCACAACTCACGTTTTACAAATCTCCTGTTATTTACATGATTATCGACTTTTACATCTTAGCTATTTATTAACAATTCCTATTGCAGCATATTTCGCTAGAATCACTAAAATTTATCTTTCATCTTTATCTTTCTAATCATTAAAAAGTTGACATTAATTTTACGTGATAGCCCTGCAAAAAAAGAAAGATGGATGAAATCCAGATATTAAACACATTTTGTGGAATTCAACCAATGAATAAAGTTGAGGCATTTGTCAATAGGTACAATTTTGCGTATTTTAATTACTTTCAAATCAACTACATAACACATACATACACAATATTTTCAAAAATGGACTAATTGCCTATATATCAACAAATTTAACCTATTAGGAAATTAGTTTATATGTATGTCATATTTCATTCAAATCGGTTAAGCGTTCTATGCAAATCATAAATATCTAAACATAAATAAACTGTTTAGATTAGTAGGAAGTAGGATTTTATTACTTTTATGAAAATCATCTACGTAGAAAAGGTTCTTAACATCTGTCTTTTAGGCGTAGTCTACGCCTCGTTGCTAGGTAACGAGTACGTTATCTAGCAACGGTTTGTTTTCCTCTATTCTTTATCGAATTTGGCTCAGATATAGTGTTATTTGAGTTGATTGTGTTTATTTAATGGGCCGTATGTTCGGAATTCATGTTTTGTTTTTTTCGCAGTCATATGGTAGACTATATAGATACGATAGCCTTAGATACATGACACGTTAATCAAATGTCACTGTCAAAATCTTATTTCGCTTATTGCTGACCACCTTAATAACTAGTAGTTGTGTTGCACTCCTTGGCCGAGTTAAATTCAATCCGTACAAAAACTAAGTCAAAATATAGGAAATTAACATTAAAAACAGTTATCTATAGCGTAATTATACCTAGCATTAAGTGTACAATGTGCTGGCCCAGGCTCCATACATTTGTGAAACATCTCCTTTGGTTCTTATTATATTTTATTTATTCTAATTTGACATTGACTTAATAGCATTAATTTTGTTTTGAAAATTTTAAAGCTAATAATTATGGACATTTCAATTATTATATACAATCTGAATTTTATAAATTGTTTTGAGTACCATATAATGTGACAAGTTTAACATTTTTTAATTGTGTAAATTTTTAATATTTGCACACCACATCTATTGGTAGAATGTAAATGGGACACTTATAGAGATGGGCAAACAACCGGGTTTAAACCCTATTACTGGGTTTAAACCCAATAAAAACCCATTTATTCCCTCCCACCGGGTTTTTATTTTAATTATAATTTAAACATGGTAAATGTAAATATTTGTGAATATTATAGTCCGTATTATATATTATAGTAGTCCGTTTTTCGAAGAAAAACAGGCTATTTTTAGATTACAATTACCTCTATAGGCTCATATCTCTATAGGCTCTATATAATATTTTTACCTCTATAAGCTGAAGAAGAAGAACTATAGTATTATATAAGTACTATACCTAGTTCTTCTTCTTCAGCCTATAGAGGTCCACTGCTGAACAAAGGTCTCCCCCAAGGCTTTTCACGATGACCGGTCTTGTGCTGCCCACATCCGTCGGCTTCCCGCGACTTTCACCAGGTCATCGGTCCGCCTTGTTATCCATACTAATATTATAAATGCGAAAGTAACTCTGTCTGTCTGATACGCTTTCCCGCCTAAACCTCTCAATCGATTTTGATGAAATTTGGCATAGACAATCTTTAGATCCTGAGAAAGAACATAGGCTACCTTTTATCCCGGAAAAATTTGATGTTCCCGAGGGAAATCTAAAAAGCGCGATATAACCGAACTCCACGCGGGCGAAGCCGCGGGCGGAAAGCTAGTATAAAAATAAATACCATAGAAATCTAGACATCCCTAAAACAGAAAGGATTTTGATGTGCCTCCAGCGCCAACTACTTGATATGAAGTAGAAGGATTACATTTGGAGACAAATAGGGATGTGCCTTTTAGGACACACGTCTAATAAATTTAAAATTCTTTTCTTTATTATGGGGAATATATCCAAGTTTTCATATTGATTTTTTTATAAGATAAAATAAAATATGAAATTACGGTTACAGTTTTTATTTAGCTTCGTAAATTGGTGAATAAACATTATTTTAAATGTATAATATTATTTGTCGATAGGACATTAATCCCATCCCTACGTTTTACTATAGATACGTTATACATTTGTAGTGTGGCGCAGGAGGACACATCGCGTATTATATAGATGGGCGTTCAAAAGGTTAATCTGTATAGATATACTAACAAATAAAACAAACGTTGAAACGGCAGCATTGTAATATTTTATATAAAAGTAATCCTTGACAAACTTATGATATTGTTATGGTAAAAAATACAAAAAACATTTTTGCTTGTTAGATATGAAAATTATAATATTATACATATATTATGATTAAAGAGGTTATAGCTTAATTATTCATTTTCATAAAGAAAAGAGGATTGAAGCTTAACCTGAATATTATTACAATCATAAAATAATTTACAAACTGTATCGTCTTTCACAATGAATCTCCGGTAATTATTCGTCATCATAACTTCGTCCATCATAATTGCAAAGACAAAACCTTCGGTTTCCCCAAAGAGGCCACCGAAACGTAGCCAGGCTACGGACGCTTGAAAATCTACATCGGGCCCGTGTAGGGCTCGGAAAAAGCGTCCGTAAAGCTCTTTGCTCTTCCATACCTCCGTGCGATCATTTTTGTCAAGCACTACTGGTTTACGCCTGTTCTCTTTAGCCAAGGAGAGCGGAGTAGGGCTTCCAAAATTACGGAAATATCAATTACGTAACTAATTACGCAACTTTTTTCTTCAATTCCGTAATTACGTAATTTTTCCCTAATCGACTATGAATTTTTGTAAATATTGTAGTTACAATTTACAATTATCTTTTACTGTCTCAAATTCAAGGGTTTATCAAAATAAACACAATAATTAATAAAAAAAAATATTTATTTAAGAACTTAGCAGTTTTAATCAGTTTAGTCAAATCATTTTTTTCCTCCCGAATATAATCTCTTTTCTTGAAAATATGACCTCATAAATGACAAGGCATTTAAAGTTTTGTCACCCAGGGAACTTCTAAGTTTATTACAAAAATATCCGGCAGATGAAAAGGCTCGCTCAGCTTCAACACTTGTAGGCGTTATTGAAAGCAAATAGTTATACGCTGCAGTCAAAAAAACTTCGCGACCGCCGCCAGCGCTGTCGTAAATGCACATTTCTACCCTAATAATGGAATCGAGATCTGTGTTTACTGTTGAAATTGGTTTATTCACAGTCACTTTGTTTATTTTCTTCTCTAACTGTTGTGCGATTGTGAACTCCTCATCATCATCGTCACTGGTGGCAATTGCGTCCGATGTACTAGGTTTTGGCTGTGAACTTACACATTTTTGTGTAGAATTATATTTCAACCGTTCCAACAGTGCCACAATATACATTCGTATCTCATCCGACGATGGTTTTGTGAAATATTCTGTGGCAGCAGTTTTTAAAAATTCCTCATTGTTATGCAAATATTGCAAAACACCGAATACATTTGTTCACCTTTCCTTTATTCTTCTAAGAGTTGTGGCTAGTTTTGCACTGAGATCGTTTGACTGAAGATCAAGTTTCTCGAGCATAAATCGAAGCGCAGCGTCGGCCGTCAATAAGTTTGAATCACGGTGACATAATGACAAAACTGTAGTTTTTATTACGTCCAAGCTGTAATGAATTTCGTGAAGGTCTTGGATCTCTTCATCTGTAAATTTTACATTTGATTTCAATTTCAAATCTAATAACGCCTTAAAAACGCATGATTTTAATTTGAGAAATCGGCCTACCATATCTGATAAGCTGTTCCACCTCGTTTTACAGTCTAGTATTTGGTCAACATTTTTACCATATTCTTCTAAAACGTACTTTTGCAACAAGTCGTTTTTCAAAGGAGAGTTTTTAAAAGATTTTATTAGATCTCTTAATTTTTTTATAGTGTCTTTGTATAAAAACTCCGATTCTGGAACTCTGGTCGATTCTAAAATAAACGCATCTTCATCTTCTTCAATTTCTTCTTCTTCAGCGCCAGTATTTGAGACATCCTCCTCCACTTCAGGTTTTGGAGATTTTTGTGTTTTATATAAAACTTCCAGGACTGCTAGTTGTATCCCATGAGCCAAACACAATTGGTGGTGGCCGTCAAAATTTCTACCCATTTTGACCATTACACTTGCTCCATCTGTTGTGAAAGCAATAATGTCGTCTTCCAGATTTAAACCGAATTCACTCAAATGCTGTTGTAATAATTGAGTGCCTACTTCAGCTGGCATTGATCCATGTATCCGTACAAGTCCCAAATTTTTATATTTGGCCATATCGAAGTCTTTATTGTGGATATTTATATTCATATACCTTTTATTTCGGGTAGACGTCCACTCATCAAACGTAATTGTAAATCTTTTATTTTCAGACTTCATAATTTTCAATTGTTTTTTCAATTGGTTTTTTGTGTTATCACTTTGATCTAGAATTATCTTTGTTATAGTCGTAGAAGATTTCGGTATGTTGTAGCCAGAGTTCTTAAAAAGATATCTTAGATCTTCTGAAGTACAAAATGTGCTCAATGTTATCCCATCTAATGCTGCCATTCTCGTCACTCGAACCTCCATATTTGAAAAATAATCAGTGAGTTTAATTTTCTTTTGTGAAGGTTCATTTGTACGTTTTCGTGTTGGAATTAGACCACTACTAGACGTTGATGTACTCGGCCTTTGCGAGTCCTGCACTTGCGGCATCTCTCCGATATGCTTGGCACGCATGTGAGTATGTAAAGCTCCAGTTGCGCCACCTGGAGTTTTCAAAACTTTTTTGCATTGCTTACATTCAACACTCTGTCCATTATCAGCTCTCAAGAAATGTTCCCAGATAGAACTTTGTGTGCGTTTGTTCAAAAACTCCTTGTATACAGTCTTATTTGAAGAAGACCTGAAAAATAAAATAAAAAGAAGTTAGGTTAATAATAACGATATTGGTAAAACCTAGTGGCCAACTCATTATAAAATGTAAACACACTTCTTTTTTTTTAATAAAACGTTACGCCGCACGTTGGTGTTTGTGTTTGTTAGGACCGGAAGAAATTCCTAAATTTCTTCCAGGTCTCTCAAACACAAACACCCGGAACAACTACTTGCAGATTTTACAAATATTTGTTCCGTCCGTGCGGCCTGCGGGGATCGAACCCGCGATACGCTGCGTAGTAGTCGATCGCTCAACCATTACTCAAACCGTGTTGTCAAACCTATTACAAATTTCGTAGCCAAACGATAGAGCATGCTTAGTTCATTAATTCCTGATTTAGAGATGAGCTATATAATTTCAAATTTATGATAAATATCTTAATTTTCTTATAGTTAGACACCCTGTAGGTATATTTGGGAATTTAGATGTTCTAAAATCAAATCGGAATAAAAATACACTTAAAGAAAATTATGAAAATATTTACTTATTCCTTTATTGCACACCATAATTAAAAAAAAAATGTTTGTATAATAAATTATTTTGTATGAACTATGCATGCTCCACGGGGTTTTTACTGATTAAAACTTTGATCTAGGTACTTACATCTTTCAAGAGATAATCCACACATTCAAAGTCACCCACGATAAAGATACAATTAACTGCTCCAAATTGTTAATATTTTCGCGCATTTACCACCAACTTTTAATTAAGTTATCTGATCAAGTGTCAACTGTGTCGAAGGTCCAGCGATGTGAAGTTGTGAACTGAACAACCGATGAACCGACAATTTAGCAATGAAACTACACTTTCATTTTAGTTAAGAAAGTGAAGTGCATAGTAGTTCCCCGTAGTCGTAGGGACTTTTCGCCAGGGACTCCCCGGATCTACCGACCGCGACTCGCCAAGTTAACATATTTTGAACTCTATTCTGTACATCTTAGATTTTCTTTTTTAAGATTTAACAAACGATAAAAATATAAACTGCGGGGAATTCCCTGTTTGTATAGTTTCGATGTAGATATATCGTATAGTGTTGCTGCATCAAATGATACGTAGTAGATTGATTTTTTTATTGGTTGACTATTTTAACTGAGTTATGATACCAATAATTACGTAAGTACGGAATTGAAATTTTCAGTTACGGAATCGAAAATACTTTAAAATGAGTCCGTAATTACGTAATTGCGTAATTACGTAATGGAAGCCCTAGAGCGGAGTGAGGCCCTTGTCAGCCGCGACTACACCTCGATGCACCCCCACGTCGGTTTCTAGAAAATATTCCCTGAGACTGCCTATCTCGCGATTATGGAGGGTCTTGGCGTTTAAAAAGCCACGACCACCACATTTTCGAGGGATATACAGCCTCATAACCGATGAGTACGGACTTTCTGATCCAGGGCGTCAAGTTCGGTTTGAGTCCATTTGAGTATGCCGAAAGAGTACATCAATACCGGCTAGAGATGGGCGGGTGGGTAAAAAATAGGTAGGTAAAACTTGGTAGAAAAGGGTAAAATAGGTAAAAAAATACCCTTTTTCACCGGGTATTTATAATAAATACCGGGTATAAAATGAGTTGTTATTTAATTGCCTTCGTCATCAATACTACGATTAGGTACTGGAGTGCTTTGGGGTTCTACCAGCTTCTTTGGGACCCAAGTCAACCCCACCTGCCTGACGGTGCACCCGCTGACTTACAGATGGGGTGCTGACGCCAGCTTTCCCTTCGGAGCTGAGTGGTCTGACGGCAGTCGCACTCGTAAAAGCAAAACAACCCAAACTATTATGAATAGGAAAGGAAGAAATGCATGTGATACCTACAGTTAGGGCGCCGCCGCAAAACGGCGCGCAGGAGCTACACCCGGATCCTGTGACCTGTGGGCTAGGTCTACCGTGTCAGAGGCGGATACGGCTGAAGAAGCGAGCCCAAACCAGGAAAATCCGTTGCGCTTTTCCTGGTGTGGTGACGCCGAAAGTATGTTGTTCTGGAACCAGCTCGAAGCTGTGACTGTGACCACTGTCTGGTGAAGTCTGTGTCGTCCTTCTCCCCACCAGACCACGACTCTCGTGGTGAACGGAGATTGTGGCGATACAAGTCAGCAGATTAGGATGAGATGCACCACTTCTTTGCGTCTTATCCTTGGCAGCAGGTCTGCTTCTCTTTTGACAATCCGTCGAGCTGTGCGGACGCTATAACCGATGTGGTGCGTCAATCTATGGAATATTTTATCCCCTTCAGCGACGTGCCCGTCGTTGGCTCAGCTCGCCCATGGTTCAATGCCGATTGTGTCCAAGCTGAACAGCGTAAGGACGCGGTATTTCTCACCTGGGTTGACGCTCGTGACCGCAGAGCTCCGGATCTAAGCTCAAAGAAGAGAGCCTTTAACCGTGCTGCCAAGTCCTATAAAAAGGCGCTTAAAAAGGCTCGCTTCGACCGCATTACCCACATTGGCAACAAGTTATCTGCGCAGCAACCCGGTAGCAGATCTTTCTGGTCCCTTGCCAAATCGGTCGAGGCGAACTTCTGCCGGCCCACACTGCCTCCGCTGGTTAGGCCTGATGTAACACTGGCTCATACGGCGAGAGAGAAAGCAGGTCTCTTTGCAACTCTCTTTGCCCGTAGTTAGCGTCTTGATACTGGCAGTGCTACTCCACCTAATTTACCTTATTGCGAAACTTCAATGCCGGAGGTTCGCATTCGGAACAAGGAGATCTTGAGAGCACTGTGTCGTCTGGACGTGAATAAGGCTAGTGGTCCAGATGGTATACCAGCGATTGTTTTTAAGGCATATGCGCCCGAGTTGTCTCCTGTATTGACGCGCCTGTATCGCCTCTCATTTGGGACTGGTATAGTGCCCAAGTCCTGGAAGCTTGCCAACGTGCAGCCCGTGCCCAAAAAGGGTAATCGTGCCGATCCTACCAACTATCGGCCGATTTCAGTAACCTCCATACTCAGCAAGATTATAGAGCGTGTATTGAACTCGCGTCTCTTGGCTTACCTGGAAGGTAACGATCTCCTCAGTGACCAACAGTATGGTTTTCGGCGCAATTGGTCAACTGGGGACCTACTAGTGTATGCCACTCACTTGTCGGGCGAGACCCTCGAGAAAAATGGGGAAGCGATTGCCGTCTCCCTTGATGTCTCGAAGGCCTTCGACCGGGTATGGCACGCTGGCCTTTTGAGTAAGCTTCCAGTGTACGGCGTTTCCGCTGGCCTGACTGGCTGTGTAAAATACTTCCTGACTGAACGGCTCCTCCGAGTTGTTGTCGACGGATGCTCATCGGAGCCAATGTCGACCAATGCCGGTGTTACTCAGCGGTCTGTTCTCTCTGCAACTCTGTTCCTGCTGCATATTAACAATCTGCTGATGCCCGGTATCTATGGGTATGCAGATGACAGCACAGTTGTGGAGAGATACCTGCCGGAAGCTCGTGCTATTTTCTTTTTTGGGATAAAACCCGCCACACTGTTCCCAACCAAGGAAACAACCGTAAGGAAACAATCCGGTCCGAAAGAGAGGCTATGGTTCGAATGGGGTAAAGCCAATCTTGTAGCATTCAATGCCGCCAAAACACAGGCGTGTCTGTTCACCGCCAAAAGGAACCCGTTCACCTTGGCTCCTACTTTTCAGAATCTATCCTTGAAGTGCATCGACCGCCTTCAGCTTTTTGGAGTAGAGATTTCTTCGAACCTTAACTTTGGGCGGTTCATTGAGTCCAAGGCCAGGGTGGGTACCAGAAAACTTGGCGTCATCGCAAAGGTCCGGCGGTACTTCACACCGGGGCAGCTTCTAATGTTGTACAAAGCACAGGTCCGCTCGTGTGTGGAGTACTGCAGCCACATTTGGGCTGGTGCTGCGAAATGTCACCTGGCTACTTTGGATTCAGTGGAGAGGCGTGCGAAGAGGCTGATTGGCGACCCAGACTTAACTTGAAACGATCTCCAAAGCCTGGAGCACAGGCGTAGAGTAGCCAGCCTTTCGGTCTTCTATAGGATGCATTCTGGTGAGTGTGCAAGGGAATTGCATGATTTAATTCCCCCATCTCCGTTCCACCATCGGATGACCCGTCGTACGACGAGTTTTCACCCTTATGTTGTTAACACCACTGCGATCCGGACGAAGCGTCTCGCTTCCTCTTTTATACCGCGTACATCGAGGGACTGGAACAATTTGACAGCGTCGGTGTTTCCGTCGGACTGAAATTTGAGTGTCTTCAAGGCTAGAGTGAATAGGCTCTTAATAAACTAGCGCGCTTTACCATCAACGATCGCATCACTGCTTACCATCAGGCGGAATTGCGGCCAAGCACTAGTTTATAACTATTAAAAAAAAAAAAAACGCTTGTACTTCCACGAGCTGCTGAATAAGCAGCACCAAGAGGTGCAGACACCGAAATTCATTCCAAATCTTGAATTACTGCCCCCGATAACGCCCGAGGAAGTTCAAACGACTCTTCGTCGCATGGCAAATCGGAAAGCTTTCGGAACTGACAGAGTCCCCATTGAGCCCTGGAAGGCGATGGGTCCTCGCGATGCGAGCATGTTAACTAACCTGCTTAACCGCGGGTTCCTGAAAAAAAAACAAATTTCAAGCCAATAGGGACTGAGTATTATTACTCCGGTCTTCAAAGGCAAAGGCACACCATGAAGACCTTTGAGAGGATTGTAGACTTTCAGATTCGGCGGCAGGAGTATGCTGTCTCGGGAGTGTCAATATGGGTACGGAACCATGGATCCTTTATTAACACTAAAGTTCACCATGGAGAGACACAGATGGAAGAACACGCCTCTACATATGCTCTTCCTCCATTGATGCTGGCCCGCCACTGTGGGTCCGGTCCGCTGGGGCAGGTCAGCCGCCCAATTCACACGGCGCTCCAACTGTCCCCTGTCCGGGTCAGTCAGCGCGATATCCTCAGCATACGTGAGCAACCAGGGAGGTGGATCATATATTATGATCCACCTCCCTGGTTACGTGAGCAACATTGCGGAAGCAGTTTTCGTTCTCGCAACCCCCGGTGTAGGTGTGAGATGAAACACTGGGGTGGTTTTTAATCATTAAGAGTCTGACAGACCCGTCGCCCGCCCCAGGGCGGCGGACATCGCATGAGGATTTTCCACCCCGGAAACAAAAAAAAAACGATTTCCGGTTGTTGAAAAAGAAACCCTGGCCCTGGAGCACAGGCAAGTGAAGAACACGGGTGGGTTTTAGTCAGTAAAAGTTTGAGACGCCCTTCCGCTCCGCCTAGAGCGGAAGAGGTCATTTGACGATTTCCCATCCAGAACAAAAAATGGCAGCCCGTGTAATTCAGATTTTCTCGATTTTTTTTGCAATTTACTGGTCAGTGTCAGGTTGTAACTTGATCAAAATATGATTTGCGATAACAATAACGATGTAACTACGGATCTACCCTAAATTAAACTGATTTTAATTTTTACCCGGTAAAAATTTAATTGGGTAGGTAAAAATAGGTATAAATGGGTATCTACCCAAAGTTCGGGTATTTACCGGGTAAATGCCCATCTCTAATACTGGCATGACCTAACCGTTGAAAGCGCGCACCTTGTTTCCGCCTGATAGAAGACTATTAAGTACTTTTTTCAGGCGGCCAAAGAAGCTTTCCTTCAAGGATTGCTTCATGTCAGTATCATTGATACCCAACGCTTCCGACATACCCAAATACTTATAGGTTTCGGATGCGGAGAGGGCTCTAAGCTTTATGGAACTCGTGAGTTGGGTTCCCACGGATTCCATAATATCTCCTCGCTTTACATGCATGACCGCACATTTGTCCACACTAAATGCCATCCTGATGGAGCTACTGAAAGTTTTAGTTATTTTCAGTAGCTCCTTCAGTTGTGAATTGGTGTAAGCAAAACGTTTCAGGTTGTGGGGTACTTCCCACGATTTGTTTGGAGCTTGAGGGTAAAATATAAACAAACGATGGAGATTCAAATGGAACTGTTTATTGTCTAAATCCTAGCTGTATTTATTCAAAAAATAAATAGTAGAAGTAATGGCGGTTGAGGTCAAACTCAAAATGAATCAGCCAATCGGTTGTGAGGTTCGGTCTGCTGGTCTTCACAGTGCGCCGACTGTAAATTAGTGAGGCGCCCCCGTGCGGTCAACAGTCTCCGATCAGTTTTGCTGCGAGTGAGTCGTTTAGCGCGCGCCGTACCATGCTCAGTGAAGGCCGCACGCTCGGCGCTCCCGGTCGTATCTCGTATGACGCTTGCCGGGTGACGGAAAGCGAGTTTACACAGGTCCCACAAGGTCATCCATGTAGAGGAGGTGCGATATAACCTGACTACCTCTCCTCAACCGATAGCCTAGAGCTGAATCCTCCAATAGTGTGCTTAGAGGATTCAATGCTAAGCAACACCAAAGTGGTCTCAAACTATCGCCCTGAAATATTCCTCGCTCGATCTTTATCGGTTCGCTAGTCCTCTGAATATGTCGACATCCTGGATAGGACTGTCCTCCATGTCCTCATACACGTCATCAGGAAGGTGCGCAGAGTTGCATCCACTTTATACAACTCCAGCACCCGCATGAGCCATGTATGTGGCACTGAGTCATAGGCCTTCTTATAATCTTTCCAACATGTCGACGGATCCTTTCGGGAAAGACGAACCTGGTGGCTAATGGCCATATCAATAAGGAGTAGCTCCTTAGTACCGCGGGACCCGCTCCTACATCCGAGAAAGCGCATCTCACAAAGCGCATTTGAGAGGCAGACACGATGGAGTTGCTGTCAATATGTTTGTTAATTTTAGTTTTCAAAATGGATGTAAGAATTTTATAGACCGTCGGTAAACAGGTGCTCGGCCTATTTATAAAATATTTTTTATTATTATTTCCTTTATTTACCTTTTTTCTCATTTGGTTACATTTTTAAATATATTGATTTAAAAAAATACATACAAATACATTTAAAAATATTATAAAATTGTGTTCCACCGATGAAGGGAGCAGGGTCCAAGCTACCGGTGGTTAGGGCTCCAGAGACAGGAACCTCCTCACGATGCGGGCCGTATCGAGGAGTACTGCCTTTTGAATCAGGCCTTTGATCCAACTGCCTAACGCGAGCCTCAATAGATGTTGGTCGAGGCTCTTGGCTATCAAACCATTGGCCGATACGACAATCGGTACAATGACAGCCGAGTTCACATTCCACATGTCAACAACCTCGTGCGCCAGGTCAAGATATTTAATGTTTCTCTTTCTCAGCTTTCACGAGATTCCTGTCATGTGGAATGGCAACTTCGACTCATGAAGAGCCCGGTAAAATCGCCCGTGAAGTTCCTTGCTTTGCCATATCATCTTGCGGTCATCTGTGGTAAGTATTATAGGCTTGTGCCAGTTCTCTTTCGCCATGGATAGCGGGGTGAGCCCCTTGTCTAGTGTGACAACATCATGATGCATACCCACAACGGATTTAAAAAAGATGTTCTCTGAGACTGCATACCTCTCGGTTGTGGAGGGTCTTCGCATTTAAGAAGCCTCGACCCCCGCACTTCCGGGGAATATACAGTCTCATCACCGATGATCGTGGGTGATGCATCCTGTTTGCTGTCAGCAGTGTACGGACCCTTCTATCCTCATAACCTAGTTCAGTCTGAGTCCATTTAAGTATGCCGAAAGAGTACATCAAAACCGGCATGACCCACCCGTTGAAGGCGCGCACCTTTTTGATGCCACTAGTCGTTCGCACCACTAAAAGTTTCAGTTACATTCAGTAGCTTCATCAGATGCAATTTATTGGGGGCAAAGAGTTTCGAATCATCCATGTAGAGGAGGTGAGATATGACCTGACCACCTCTCTTCAATCGATAACCCAGACCTGAATCCTCTAGCAGTGTGCTTAGAGGATTCAGGGCTAAGCAGAACCAAAGTGGACTCAGACTGTCGCCCTGGAATATTCCCCGTTTAATCCATACAGGTTCATCATTCCCTTGGATCCGTCGACTCCCTGGATAGCGAAGGACTGTCTTCCATTGCCCCATACACGACCTAAGGAAAGTGCGTAAAGTTGCATTAACCTTGTACAACTCCAGCACCCTCATAAGCCATGTATGTGGCACCGAATCGTAGGCCTTCTTATAATTTATCCAGCAAGTTGAGAGGTCCTTGCGGGATCGACGAACCTGTTGGCTGATGGCCATGTCTATGAGGAGTAGCTCCTTATTACCGCGGGACCCGCTCCTACATCCATTTTGAGAGACAGACATGATGGAGTTGCTGTAAGTTGCTTGCAAGATGTTTGTTTATTTTAGCTTTCAAAATGGATGTAAGAACTTTATAGACCGTTGGTAAACAAGTGATCGGTCTATAATTTTTGGGTTCCGCGGTGCTACCTGACTTGTGGAGCAGGTGGGTAATTCCAGTTGTTAAGAACTGGGGTAGCGAACCAGACTCTAAGGATGACTGGAATTGAGATGCCAAACAAGTGTGTGAACTACTTAGACATTTTAACCAAAAGTTATGCAGCCCGTCCGGTCCCGGTGACTTCCAGTTCGGTAACGAACGGACTGCTGTGGCTACATCTAATGGTGTTATTAGGATGTTATCCATTTCTGGTATAGCTTCACACACTTGTTCGACATCCTGTGTCCAGTCACCCTCAGTGTGACAAACGGATACCAACCAAATGCCGCGCCAGAATGCACTTGTGGTGGCATCATCCGGGCGGCACTCGTCAGCCTCGTTTTGTTCAGGTCGCTCCCAAGCTCTATATACCCACCTCTCAACGCTCTGGAACATGAGATTCTGCGTATATCGATCCACTCGCTTCTTATACCGCCGAATACGGCTCGCCCATGTACAAACTTTCTGCTTCAGGAATTCGATGCGCTCTTTGACATTATTTATGTATTCTCGAGGGCTGATACCAGTCCCCGAGAACGCCTGTCTCACAAAGCGCTTCACCCGTGGTCTAGTATTGCCCTCCCTGAAGCAGTATAGTTTGCCGACGAGTACCCTGGTTCCATCGATACGACGCCCGATTCTGCGTTGCCAGGCTGGTACGGCTGGTTTTGGTCGAGTAGCTTCGTCACAACTAGGAAACTTGACTTTGGCTAATCTACATGCCGCTACAGCCGCGCAATACAGGATCGAGTGTGTATCAATGAGATCCTCGCTGCTCTCGAAGAAATTCTTGAGCTGCGAGTCCAAAGCACACACCAGCGCCCTATTTTTTTTGTAGCCGTGGTAACCGGGGTCTAAGGTTGGTTGGAGTGGATCTATAGTCGCGGAACGCATCCGCCAGTGCGCTTCTCAATCGGTCGTTTAATACTGGCTACTTACTGTTTCAACCCCATCATCCTCTTCTTCAACACGATTGGACCGCGGCGGAACAGCATCAATAATTGACGCTTGTGCCGCAGTCTGTGTCAGAGTCGGGGCGATTTGGTTGCTCAGTACCTCTGAACGCAGCCTATCAAATGCGATGTCGTCCAACCTGTGATTGCGCTGGATGACCCGCACCTGATCCGACAGTCGTTGGGCCGAGACGTTGACAGTTGGTTCCAGTGCCTGAAACAGAGACAGCATCCTTTCACGGTACGCAGTGTGGTTAGTTCCCCCCTCTGTAGCCCCGTAATATGCGCGCATGACGTTCTCATTCATTGTTTAAGTCCATCTCATGCGCTGCACACAACCACCGGCAGCGGGGACCCGGCTCGGGGCCGGATGGCCCCTAAGTCCCAAGCTCTTCGGTGACCGGCCTCCTCTCCCCTGCCGACGTACAGGTGTTGGCGACGTCGGTGGAGAGAAATACTCGTCGCTCGAGCTCGACGCAACTGCCGCGGCCGGTAACCTCACAGCGTTCACAGTGGCGCTGAAGACCTGCGGCGGCGAGGCGGAGCTGAGCGACGAGTCCGGAGGTGGTGGGCGTGCTCTTCGTGTGGCTGCTCTTGTCAACATCTTGATAATTTTCTCATCTTTATTTTGTATAGGACTGTGCAGGTGACATGACAGATGTCACTGATTTTCTATTGCTTATTGCTTATTGTTTTCTTTTCATTTTATCGTCTTGATATTTATAAATAATATTATGTTTTAGGAATTTGGTTTTGAATGAAAGATGTATATAAATATGTAAATTGCTTGTAATAATTTTATATATATTTAAATATGAAGAGCTATCAAAAGAGATGTTGACATTGACGTCGGTGTTGCCATTTTATATATTATTATTATCATTATTAAATATTTAGTTAATTTCACTGCTTTTTAAAAATATGTCGAGTATCATAAATTTTATAAATGATTGACTTTTTCACATAACTTATACATATTATTACAGTGTACATTATAACATAAGTCATCTAAATATTAAACTACAAATTTTTCATTTAAATACTGAATGTTAACTGAGAGTTATTATTATTTACTTACATAATTGAAATATACTGTTTAAAGATTAGCGCTTTCTTAATTTTTGAAGTTTTTTTTCCTGAAAAGTTCGAATTTATTACTTAAGCTTTAGTTTGCCGACTCTAGAAATATCACACTGATAAGGTTTTTCACCAGTGTGTATACGCATATGCACTGTCAAGTTCGCCTTTTGACTAAAATTACGTTGACAAATATCACACTGATAAGGTTTTTCACCAGTGTGTGTACGCATATGCTCTGTTAAACTCTCCTTTATACTAAAATTACGTTGACAAATATCACACTGAAAAGGTTTTTCACCAGTGTGTGTACGCATATGCACTGTCAAGTTCGCCTTTTGACTAAAATTACGTTGACAAATATCACACTGATAAGGTTTTTCACCAGTGTGTGTACGCATATGCACTGTCAAGTTCAGCTTTTGACTAAAATTACGTTTACAAATATTACACTGATAAGGTTTTTCACCAGTGTGTGTACGCATATGCTCTGTTAAACTCTCCTTTCTACTAAAATTACGTTGACAAATATCACACTGATAAGGTTTCTCACCAGTGTGTGTACGCATATGCTTTGTTAAATAGGCCTTATCATTAAAATTACGTTGACAAATATCACACTGATGAGGTTTCTCACCAGTGTGTGTACGCATATGCACTGTAAAATGGCCCCTTTGACTAAATCTACGTTGACAAATATCACACTGATAAGGTTTTTCATCAGTGTGTGTACGCATATGCACTGTTAAGGTCGCCTTTTGACTAAAATTACGTTGACAAATATCACACTGATAAGGTTTTTCACCAGTGTGTGTACGCATATGCACTGTCAAGTTCAGCTTTCGACTAAAATTACGTTTACAAATATTACACTGATAAGGTTTTTCACCAGTGGGATTTTTTAAAATGGTAGAACTAGTCCGATTACATATGTAAGGCTCTTTGAAATATGTGCTAGGCTTGGATGTCCATTTCTGAGTTGTCTGGATAACTTCTGTCTGAGACGAGTCTGATTTGTCTTTTGTTGTTTGCTCGGCTGTTATAGCATCTTTTTCTTTTGTTCTTCGTGTGTCCTGATTTGGTTTCCTCACTACGGTGGCCTCTGTAAGTACATATTGGGAGATGAATTTGAAATACTGTCGTTTCAATTTGTTTGTGTCTCTGACGCACTGGGTGTGCGACAGCTATCTACATCTTATTGCTGAGAGCTTGGAAAGATTATCTATTTATGGAACGCTGGATAATATCCTGCTGTCTTGACTGTTGACTTGGCTTGAATGTTCTATAATGGCTATTTTCAATTCAAATTCAATATAGACGCTCTTAATTAAATGTACATGTTGTGTGTGCAATACTTATTGTTATCTGAAATAAACATATTGCATTTTATTTAACTACGATCTGTAACTTTAATCTGCATGACGATTTGGTAACGTTCCAGGGTGAACATGGCTAGAGATCGCACAAGACAGGTAGGCAAGGAAAAAGGGGAAGCCTTTAAGCAAACAAATAGTCCTAGTAATAGAACTCAAAGCACTCAGTTATACCCTTCAGGCCCGTCTAGCCACATCCTATCAGGTGAAGCATTGGCCTGTCTGCTTGCCTATATAACCAACTAATACTTACTTATTGTCTCCGTGACTTTTCTTTTTTTCTTTGATACTTTTTCGCCTTCCACTTCAGTTTTACATTTCATTAAAAGTATATCATCTTCTAAGTGTGACTCATAACAGTGTGGCTGTATATCTGCTACATCTAGACAGGTATTGTCTAAATTTTCGGGTTCTAGCTCTGTAAGTAAACAATAACTGTCAAGAGTATTATTATCAACTAGGTACGCCTGGTTTTACCTGCGTAAGTTTCGAGCCTGTAGGAATATCAGAATTAAAAGTAATCCTATGCATTAATCCTGACGATAATCGATGTGTGCCAAATTACATTGATATCGTTCAGTAATTTTGGTGTGAAAAGTAACAAACTCATTGTTTGGGCCCATTGAATTGTTTTCTCACTAATTGTAATGCTAGCTGCACTCGCATGCGTTTCTGTTTGTTGGTGTAGCCGAACGCACCCGGAACGCGGGCACCGCTCACTTAAAACTGTCAAGAATGGCAGTTGACAACTATCATCGTGACGAACCCGAACGGCCAGGGGGGTGATGGCGCTAAAATAATTCAACCAAAACAGAATTGGATCGCAACGAAACCATAACTTTTCTTATGTTTCGTATCGCGCTAACCTTTTGCAGATGGTTTAACCATAACTGGATTACAATTGGAAGGTAATCGTAAAGTTATTATACTTTTTGCGACGTCGGCCACGATTTAAGTGCCCCACTCTAACCACTTCTCGAAGAGAGGATTTCTTGCCGCTATTGTGGCGAGTCTAGCACTGGATTTCAACAATAGCACTCCCAATGTCGCCATTAATTCCTCCGGAGCTTTGTACGCTATACTGGTAGCAGTGGAGTCATACCCCGGAGTGTTGCTTCTTCTCGCCACTTCCATATTTGGGCGAGGACTTTGGCCTCCAGATCTCATGGCAGTAAGGAGGCTCGCCGCCTCAGCGGACACCGTGCGATGTCCCCGGACTAGCTGGACGGCCATAACCCTCAGGGACGCGATCAACCAGAAGATTAGTTGCCGATTCACGGACCGGGCCCATACTGGTCCCCGTAAAGGGCCACGGACCGCACAACCCCGGGTAGAGCATCCGGCAAGAGGCAATTGGACTCCCTAGATTGGGGAACAGCCGAATAAAGTTAGCGCCGGCGCCTGCCGGGGCTAACTTTATTCGGCTATCGCTCTTTTTCACTCGTTCTTTATTCGGCTTTATTCGAACGATGAAGTACCTACTTCATCGTCAACTCTACGCTGATGTGAACGCCTCCTATCGTTATATGCGTGGGAAGCCAATGGTGGCGCGTCCCGGGAACTATGAAGCACATAGTCTTGGAGCCCAAATTGCCCGTTCCACCTCTCCTGCGACAGGACCAGCGTGTGGTCAGCGTAACAATTAACCACATTGACGGCCGATATCCCACAGATGCGGCCCCAGAATCGATCCCTGTGAGAAAGTGTCCGAGTCAACCTTAAATGTTATGTTTTTAGGTCTTATACTGTGGAGCGGTAATAGCTGGTAGTGATTGGTAACTTGCTTCATTGATTTCAAGTAAACTAAAAAGTGTTGGAATACCATGCGAACCTAGTTTCACCGCGCTATTCAGTTAGCTTGTTAGGTCCGTTTACGCTAGCCACATCCTATCAGGTGAACCATTGGTCTGTTTGCTTAGCTATATAACTAATACTTACTGATTGTCTCCGTGGCTCTTCTACTTTTGTTTGATACTTCTTCGACTTCCACTTCAAATTTACAGATCATTAAAGGGACATCAACTTCTAAATCTGACTCAGAACAGTGTGGTGGTATATCTGCTACATTTAAACAACTACTGTCTAAATATTCGGGTTCTAGCTCTGTAAGTAAGCAAAACAATGAAGTGTATTATTTGTTTTATTTCAAGACACAATGTGTTTTCTCAGTGGTAGGCCACAACATCAGCCGCCGGCGTAAGTTACCACCCACCAGACAAAGTCATGCCGCCAAGCGATTCGTCGTGTTCCGGCATGATGTCTGGTGAAGCCGTACGGAGGACGGGTCTGAGCAATTGTGTTGCGATGTGTGCCGGGTACGATGTGCCAAATGATGTTGTGTCGGGAGTTTGGTCGTGGAGGGTAGCGGGATCCGAAGCACGGTGCTCCGCTGGCCGACTGCAGCTAGTTGGGGCCCCAAGTAGTGTGCCAGCCACATACGAAAGGCTGCCCCGCCAACTGCGAAAAATCCCAGGGTGGCCCCATCGTGCCGGTTGGCGACCGGACGAGAGGACCCGATGTCGATCCCTGGGGGGGTTCGGGCGTCCCCGCAGTCTCCAGATCAATCTCCCTCTGGCCCGGCATCGTTGGTCGCATTGTTGGGTTTAACGTTGCATCACTTCACTCAACTGCCGTCTTCCTTCCTATTCACTCACTTTAAAAAAAATGAAAAGTTCCAAAATGAAAGGTAGGTGTGCACAGCGGGCGCACGTCCTCTCATTTAAAGTGCACCTCTCAAATATTAGAGGTCTGCACTCCAATCTCATTACAGTACATTACCACCTTGAGACTGAAAAGCCCCATCTACTTTTCTTGACGGAGACCCAGATCAGATGTCCGTCTGATGCGGCATACCTAGGCTACCCGGGATACTCTTTGGAGCATCATTTCCTGCAGCGTGCCGGGGTCTGTGTGTATGTCCGCAATGACATCTGTTGCCGGCGCCTCCGTCACCTCGACCCTATGGCTCTACTGACCCTATACTACCCTATCCTACCCTACCCTACCCTATGACCCTCACTTCTCGTCTCTATGGCTGTTGGTTGACACTGGTGTGGACAAAATTGTTTACACCTGTGTCTACCGATCGCACAGCGGTGATCAGGAGACAACTCGATTATTTGACCACCTCAGTGAGGCTGCTGACAATGCGCTGCACCGGCACCCTGACGCGCAGTTCGTCGCTCTGGGGGACTTCAACGCCTGCCACCAGGACTGGCTTTTCCCATACCAGAGGACCGACCACGCTGGGAGAGAGGCGCGAAACTTCGCGTTTTCAATGGGCCTTTCCCAGCTGGTAGAGCAAGCGACTAGGGTGCCTGATGTAGCTGGTCATACTGCCAATTGTTTGGACCTCCTGCTGACCACTGATCCGGACAGATGTGTTGCAACAGTTTCCTCACCGTTGGGAACTTCAGACCACTGTCTGGTGAAGTCTGTATCGTCCTTCTCCCCACCAGATCACGACTCTCGTGGTGAACGGCGAATGTGGCGATACAGGTCAGCGGATTGTGATGAGATGCGCCACTTCTTTGCGTCTTTTTTTTTATTTTTTTAATATTTATAAACTAGTGCTTGACTGCAATGCCGCCTGATGGTAAGCAGTGATGCAATCGTTGATGGTAAAGCACACTAGCTTATTAAGCCTATTCACTCAAAAAAACTGAGTGAATAGGAAGGAAGACGGCAGTTGAGCGAGGTGATGCAATGTTTAACCCAACAACACGACCAACGATGCTGCGCCAGAGGATGATCTGGAGAGCCTTCACGACCAAACTCCCGACACAACAACATTAGGCACATCGTACCCGGCACACATCGCAACACAACTGCTCAGACCCGTTCTCCGTACGGCTTCACCAGACATCATGCCGGAACACGACGAATCGCTTGGCGGCAAGACTTTGTCTGGTGGGTGGTAACTTATGCCGGCGGCTGATGTTGTTGCCTACCACCGAGAAAAACTCTATCCTCTATCGTCTTATCCTTGGAAGCGGGTCTGCTTCTCTTCTGACAATCCGTCGACCTGTGTGGATGCTATAACCCATGTGGTGCATCAAGCTATGGAGTATTTTATCCCATTCAATGACGTGCCCGTCGCACTATGGATTATCGTAGAACAAGAGCTGATTAAAAATACTTTTTTAAAATGTTGCAAATAGTACATGTTTTTGGTCTTATTTTATTCATAAGAAGCCATTCTATGATATTCAATTCGTTTTTATCTATTAAATACACAAAATAGTAAAAAAAATGCATTAGAACTCGAAAGTATAGAAATTCTACAAACTGTAACTTGTAAATTACATATTTTCAGAGTTACATATTGAGCACTGGTTAAGAAATAACTTTATAGTGTGCCATATATTTAGAAAGGATATTTTATGTAGAGTAATAGTCAGTTATGTAAATTATAATAAAAGATAAAATATAACTGTCACAATTTTTTACGTAAAATGCCGACCAAATTTAAATTGTTTTAACTTCAACGAGACTTTTATATGTTAGCTAAGCTTGGTTAAGTTCTAAATTTGATATAATTTCATGCACAAGGTATCCACCTAATATGTACAATAAAAAAACTTGCGGTTTTTGATAACACGTCCCATATTCATTATCACGGGAACTGAATTGATAAGTATCGTATGACGTTTCTGAGGTAAAATTTTTGCGTTTTTTGTTATTAATATAGTTTTTGCACATGTTTTATTTGAAAATAAGGTAGTCTAAGATAATGGTATATGATGCACACCACCCTTATTCAATTTTCCTATGAAAAGCTTGGCCACTGAACACCCTTTACCACAATTTGTTATTGTTCGTTATTAAATTATAATACAAAATACTTATAATGAGTTCTTTTAATTGCTCTAGACGTGAATTGATACTTTTCTATATCGACAAAGGTAAAAATACTTCGACCCTATCAACATCTTTACGTGAAAATTATCAAATTTCAGAAGATAACATACAAGTGATAATACGCGATTTTTAAAAGAAATTATTACCACAGTTCAATAGTCGTTGGGCTCAAGCTTCACGCAAGAAGGATACATTTCTTGAAACCAATAGCATATACCATAGCATATTATACATAATTCTACAAGCTTTATCATCAGGTATCATGACTGATGCTAGAAAGTTCGGTGATTACCAAATACAATTGGTATTACATGCAATCATCAGTACATAAGTTACTGATTCATGGAGAGAGCATCATAAATCATTTTGGTGTCTTACCAATAAGACGACTTTCGGAAGATGCGCAAGAGTCTCGTAATAAAGACTACAAAAATTTTAGACAACATCATGCTAGAAAGTGTTCAAGATCGGCAACTAACGAAGATGTATTCCATACATTACTATATACATCGGATCCATAGGTACATTACAAGTATTCGCAAATCATATGAAAAGAATGTCAAGGAATTGGACGAAGATACTCTGCATCTCTTGAAAGTGAATCGACTAATCACAGATCCTGAGGTTATTCTGGTGTGAAACCTACCTTTATTTATTTATATACCTACCTTTTACATAATTATAATGTTAAGAAATAATAATACTTGAGGTAATTAAGGTTATTTTTTTATATTTTAGACTAACTATATAGCAGTGGCGAAGAGTCCATACAAGCCGATTCCCACCGGGTTACCTTTCAAAAATCAGTTCCATATTCATACAAAAGTATTTACATTCTATTTCATTAACAAAGTATTATTAATCAAATGCCTGCGCGATTTACAATAGCAATAGTAATTCTTAGCAATACCCTAAGTATCACATTTCATTTTATAGTCGTAAATTAATCAGCGCTTAAATTTTTCGTACATTACATTGAAGGCAACTCGACGAATTACAGCCTACCTCGGTCAAACGTTTTACTATGAGGCGAAAAGAGACAGAGCGTGTCAGACATCTCTTTCTAATGATCGCTAACCGTCCGTAATTTTTGAGAAAAGATAGGCTGATGCCGACCGGCTTGCAGTTCTCTCCTCTCCTCTATTAGAATGAGACAAAGAAACGTTATAATGAAATCCTTCGCAAGTCATATTCTTTTTATTTTGGCATATTTTCGTGTTCCATTTCGTTTGGTTGAAAATAAATTATTGTTAGTATGTGACATGTGTTCGTTTTTCGTGTTTTTCGTTTGTTATATTTTAATATTTGTGGTATTTAAACTGTGACTGATTCTGTAACGTAATTTAATCGCAGATTTGGTTAAATACTGTGTATTTTGTTTGTTATTATGGCTTTAATTCATATAGAGTGCTGCTCAACTGACTACCTGCTGAATGAACTTAAAGTCTTACGTCAGCGTCGTTAAATAAATTGGACACCTATGAGCTTTTTTTACAGCTCCAGAATACGTCTTTGAAAGACGCATTTTCTCAAGTTTCGACTCTTTGCAGTTTAATTCTGACCCTCCCCATTTCAGTAGCTTCAGCTGAGCGGTCATTTTCTGCTTTAAAACACATTCACACATATGTGCGAAACTGCCAAAAAGAGCAGAGATTGTCCGATTTGGCTATCATGTCAATTAAAAAAAATTTGCTTAATAAAATGAAAAGTAATCCGAATTTTTATAACATCATTTTAGCTCATTTTGTTAAAAAAAAACAGACGCATTGCATTACAATATAAATAACGTTGTGATTGTGTATAATTTGCTTTATTTTTGCTTAATATTTTTGTTGGTTTTGGATCGGTGTTTGTGTGGTTCGGTTTTTAAAACTATTATTTTTGTAATTTTTTATTTTATTTTTTCTTGACTCTTATTCCCTAACAATAGGTACTTAACTTAGTACTTACTAACAAGCATGCATGTGTGGTATGGAGATGCACGTCGAAAAAGGCTTTTTTTTTCTTTTGCTGCCGCTTTTATCATACTTGAAAGACACTGTTATCAAATCATCAGTCCTTTTTTGTATGGTGAAGGTGGGGCTTTTAATACTATTCTTATCTGAAGACCTCCTCCAAGATATCCTGCAGTAGGTAAGTGTTTAAGTGTTTATTTTTTTGGACCGGCTTCCCTTTGTCAAAATTTCACCCTTCGCCACTGCTATATAGTGTACATAAGTTCAAAATGTAAGCTTAATAAATATTTTTTATTAAATTATTTATTTGTATTTTATTGTTTTATTATTCCTATTTAGTTATTTAGGGTTCAAAAAGACACAATAAATACATTCAAGTGAAACTAAAATATTCCTACGGTTTTTTGACAAAATCGTAAGTTTAAACGCGAGTAAAACCGCAAGCAAAACCTATTGCTTATAAGATGTAAACTTAATTAAATACACAGAGTATGAACTATGTTTGTGCAAAATTTCAACTGTTTATCTTGAAAAATAACAAAGATATAGATTTTTAATCAGCAAAAGACCCATATTTTCCATAGTGCTTCGGTGGCTAGGCTCGCCCATGGTTCAATGCCGATTGTGTCCAAGCTGAACAGCGTAAGCACACGGCATTTCTCGCCTGGGTTGACGCTCGTGACCGCAGAGCACCAGATCTAAGTTCAAAGAAGAGAGCCCTTAACCGTGCTGCCAAGTCCAACAAAAAAGGCGCTCAAGAAGGCTCGCTTCGATCGCATTACCCATATTGGCAACAAGTTATTTGCGCAGCCATCCGGTAGCAGATCTTTTTGGTCCCTTGCCAAATCGGTAGAGGCGAACTTCTGTCGGCCCACACTGCCTCCGCTGGTTAGGCCTGATGGAAACCTGACTCATACGGCGAGAGAGAAAGCAGGTCTCTTTGCATCTCTCTTTGCCCATAATTCGCGTCTTGATACTGGCAGTGCTACTCCACCTAATTTACCTCATTGCGGAGCTTCAATGCCTGTGGTTCGCTTTAAGAACAAGGAGGTTTTGAGAGTACTGTGTCGTCTGGACGTGAATAAGACTAGTGGTCAGCGATTGTTCTTAAAGCATGTGCGCCCGAGTTGTCTCCTGTATTGATGCGCTTGTATTGCCTCTCATTTAGGACTGGTATAGTGCCCAAGTCCTGGAAGCTTGCTAACGTGCAGCCCGTGCCCAAAAAGGGTAGTCGTGCCGATCCTACCAACTATCAGCCGATTTCGATCACCTCCATACTTTGCAAAATTATGGAGCGTGTGTTGAAGTCGCGCCCCTTGGCATATCTGGAAGGTAACGATCTCCTCAGTGACCGACAGTACGGGTTTCGCCGCAATCGGTCAACTGGGGACCTACTAGTGTATGCCACTCACTTGTGGGGCGAGGCCCTCGAGAAGAATGGGGAAGCGATTGCTGTCTCCCTTGGATGTCTCGAAGGCCTTCGACCGGGTATGGCACGGTGGCCTTTTGAGTAAGCTTCCAGCGTACGGCATTTCCCCTAGCCTGACTGGCTGGGTAAAAGACTTCCTGACTGAACGGTCCCTCCGAGTTGTTGTCGACGGATGCTCATCTGAGCCCATGTCGACTAATGCCGGCGTTCCTCAGGAGTCTGTCCTCTCTGCAACTGTATTCCTGCTGCATATTAACGATCTGCTGATGCCCGGTATCTATGGGTATGCAGATGACAGCATAGTTGTAGAGAGATACCTGCCGGATGCTCGGGCTAGTAGGGAATCAATCCGGTCCGAAAGAGAGGCCATGGCTGAGCGAACGAGTGTTGCACTACAGGCAGTCTCCGATTGGGGCAATGCCAATCTTATAGCATTCAATGCCGCCAAAACACAGGCGTGTCTCTACACCGCCAAAAGGAGCCCGTTAACCTTGGCTCCTACTTTTCGAAATGTGTCCTTGGAGTGCACCGACCGCCTTCAGCTTTTGGGAGTTGAGATTTCCTCGAACCTTAACTTTGGGCGGTTCATTGAGTCACACCTACACAGGTGGCGGGTCACACCTTCACACCTAGGCAGCTTCTAATGTTGTACAAAGCACAGGTCCGTTCGTGTGTGGAGTACTGTAGCCACATTTGTGCTGGTGCTGCTAAGTGTCACCTGGTCACTTTGGATTCAGTGGAGAGGCGTGCGAAGAGGCTGATTGGTGACCCTGATTTAACTCGAGATGGTCTTCAAAGCCTAGAGCATAGGCGTAGAGTAGCCAGCCTTTCGGTGTTCTATAGGATGCATTTTGGGGAGTGTGCGAGGGAATTGCATGATTTAATTCCCCCGTCTCCGTTCCACCATCGGACGACCCGTCGTACGGCTAGTTTCCACCCTTACGTTGTTAACACCACTACGATCCGGACGAAGCGTTTCGCCTCTCCTTTATACCGCGTACATCGCGGGACTGGAACAATTTGCCAGCGGCGGTGTTTCCGTCGGACTACAATTTGAGTGTCTTCAAGGCTAGAGTGAATAGGCTCTTAAGAAACTAGTGCGCTTTACCATCAACGATTGCGTCACTGCTTTCCATCAGGCGGGATTGCGGTCAAGCGCTAGTTTATAATTTATATAAAAAAAAATGTGGTTATTATTATGATCATTAAAACTTAACACTGGCAAAGGTTTGAAATAACTCAAAACATTGCCTAATCAATATAAAATTAAGTGAACAAATTATATTTTTTAGGATTTCTTGCCGCTATTGTGGCGAGTCTAGCACTGGGTTTCAACAATAGCACTCCCAATGTGGCCATTAATTCCGCCGGAGCTTTGTACGCTGTACTGGTAGCAGTGGAGTCATATCCCGGAGTTTTGCTTCTTCTCGCCACTTCCATATTTGGGCGAGGACTTTGGCCTCCAGATCTCATGGCAGCAATGAGGCTCGCCGCCTCAGCGGACACCGTGCGATGTGCCCGGACTAGCTGGACGGCCATAACCCTCAGGGACGCGATCAACCAGAGGATTAGTTGCCGATTCACGGACCGGGCCCATACTGGTCCCCGTAAAGAGCCATGGACCGCACAACCCCGGGTAGAGCATCCGGCAAGAGGCAAATGGACTCCCTAGATTGGGGAACAGCCGTATAAACTTAGCCCCGGCAGGTACTTCATCGTCAACTCTACGCTGATGTGAACGCCTCCTATCGTTATATGGGTGGGAAGCCAATGGTGGCGCGTCCCGGGAACTATGAAGCACATGGCCTTGGAGCCCAAATTGCCCGTTCCTGTACCTCTCCTGCGACAGGACCAGCGTGTGGTCAGAACTACATTGACGCCGATATCCCACAGATGCGGCCCCAGAATCGATCCCTGTGAGAAATTGCCCGAGTCAACCTTAGATGTTATGTTTTTAGGTCTTATACTGTGGAGCGGTAATAGCTGGTAGTGACTGGCAACTTGCTTCATTGATTTCAAGTAAACTAAAAAGTGTTGGAATACCATGCGAACCTAGTTTCACCGCGCTATTCAGTTAGCTTGTTAGGTCCGTTTGCGCTAGCCACATCCTATCAGGTGAACCATTGGCCTGTTTGCTTAGCTATATAACTAATACTTACTGATTGTCTCCGTGGCTCTTCTACTTTTCTTTGATACTTCTTCATCTTTCACTTCAAATTTACGGATCATTAAAGGGACCTCAACTTCTAAACCTGACTCAGAACAGTGTGGTACTATATCTGCTACATTTAAACAACTACTGTCTAAATATTCGGGTTCTAGCTCTGTAAGTAAACAAAACAATGAAGTGTATTATTTGTTTTATTTCACGACACAATGTGGTTATTATTATGATGATTAAAACTTAACACTGGCAACATTGATATAATATTAAACTAAGGTAGATAAGTCACCAGCGCATTGAACTGGAAGCGTACAAAAGATTATAATTCTAATCTCTTGCCTTAGTCTCTCTCGATACACTCGTAAAAACAAACGACAAACACTAACAGCGCAAATGACAAACACTAGCCATCTTTTTTTTCTCTATGCTTTAGATTGTGCCTAGAGATGGGCATTTACCCGGTAAAAACCCGAACTTTGGGTAAATACCCATTTATACCTATTTTTCCCTACCCAATTTTTATTTCATTTAAAAAAACTCAACAGTGAAAACAAATGGACAATAAATGCAAAAACGACTATTCACAGTGTACTTTACATTCCGATCAAAACAATTTTCAATTAAAAAAGTAGTGCCAAACAACAAAAACAACTTTATAACCTATAAATAATACATCCAGTTAAAAAACAGTAAACTGCAGTTAACAGTGCAAACAAAAATAAGATGGTGTGTTAACCCACTAAGTACATAAAAAGTGCTAATTGAAATAGCTGTGAAAGTCTCTGAACTGTGCAGAAACACGTTTCACCAAAAACGACTTTGCAACCCACTAAAACCCTATTAATAAGGTGCTCATTACAATTGTTACGAGTGAATTATATGGACAGATTCGGATCTAAATACGGAAAGTATATGAACTTGAAATAGTCATAATCTCAAACTGTAAGTTGAAACCTTCACATTCAGTGTTATTACAAATTAAAGAAACAGATGACACACACCGCCATCTGTTATCGCCCATAGAAACCACAAAACTTTGATCCAAGATCTACATTGCTGGTGTGGACCAAATAATACAACACTCTTCCAATAGAGGGCGTTG
This sequence comes from Sesamia nonagrioides, assembly GCA_017933935.1. Lineage (NCBI taxonomy): Eukaryota > Metazoa > Arthropoda > Insecta > Lepidoptera > Noctuidae > Sesamia > Sesamia nonagrioides. Next base: position 94,774 of record JADWQK010001310.1, read on the forward strand.
AGCGTCGTACTCATATGAATCTACCAGGTATCTTATAGAATAAGCTACAAACTTTCCAATGTGTGATGACAAGTTAAAACAGGGTACACAATAATTGTAAACAAAAATTTAGTTGTGGAAAGTGCATCAACTAAATAAATAATTCACGCGTGAACTACCTTCTGAATAACTAAAATATAGCTGTGAAAATATTCAAAACATAACCTCAAATAATAGTGTATTGCCATATAAAAAGACAACTTACCATATCCTATATTGCGCGCCAAATTTGAAATAACACAAACACGACATGAAAAACCAGATGCAAATTTTACTTGAAAAAATTCAAGAACAGATGAATAGGCAAACAATATCAATTACGCAGGCTGTAACTCAAAATATTACACAGCAATTGGACGAAAAGTTCAAAATGTTAGAGGAACAAAATCAAAACCTTCAAGCAGAAGTTTCGGAACTAAAAGAAAAAATTAAAGAATTAGAGACCCAGAAGAAAAATAACAATTTATTGTTTTTTTGGAATAAAAGAGGGCAGTGCAGAAGAAGAAAAATATATAGTAAAATTCATGAAAGAAAAAATCAACACCCATCTGTCACTGGATATCCAGGAATATGAAGTCGACAAAGCTCATAGGATTGGACAGAAAACAAACAGCGGACTTCGACCTATACTTATTTCCTTAACCTCCAACTGGAAACGAAACCTAATCCATATAAAAACTTTTTTACAAAAAACAACCGACTTCCAAAAACCACTACAAAGTGAAAAATAACTAATTTCGGAAGTCGGTGTCTTTGGTTTTGTATATTCATTTATAACACCGACTTCCGAAATTAGTTATTTTTCACTTTGTAGTGGTTTTTGGAAGTCGGTTGTTTTTTGTAAAAAAGTTTTTATTTTACACTTTTTAGTTGTTAAAAGTACTATGTATTCAGTTGCATCCTGTCTGACTGGAAGCTGACGCAAATATAGTTGGGAAACGACGTAATTTTGTTTACTTTAATTTTTACCCGTAAGTACTCCCTCAACTGCCTATGGTATTCATCATCAAATTTACTGCAGACCATTATTTTAACCCAATGGGTGCAAAGGTCTCATCAATACAAATGAATTGAGTCCAAATACAAGATAGCTACTGTAAATCGTTTAGGAGTTCCCTGAACTGACCTTTGTCATCATCATCAGCTTCCTAATGACAGTCACCACCCATTTAAGTGTAAGGTTTTTGTCAATACAAATAATTCAAGCACAAACACAAGGTAGCTGCTGTGAATTGTTGAGGAGTTCCTTCGACTGTCTCCCGGCTCCATCACCAGATCTACTCCAACTACCTTTATTAAATTGTAGTGCTTTAAAATACTCAATGAAAATGCTAAGAAATGCACTAGTCGCCCCTGCAATTTTTGAAAGTTCCCTTTGTTTTCTCTGGTCTTCCACTATCAAACCCTGATATCCTTATCATGGGACCACCTTGAGAACGTCTTTCCAATAGAAAAAGAATTATCAAAATCGGTTCATAAACGAGGAAGTCTACTAGAATACTATTCTGAAGGATGCAACATTCACTATGTAGAGATAAATTTTCATGTTTGGAAAGGCGTAGTCACACGTTACATATACCTACCTACCGTAGCACCTTGACAACGTGTGACTATTGTATGAGTATTGTATGACATTACTACTGTGTCCATTTACTTGCAACTACATTAGCAACTTTGTTCAGTTCAGTATTCTGAAAATCTTGTTTTATATTTTTTCAGCGTCGTTTTTTGTCGTAGTTGGGTTTTAGTTTTTTTACTTTTTATTATTTGTACTATTTTGGTGTTAAAGTGTATTTGTGGCGCATAATATTAACAAAAGTTAAACTGATGAACTAAAAACTAGGTACTTGACATATTACATCTACACGCACATAAAGGGTGTATCTGACATCGACGCACAAACGAGTACCATGAATCCAATACATGATTCTGAACCCCCCAGTGGTGGAATTTTTCGTCGGCTTTTTCATGATTTAAAAATATATATATGTAGTTTTTTTCACTTTAGAACGTTCATTGCAATAAGATTTCAAAGTAAAAATTAATTAATTCGCTAATTACATAAAAAGCGCATTGAAAACAAAACTCTAAAAACTGTCTTATCTGCTGATTTAATAGAGTTCACATCAGGGATCAACGTCATACCTACAAACCCGCACGGCGGCACGCTTGCAACGTTCAAAGCCCGAGCTGACCTTTTTCTTTAAACACTGTGAATTCTGTAACCGCTCATTAACGGCATGAATGACTATCATAATTTTAGTAGTGGCATGCGGTGTAGCCTTTTCGCGAAGTTTGCGTTACGATGTCAGATACACCCTGTATAACAACATAAGCCCGAAGGCATATAGTGCAGAGGACATTTTTATTGGAGTTTTAGCCAGTTATCAAACTGTTTCCGCCTTCACCGCGTGGAGTTACTCCCAGCTTATGTCGTTTTCATTAGTGCATTACATATTCTATTAATGTTCACACTACTCTGCATTGCATAAAGCGATTCACAGTTCCCGTGATCCGCGCTTTACTCTTATCGCTCATATTTAACATCATTAAAGCATTCTTGTAATTATGTACAAGTATAAAGTACTCGTGAAGCTCTTTCACGTGATACCAAACACGGTATATTTATTTTAATGTTATATTAACATAGAATGTTTGTCCGCTAGAGGGCGCAATACTAAATTTGGTGACAACCTTTATAGCTCATAACCAACAGAATATCAAGGCCCTTCTAATGATACTACAGTGGTCTTATTCTGATAAGTAGTAAAGAAGCTATGGACGAAAATATGTGAATTATATGCAACCAGCCCATGAATATAGGTAAAGTCACAAGCAAATGCTAGCAATATATATATTCAAAATGTACAAGTAAAGCGCTTTCAAATGATACCAAACACGGCCTATTTATCTTAACTTTATTTTTTTACTCTGTATATTTTGTCCGCTAGAGGGCGCCACAGTAGATTTTGTGAAAACCCATATAGCCTATAACCAGCGGACAATTAAGACACTTCTAATGATATGCCATTTGTCGAATTCTGATAAGTAGTTTAGAAGTTACGAGGGAACAGATGAACATACATACATACATACATAGCCTGTCAAAATCATAACCCTCCTTTTGCTTTGCCGTAGTCGGGTAAAAAGGCAATATTGCCTACCTGCGAGGAGAAAAAATTATAATCAAGAAACCATCGGTTACCCAAAAGAGCAAGAAGAGAAAGATAGTATCATCTTCCTCACCTAAACAGGACCAACAACCCTCCTCGTCGGGCTCAAAGAAAGTCGCTGCAAAGAATGCTTTCGAGTTTATGACCCGTCCTCGAAGCAATTCACTTAAAGAAAAGATTAATAATTAACAATTAAAACCTGCTCCCAAGCCGACTGGTCATCGTGGGAGTATAAGACCAGAACCCTCTAAATTCCAACATAATAGTATACCAGAAATTAAACAAAAACCAGCGCCACAACAACTGAAGATATGCACATACAATGTGAGGTCATTGTCTACAAATGAACGATTATTAGAACTGACCTACGCTCTCAAGAACATAAATTTCGATATTATTGGCTTGGGAGAAGTCAGGAGAATGGGCTGCAATATAGAAGAATATCAAGAGTACATATTATGCTATATAGGCGAGACAACCGGGCTGTATGGAGTAGGTTTCTTAGTCAAGAAAATTCAAAAAAAAAAACATTGTAAGCTTCACCGGTATATCAGAAAGAGTGGCAGTCCTGAAACTGAAATATGAGCAAGAACTATTAACCCTTGTACAGGCGTATGCACCTACCGAGCAAGCTCCCGAAGAAGAAACAGATAAATTCTGCAACGATTTAAGAAAGGTACAAGAGAATCAAGATCGAAATGTGATTGTAATGGGGGAAAATAAAAAATAAAAAATGGGGGAAAATATGAAAAACTACATTAGGAAAATTTGGATATGGCAAGCGAAATGACAAAGGTAACAGACTTGTACAGTATGCCTGCGAACAAAAATTGAGCATAATGAACACCTATTACAAAAAGTATGAAGGCCGCAGATGGACCTGGATATCTCCAGACCACAAAACAAAACATGAAATTGATTATATTATGTGCAACAAACCAAAACAAATAACTAATATAGAAGTACTAAACAATGTGCCATTTCCATCAGACCACAGACTAATAAGATCATCTTTTGGTTTGAAATCACCAAAGAAAATCAGGAAAACCTACAGTTCATTACCTAAAATACCAAAAATGACAGTGAAAAATTATTGTACATAGCAAGCCTTAGAGAATACCTAGAGACACAATTCTGTGTACTGCCTGAAGAAAATAATGTACAAAGTTACTATGATAAACTGGAATATAGGGGGTATAACTTTTATACCCCCTCTTAAATCTTTGGTTGTTACGCTCAAGATTATTGTCACATCTTTTGAATAATAATCATTGTGTTTAATTTTTAAACTGCTTTTGATTGCATATTCCAGTTTATCATAGTAACTTTGTACATTATTTTAAATTGTTGATTTTAGATTTGATTTTTACAGTCCATAATAAGCTACAAATTACTTGGTTTTTCAAATATAGATATTACATTATATTTGAGAGAGACTGGTCTGAGTGAAAACATGAAATTATAATATTTTTTCGATAGAAAAAAATCACAAAGTTGCATCTAATTTTCAACTAAATTTAATTTATTTTCAAAACTATGCCTATTATTGAGTCAATATTTTAATACACAATATAAAATTATATTACCGAGGGACTGTATTAGGGATTTCATAAAATATTGTATATTTTACGAGTTATAAAAAAACTGGTTTGCCGCTTACTACGTTCTTATTCCGCGCAGAACACTCTTGTTCTGTTTCGCCTGGTACATGCGTTACAAGCATGTTTTGTATCATTGATCAGTTGCGATCGCTCCGTTGAGACGAGAGGACTGTGCTTCTGTGCTCCGTACCCGTGAAAATACTTTGACGAAATTATGGCAAACAAAAAAAAAAAATCAAAAAACCGCTCTAAAAGAGAAAATAAGGAATTAAAACGTCAACTCATGGCTAATTGTCGAAGGTTTGTTTATTAATTTTAATTTATTATGTAATTTTAATGCATTATCCGCAAGACTGAAACGCATAATTAGGCTTACAAAAAAAGCTCAAAATGAGCATTACATACGGACTGCTAGCAATACGTCTAAAGCCACTTGGACCCTAATAAAAAATGCAAAAAACGCTGTTCCTAAGGAGGAAATACATAGTATTAAAATCAGCGATGCAATCTCTGTTAAAGATCCATTGTTGATAGCCAAAGCTTTTAATAACTTTTTTATTGATCAGGTTAAAAATAATAACCAAGGCAACAATTTAGCTATGCCAGCGCATGTGTCCAATTCAATATTTATGAATCCTACTACGCCTACAGAAATATGCTCAATAATAACAAATTTGAAAAATACCAAGAGTACTGGATATGATGATATATCTACAATAATACTAAAACGAGTCTCTACTAAAATAGGTAATATTTTAAGTCACGTTATTAATTTATGTATCAGCGGTGGCATATTTCCTGACAAACTCAAATTGACAATAATCAAACCACTATTTAAAAAAGGTAATCCATGTTGCATGGCTTGTTATCGACCTATCGCTTTGATACCCACAATTTCGAAAATCTTCGAAAAGGTCATACACGATAGGATCTACCAATTTTTAGAAAAACACAATCTTTTTTCTAAAGAACAAGTTGGTTTTAGGCAAGGCAAAGGTATAAACATGGCCATTTATAACTTTTTAAAAGTCGTTATAGACAGTGTAGATAAGAAGGTTCCCGTTTGTGCACTTTACATGGATCTTACAAAAGCATTCGACTGTGTAGATCATGAATTATTGTTAAAAAAATTAAACGCTAATGGCATAAGAGGTAAGGCCTTAGATCTCATTAGATCTTATCTTACAAGAAGAAAACAGTGTACCCAAATAACGCGCTTATGTCGTAAACTTAAAATAGAGACACATTTTAGGTCAGATTATAGGGAAATTAATCTAGGTATACCACAAGGAAGTGTAATAGGGCCCCTTTTATTTAATATATACATTAACGACCTTCCGAAAATAACAAAACATCCGACTATTATGTTCGCGGACGATAGCACAGTTATATTTACAGGTAAAAATAAGACGCTTATTGAATCTGACATTTTTGACACCCTTAATAATATTATACAATGGCTGACATTAAATAATCAAAAAATTAATTTATGTAAAACCCACCTAATGACATTTAAAAATCGAACTCCCCTAATGACGAATATCAATATAAACTATAATGACGAAACTATTACTGAGGTAGATACAACAAAATTTTTAGGACTTAATTTAGATGGTAGCTTAAATTGGAAAGTGCACGCAGAGATCCTCTGTACAAAATTGAGTACTAAATCGTATGCATTGTATATGCTCACAAAAAAACTTAGCGAGGTCGCAGTTCTGACAGCATATTATGGGAACGTTGAGAGTATTTTAAGATACGGAATCATATTTTGGGGAAACTGTACCGAAAAAGAGCAAATATTCAAAGCACAAAAAAAGTGCATAAGGGCAATGTGCAAGCTCGATCAAATGGATAGTTGTAGGCCATTCTTCAAAAAACTAAATGTATTAACAGTACCGTGTCTGTACATGTATGAGTTGGCGATGTTTGTCAGATGTAATTTAGCGATGTACGAAAATTATAAAAGTAAACGTCACAATTTAAAAGTTAACTGTCCTCAACACAAAAGTGCTTTGATGAATAACAGTGTACTGTGTATGGCGCCACGTGTTTATAATCACCTACCAAAACCATTATTAGAAAGCCTAAGCTGTAATATATTTAAACAAAAAGTAAAAAAAATTCTCATAGAAAAAGCCTATTACAATGTAAATGAATTTATAAATGACATGCGATCTAATAATGAGAGATGACATTACTGTATTTGGTACTTACTTATTGACTTGACTTGTTTTAATTATTAATTATTATCTGACATCTTTATAAATTCGTAATTGACCTGTCCATAATAAATTTTTCACATTTATTAATTTTATGACCTTTTTATATGTTTTTTATTTTGTTTTGAATGAATTTATACTTATGTGATTATTAGTTGTGTATATTCAATTGTAAGTAGAGACAAACGCCAAGTAAAATTGCATGCCTTCAGGCGGATTATGGAGATGCCAAACTATTTTACCTACCGATGTGAATTATATCAATTACCCATTATCGCAATAAATGAGTTAGAGTTTGAGTATATGCAAAATAAATCGATACCCTGACCATTCGCTTGTTGAGGGGAGTTTACTTTGCGGTTTGTTTGGTTTATATGTGCTCAACTACAAAAAAATATATTCTATACTAAGTATTTGTATGAATTTGAATTGTTTTTGATGTATAAATATGAACGAATAGACATTAACGGGACCATATATTTATTTTTCTGATTATTTATCTAGGTAAAAATGAGATGTTTCATTTTAGGCCACCACTATGTACGCTATATAGATAAAAAGGAAAAACGTAGAAGATTTTCATAAAAAATACTACTAAATTAATTTGAATAAAAATACTTACAAGGATATGAAATTAATTATTTGAAACGTTTTTTAGTGAGATAACCCCTTTATTAAGGTAGCCATGACACTTTTTTATGCCGTTTGATTGCAGGCGACTTTGTCAGTTCTATTTTCCCGTTGTGTTCGTGTCGAGTGTTGATTGGAGTTGATTGTGTTTATTCAATGGGCCGTATGTTCGGAACTCATATTTTGTTTTTTTCGCAGTCATATGGTAGATAATATAAATACGATAGCCTTAGATACACGACACGTCAATCAAATGTCACTGTCGAAATCTTATTTCGCTTATTGCTGACCACCATATTTATTAGTAGTAGTGTTGCACTCCTTGACCGATTTAAATTGAATCTGTATAAAAACTAAGCCAAAATATAGGAAATTAACATTAAAAACAGGTAACTATAGCGTAACTATACCTAGCATTAAGTGTACAATGTGCTGACCCAGGCTCCATACATTTCTGAAACATCTCCATTAAAATTCCCAATTTCAAAAACTATCGAGTTATAATAATCTCACTTTCATAGGTAAAAATGCAAAGTGTGCTTTATTTTAAAAGTTATAAAGTTCAAGGAATGTATCATCTGGCTACTTGTTACGAAAATCTTAGCGGAATGTAAAAATAGATTTTTACACTTATTACTTATCAAAACGGGCTTATAATAAGTCGGAACCTGTACTTATCATATAAAATGTGAATACATACCAGAGCTTTCAGATCGAACTACAAAACCGCTTCGAATGCCTCGGTGAATGGGTAGATATGGACGACTACAACAACAGGTTTGTGGAAACTCTCCAAACCGAAGGGTCTAAGTTCTACAAAACCCTCCGTTCAAAAGGACAAAAGAAGATCTCCGGTCCCACCCGCCGGCTAATGGAAGAAAGATGGGAGGTGATCTTAAAATCCCCTGATGACGCTTCGCGTATCAGATGCCTTAACAGACAAATCTCCAAGTCTCTGACTCGCGATATACGCCAATTTAATACAAATTGTATTAAAGAGGCTATCGAGCGGAACAAAGGCTCCAAAGTGTTCGCACGAGAATTGTCTGTTGGACAGAGTCTACTTGCGAAGCTGAAGACTGGGGATGGTAGGATCGTCACTTCCAAGCCCGAGCTTTTGGGTGAGATTGAGAAATTCTACGGAGAGTTATACACATCAACACACGCACCTGTTGTAAGCCTGGCTAATGATCCTAGAGCCAGACTAACCCGACACTACACCGACGATATCCCGGACGTCAGCCTGTACGAGATTGGTATGGCCCTGAAACAGCTCAAGAACGATAAGGCGGCTGGAGATGATGGAATTACGGCTGAGCTTCTGAAAGCGGGTGGCAAACCGGTTCTTAAAGCGCTTCAGAAGCTATTTAATTCCGTCATTCTTAAAGGCGAAACGCCTAAGGCGTGGCACAGGAGCGTGGTGGTTTTGTTTTTCAAAAAAGGTGACAATACCCTCCTAAAAACTACAGACCGATATCCCTCCTGAGCCATGTCTACAAGCTGTTTTCTAGGGTCATCACGAATCGTCTCGCTCACAGGTTCGACGACTTCCAGCCTCCCGAACAAGCAGGCTTCCGAAAAGGCTTTAGCACCATAGACCACATTCATACGCTGCGGCAAGTTATACAGAAGTCCGAGGAGTATAACAAACCACTATGCTTGGCGTTTGTGGACTATGAGAAGGCCTTCGATTCGATTGAGACTTGGGCGGTGCTACAGTCTCTCCAGCGGTGCCAAATTGACCATCGATACATTGAGGTGATAAAGTGTTTGTACAAAAACGCCACCATGTCAGTCCGTCTCCAGGATCAGGACTCGAAACCGATCCAACTGCAGCGTGGAGTGAGACAAGGAGATGTCATATCTCCTAAATTGTTCACTGCTGCGTTGGAAGATGTCTTCAAGCTCCTGGACTGGAAAGGACTTGGCATCAACATCAACGGCGAGTACATCACTAATCTCCGTTTCGCAGATGATATCGTGGTCATGGCTGAGACCCTGGAAGACTTGGGCAAAATGCTCAATGACCTCAGCAGAGCTTCCCAACAAGTGGGTCTAAAAATGAACATGGATAAGACGAAGATCATGTCGAACTCTCATGTCGCACCCACTCCAATTGTAGTTGGTTGCTCTGCACTCGAAGTTGTTGACGAGTATGTTTACCTGGAACAAACAGTCCAACTAGGTAGGTCCAACTTCGAGAAAGAGGTGTCTCGGCGAATCCAGCTCGGTTGGGCAGCGTTCGGGAAGCTACGCTACATCTTCTCGTCGTCCAAGATACCACAGTGTCTCAAGACTAAAGTCTTTGACCAGTGTGTGTTGCCAGTGATGACTTACGGAACTGAAACGTGGTCGCTCACAATGGGCCTCATACGAAGGCTCAGAGTCACACAAAGGGCAATGGAAAGAGCTATGCTAGGAGTTTCTCTGCGTGATCGAATCAGAAATGAGGAGATCCGCAGAAGAACCAAAGTCACCGACATAGCTCTGCGAGTCGCTAAACTTAAGTGGCAGTGGGCAGGGCACATTGCTCGTAGGACCGATGGCCGATGGGGCAGTAAGGTTCTGGAGTGGCGGCCACGTACTGGGAGACGCAGCGTAGGGAGGCCCCCAACAAGGTGGACCGATGACCTGGTGAAGGTCGCGGGAAGCCGATGGATGCGGGCAGCACAAGACCGGTCAGCGTGGAGAGCCTTGGGGGAGGCCTTTGTCCAGCAGTGGACGTCTATAGGCTGAAGAAGACATAGCAGTTTTATATGTTAGTTCTTCAAAATACGATCTTTATAAGGTTAGTTTTTCATTTCATTTTTTAACCGATCTACCTTTACGCCTTTGAACGAACTTGATCCGAATTGTGATGATGTTTTGAACCAAAATGGTACGTAATTATGCTATTTTAATATTTTTGTTATGGGTAAAATATTATAAATATAGTTGGTAATTTATCTGTAAATATACCATTTCTCAAAAGCACCTTATGGAAAAGAATGTTACCTAAGCAAACTAAGTAAAGACTTAGATTAGTCATAGTTACATTATACATAACACCAGTACATCTAGATCTGTGGAAAGCTTAGTTCATACCTAGTTTTTTCTAACTTTAGTACCATTATGATATAACAAACATTTGATTCCACAGTAAAAGTCACACACAATGATAAAATGTAAAACCTAATCCATACATAATAACGACAAGTTTCGTTTGATTTCAGAAATATTGAACCACGAGTGTATAATCGGGCAAAGTTAGGTACGAAGAAAAAGAAAACTAATGAAAAAACAGCGGAAAATATGTATGACGTTAGTGAACGACCCGTAATAAACAAAGTGTATTTCTTTGAAAGACTTAAAATTTATTAATTAATTAATTTGGCTGTAACCTATACAACGTTACAATCACTGGCGAAACAAAAGTTGGTTTATATTCTAAATTGAAGCTTTTTGTAACATATATAAAGCTACTTACTTTTATTGTAAACACAAAACCTTCAACTTAGATATTAATACAGCAGCAGTTTCACAAACGCTGGCATCGGTTTGGAACAATTTCAAGGACTGTATACAGCAATGAATGTTTAATAAACATCATAATCAAATTTGTGAAGAATGGGAAAAACGGCTAACGAAACTATCATAGCCGCGGTTCAACGTGAAAGACATGCTGCAGTGGAAGAAGGCAGGGTAAAAGATGGCATAGCGGTAATCGATGTTATTGCTGATGGTTGCTGGTCTAAGCGGTCTTACAATATTAATTATGCGGCACTATCTGGAGCAGCAGCTATAATCGGAAGACAGTTCGTAGAAGTTTTATTTTTAGAAGTAAAAATCAAATAATGTTGTATCTGTAGTCGTGCACAAAATAAAGGTAGAGCAGCAAAAGAACACGTATGTGTATATAGATCAATAAATATCAATAAATCATAAAAAAGTAAAAAATAACGAACGTGTAATAAATATTGAAAGTAACTAGCGCGCTTTACCAACAACGATCGCACCACTGCTTACCATCAGGCAGGATTGCGGTCAAGCGCTGGTTTATACTTAATTTATAAAAAAAAAATATTTTACAGTATAAAAATAAATGATTATTAACTTTTCGTTTTATTTATGCACCACAGTCTACTACTAAATTTCCATAGTGTTTTTTTTTATGTTTGAAGTAGGTACATACACATTCTTCACCTCATCCATCAAGCAAATAACAGGATTTCTAGTAAAAAAAAAAAAAAACAAATTAATAACAACTAAATAGTAAAACGTTTCATTATACCATTACTTCCCTTTCGCTTTATTTGTCACTAACTGCTGTCTGCGACTTCTTACGCCATGACTTTTTGAATTATCCATACTAATATTATAAATGCGAAAGTAACTCTGTCTGTCTGTCTGTCTGTCTGTCTGTCTGTCTGTTACGCTTTCCCGCTTAAACCTCTCAACCGATTTTGATGAAATTTGGCACAGACAATCTTTAGACCCTGAGAAAGAACATAGGCTACCTTTTATCCCGGAAAAATTTGATGTTCCCGAGGGAAATGTAAAAAGCGCGATATAACCGAACTCCACGCGGGCGAAGCCGCGGGCGGAAAGCTAGTAATTAACTAAAATTATGACATTTTTTATTAAAAATTTATATCCGCTATTTCGGATTTCAAATTGTATGTTATGTTCGTAATCAGCACCCAAAAAACCTCGGCCATTGGGTTGTATCCTAAAAAATAATTTAATGTCCATCAGATAGATTTATATAAAACTAGCCTTCCGCCCGCGGCTTCGCCCGCGTGGAGTTCGGTTATATCGCGCTTTTTAGATTTCCCTCGGGAACATCATATTTTTCCGGGATAAAAGGTAGCCTATGTTCTTTCTCAGGGTCCAAAGATTGTCTGTGCCAAATTTCATCAAAATCGGTTGAGAGGTTTAAGCGGGAAAGCGTAACAGACAGACAGAGTTACTTTCGCATTTATAATATTAGTATGGATATTGAACACGTTTTTTTTTATTTTTTCTTTCATTTTAGGAAAATATATTGATTTGAAATATCGCATGTCGTCACACCGTGGTATATTTTGTACCACGTAATTAGCCCCCACTCCGTAACTTTAATACGCTATATCTCAGTAGTTTTTGGTAATATCGACAAAATCCATACTAATATTATAAATGGGAAAGTAACTCTGTCTGTCTGTCTGTCTGTTACGCTTTCTCGCTTAAACCTCTCAACCGATTTTGATGAAATTTGGCACAGACATTCTTTAGACCCTGAGAAAGAACATAGGCTACCTTTTATCCCGGAAAAATTTGATGTTCCCGAGGGAAATCTAAAAAGCGCGATATAACCGAACTTCACGCGGGCGAAGCCGCGGGCGGAAAGCTAGTAAAAAATACGGGTCTTAATTTTCTTTATTATCTATAAGAGGGACTAAACATTTTTTTGATTTTCATACCTTAGATACATCCCTATTACATATTTTCTAAAATCTATACCCTCCATCTTGAATTTTAAAATTAATGTCATCTATAATTTTTATCATAACTATAGAAGACTAGCTTTCCGCCCGCGGCTTCGCCCGCGTAAATTTCGGTTATATCGCGCTTTTTAGATTTCCCTCGGGAACATCAAATTTTTCCGGGATAAAAGGTAGCCTATGTCCTTTCTCGGGGTCTAAAGATTGTGTGCTTTCCGCCCGCGTCTTCGTCCGCGTGGTGTTCGGTTATATCGCGCTTTTTAGATTTCCCTCGGGAATATCAATTTTTTCCGGGATAACAGGTAGCCTATTTTTTTTCTCAGGGTCCAAAGATTGTCTGTGCCAAATTTCATCAAAATCGGATGAGAGGTTTAGGCGGGAAAGCGTAACAGACAGACAGACAGACAGACAGACAGACAGACAGACAGACATATTAGTATGGACTAGCAAAAATTACTATTTTAATGAATGCCGCTTAGCCAAGTCTTACCCAAAAAATAAAATTAACAGTATGATTACATTACATACCTTTTCGTTATAATTTAAAAAATATTTATTTTGTTTGTTGTTCAGTTCAAAGTACAGACGGATAATCCGACTCGCACTTTGCCAATTTTTATCTGACCTTTTTGCGTTTACTGTGTACTCGTAAATCAAAACATGGCGCGGGTAACGTTTTCGATGCGTTGGACGAGTGCGGGGCGTGTGAAGCGCGCGGGTGAAATCCGATTTTTTTTTAGCTTTATGCGCCCTCTTAATGGATAAGCGTACTAAACTAATCCAAACAAAACATAAAACCAAAGAAATGAAAGTAGAGCTAAAGAGTTTGTTCAAGATGTGTAGCAAGGCCATAAAAAGTGATTACAACAAGTATAAAAGAGAAGTTGTAGAGAGAAACCTAAATAAATATAGAAGCGCGAAAAGAGCTGTTAAAGAACTAACGACACACAAAACTTGGATAGGAATACATATAAAAGGATTTGGAGAAACGAAAACAAGACAAGATGTTATCAATCATGCCACCGAGTTTTATAAGGAGCTGTATAAAAAACATTCAGAAACAAATGGTACAGAAGACAGTCAAATAGATCTTGAAGAGGAAGAAGAAACAGTAGAACCTATTGATGAGCGTGAGGTACTTGAGCATCTCAAAAAAACTTAAAACAGAAAAGAGCCCAGGGCCGGACAACATCACTAATGAAATTCTAAAAATTGGGACACCTCTCTTGCTGTCACATCTTGTCAAAGTGTTTAACTTATCCATCAAAACAGAAAAGGTCCGCAAACAGTGGAGTAATTCCGATATAGTTCTGCTATATAAAAAAGGAGACCCACTAGACATTGGGAACTATAGACCAATTAGTCTATTACCGAGCATTTATAAACTCTTCACAACAATACTGTTGAGCAGAATCACACCAATCATAGACGCATCACAACCAATCGAACAAGCAGGCTTCCGCTCTGGATTCTCAACAATAGACCACATCCACACCTTGGAACAAATACTAGAAAAATATAAAGAATTCAATCTGCCTCTTTATATAGCTTTCATAGAATACACAAAGGCATTCGATATCATAACTCACAACTCTATCTGGAAAGCCCTCAATATCTGTGGTGTAAGTAAGACATATATAAACATTATAAAAAACAACAAGGTGATCCTCTATCATCGAAACTATTTATAGCAGTACTGGAATGCATCTTCAGAAACCTTGATTGGAGCCGGAATGGACTATGCATACTAGGGCACCACTTAAGTCACCTGAGATTTGCAGACGACATCATTTTGTTTGCCAAATCTGCCAGAGAGTTGGAACACATGATGCGATCTCTTGCATATGAAAGTAAAAAATGTGGGCTGCAGATGAACGTAGACAAGACTAAAGTGATGACAAATAGCATAGAAATACCTGTGCAGGTGTTCGAACAACAGATCGATTATGTACAAGAATATTTATGTACCTCGGAAAACAAGTCTCATTCAACAAAAACAGTAACGAGGAGTAAGTGGACAGAAAGATCAACAGCACATGGAAGAAGTTTTGGCTACACAAGGACATTGTGAAGGGAGACTATCATCTAAAATTAAAGAAAATCGTCATGGATACATGTATAGTTCCAACCCTAACTTATGGCAGCCAATCATGGACATTCACAAATAAAATTAAAAGTAAAATCAAAACATGCCAGCGATCAATGGAACGGAGTATGCTTAAAATAAGAAAAATACAAAAAATTCGCAGTGAAGACATTAGGAGGAAAACAAGGCTTACAGATGCTCTTGAACAAGCTTTGTGATTAGTCGCAAAGCTTGTTCAAGAGCATCTTCAGAGTTCAGAGTGGAATTGGGCTGGTCATTGGTCAAGGTACACAGACGAGATGGTCTTTACAAGCTACTAAATGGACAGGGCCTGCTGGTAAAAGAAGCAAAGGCAGACCACTAAAACGTTTGGCTGACGATATAAAAGAAATAGCAGGTAGAAACTGGCTAACAGTTTCACAAAACAGAGACAAATGGAAGGAATTAGAGGAGGCTTTTACCCAAAAGGAGTTCGTGTAAAATGAATAACAATCTAAATAACAAAAAAATTAAATATATACAAACTTAAATTAAGAAAATCTACTAATACTTTGAATTGTAAACATACTTTTATACAGAAATAAAAAGCTATATTATTATTATAACTAATACTTACTGATTGTCTCCGTGGCTCTTCTACTTTTCTTAGATACTTCTTCATCTTTCACTTCAAATTTACGGATCATTAAAGGGACCTCAACTTCTAAATCTGACTCAGAACAGTGTGGTGGTATATCTGCTACATTTAAACAACTACTGTCTAAATATTCGGGTTCTAGCTCTGTAAGTAAACAAAACAATGAAGTGTATTATTTGTTTTATTTCAAGACACAATGTGGTTATTATTATGATGATTAAAACTTAACACTGGCAACATTGATATAATATTAAACTAAGGTAGATAAGTCACTAGCGTATTGAATTTAAAGCGTACAAAAGATTATAATTCTAATCTCTTGCCTTAGTCACTCTTGATACACTCGTAAAAACAAACGACAAACACTAACAGCGCAAATGACAAACACTAGCCATCTTTTTCTTCTCTATGCCTTAGATTGTGCCTTGCGCCCCATCTCACTCACACTGTACCAACGTGTGAAATGTACGCAGAATAAAAAAATTACATGAGTGTGCTGCTGTTCCGATCGGCACATTTATTTCGGTTAATTTGTTAGAGCATGTCATATCTGTTTAATATATGACTGGCAAAGGTTTGAAATAACTCAAAACATTGCCTAATCAATATAAAATTAAGTGAACAAATTATATTTTTGTTTAAGATATTATTTACTAACAATACTCTTAGTTTTTAAAACATACCATCCTTATGGTCTTCCTTCTCTGGCTCAATAACATCATCTGGTCCCTCACAAACAGCTGATAGTTCCTCTCCAACAGCAATGCAATCAACAACATTCATCTGTTCTCTTGGAGATTTAATAAGCCCTCCAAATATCTCAAAATGTTTTTCATTGACTGCAGGTTTGGGCTGTAAGGTGATGATTATGTTATTAGGAAAATATGCTGCTAATCACAGTGTCAGATGCAAAAACTTCATGTTTCTAAAATCACTTTATAGAGCCTTATGTAAGGACCAGGGTTCGAAAATATCGGGTATTCATAATAAATATCAAAATTGGATATTTATGATGTTTATCCGACATATATCGAAAATCGGATATTTATATCCATTTCTTAAGACTGTCATTTTATTATCTTATTACTAATATAGATTTGCACAGGTACCTACATGATAATTTATTATTATGAATTATTATTACTTACAATATAAAAACAACATATTTTTTGTTTTTATTTAACAAAATACATAAACATAAAATCGTATAATTCACAAAAATCAACTAAAAAAAAACATCTTTTTCTGAGAAAACAAAGTCTTATAAAGAGTGGTGCTGACAATACGACAATAAATGAAAACACAGACCATGCTGGTATGAATAATCCTGAACCATAGAAAAAAAACCTAGGATTAAAAATAAAAAAATGAAAATTTCAAACAAACTAAATCGCATAAAATTGCAAACGGAATAGTACATTCTTTAAAATATTGGTTCAATGACCTCCGATCAGCAGGCGACAGCGCGTTCCCGTATCGACTTGCTTTTTCGCGCCATTATTATTAAAGTTTAGTACCGGAGTAGTTTAGTGCTGGATGCGGCGGTCATTAACCTCTAAGCGCTTCCTTATCAACATGTACATCATGTAGCAAATGTAATAAATGAAAATTAATTTAATGTGACTGAACTAATGGATATATTTATATATTTTTTTATGGGTAGACTGAGAATGTGTTGAGGTGCACGATGTTTAATTTATTGTCGTATTGTCAGCACCACTGTGTATAAAAGGGAAACAAAATTAAAATATCATAAAAATCCTAATATTTGTACTCAGTCGAGTTATAATCAAATAACAAATTAGTCCTTTTCTAGTCAGCTAGAACTCTCAAATCGCCCGTTAACATTCCTAAAGGATTAACAGTTCACTTCACTTTTAAGGAGTATGTTTACAGATGATAGAATTGAAAATTAATTTGGCTCTTTTACGTTGCGTTATTATTATTGATTGCAGTACCTACTTGGTTAATTCGAATTCATCGGTAAAAGTACTTAAATGCAATATACCTAGTAAATTTTGATATATATTACAAAGTTTGTTTGATATACATATATCGGATATATATCATGATATATATCAATTGATATATATCCTTCGAACCCTGGTGAGGACACTTCCAATATGCCACCAATTTAACTGACCACTGCACTAGCTATTGTAACATAGAATAACAGGTAATAATTGTATGTCTAATATTGTATGTATAATAATTGTATGCATATATATTTGACAAAATCCTATATATTGTTATGCAATGCACAATGGTTTACTTGATTTAAAATCCAAACAAAATAAGTATGGGATTGAGAGGAATCTCTTTCACATTGTAGAGATATTTAAACTTATAAGAAAGAATTGCTGTTAAAGAATATCTTACCTCATTTTTGTCATTCATCTTCTGAGCGAAGAGCTCCTCGGCTTTCAGACATTGTTGCAGTAATCGGTAGCATTGCTTTAATTTTGCAAAGCAGAACACACAAGCAAGCATTGGTCTACTGTCTTCAGTTATAAACTGAAACAACACTTGTCATGTATTGTATCGACTATTTTGATTTTATTATTTACTAGCTTTCGCCCGCGGCTCCGCCAGCGTGGACTAATATTTTTCGAATCCCACGGGAACTGCATATTTTTCCGGGATAAAAAGTAGCCTATGTGTTATTCCAGACTATTATCTACCCCTGTGCCAAATTTCAACCAAATCCATTCAGTAGTTTTTACGTGAAAGAGTAACAAACATCCATACATCCATACTTACAAACTTTCGCCTTTATAATATTAGTAGGATTTATCTATACTAAAATATAAAGCAGAAGAGTTTGTTTGTTTGAACGCGCTTATCTCAGAAACTACAGGTCCAATTTGAAAAATTCTTTTTGCGTTGGATATCTCATTAATCCAGGAAGGCTTTAGGCTATATCGAACAAAGTCACTGGCAACCACTAGTCATTTATACAAAAGAATAAGCATTATTATTATTATTAAACAGCTACCAAATATCATTAAGGTATAAACTTGCTATCGTTAATCTATCTCAATATACAACTATACAGTGGAGCATTTTATATGTATGCATTATTGTTCATACAATTAATAAACTCGTTATGTCTTTATTGTGCTCACATGATAGAAGCAACAGAAATATAAAACAAAGAAATGTAACCCATATTATGATTTTAAAAGAGTGTTCATGGAGTATCTTGCACATTCTTCTCCATAGAGATCTACTCTTTGGAACGTGCACCTTCACTTTTCTTGAACTGACAGACATTGACTATTCAAAAGCACCAACGGATGGTTAATTTGAAATAAACAATTTTCATTTGATTTTTTCAATACAACATTATTTTATTATTTAACACTTTATATTTTTATGTGTAATTATACAATATGTAAAGAAAACCCTGTCCGACCCATAAGGATAATAAAGGTTAGGTAAACACTTGACCAAAATATAATATAAAACACACAGGTGCCGCGTGCCCTGCCCCCCGGCACCCGCTGAAGGGGTTGCTTACCGCACATGTATTAAGTTACCTCTTTTTGGGAAATAATATTTATTTTATTTTGGGGTTTTTTTTTTAAGTTTAGCCTTTCTTTGTGGGCATTAGTAGAATCAGTTATCGATACCTAACAATACCTTCACGGATCGGACAGGGTTTTCTTTACATATTGTATATGTAAAGAAAACCCAAACCCAATTTTATATTATATTTGGTCAAGTGTTTACCTAACCTTTATTATCCTTATGGGTCGGACAGGGTTTTCTTTACATATTGTATAAGGTAGACATGTGTCTCCATTT
This sequence comes from Sesamia nonagrioides, assembly GCA_017933935.1. Classification (NCBI taxonomy): domain Eukaryota; kingdom Metazoa; phylum Arthropoda; class Insecta; order Lepidoptera; family Noctuidae; genus Sesamia; species Sesamia nonagrioides. Next base: position 114,431 of record JADWQK010001310.1, read on the forward strand.
AATGTAACCAGTAGTTTGCTCAACATTCTCATTGTTGGCACATTGTGTATGAGAACTACTCTTACAAAATGGCAGTTTATAAATTAAATAAACTTTTTTACATACTACAGTTAAAGAAAAACTATGTGACTTAGTTAAGGAACATTTATTATTGTTCCATAGTTTAATGTAAAACATTTATTTCTCAAAAACAAATAACAATTATCCACTATGAGAAACACTGGTTACAAACATAAACATTCCTTGTAATGAGAATCTTTTGAATTAAGACAACATAGTGTGTAATGGCTTAGTGGCCCTTGTTCACTGCATGTCACGGGTGGGAATTGAACCCATACAGCACAAATTTGTATGACAGGTAGTTGTTTCGGGTCAGTCTATTTGAGTGTGTGACTTTAAATGTTTGTAATGGCACCCACAGTACAGTGGGCAACAATAAAAAAGGAAATGAAGAGCACAAATAAAACTGTGATGGAGCATGACAAGTGAATAAAGCTGGTGTTATGTTTATAAGTCATGTAGTTGTTTTGCTTAACTTTAGTTTATTATCTAATCAAATTGAGTCATTATGAGGAGATAAGTTAACTATCCAAGATTATCACTATGCTAGAGCTGTTTTAAGGTTGATACACTGGTGCTAAACTATCAACATTATTGGTTCCAAAGAACATAACAACTCTAAAAATAACAACTTACTGGAATATTAGTCAGCGTCTCATAGAGTTTGTGCAAGTTCCTTTTGGCCACTATACACAGGCGGACATTCTCCGCTAAACATATCCTACACATTGTTAATCTATTCATCTTTTATCTCAGAAATTATCAGATAACAGGCACAGACAGAGCAAGTAATCACTATACGTTAAATGAGACGGGACTTACTATACTCTTTGAGACGAGAGTCGGGACTTCGGAAGTGTCGGGACTCTTTTTTTTTTTTTTTTTTAAATTTATTTCTGACTTGGATTCAAAGTCCTTTAGCCGTATACATTATAATATAAACCCTAATACAAAAGCAACAAAAAATGGAATCTTACAAACTATACAGACAATAATACGAGGGATAACAATGAATATTAAAATTAAAGTTAATTTCTAAAATAAATGACTAAACTTTTACAAATAAACAAACAAATTAAGCTAAATTTTTTCTATTGTTGTTGTAATGAATTTAAAGAGATAAACAAAAAACTGCGGTCTATTTAATAAATCTTTGACGTGGCGGGGTAAATTAATATGTATTGCTGGACGAGTACTGTCACTATCACTCTCACTATTGTCAGTGTCAGTTATTTCTTGGAAGAGTAGCTGTCGCTGGTTGTTGAATTTTGGGCAACAGAAAACAAGATGTTGCAAATCGGAAGATTCCTCAGGACAATGCTTACAGTGACTGTTCTGAAAGATATTGATTCGATGGAGATGTGTAGGAACAAGGCAATGACCAAGCCGCATTCTTGATATAATTGTTATGAATTTCCGGCTTCTTTTTGCGTCAAGTTTATCATACCACGGTCTTATTGGTAAGTTTTTCTGCACCTCAGCATACCAGTTTCCTTTGGTCTCAACTGTAGTGTCCCAGTGCTCTTTCCAAAGCTTTCGCAAATTGGTTTTGAAGTAAACATAGTAATCGGAGAATGGTACTCGCTGTGATTGACTGTCATCTCGATTAGAATCTGTATGTGTTATAGTATCAGCAATCTCATTACCATCTATACCACTGTGGGAGGGAACCCATATAAATTCTATATTAATGCCCCTGTTGTGTAAATTTTCTATGAGAGTACATATTTTAAATAAAATGTAGTTAGTTTTGTAGGACCGAAGTCCATAAAACAATGAACTTAAAACGCTTTTAGCATCAGTGGCTAAAACAATATTTACATTACTTACACTACTAGTTATATACATTAGACATTTAAGGATAGCATAGCTTTCTGCAGAAAAAATACTAAAATTGCTATTTAACTGAATGCTTTCACTGTAATTGGCTTGTGGATCATAAAAGGCTGCTCTTACATTTTGTTCTTTTTTAGATCCGTCTGTATATATAAAATAACAATCAGGTCTTTTATGTTTGAATTCTAAGAAATCTGTTTTATTTTTTATTAAATCTAAATGAAACTTATTTCTATCATAGTTTATGAGACTGTTATATGAGCATTCATAAATTGGCCATTTCTTACATTTATGTACATCTTGCGTTTTACTTTTAACATGACTATAAATAGTTATAATTTCAGTTCCAGAAAGAAGTGACTGAGGAGATATAGTAGGCATGGGCATGAAGTGCATAGCCTCTCTCATGTTGTGAAGTTTAGTGTTGAGAGGATTATCTGAAGCTACTAACTTTAAAAAGAATCTTTCTGCTAGTTGAAGCCTTCTAAGGAACAAAGGAGGTATGCAAGTTTCCACTTCTAATGAGTTTATAGGAGTAGAGCGCATTGCTCCACAAATTAGCCTTAACCCTATGTTTTGTATTACATCCAGTTTGTGGAGGTAGGAATTATTAGCATTTAAGTAAGCCAAGCTACTGTAGTCAAAGTGGCTTCTGACTATGCTCTTATACAACATACTCATAGTTTTGGGGTCTGATCCCCAGTAAGTACCTGCTAAATGGCGTAAGATATTTATACTTTTCATCGCCTTCTTACTAATATAGTCTATATGTTTATCAAATTTTAAATGTGAATCTATTACTACACCCAAAAATTTATGGTGGTCAACAATGGGAATTTCTGTGTTATTATAATAAATTTTCATTACTGTATTTTCTTTACTGAATATTAAAAGTGAACTCTTTTCTGGACTCACTTCTAATTTAAGTTTGTTATGATAATATCTATACAATTGGTTTAAAGCATTATTTATGTTATTTTTAGCTAAATCTATATTTTGATTTATACTATATAATAGTAAATCATCTGCAAATTGTAAGATGTTGACCATTTCAGTATTGACATATTTCAAAATCTCTGAAGTATATAGATTGTACAGCAAGGGCGACAAAGTAGCACCTTGCATAGTTCCTTTATTAGCAAATCTAGGGCCATGCAGTTTATTATTGTACTTTACAAAAATAGTTCGATTACTTAAAAATTCAAATAACCATTTCAAAGTACTTCCTGGAATGCCAATGTCACATAAAACTTCAATAAGCTGTTCTATATTTACATTATCGAAAGCACCTTTAACATCTAAGAAAACACAAACCATGTTAGAATTACTGAGTTTGACTTGTTTAATGTCATGAATCAGAGACACAAAGCTTTCAGAGCAACTTTTACCTTTTCTAAAACCATGCTGAATTTCAGGAATTAAATTATTACTTTCTGAAAAGTATTCCAAACGTAGCTTAAGCATATTTTCAAATAACTTACCCAAACATGAAGATAGCGATATAGGCCTGTATGAAGAAGCAGTGTTTATAGGTTTATTTAGCTTTAATATTGGAATGACACATTGAGTTTTCCAGGATTTTGGTATAATATGACTTTGCCAAAGTTTGTTATATATACAAAGTAGTATTTTTTGAGCATTTGGATGTAACCTTTTAATAAGTAAATAGGGTAAATTATCTAAGCCTGGTGTAGTATCCTTTCTACTTTGTAATGAAGCAGTCATTTCGTTAAAAGAAAAAGGTTTATTAAGAAAAGAATTAGCTGCATTTTCTTGAGCACTATGAAACAATGATAACAACCTGTCTACATTGAAGCTGTGGTTGTCTGATAGATTATCTAGAAAAGTTGGAATCCATGTATCATCAAAGTTCTTATTGTGACTACTATTTCCAATTCTCTTAAATTTTTTGACATAATCCCAAATCCTTGAAACTGGAGTCATTCTATTAAAGCTGCTACACAAATTTTTCCATGACTCTGAGCTCTCAATTTTAATAGTTCTTTTCTTTTGAGCATCTAGTTTTTTATATTCTATAAAATTAGCTATAGTTGGACATGACTTATATTGCTTTAAAGCTTGTTTAGATGCATTCACGGCTACCTCACACTTTGCATTCCACCATGGGGCAGGTTTTCTACGAACAACATTACTATTTTTTCTCTTACTCTTAGGAATAGTTATATCTCTTAAATCATTTAATGTATTTACAAAACGATTATACAATTCTAGGCAATCTTCAGAATCAATGGTTAAATTGGAAAACAAATTTTCAGATAGAGCATAAAATTCAGACCAGTTAGCTTTACTATAAATAAATCTTTCTTCCACAGGACCTACTTCATACATGCATGGTTGAATATTTACATAGAGGGAAACTGGATAGTGGTAGCTGCCTAAAGGATCATCTTGAACCTGCCAATTACACAAATGAGCAATTGAAGGACTAACAAGAGTGACATCTATTGCAGAAGCCTGCCTGTTGGGATATGGACATGTTGTTGGAGTACCATCATTTAATATGCAAAAATCTAAGTCATCAATTAAGTTATATATATTATTTCCTCTATTATTATTGCTATTGCAACCAAAACTGATATGATGTGCATTAAAGTCACCCATAATTATGCAAGGTTTGGGAATATTGTTAAAAATATGCCTAAGTTTATTAGTATTAAATCTGCCACTTTTAGGTGGACAATATACACAAAGTATACTGATATTCCCCGACTTTGTCTCAAAATTTATGGCTATGTTTTGGATATTTTCATGAAAGTTAGTGTTCAATACAGAATATTTCAACCCATGTTTAATTAAAATACCTACACCATTGCATCTATTTGCAGAGTTCTTGTAAATAAAATTGTAATTTGGAATATAAGGGATAATAGATTTATTACTAAGCCAAGTTTCATTAAGTAAACAAATGTCTATTTTCTTATCTTTAAGTAATTTATGTAACAATGTTTTCTTGCTCTGTAAACTTTGTATATTAAACTGAACTATATGTAAATAATCCTCCATTAAACTAAGTTTGATATAAATATTTCTTTTATTTTCTTAGCTGTTAAAGGTTCTTTATTTTTGTTATTACCTAGGGCCAATAATGATTTTACAATAGCATTTAGGATAATGTCATTGTTGACAATTGTATCTACATCTAAAGACTTCTTTACATTATTTACATTCAGAGGTGGATAGGCTTTCAAATCATTAGATGGTGGAGAACTCACCACAGTGGCATAGTTTTGCTGAGTATATTTCTTCATATTTTCATCTATTTTCTGTTTTTTTATTGGACAATCTCTGGATATTGCTAAATGAAATCCACCACAATTAATACAAGTTATTTCTTCCACATCACATTCTTTATAAGAGTGATTTCCACCACATGAGGAGCACATCTGCTGAGGACTTCTGCAAACCTTGGCCGAGTGGTTAAACTTAAGACATTTAAAACATTGTAAGACTGGGGGTATATATTGATGTACAGGATAACGAAATAATTGAATGTAAGCATGTTGTGGCAATGTTGTAGTGGCAAAGGTTACGGCAACTGTGGTCAACGGGGTTAGTATGTTATCTATCTTTTTCATGAATCTTTTGATAGATATAACTTCGACATCACACGTGATATTTTTATAAATTTCTTCGTTGGACATGTCTTTAGGTACATATTTTATAATACCTATTTTCTCAGTTAAGTGTGACGGTATGAATGCCTTCATTTTATTTTTTAATAAAAATTCATCCATTTTAAGAAAATAATTAGCTGGTATGGCTTTCCTAAAAGAGACTCCAATTTTGTGCGCATTGACACGGTGGACACCAGTAATGCCCTTAACATTTTCTGTAAATAGTTTCGTAAGTGATATCGGATTTCTGTTGCCTAGTTTTTCTTGTTCGGTTGATTGAACAAATACTGTGAAATCACCAGTACTGCTTTCTAGGAATTGTCTTTTGTAATTGGGTTTGGTAAATATTTTGTACTTATCTTGCTGGTTGCTTGGGCTGGAGAAAACATTGTCGTATTTCCGTTTCTTTTTTCCGTCCCCAGGGTCCTCCCCATCACTAGGAGGGCCCATTTTGGTTTATTTTTACTTTTCAGACGTTTATGATAGGAAAGGCAAGGAAAATTAACTTTTATTTAAATAGAAAATTTAAAGCTGCCGCTCAGGTCGACTTCCCGCCAAAAAGTCCGTGTCGGGACTCCCTCACACAGTGTTGCCAACGGTGCTGGCCCTAATGTCGCCGTTTTTCATGCATGAAGTAGCCTAATATCGCCCAATTTCAGTTGTAGTAGCCTATAGTAGCCCAAACACCGAAATATCATTAAGTTTAAATAAAATGTATTTTTTGTTTTTTTAGTTAGTGTGAACTTGGTCGACATTCGATTTTTTTTTTTTATTATTATAAACCAGTGCTTGCCCGCAATCCCGTCTGATGGTAAGCAGCGATGCGATCGTTGATGGTAAAGCGCGCTAGTTTATTAAGAGCCTATTCACTCTAGCATTGAAGACACTCAAATTGTAGTCCGTCGGAAACACCGCCGTCGGCAAGTTGTTCCAGTCCCTTGATGTACGCGGTATAAAGGGGGAGGCGAAACGCTTCGTCCGGATCGTAGTAGTGTTAACAACGTAAGGGTGAAAACTCGCCGTACGACGGGTCTTCCGATGGTGGAAAGGAGATGGGGGAATTAAATTATGCAATTCCCTCTTTTTGAATTGAAATACGCGCCATTATCACTCCAGCTAAATGCAATATAGTCGATAATATTGTAACGGAGCTTCGCCTCCGCCTCCGTTACTGCGGAAGTTCCGCATGAAATCGTATCTTCGCATCCGCCTCCGCCTCCGCACAATTTTTAGCGGAGTTATAACGGAGGTTTATTTACGTATTCATAAAATATTAGCGCGTAAGCAGCGACGCTCGACAACCGCCCGGCCGCGTGTTGCGCGCGAAATGTTCTAGTATCAACGAGTCCGAGGCGGGAAGTGCGGGACAGCGGGAACGCGGTTGAGTGGGGGTGGGTCGTTTGTCAAAATGTCAAATTAATAGGAATCAACCTGTCGAAGTCCTTTGACGTAACGTACGTAGTTTTCCCGATGTTACGTATTTACGTAATTCTAATTGAACTACGACTATTTGTGTGATTTGTTACAGTGATTCAGTGTTAAGTTAACATAATTGTTCAGTTTGTTTAAATTACTTTGGAATTTGGCAGTTTTATGTAGAAATCGATGATAATTTTGCAAAATGTAAAACCTGTGGCCCCTCAGAAATCGTCTTGAAGGTGACAAAGCAGCAAAAATATTGTTTGTAAAATACAATTTGCCTCTACTTAATTTTAATTACTAGTACATATTTAAAATAAAGATTTTATTTTAATAAACCATATTTTTTTTGTCCATTTTCACCTCCGCCTCTGCCTCCGTTAACCTCCGCATCCGCGGAGGTGAAACGCGTCGCCTCCGCATCCGCCTCCGCCTCCGCTATAAGACCTCCGTTACAACCCTGGTCGATATACTCATCGAAATATCGATTATCAAAATTTTTAATTGTCGGATTGTGTGACTTTATTTTTAACACGTAAGATAAAATACACAGATAAACAATCTTATGCCACCTTTAAAACAATTCAATGAAATTAGTTCACATTTAGCATAAAACTAAATACTTAAAAAAAATAAAAAAAAATAGAATCATTCAGATTCGTCTTCTCCTAGTAACACTAAGGCATCCACAAGACTTTCACCGTCTTCGGTAGTAGTTGTCGTAGTTGCTGATGTGCTAGTACTGGCGCCAGCGCAACATCCACCGGTGACGGACATTTTTCTACCAGCATGTAAACAAATGTCTTTGAAATCACACAACAATTACTTGCATAGAAGTTGTTCAAAGTGAAAGTGACACAGGAAATGGAAAACCTAACTGAAATTTCTGTATAACACAGATAATTACGTGCGCGTTGAATACCTACGTTTAACTCTATTCTAAATTTGGTTAATAGCTAAGACAAATTTCAGGGTATTCCCGCCAGAAACTAACCATAAACGAAGAGGGTGACCATCTTAATATCAAATTATACCAACAAAACCCACACGTATGGCCGCATGCCTCTTGGCCTAGTAGGTAGTACTTATATACAAAAAAAAAAATAGCTCTCGAGTTGAGTAGCCTAATTTGCGACCAGTCTCGAGTTGAGTAGCCTAATTTGCGACCAGTCGCCTTTTAGATTTTTTCGTCGCCGATTCTCGTTCTGAGTAGCCTAAATGGCGAAAAATCGCCTACGTTGGCCACACTGCCCTCACAGAGTATTAAGAATTTATTTATGACTCCCTCCCTAGTAAAAAAAAAAACTTAAAACGAATGTCAATCTATGACCACAGTATAAAAATCATACAGTAGGTCGACGCCTTTGATCTCGTTTATAATGCCGACATCGACTAGACAGTAACGCATCGCCCAGGGTTGTCACAAATAAACAATATTTATGAAATTATTTATATATTGCAGATCAACATTTTTATTTTTATTTTGATATGGCATCTCGTAGGTTGCCATTAGAGGCCGTAACTACTTAACCGGACTTTCCTGTGGATGCCTTAATTAAAATTAAAGCCTCCAGCCAGGGGCACTTAAAACTAAATTAAAATTGGGCGACTACGCACTAAGGGCACCCCCTGTGGGGTACGAACCTCGACTTAAGGCGTCGCTAGAGAGGACAGCAAGGGACGGCTGGATCGAATGTATTCTTAATGGTTTGATGACCACGACGTTTCCTAGTACTAGCTCTGAGATGAAACGCCAAAACAAACTCAGAGGTCATTGGTGGGACATTATGATATTACTGGCTCAACTGCGGCGCGGGCTGGCCTTCATCGGACAAGGGACGGGGGAGGGGATTACTATGTGGAGCGCGTCGCGATGGACCTCGGCGGCGAGGTCGGTAGGTCGGTCTGTCTTTGTGTAATGTGCTGGTGGCCCTATTGGCCTCTTGGAAGAGGGTAATGGGGTCATCGGGGTCTGTGAGGGCATGCCGAGGGCGGCGAAGTCGGGAGATGGTGGAGGGAGTGTAATTGGCAGCCGCTGCTATGAGAGGATTGCGGTGCTTGGCAGCAGTGTCAAAGAAACGCTTGAAAAGGCGTTTCATGAACTGCTGGATGGTGGGGATTTTGAGATCAAGATGGACGATCTCATTTCGAACGAACCAAGGGGCGTTTGTGGCTTTTCGGAGGAATCGGTTTTGGACTACTTGCATCCTATGGATATGACGTGGCTTGGCATGTGCGAAAACTGGACAAGCGTGGGTCATAATCGGGCGTATGCAAGCTTTGTACAAGCGCATTTTGCACCTGAGCGATAGCTTGCTACGCGGGTTGAGGACGGGGTGGAGTCGACCTAGAGCGAAGGCGGCGCGAGCGCGGACCGTCTCAATGTGCTCTGAGAAGTTGAGGTTTTGATCGAGAATCACACCTAGGTATTTGGCTTGCTTCTCCCAAGGGTCGTGGAAGGGTGACACGGACCCGTGGTTTCCTGTAGAGTACCGCTTGGCTTTTTAGGGGGTTGACTTCAATCCTCCATTTCATAAACCAGTCAGCGAGCTTGTTGACCGCGGATTGAAGATGGAGGCGAATCCAGTCTGGACTGCGTCCCGAGCAGTAGATGGCTGTGTCTTAAAACCCGCCACACTGTTCCCAACCCACTGCAACTCCTGAAAGCCAGAATCAACAGTGGAGACCGCCAGAAAAACGCCGAGCAATGAAGCTCGACGAGTCCCGGAGAAATGTTTCAACTGTCTTGGGTCCCGCAACGAAATTAATCAGAAAAGAATAGCGGAGGAGTAAGAAAAAAGATATTTTTTCCACTTCCCTCCATAATAAGCAGGAGACAGAATAGAACTAGGCCAATCGGCACAAAGGGACATTATTGCAACTGGGAGAAGCCCAGATTGCCAAGCACCACGGAATAACATTTGATCAAGTTAATGGGTCCTAAGTAGGTATTTGCTGTTACAATTGATTCCAATAATAGGTATGGCAAAAGCGCCTGAACGCACGGAAATTAGTTCTAGTTTCAACAAGGTCCGTATAATAAACAACTCCGGATGTAACTTGTACACTATCCAACATAATATTGCGTTCATTCTGCCAAAGAATACACTCCCACAAGATGTGATGTGCGGACTGTTCAAATTCACAGTTCGATGTAGAACACTGACACAAAGGCGAAGGAACAAGTTTAAAAGAATACAGTTTACTTTTAAAGTTGCCATGACCTGTGAGAAATTGGGCAACGCAACGTATACATATTTATGATGAGAACCGGTGGCTACAATTTTATGTTCTTCAAGTTTAGCACTTCGTCCTATAGTCGAAGATGTATACATATTTTTGGAGCCTTGGCAATGTATACATATTTTTGCTTCTGACTGTACGTACTTAATTGCTGCTGAAATACCTATAAATTTAGATAATAAACCTATGCTTATTTATTTATCTACATGTTTCAACTGTAAAAAATTCAATATTTTCGTTTTTCCTTTATTTTTTTAATGAAATCAATTTGTTGTTATTGAAGGGCTAGGGTTGCGCATTTAGACAATTTTGTATTTATCGATAGTATATTCTTACTTACTAGTTTAATTTTTTACATTCAGGGCTGCCTGCTAATAAACTTAAACAGAAAATTTGGCTGGAAACATTTGGTGTTGACAATTTAAAGATGTTCACTAAAACGATTCACATTAATTCCCTTTACTTTGAAGAATCATGTTTCAACCGGACACTGAATAAAATAACATAGTGTGACACCTTCACCAAGCTTATTGGTAAGTAACACTGCGTGTTACAAATTTTTGTCCAACATGATTGCGTTGTGGCTAATAAATACTGATGATGGCCCCAACAGCACCATCATTGCTGCACTTGCAAGGACTGATGTAAAAATGTGTTAAGAGTGTGGCCTTAAGATAAAAAAATCTAAGGATTAACTAAAAATCAAAAAACACCAAAAATAATGACAATGTATTGATTGTTTACAGCTTGCAATTCGATCAAATATGTTAAGAATTTTAGTCGATAATGATCAAAATCAAACAAACTTTCAATCAATATCTGGATGTGGTGCCCCTAATCTGGTACTTCTTTTTTTTTAATAGAAATAGTAGGATCACTATTATTGAAGAGTCAAACTATTTTTTTGAGTAATTACTTCACTTTTACGTTAATATTAAATCTCTGCAGGTCAAAGCTGTTTGTATACCTACCATTCAAAACCAGCCTGGGGATATTTTAAAGAGGAGTGGCATAGATTTAATCCTTGGCAATCCGCTACGCTAGGTTTAGTTAGTAGCACCTTCGCGCGGCCAATATATCTGCTAGCACATCCACTGAACCTGATTTATCGGTATGACTTCAATTTTTCAACATTATTTGCAAATCCAACTGATGTCATTGATAAGATCTCGTGAATTGAATTGAGATGGTGAAAGAATCTCATGCTTGTGTTCAATATCTGTTAAAGCTTATTTTTATTTGAGTTAAGATACACCATTTTAAAACAACAAAGAAATTAAAGGACAAAGGTCAAAGACAGTCGAGAAAAAGATAAAGAGATTTAATGAGAAATTTAGAAAACAGACGACAAAAGTTGCTTATTTTAGTATTATTATCAAAGATTTAAAGGAAACAATTTTTTTGAATTTTGAGTCTTTGCTTGCAGAATGTGCAGAACCCCAAAACTACTTAAAATGAGAATTAAAAAGAAGTTTTTAGTAATTACTTTAAAATCTCGAGATGGTCTGGTTTATCCATCAAAAAAAGTTGTAAACATTTTAAAAAATGTCGAAAAAATATTAAAATCTGTTTTTGTAGATTTTATGCCGAATAAAAAAAATATTTGATTCGGGGGATTGTGAACATGATACAAAACAAATATTTAATATTCAAAAGTATAATAGAGGTGTAGGTACGGACGACAGCAAGTCAAGCTACCCGAAACTGTCAAATATTCCCAATCAACCTTAAGCCTCAATGCTTTAGAGATAAAGTTAAAAATCTAATAAAGAAACCTGACAGATTGTAGTAGCTTGATGTGTTGTCGTCTGTGAATGAATTTGAGATACAAATATTATGGATAAAAATCTAACTTGTTAAGGTAGATTTTTTTTCGTATAGAATTTACCTGAACAGAATTGTAATGTTCCGGAAAGAATAATACTGATTTGTTTAAATACATTTTTATAATTAAATTATTGTTGACTTTTAATTAAAATCCACAATCATCCTGAATGTTAGAACTACCTACCTTCGGTGTTGGAAATTTAAAGTATGTATAAAATATTGAAGGGTATAGTTTCAAAAACCCGCAAAGTCCATTTTTTACACGTAGTAATATTTTTATGTCTCTAACAACTCCATCTTTTCATGTTAATTTAATGAATAAGTTACAAAACGTTTGTGAAGCGATCAATTTGTCAAAAGGCATAGAAACATAATTATTCAAAAAATGCTACAACAATTTATCACAAATATTCTATTCCTGGATTTTTAACGTCACTGGACTTAATGGGTTTTGAAACTATACCCCTCTAGGCTCTATTATTTAAGACGATTCCGTCAAGGAAGTCTGTGAAAAAGGATTTATTGTATATTTTTTGCATATTACAACACTTTACTATATAAAACTAGCTATAACCCCACAGTTTCACTCGCATATCCTTTAATCAATAAATTTCATCCGTTTAATGGTTTTTGCGTCCACCTTCGCTTTCATATTTATGTGTTAATAATATTATAATAGGAAGGGATAGTAGGATTATGTATCGCAGAATTCCTAGCTTATCTCTTCACCACCTGGGGTTGACTGGTAGAGAATGCCTAAGGCATTAAGTCCGCCTCTGTACATGTCATGTGTGCGAAAGAATAAATAAATAAATTCTTCCGCGCCGGGAATCCATCGTGAATATTAAGATTTCTTTGAAAATGTTCCCTCCGTTGCAAACGTCTAACAAGGCTCTAACACTACATAAATAATTCGATATATTTTTTATTTCTTGTAATAACTAAAAGCTTAAATTCCAAGACCATAAAATTCAAAACTAACTTTAAAAAGTAATATTCTCGTAATTTTTTATCGATGTTTTTATAGAGAAGCATGGGCAGCTCTATTAGCGGCCATTTTATCCTCTCAGTAAAATTTAGGTATGCACGATTTTTTGGTAGGTATGGCAGGTCCAGATAGGTCAATGGTAAGAATTTAATTTCCACCAATCAATGTCACCAACATAAGGAAACAAATAGGGATGTTAGCGTTAACGATAAAATGGGATCGATAACATTAGTAATAATTTTTGATCTTCTCAAATAAAAAATAAAAAAATTGTTTATTTTATTTTTAGTACATTAAAATAAATAATATTTAATGAATTATACTGCTGCATTTTCCGCTGCCAGTGAATGATCTGGACTCCAGGTGTGTTCTTTCTGGAAGTTCTGCAACAAATATGGAATTTATTGTGGGAATGTTTACATCAAAAAGCTTCGAAAGTGATAAATCGAATTCATAAATTCATTAAATACTACATATTATTAAAATAAATAATGATATTTAATGAATTTACTACTGCCGCATTTTCCGCCGCCACTGAATGATCTGGACTCCGGCTGAGTTGTTTCTAAAAGTTCTGAAACAAATATGGAATTTTATCAATTAAATTAGGGGCATCAAATTGTAGGTATTGGCCTTCTACAGCTTCTTTAGCTATATGACGCGGGAAGTCATTCATCGCTCAGAGGCTCAGCCATGATTCAGATACACGGAACAGCATTTCTTCCAAGTTGTGTCTTTTTCTTTTTAAAATCCCTAGGTCATTTCAATTGGTGCAATTTTTCTATAGACACACAGGCAGAGTCCTCTTTACCCGTTATTTTTACCCATTGTTTGCACCCACAAAGTAAAATAATTGATGAATACCATTAATGCAAAAACTATTTCCATTTGTCACAAGTTCACAACTCATTTGCTGAACTGGTTTTAATGAAAACTGAATTTAATGATGTTATGAACTTACAAATACCACTGATACAAAAAAGGATTTATCGATAGTGGATAAAAAATTGCACACACTAGTGTTTACGACGAAAAACATATTTGCATACTTATTTTAAGAAGAAAGAAGAAAGAAGAAAAATCGTTTATTCCGCACAAACAGAACGCACATAACAATACTGCTACACTTAAATAATAATAAACACGTAATAAAGAAAAAAATAACAAAGAAATATAACATACTAAAAAGCCTCTTACTCAAAATAAAAATAAAAAATCTGATGTCATAACCCGGGTCAAAGACCATAGACTTCTAGTATATAGACGTGAAATACCTACAGAAAAAACGTGCCATCGTTTGACATTTGTTCGAACATAATATGGCCGCCTCTTTCTAGGGCTGTCACTGTGTATTTGTTTCCAAAGATTTTAATATATTATTATTTTTTATTATTATAATTTTTTAATATAGTCTGTCTGTTATATAATTATTTTAATTCTCTCGTTTTCTGTCGGCTTCTTAGATAAAGTACTTATTCATTTATTCATAACGTCACGTCTTTATCCCTTACGGGGTAGACAGAGCTTGAGGTTATAAGAACAAAAGCCACGTTTAGCGCGTTGGTAGGTGCATAGGCATAGATAGAAAATGGAATCAAAATAGTGATGGGTTGCTAACCTCATCGCTTAATGAAATGATTCTTAAACTTGGCCAATTCCCTCGACCGGTTTTTACAGTCTGCATGGGATGAGAAGCAGCATTAGAAAATTCATATTTTACATAATATGCACACATTTCCGCACCACCTATCATTAACTCATAAGTGGTGCGGAAATGTATGTACTTGGCGCATTTTTATAACGTGGTTTCCCCCGTAGCTATACTCCACGATCTATTGTAATAAAGAAAGTTTGAATTTTGGCTAAGTCAAATGTCTATTTTGATTGGGTTACTAGATAAAAGGGTCCTCTCCCTCCCTCCTCTCAATTATGATCCTTGTTTGAAAGTATCTAAGTGTAATTATATTGTATAGACATTATTAAGTGCAAAAGGTGCAATAATAATAAAATACATTTATATTTTTTAAATATATTCGTTTATTAAACTACTAGCTTCCATAAGCGGGTTCGCCCGCCTTTAAAAGGTGATCTATGACGTCATTTGTATCCCGTCGTCATCATCATCATCATCTCAGCGTTTATCCCGGTTGCATCCGCGGCTTTCGCGTTGGAGCCCGGGGTCCGCTTTCCTGCACATTCTCCTTCATTTCGCACGATCTTTAGCATCCTGTGGTAAGAGCTTGTTGGCACGCATGTCATCTCTTACAACGTCAAGCCAGCACTTCTTTGGTCTAACCCACTTGTTCCGGCCCGGCGGAGGCGCCATGGCAAGACATTTGTTACCCACGTAACATGCCGCTTGCACAATGTTCTTGCATGTGGTAAACATGTATTATATGTTCTTCTTCTGTTTGAATCTATAAACAAAAGATAAAATCAATATCTATTATCAAAATAATTGAGTAGATAGATAATTAAATTATTTTTATTTAAAATATCATATTTCTTCCTTTAAAGTGACAAATTAAAAAAAATATTTTAAATAAAAATAAAACCGCCTTCAAAACACACCCAATAATAGATAATTGAAATCGGTGCTAAACCAAGTACATATGTTGGTCCCCGCTACACCCTGCGCATCTAACATATTGGCACCGACTTTGAAAGCTGTTTTATTTTTATTTAAAATAATTTATTTCTTCATTTTAAGCGAAATAGTTAAAATTCCCTATCTCAAAAACTACTGAACCGATTTTGATGAAACTTGCAGTATTCACTAAGTTGAACAATGTCTAATATATAAAAAAGAATACCGAAATCGGACTAATAGTTCCAGAGATATGCGAACACAAACATAAAAACATACATACATATTTACATACTACACTTATACAATTCGGCACATTTGTTCAAACGCTGATATAGACTAACATATCCGAAAACAAGGCATTTTTGAAAATATTACATACATAACAGTTCGAAATGAAAACCTCCTTTTTATGAAGTCGGTTAAAAAAAATTTTGGACAACCCTAACATATGTCGGCAAATTACGTAAACAAATAAACATTTACAATAAAGAGAAACGTGCTTATATAGTGTAAATAAGTGTGTATTTAGTAATTTAACGACTAATAAGTAATCATGGTTCATTTTAGTTTGAAAATTAGAATGATAAATGGTGATTTAGCTAGAAAAGAGGTAACTAACCTATGAAACGTCAATTGAGCTTGATTTCTGTTGTTTCTGGCACCACACATAACAATACAGCACGCAGGCATATTAAGTAATAGTTTTGTCACACGGTACACTACAAATCCACTTTAAAATGTCTTGTATATTATCAAAAAAATTAATTTTCGTTAAGTTACGTATCCCGTTGACAGCACAACTACCACGAAATTGTAACCTAAGATGGCCGGCGTTGGCACGCTGCCAACAACTGTCAGTTCATTTTAATAGTGTTACCATAATTCCGCAGTAACAAAAATATATTTGTCTCTTTTGCCAAATGCTAATGTACTGTTGAAAAAAAGAGACAAAATAATGTATTACGGTTTTGTACCCTAAATTACATATATATGTATAATGAAAAATTGTATAGCTTGACAACAGCATCTCCTTATATTTCTATCTCAATGTCAAAGACACACATGTATTTGACAATTAGACATTGACAGTTTATAAAATCAAAACATCCGACTGTCACATTGACATAACGTCAATGATCTGTCACACATGTTGCGCCCGCGCCACCGGTAAATGACAACATATATTACAACAACAACAATTATGACTTAAGTACATTAAAATGAAATAAAAAAGGCAATAACAGTGTCGGGAACCAACTGTTCGTGTTACAAAACAAACAGCAATTGAGCTGTGCGTCGCATCTGTGCAGGAACAGGTCGTTGCTCAGCAAAATGCTGTGACTTCAGAGTCAGACGAACCTGTTGTCAACAGCGCTGATTTTCAGCAACTACCTCTCGAATGACGTAACCCCCACTGTGTGCGACAATAAATTGAATTAGTTTAATTTTCCGCTGGAATAAGTGATACAATACATACAAATAAATAAATATGTTGAAAATATGCATTTAAGCGTGTATAGAAAACAGGAATGTTCAGTGTGTGCGATGGTGCCCATTTGCATAATGGCGTGGCGACGGCAAACGATAACCATGCTTTTTCGACATACCTACTGAAAGGAATTGGAAACTATACCGCCTTCAACGCCCACATGACTGTGATGGTAAGTATTAGCAGTGCATTAATATTAAATGTAGTAACAAAGCCTCATGTCGAGAAAATAAAAATAAATATCGGCAATTGTGAAACCCAATTCTATATTTAACTAATTATCGAATTTCCATAACGCAGCCTCAGAAAAAAAACAACAAACTAGCCCCAGAAAACTGAAGAGTACTTCCTCTCCGGTGGCAATAACACTAATCAAACAGGGAGGAATCAATGCCACCCGCACCACCGGAAAACCATATCCATTGCCAGTAGACCATAATCCCTGAGGTAAGTTCAATGAAAACTATGTGGTTTGCTGTATCTGTAAGAAATATTTCTTTAAAACATTTAAAAAATGACTCTTTGTTCTCAGGACTCTTACTGGTGGAGGAAGGTTATTCCAACAGTGCGTGGCGGCATACCTGAAACTCCCCCTGAATGCTGCTGTCCTATGGGCTACTGTACAAAGAGGTTTGGCAGAGGAACATGGCTCATATTTGCTCTGTCTCCAACTTAATTTTTCAAACAGGTAGTGAGGTCTCTGTGTAGTAACTACTCCAAAAAGCAGACCAGCCAAATGTAACCTTCTCCTAGCAGCCATTTTCAATATATTAATTTCATTTATAAAAGGTGTTACATGACTTCTAGGAGGTATCTTTACACAGAATCGTGTACAAGCATTCTGTATGCGCTGAATTAGCTTCTCTGTTCTTGCTAACAGGCATGGGCCGTACACCGTATCACAGTAATTAAGCCTTGATAAAATTAGGCTATCCACTAATTGTTTACGTAAATCAACGCTCAGGTAGTCTCTTATTGAGTAAAGGAGTTTCAATCTGTAGAAACAACTCCTCATGGAATTACTAATATGATTTTCAAAGCGCAGTTCCGGATCCATGGTCAACCCAAGGTTGCATGCTAGCTCTACCCTATCTATCTTTTCCCCTCTGATAAAAACCTCTGGCTTGGCGGACAGTATAGTGCCTATCATTTTCCTACTGCCCAAAACCATAAATTTTGATTTTACTGGGTTTAATACTAATGAGTTATCATTAGACCATAGCACTACCCTTTCAAGATCGTCATTAACCTTTCTCACGGCTTCCAATGTATCAGCTGGTTTAAAAGTTATATACAACTGGATGTCATCTGCGTACATGTGATACATACAATGCTGAAATGAGCTCACAATGTCTGCGCTGTAAAGAATATATAAAAGGGGCCCTAAAATTGATCCCTGAGGCACACCACGTGGCACCTGGCGAAGGGGGGATGAAAGCCTTGATCCATCCTCCCTCTGGATCTCAACAAGCTGTGACCTATTTTGCAAGTAACTAGCGAACCACTCTATTGTTTCTGTTGTAAAACCATAGTAGGCTAGCTTTGAAAGCAATAGCGTAGTATTTATTGCATCAAAAGCCCGTGAAAAATCAAGAAGAACAAGGAGTGATCCCTCCCCCCTGTCCCGTGCCTCTAGGATGTTCCCCACTACATCAGAAAGAGCTGTGGCCGTCCCACGTCCCTTTCTAAAACCAGACTGAAGGTCCGGTAGCATATTGTTCCCTTCTAAATATTGTAGCATTTGATTATTAACTACCCTCTCTAATATCTTTGATAAACAGGGCAAAATGCTAACCGGACGAAGATCTTTGAAGGTGCTTGGGTTGCTAATTTTGGGTAGAGGCCGCACAATAGCGCACTTCCATAAGTCAGGGAAGGTATGTGTCTCTATAGACTTGTTTACCAATTTGGTGATAGCCTGAAGGGTGGTTGGTAGAGTAAGCATTATCATGTCAAGGCTTATTCCATCAATCCCTTTCGCATTTGACCCCAAGCTGTTTATAACCTTCAATATTTCTTGCTCACTAACGCTTTGCAATTCAAATTGTGTTTCATAGAACCTGCTGTCACTAAAATATGCAAGCCGTGATGTGGGTGTTGCACACTGTCCTGGTACTATCAGAAATGCTTTGTTGATCTCATCTGGATCATCAAACTGTATTGGAAGCATAGTTTCACCATGCTCAACAAATACATCCCTTTTGAGACTTTTCCAAAGCATTTTGGGGTTTTTTAGCTGGCTATTAATGTGCCTGTCAAAGTATGTCTTCTTTTCCCGAGTTAGTGCTGCACTAGCTTGCTTTTTTAAGTCCATATAATATCTTTTTGTGGTATCTAGCTTGTCCTTATGATACTTTCTTTTTGCCTCATCTCTCAACCTAATCATTAATTTAATATTTTCTGTAATCCATGGTGTGGGCCGGTCTCTAAAAATCTTACTCTTTATTGGGGCATGTAAGTCAAACAGCTGAGTCACACAGCCATTGAAATGTTGAGTCATGCTATTAACATCCGGCAGTGAGCCTATATCCCACCATGGCATTAATTTTAAATCAACCATAAAATAATCGTTTAATATGTCCCTTAAAGGCCTATATACAACTAGTCGAGGCTTGCTATTGACCTTCTTGATGACTGTATCGCACACAATAAACGAATGGTGACCCAGCTCACTGGTGTGACTCACCAGGACATTACGAACCCCCACATCGGTACAGATGACGTCTATAAGAGTGCTACTATCCCCTACAAAATGAGTGGGTGACTGCACTACCTGATTTAGGTTAGTATAATTGAAAAATTCCATCATACATTTACTTTTTGCGCTACCCACATCCAGTAAATTAACATTAAAATCCCCCAGTAATACCAAGTGATCATAAGGTGCCAACTCGCTTATGCTGTCTGTCATACCATCCAGAAACGATGACAATTCGAACCAGGGTGGCCTGTATGCCGTGCCAATCAGCAACTTCCTACCATTGATAGTTAAGTTTAACCACATTTGTTCTACATCAGACTGCTCCGAGTGTGGCCGCACACGTATCCTTAGGCCTGACTTGATGTAAAACGCCACTCCTCCGCCACGACCTCCACGCACAGCGGTAGGGCGTGGAACATGCTTTAGCCTATATCCCGGAACTTTAGGTGCGCGCCCCTCCTCCCCAGATCTCAGCCACGTTTCGTTAATTGCCATTATATCCACCGAGTGTTGCGCCATAGCAATCAGAAACTCGTCCTGGTTAGTGGCCAGAGAGCCGGCATTAAACAAACCAAACCTTAATAATTTAGACCTAGTCATGATCGGATAGGAGTAATAGTTGTATATAATATGTGTGTAAATAGAGTAACAATAGTATTTTATAATGTAACAGTGATACAGTAATAGTGTGTATGTGGAATATAATATATGTGGCAATATAATTATGTTCATTACTTATGAATATGTAATTCTTGTATATAAGTTTTACTTCTAATAGTTGTAGTATAATTGCGTTAGCACCACTATGAGTTTGAAATAATGTATACGTATTGTAAATATTTGTAAACATTGTTAGTAGTATGTTTATGATAACATGTGTAAATATGTATATATATATATGTTCCTCGTACTATTGGAGTACTTACTCTTGTATCCCCACGTCCTCAGATCACAACAGATACGACGCACAGACGCCATGCATTTATTGTCAACCAACAAACTATCATTCAGGGCCGCGCCGCCCCTGTGTGCGAAGTGTGCGGCGCACACAGGCGCCAAGTCAATAGGGGCGCCGCGCCGCCTTTGCCACCTAAAGTATTTTTGTTTCCTAAATTATTGTTTTTTGTAGTAGAGTATCGTCATCGATAAGTAAGTAGATACAATAGGCGCAACATAGGTCTTGTGTAAACAACAAGACCATAGAATAAAGAGGGACATACCTACTTATATTACGCTTATTGAACAAGTCTCTCAATGTTCATATATTTATTAATATTTACGTTTATGGTTTCATTTCACACTTAGGGTTTTAGTTTACATTACATACGATCACAACTTTAAAAGGGCGGCAGTTCTTTTGAACCTCAAACCACACTCAAACAAAGTATTGGTTATTTTGAAGCGTTCTAACGAACGAGATAGCCAAAATAAAACAATTGATTCAACAATTATTTGAATTTTGATTGAAAGTGTGTGTAAGGTGCGCAATGAATTTTTATAATAAAATAATAGTTTGTGTATTACTTATTGTTTTAACGTGTTTTCACGATGAGTGATAGTAATCATGATAAAAAAAAAGAAATTATCTGGTCACCAGAATCTAATAAGGAAAATTAAACAACAAGAAGAACGTAATAGAAATGCAATTAAAATAAGTGTTATTAAATCTGATTCAAAAAACGCTTCATGCAGTGGTATGTACCTTTTATGTGATTTTATATACAAATAATTATAACTTCTATTTGGGATATTTAAAAAAAATGATATTTTTTTTCAATTTTGAATAGAAAGATTGACTTTTTTCCGACCGGTTTAGAGCTTAGACGCAAGGAACAGACATACAAAAATTGTTCACGTACAAATGATAGGTACCGATTTCAAAAATATGCCGACTTATCTTGGAAATAAAAATCAAAATGAAATAATTTGCATACAAATACAATACTACATTGCAACCAAATTCAACATTTTATTTTAAATTTATGTCGAATTAATAAATATTTTTCAATAATACTAGATTGTACTCCTGACGTTTCACAAGTAGAACAAATTAAGTAGTATAAGATTTGTCAATTTTAACACAGAAACTAGAAAGTTAGAAACAAGAGAGCATTTCCTAGCTTTCTGCCCAATTACCGATATAACTGGCGCTGGATTAACGTCATTTATTATAAAAAAAAACTTATTTAAAAAAAAGAACAGCCGGCTTCCCTGTATATACCGGTTCATGGTCATGGTGTTTTTGGTGTTTGTATATTCATTTTTGCCACCGACTTCCGAAATTAGTTATTTTTCACTTTGTAGTGTTTTTTTTTTCTTGTGGAAGTCGGTTGTTTTCTTTGTAAAAAAAAGTTTTTATTTTACACTTTTTAGTTGTGAAAAGTACTGTTCAGCTGCATCCGGTTAGATTGGATGCTGACACGACGAGCAAACGACGTAATGTTGTTTACTTTAATTTTTACCCGTAATTTTAGTCTAAAAATGGAGCCATTGAACCGATTTCTATAAAATTCCTATGAAACCAAAATCAAAGTATGAACAATGACGCGATTACGGAACTTAAATTCAGTCTCTTGATTATAATTGATTGTTGCATAAGCGTGACGAGTAGGTAGTGGTTGTCCTATGTTAAAGTTCAATGCTGTAAATTTTTGGGGAATTGCCTCAACTGCCTATAAAGTCTTCATCATCAGATTTATTGCAAACCATCATTTTAACCCATATAGGTGCAAAGTTCTCATCAATATAAATGAATTACTTCCAAGCACAATGTTGCTATTGTCAACCGTTGTTCAGGAGTTCCCTTAACTGTTCTTTGTCTTGATCATAAAACCCCGAATGACAATCACAATACGTCAAGGTGTAAAGCTCTTATCAATACAAATTAATCAAGCACAGACCTAGGTAGCTGCTGTGAATCGTTGAGGACTTCCTTCGACTGTCTCCCGGCTCCATCATCACATCTACCCCAGACCTTTATTACACCGCAGTGCTTTAAAATACTTAAGTCACCCATACGATTTTTGAAAGTTCCCCTTGATTTCTCTGGTCTTCCATCATCAGATCCTGACGTGGTGACTATGGGACCAAGTGGAAAGTATACCCATTCAAACAAAAAATAATTTTGCAAATCGGCCCAGTCGTCATCGAGTAATTGGGGAACATACATAAAAAATAAAATATTTTGACGAATTGATAACCTCTTCCTTTTTTAGAAGTCGGTTAAAAAGAGGCGCTTCATAGGTTCCGCACACAGGCGCAGCCGGGGGTCGGCGCGGCCCTGCTATCATTATCTAAAAAATCAGCCAGAGAAAGAAAACATGTAGCATAATACAGAAGCTTATAAGTTATTGCATGGACCAATATACTGCTGTATATCTTCCTCAGATGCGATTCTTCGTGTGGAGTCGCCAGCCCTCCGTCGAACCAAGATACGACCACGCCTCGTCCACACGAATCTCCAGCCATGAATACTCGCTGCGGTCCTGGTTTGCCGAAACAACTGCTGGTTCAGTTTCGTCAGTCTCTCATTGACATAAAACCGCACAGGCCTCCCAGAGATTTCGAGACCCTCTGTTGTAGCTTCACGCCGCACACGGGCTCCATTCAATACGGCGTCACGCTGGTCACGCCGAGCGAGGCGCACCATGATAGTACGAGGGCGAGGCTCAGTTGACGCCGTGGGGCTCGTAGCCTTTATATGTCTGCCCCCTACTCGCTCAGCGCTCATGATGTCGCGGTCCTCCAATGGGACTCCAAGCCTCGTGGCAATTAACCGTACCAGGTGTACTGGGTTTTCTGCATTCGACTCAGGTACGTTTGCAATTACCAGGTCATTCGCCATGAGCTCTTGATCTCTTTCATTGAGGTCCCTCTTGAGCTGTTGGACCACACTCTCCACCGCATTTAAATTTTTTGACGGATCGGCCTCGCGACATTGTTCAAGTGCCTGAAGTCTGGACTCGATTCCCTCCATACGGCTGTGACACAAGTCGTTACAGGACTTTAGCTCCGCAACATCCTTTCTAAGCTCCTTAACCTCCAATCGTAAGGTACGCAACTCCTCCACCACCAGCTTCAAAGCTGATCCCACGTCCAGTGGACACTCAGGAATCGAGGGAGGCGTTAACACCCGCACAAGCGCCTCCGCCTCTATAAGCGCTGGTGATATGTTTCCAGAGTGAGATGCAGCAGTTAACAAAAGCGTCGGCGTCGCGGCAGTTGGCGGCGGCGTCGTCGGCTGCACCAACATTGTTGCCGCTGTAGGCGTCGCGGGTGCCACCGTCGCCACAGCTGGAGGCGTAGGTATGGGCACCAGGCACTCATTCGGTCCCTCCGTCGCACAACCTCGTACTGGCGTTTCGGCCTTATTGTCCCTCCGGACATTTTTTTTGCACTCGGGGCAATGCCAAGCGGACACTAATGGGCCCTTCGCAGGGAGGCCAACACACACTCGGTGATACACGGCGGGACATTTTGTGCACCTCGCTGTGTCAACAGCTGACAAGAACTTGCCACATCCCCCACACTTCACCGCCATTCCTGTAGCAGGACCTCCCTGAACCTCTCTAGTTCAATTTAAAAAACAAACGGTTTTTTTTTTTGTTTAATTTTTTTTATTGAAGGTACATATATAATCCTTTGGTGGCTTAGATCTTAAATATTTTAAAATTACGCAATTCAGGGCTAATCAAGAAGCCTCACTACACTGTATGTTTGTTATTCTGTACTTTTACCACTTATTAAAATTTGTTAGGCACTGAACAGCTGTTTAATTCAATTTAAAATTAATTTAATTTGCGTAAGTAAACTAGTGAACGATCCTACCAGCACAAACGTCAAAACGTCACTCTCCGTCATACTCAACGTCATTTTCAGTAATATGTCCTCAAATTCCACATATTATATGTTGGTTTAGAGTATATTTATTCGTAAAATGTACTAATACTAACCTATCTTCATCCATTGGAAATTGAGCCATAAATGTTCGTTTTTTTATTTTTCACTAGATTTGTTCTCACTTCACATATCACGCACGTTACAACTGGCATGTTTATAGATAAAAACTACACAAATTAAAAAGAAATAAATAAATATAATACGCAAATTAAAAATAAATAAATATAATACGCAAATTAAATAAATAACTGAATTTTAAAACAGCAGATTCAAACAATAACACATAGCTCGTTATTAAGGCCTAGGCCGCACTACGGTTAAACCGCTGCGGTTTTTTTCCCGCGACTGATTTTTTCACTACAAAATGCTCGCGGGAAAAAACCGCAGGTGTGGCCGCTTGCATTAGTCTTCTAGGGGCACAAATTCACGCGATTAAAAACCGCCGCGGTTTTACCGTAGTGCGGCCTCAGCCTAACTGACGTTGACACATAATTTTGACTTTTTGACGTTGACGGTGACGAATCGCTTCCAGAGTTGGCCGCGGTATTATACGACTAAAACAAGAGAATCAGAGATGTCATAGCATCCATTTGAATGAGTACTTACTTCCCTACTTTGACGGGTTCTGCCGCCATTAAAATTTCCATACGTTTCATACTTCTATTTTTTTGTTCTAAGTTGCGCCAGCCTGCACAGACAGAGCAAGTAATCACTAGGTACGCACAGACAGCGCAAGTAATCACTACGTTTTAGCCGTTTTTTTCGGTCTAGACCATAGATTTGTGTTTTCATTTCAATCGGAGAACACATTTTTGTCAAATGATTACAACTAGTTAGCATCAGTTGGGACTTGGGATCGTTCGGACCGCCAATTGGTTTGTTCGGTTGAAATTAAAAAATTGAAATGATCCCAACTAGTCGCAATAATTTGACAAAAATGTGTTTGCCGATTAGGGGGCTGGTTTGCTTCTAGTACAAAATAATATGCCAGTATCAAAATGAATTCAGTAGCACGCTCACTAACAGGGTTGCTATGTGCACGACCGCAGCGCCCTCTTTTATTTTCACGACTTTACAGACGGACTGTATTTGAATTTATATGCCCTATTTATATTTACAAGTTCTATGGTACAAGTAGTGGTACGCCTAACTATTTACAATATTATTATCTACAAAATTGTAAAACGTCGCATCTCCGCTGCGATGTACCAACTCCGTGTGCAGTCGCCACGTCAAGATCTCGGCTGCAATGTACCAACTCCGTATCAAAACTTATAGGCAGTCGATGTACGCACCGCATCACGTCTTTTTCAAGGCTGTCTCCTATTAATTCTTATAACAGTTGTGTCTAACTCAAAACTTCGTGACGGTGTTGGTCGATGGTTTCTTGGCAGATGTCAAAACGTTGCATTGGTATGGTTCTGGTGTTCTGGTAATCTGGTAACTGTTATGAAGGTATGGTATGGGGGTGGTGCTATGTCTATGTTGCTACAGTAGTTAAGAGTAATAGCAGCGCTAATGATCAATGAAGCTGATTGGAAACATAACGTTTTGTTAAGAGGTCATGGTAAGCCCCCTGTACCTACATAGTATTGTGAATTTATGAAAGTTTTCACAAAAAAAAAAACATTGCCTGTTAGCGACCGTATCATATTTAGTGCAACCCCAGGGCAACCCCAGGTATTTATAAAAGCAGGGAAAAAATGTATGAATTGTATCAGGAAAAAACATTTAACCATGATGAAGCTTTTCAAGAATTTGTTAAAAATTATTCAAAAACTTTTAAAAGAGCCTGTTCCTCAGCAAAAGCCATACACATTAAAAATAAAATAAAATCTTCTGGCAATAAAATCAGAACAACTTGGGGAATTATAAATTCTGAAACTGGAAGAACCAAAGTACAAAATCGCGATTTCCATCTTAAAATTAACGATGAAGATATAAAGGCGGACTTGGAGGTAGCAACTGAGTTTGAGAATTTTTTTACTAATATTCCAATAATGACAACAAAAACTTTGTCTTCTTCCTCCACTTCTGCTTATGCCATACTAAAAGAATGTGTTCCAGATTGTGACAATCACTTTGAATTTACATTTGTGACTGCTAAAGACATTATAAAATCTTTTAAGGGCGGGTTGTTTCACGTTCACTTAACGCATGCGTAAAAGTTAAAAATGGTGCTAACCATCGTCAAGTCAAAAAATGAGTTGTTTCACAATACGTAAACGTCAACGCACGCAAAAAAAGATACGATTACGATAAACTGACGGGTTGTTTCACGTTCACTTAACGCATGCGTAAAAGTTAAAAATGGTGCTAACCATCGTCAAGTCAAAAAATGAGTTGTTTCACAATACGTAAACGTCAACGCACGCAAAAAAATACGATTACTTTAACCGATGCTCTGAGCACTGGTTAACGTAACTTATGTCAAGTTGTGTTTAGTCCGCCGTGGTGTCAATTAGTGAAAACAACATAAACTCCCTTTTGTATTCGCGAGTTTGGTCTCTAATTGACGATAGTAGGTAGTTCATCTGATGATGATACAAGTACCGTAAAAAGAAAAAGAAAGGTGTTTAGCAGCCCAAGTTGTTTGTTTTTTTTATATTACTGTTGTTGTCTGTTTCTTTACAGAACAACACATCTTTATATTTTTCAAGCGAAGATTGAAAGCGATCTTTCTCATTTTTTGTGAAGTTAGTGAAATGAAATGAAATCGTTTATTAAGCAAGTAGGATCACTGATCACTTTTACACGTCATGTTTTATTTTATTTCCGTTCTCTAAAAAAAAATAAAACATGACGTGTAAAAGTGATCAGTGATCCTACTTGCTTAATAAACGATTTCATTTCATTTCACTAACTTCACAAAAAATGAGAAAGATCGCTTTCAATCTTCGCTTGAAAAATATAAAGATGTGTTGTTCTGTAAAGAAACAGACAACAACAGTAATATAAAAAAAAACAAACAACTTGGGCTGCTAAACACCTTTCTTTTTCTTTTTACGGTACTTGTATCATCATCAGATGAACTACCTACTATCGTCAATTAGAGACCAAACTCGCGAAGCAATGTTTACATTATAGAATATACGTGTTTTGTTAGATTGCAATGTTTAACATATACCTACTTATTAAGGCCTTAAACATAGTAACTATGTTTAAGTGCATGTAGTAGTACGAGTGAGTGTAGTAATTTACTTACTTTGGTGTGTATGGTGGGGGATATATAAATAATAAATAAATATATACGGACAAATCACACAGATTGAGCTAGTCCCAAAGTAAGATTGAGACTTGTGTTATGGGATACTAACTCAACGATACTATATTTATAATAGATACATATATAGATAAACATCCAAGGCCCAGACCAATCAGGAAATGATCGTTTTCCATCATGACCTGGCCGGGGTTCGAACCCGGGGCCTCCACGTCGCAAGCAGGCGTGTTGACCGCTGCGCCACGGAGGACGACAATGTTTATGTTTGGTTACTATGTATTATACCTTAGCCGGCTATTAATATTGTAACATATAATTGTTTTTTGTCCCAAATATATAAAATAAAAATAAAATGTATACATTTTTCGTCAAAGTATAGCTTTTCTATAGGTACACAGTTTTCTAGTATAAACGGACTTAATTTATAAAATGGCACGAAGTTATTTCCCACAACAATAAACAATAATACCAACAAAGTTAGATAAACTACAGCACGTGACAGTCGCCTAGATAAAATTTGCTGGGGCGATGTATGTGGCCGGGTATATCGTTGCAACGCAATGTATTCGTGCGCAGACGATGTAGCATCGGGGCGCTGTCGGTAAAGTGGCGCGCTTCAAAATCAAAGTACTTGTCGCGACAATATTCTCTGGAGTAGTCACACCTACGTCACTTCAGTGTCGTCCAGACTTTGAAGTAGGACTGACGTTCTTTTTGCATATTTTTTACATTGTTTTTGTTTTATTTGTTGTGTAAACATGTAATAAATAATAATTTATTGACATATAATGCAAGCCACTGCTTCCTCCATCGTCTCGGCCGCACAACTAAACAACGAATATTCGCCGTAGGCCGATTTCTGAATCTTCGCCCGCCAATGAGAAGAACATCGTGTATGTCTGACAAGGACAACAGATATTTTGCGCGCCAAAGCGACACGAATCTTCGCCTGCTAATGTAGCCCCGGCATTTAACGAACGTTAAACATCATCAAAGTTACGTTAACGGACGTAACTTTTTGACGTACGTATGTTACGATTACCAACCGTTTGAAACAACCCGCCCTAAGGATCTTGATGTAAAAAAAAACTGCCGATCATTGGGGTTTGTCAGTATACACTGTAGCTTCATTAATAGATGTTATCGCACCTTTCTTAGCAATTGTTTTTAATTCTTGTGTCACATCTGGCGTATTTCCTGATTTGATGAAACTGAGCAAAGTAATTCCACTGTTCAAATCTGGTAGTACAACTGATCCCACGAATTTTCGGCCAATATCGATATTACCAACTTTGAGCAAAATTTTTGAAAAATTAATTTTGAATCAGTTGTTGAGGCACTTTAACTTACACAATTTATTGCACGTGAAACAATTTGGTTTTACAAAGGGTCGTTCAACTACGGATGCGGGCGTGGCGTTGCTAAAGAACATATTCGGGGCCTGGGAGGAATCGCAAGATGCTCTTGGTATTTTTTGTGATTTGTCCAAGGCCTTTGATTGCGTACATCATGATACTCTTATCAAGAAATTGTACCATTATGGTTTGAGGGACAGAGCTCTTGACCTTCTGACTTCTTATCTGAATAATCGAATTCAGAGGACCCTGCAGATCTCTTGCCATTAACATCAACATGTTAATGGCAAGAGATCTGCAGGATCTGTGGTCACCATGGGGGTTCCGCAGGGCTCAATTCTAGGTCCATTCTTGTTTTTAATTTATATTAATGACTTACCTCATCACGTGAGGGATAATCACAACATAGTATTATTCGCGGATGACACTTCTCTTATTTTTGCAGTCAAGCATCAGCTAACAAATTTTGACGAAGTTAACAATGCACTCTCTAAAGTTGTCCATTGGTTTAATGTAAATAACCTCCTTTTAAATGAAAAAAAAACTAAAGTCATTAAATTTTCTACGCCAAATGTCAGGCAGCTAAGTACCAATGTTCAACTGAATGGAGTAGAGTTGATCCCTGTCGAGTCGACAGTTTTTCTTGGATTAACTATTGACGCCAAGTTACAATGGGGTCCTCACATTGAGAAGCTGTCGGGTAGACTCAGTTCTGCCGCCTTTGCTGTTAAGAAAATTAGACAGATAACTGATGTGGATACAGCCAGAATTGTTTATTTTAGTTATTTTCATAGTCTTATGACTTATGGGATTCTTCTCTGGGGAACTTGTGCGGACATCAATACCATCTTTGTTTTACAGAAGAGGGCTGTT
Organism: Sesamia nonagrioides; assembly: GCA_017933935.1. Classification (NCBI taxonomy): domain Eukaryota; kingdom Metazoa; phylum Arthropoda; class Insecta; order Lepidoptera; family Noctuidae; genus Sesamia; species Sesamia nonagrioides. The sequence goes on from JADWQK010001310.1 coordinate 144,569, forward strand.
CGAGCCATTTACAACCTTGGTCCTAGAGAATCTCTTAGAGAGAAGTTCAAAGAGGTGAACATTCTGACTGTAGCTTCACAATGTATATTTGAAAATCTTATGTATGTTCATAAAAATATCTCGAATTTTAAGAAAATAAGCGATATTCATAATATAGATACCAGGAACAAACACAATCTTGCTGTACATCACACTCGTCTCCACAGAGTAGGCAACTCGTTCATGGGTCAATGTATACACTTTTACAACAAGCTTCCTATGGACGTTCGAAACTTACCCATTAAACGATCTAAGAACCATATAAAGGCCAAACTTTGCAAAAAGGGGTATTATAAAATCACAGATTATTTGGAAGGCAAAAAAGCTTGGGACTGAGCTGCTCGCTCTGTTAAGCATTGTTATTAAGCAATATGCGTAATTATAAGGTAAATTATTGTAAATATTTTCATTTTTAATGTCTGGACTTGAAAAAAGACGATGATCCCTGAGTTTGTTTCGGCTATTTCTTCTCAGAGGTAGTCAGTTAGGAAATGCCGGCTTCATCTAGTTAAAAAAATAAAATAAAAAATAAACATGACGTGTAAAAGTGATCAGTGATCCTACTTGCTTAATAAACGATTTCTTTTAATTTCATTTCATTGTATAGCGATATTTTTTTTTAAATGAACTGACTGTTGTGCGGCTGGGGAGTTTGTTCCGCTACTACTTCTTCTTCCCAGCTAAAACACTTGGAAGCGGCGAAGGGTGGGCGTTTTGAGGGACTGTCTTATGCAATAGGCGTTCCGAAAAGTGCTCATTCTCAACCTAATTTGAATAAATGACTTTTGATTTTGATTTAGGATTAGGAGAGATCTAAGCAGTGTCATCGCCATCAGGATTTGGAGTTCCCATATTGTTGGGATAAACAATACGGGATATACAATTACAGAGTTTATTATAGTAGGTATAGAAAAGACGCAATAAAAGGTAAATAGTAACAATACGGTAAATTGAACAGATATATTAAGGTCACATACCAGAGGACCGACCACGCTGGGAGAGAAGCGCGAAACTTTGCGCTATCAATGGGCCTTTCCCAGCTGGTGGGACAAGCGACTAGGGTGCCTGATGTAGCTGGTCATACCGCCAATTGTCTGGACCTTCTGCTGACCACTGATCCAGACAAATGAGTTGTAACAGTTTCCTCACCGTTGGGAACTTCAGACCACTGTCTAGTGAACTCTGTATCGTCCTTCTCCCCACCAGATCACGACTCTCGTGGTGAACGGAGATTGTGGCGATACAAGTCAGCAGATTGGCATGAGATGCGCATCTTCTTTGCATCTTATCCTTGGCAGCAGGTCTGCTTCTCTTCTGACAATCCGTCGAGCTGTGCTGACGCTATAACCGATGTGGTGCGTCAAGCTATGGAGTATTTTATCCCCTTCAGCGACGTGCCCGTCGGTGGCTTAACTCGCCCATGGTTCAATGCCGATTGTGTCCAAGCTGAACAGTGTAAGAACGCGGTATTTCTCACCTGGGTTGACGCTCGTGACCGCAGAGCTCAGGATCTAAGCTCAAAGAAGAAAGCCTTTAGCCGTGCTGCCAAGTCCTACAAAAAGGCGCTTAAGAAGGCTCTCTTCGACCGCATTACCCATATTGGTAACTAACAAGTTATCTGCGCAGCCATGCGGTAGCACATCTTTTTGGTCCCTTGCCATATCGGTTGAGGCGAACTTCTATCGGCCCACACTGCCTCCGTTGGTTAGGCCTGATGGAACACTGGCTTATACGGCGAGAGAGAAAACAGGTCTCTTTGCATCTCTCTTTGCCCATAGTTCGCGTCTTGATACTGGCAGTGCTACTCCACCTAATTTACCTCATTGCGGAACTTCAATGCCGGAGGTTCGCATTCGGAACAAGGAGGTCCTGAGAGCACTGTGTCGACTGGACATGAATAAAGCTAGTGGTTCAGATGGTACTAACGATTGTTCTTAAGGCATGAGTTGTCTCCTGTATTGACGCGCCTATATCGCCTCATTTAGGACTGGTATAGTGCCCAAGTCCTGGAAGCTTGCCTACGTGCAACCCGTGCCCAAAAACGGTAGTCGTGCCGATCCGACCAACTATCGGCCGATTTCAATAACCTTCATACTCTGCAAGATTATGGAGTGTGTATTGAACTCGCGTCTCTTGGCTTACCTGGAAGGTAACGATCTCCTCAGTGACCGACAGTACGGTTTGGCGCAAAGTGTATGCCACTCACTTGTGGGGCGAGGCCCTCGAGAAAAATGGGCAAGCGATTGCCGTCTCCCTTGACGTCTCGAAGGCCTTTGACCGGGTATGGCACGCTGGCCTTTTGAGTAAGCTTCCAGCGTACGGCATTTCGTTTGGCCTGACTGGCTGGGTAAATGACGTCGACGTCGAAGCGGAGGCGCTGCGGTTTCGCGAGGCGATGACGCAGATCTGCGACGCGTCCATGCCTCGCGTCCGCCAACAGTCGGTGCAACGTGTACTGGTGGAGCGACGACATTGCGCGGTTGCGCGTCGAGTGCGTCGCGGCTCGCAGCCAGTACACGCGCTACCGGAGACGACGTCGACGGGATCCCGTCGAGGAAGCCGCGCGGTATGGGGTGTACCGCGCGGCCCAGGAGACTCTGTGGCTGGCCATCGGCGACTCTAAGTCGCGGGCCAGGGAAGAGCTGCTGGGGTCCCTAGATCGGGACCCGTGGGGGCGCCCCTACCGTTGGGTACGGGGCAAGTTGCGTCCCTGGGCGCCCCCACTGGTGCAAAGTATGCAACCACAGCTGCTAGAGGCGGTGGTATCCACCCTCTACCCTGAGCGGGCGGGACATCTTCCCCCGGTGATGGTTTCACCCTCAGCCACAGACTCTCCAGAAGATGACGGCACCGATGTCCCCGAGGTGACGCAAGCAGAGACGGGAGCGGCCGTGTCAAGCATAAAGCGCCCGTACCCGACGGAGTTCCTGGCCGAGCTCTCGTCCTGGCTCTGAAGGAGCTAGAGCCCCAGCTAAGGGGCTCTTCACGGCATGCTTCGAGCAAGGTCAGTTTCCCAGTGTGTGGAAGGAGGGGAAGCTGGTCCTGCTCAGGAAGGAGGGGCGCCCCGCGGACTCGCCGTCCGCGTATCGGCCCATAGTGCTGCTCGACGAGGCGGGAAAACTTTTTGAGCGTATAATCGCAGATCGCCTCGTCGGCCACTTGTGCGGAGACGGACCGAACCTAGACGACAAACAGTTCGGTTTTCGTCGGGGGCGCTCTACCATACACGCCATCATGCGTGTGAGAGCCCTGGCGGAGGATACGGTGTCCCGGGGTGGGGTGGTGTTGGCGGTGTCTTTAGACATTTCAAACGCCTTCAACACCCTACCCTGCAGCTGTATTAGCGAGGCCCTGAAATACCATCGGGTGCCTCCCTACCTCCGCCGCGTAGTAGGGGCTTATCTGGAGGACAGATGCGTCATCTATCGGGGACGTGACGGTGCCGGTCGGCACCAAATGTCGTGCGGTGTTCCACAGGGATCGGCCTTGGCACCGCTCCTGTGGAACATCGGCTACGACTGGGTGCTGAGAGGCGAGCTCCCGTCGGGCGCCGACTTAACGTGTTATACGGACGACACGCTTGTCACTGCCCGGGGGAGCTCGCACAGGGAAGCGACGTTGATAGCCACGGCTGCGGTGTCACAGGTGGTGACCCGCATCCGGCGCCTGGGCCTGGAGGTGGCCCTTGACAAGTCGGTTTTCCATGGCCCCCGGCGTGCGCCGGCGCCGGGATTACATATCTTGGTCAGTGGGGCCCGGATAGCTGTCGAGTCCACCATGAAGTATCTGGGGTTGGTGCTCGACAGCCGATGGGAATTCGGACCCCACTTCCGGCGGCTGGCGCCCAAGCTGATGGGTGCAGCAGGCGCGTTGTCAACATTGCTTCCTAACATGGGAGGCCCGAGCGCCGGTTGTAGGCGGTTGTACATGGGAATCGTGCTATCCATGGCCCTGTATGGGGCCCCTGTGTGGGCGATGGACCTGACGGCCGGAACACTCGCCATTCTGCGCAAGCCGCAGAGGGCGATGGCCGGCAGGGTCGTCCGCGGGTAACGCACGATTTCCTACGAGGCGGCTTGCGTCCTGGCCGGATCCCCGCCCTGGGACCTAGAGGCGAAAGTACTCCCGTCATTGTACCGATGGCGCGAGGAAGAGCGGACACGGGGCTTCAGTCCGGCGCAGCGGCAAAACGAGCTGCGCCGAGAGAAGCTCCGTCAGGTCCTGGTGGCGGAGTGGCGGCAGAGGCTCATGCGCCCTACCGCCGGTCTCGCTACCGTCGAAGCGATCCGGCCCGTACTCAACGACTGGCTCGGGAGAAGGCACGGCTCCCTGTCGTTCAGGGTGACGCAGGTACTGTCGGGGCACGGCTGCTTCGGCAAGTACCTGTGTCGCCTAGGCAGGGAGCCGGACGCTCGGTGCCACCACTGCGTCCAATGCGGGGAGGACACGGCGCAGTATACGCTCTCCGAGTGTGTAGCTTGGGAGGAGCAGCGCCGTGTCCTCACAAATGAAGTAGAAGGCGACCTGTCGCTGCCGGCAGTAGTGCGGAAGATGGTCGGTAGCGCAGAGTCGTGGGACGCGGTGGTGTCTTTCTGCGAGGACGTGATGTCGCAGAAGGAAGCTGCGGAACGGGAGAGGGAGATCTCAACTCCCTTCCCGGGCCGCAGAAGACGCAGCGGGCGTCGAGGAAGGGCGGATAACGCCCTCTTCCGCCCCCCATGAATGGGTCCAGCGGCGAGAGACATGGGGAAGTCCCCGCCCCCTATTTGTTGGACCCCGTGGCGGAGGTGCGCGCTAGTTTCGGCGCGCGCCTTTGAGGCGATGCACGGGGTAGTTTAACACCCCACTACCCCGTGCAGGAGACGAGGCCCGGACAGACCGGGCCAGCACGAGAGTGTGGGACCGTGGAAGAATTTAGACTCCCACGTTCCCACGCGCGCTCGTGATAGAAGAAGCACCGGGGTGGTTTTAGTCAGTAAAAGTCTGACAGACCCCGTCGCCCATCTCAGGGCGGCGGACATCCTATGAGGATTTCCACCTCGAAAAAAAAAATGGTGCTGCGAAATATCACCTGGCTACTTTGGATTCAGTGGAGAGGCGTGAGAAGAGGCTGATTGGCGACCCCGACTTAACTCGAAACGGTCTCTAAAGCCTGGAGCACAGGCGTAGAGTAGCTAGCCTTTCGGTCTTCTATAGGATGCATTCTGGTGAGTGTGCAAGGGAATTGCATGATTTAATTCCCCCATCTCCGTTCCACCATCGGACGACCCGTCGTACGGCGAGTTTCCACCCTTACGTTGTTGACACCACTGCGATCCGGACGAAGCGTTTCGCTTCCTCTTTTATACCGCGTACATCGAGGGACTGGAACAATTTGCCAGCGACGGTATTTCCGTCACACTACAATTTGAGTGTATTCAAGGCTAGAGTGAATAGGCTCTTAATAAACTAGCGCGCTTTACCATCAACGATCGCATCACTGTTTACCGTCAGGTGGGATTGCGGTCAAGCCTAGCGCTTGTAACTTATAACTTAAAAAAAAAAAAACTCGCTATGAACAAGTCAATACAACTCTGTGAGTAGGTTATACGGTCCGCGCTGCATATGCGCGTGAGTTTTAGCTTATACGGTCCGCGCTGCATATGTGCGTGAGTTTTAGCGTTTGAGGAGTAGTAAGTCTGTTCGCCGCGCAACATGCCTATTTGACACGCTTTTTATTAGCTTCACTTTTATGTTTGCTTGCTTGTCCGTCTCTAACTCTTTGGATTACGAGTGAGCGGCTCATTACTGTAAAATGTCCCACCGTTTTCAATACGTTCGTCCGTTCGTTTTTTTTTTTTTATAAAGAATAATTAATTAAAAATTTGGAAATAAATATAGTTTAAAAAACTAAAAAAAAACACGATTTTAAAGAATATCAAACTAAAAAGTTAAAAATATTTTTTAAAAAAGCGTGAGGCGCTTAACATACAAAAATTATGGCGCACAGCACCTCGCGCTTTGTTCGCGACGAAAACATTCCACTTCACATTCCACATTCACATAAAAATTTATTAATTGAGAAATGTTATTATACAACTGATGAATTCCTAAATGACAAATTAATGTAGACTTTATTTGAAAATGACTTAGATTTGTAGACCTTCCAAGTATTCATCTAATGAAAAAAATTACATTCTAAAGTACTACTGAACACGTACACAACTAAAGTATTACTCATTGGTTATCTATGAAAAACAAAAAATTAATATTAATTAAAACTAAATTATGAATAAATTAAAGCTAAAAAGATATAAAATTAATAGAAACATTTTAAGAAAATTATCTCAACAAAATATGTAAACAAATAGTAGCAAGACTGACAGATGATATTTCGATCCAATGGCCATAGACAAAAACGAAAGAAAAAATATATAAGAAACGATGTGAAGTCCTAGCGACATCTAGAATTCGGAGGAATAATCAACATTAACATATTGACAGTTATCGACCTGACAATCTATATACTCACACACACACGCATTGACCAATGACAGCGCGGCTAGCATTAGCGACGTCTGGTGTCGGGTAGCGGAACCTCCCAACCGGTGATATTAGAACGAGACAGATAGATAAAGAAGAGTACAGACATTTTAACTTCCTGTCCGCGTAGCCGCGAGAAGATTCGGGACCATTCTGTAAAGCAATTCGAGAGAGTTCTGTGCTTCCGGTTTGGCCGTATAAATACGCATAAGAGCCGGCGAGAATTCATTCTGTTTTGAATTACCGTTCCAGTTGATCTCCGAGTGAACAGTACAGTATAGTAACAGCGCAGTGCAGTAATAGTGACAGTGTTTGCCGCCATATTCCACGTAATATTTTCCTAGTTAAGTTTTTTAAATCCCTTTCCCGCCATAGTGATATAGTGTTATCAGTGTTGCCATAATTTTAAATTTCCGTACCCGTCATAGTGCTGGTGTTGCCAACATTATAAAATAGTTTACCACAGTGTTTTGTATCGATAGATTTTATAGTAAAATAAATATACATATCATCATTCTCCTGCCCTTATCCCAATTTATTTGGGGTCGGCGCAACATGTCTTTTTCTTCCATGCATCCCTATCAGAAACCATCTCGGCAGTCACCCCCTTCTTAGTCATATCATCCTTCACACATTCCATCCATCGTTTCTTTGGTCTTCCCCTACTCTTATAGCCATCAACATTCATAATTAAGACTCTCCTCACGACATTCTCCTCAGTTCTCCGTAACACATGCCCGTACCATGACAACCGATTTCCACACAACTTTTCAGCTACCGGTGCCACTTTCAGACTTCCTCTTATGTACTCATTTCTTATTCTATCTATTCGTGTAACACCACACATCCCTCTTAGCATTCTCATCTCGGCTGCATGCAATTGCCTTTCATTCGTCCCTTTCGTAGCCAAACATTCTGATCCATACAAGACAGCAGGTCGGATCATGGTTTTATATATTTTCCCCTTAAGTTTAAGGGGAATGTGGGAGTCCCAAATTGTTCCCGTGACCTGCCGCCATTTCATCCACCCAGTGTTAATTCTGTGCTTAACCGTCCGATCTATTTCGCCATCGCTTTGCACGAGTGAACCGAGATACCGAAAGTCGGAGCAGATTGGTAGGAGTGCGCCATCAAGGGCTATGGCTCCAGAAGTGGAGAGACCGCCGAAATTGCAGAACATATATTCGGTTTTGGTTCTGCTGATTTTCAAGCCAACATTCTCCAGCTTCTGTTGCCATTTCTCCAATCTGCTCTGGATCTCAGGTCCATCTTCACCGACGGGAACAATGTCATCGGCGAACAGCATGCACCAGGGTGCCTCCTCCTGGATGTCCGACGTAAGAGCGTCCATAATCAACAGGAAGAGGTACGGACTTAAAGCCGATCCCTGGTGCAAGCCTACCGCCACACTGAACTCGTCGGTATTGCCAGCAGCCGACCGGACGTAGGTACGAGATCGACTGTACATAGCACGAATTAACTCTACATTCTTCCCAGGCAAACCTTTCTCTTTCAGGGCCCACCACAGCACATCACGAGGTACCCTATCATACGCTTTCTGCAGATCAATGAACACCATGTGCAAGTTCTTGTGTGCACGTCTGTACTTCTCGCACACTTGGCGGAGTGCAAAAGTGGCGTCCATTGTTCCTCGACCTGGCATAAACCCAAACTGGTTTGGGGTAATCTCACTCTCCTCTCGCAATCTTTTCTCAATCACTTTCTCCCATACCTTCATACTATGTGACATGAGCTTTATCTCTCGATAGTTGTTACAGTCCTGTACATCACCTTTATTCTTAAAGATGGGCACTAGTGAACTATTGCACCATTCTTGTGGGATCTCTCCTTCATGCAACAACTTATTGAAGAATAAAGTCAGCCACATACATCTATCTCCTTTTAAACACTTCCATACTTCTACTGGTATATCATCTGGGCCCATAGCTTTTACATTTTTCATACCTTGAACTGCTATTCTTACTTCATCCATGCTAATTTCTCTTACTAAACCCATATTCTCTTGTACCTCTTTGAGCACGCCACTCCATTTATTCTCTTCGTTCATTACCTTTTCAAAATAAACCTTCCATCGCTCTTTTATTTCGTCATCCCTGGACAGAACCTTACCAGCATCGTCTTTCATATATTTGATATTACTTATATCTCTCGTTCTCCTTTCTCTTGCTTTTGTAATCCGGTAGAGCTCCTTCTGGCCTCTAGGGCTGTCCAGTGAGTCATAAAACTTCTCCTGCGCCTTAGCCCTCGAAACTGCTACCGCCTTTTTTGCCTTCCTCTTCCATTCATTATAAATCTTCATCTTGTCCTCTTTTAAACTATCATTCCCGTTTTCGACACCTTGCCATTCTTTAAAAGCTATTTTCTTTTCTTTGAGTATCTTTTGCACATCTTCATTCCACCACCATGTATCCTTTTCTATCACACCTTTCCCTTTGGATTCTCCAAACACATCTTTAGCTACTCTCCTTATATAGTCCTCCATCTCTTTCCAACATTCATTCACAGATTTTCCTTCCATATCCCCCATTTCAATCATCTTATCTACCACTTGGCTCTTAAACACACTAGCATATTCCTCTTTTTCTATCATACGCCATCTAGTTCTGGGCGAGGGCCGTTCCTTGTTCTTTCTGGATGAGACACTGACTTTTACGTCCATTATCAATAGTCTATGTTGTGAGACTAAGTCTTCACCTGGTAGCACTTTACAGTTTTTGACGCTTTTAAGACTGTTTCGTCTTACTAAAAAGTAATCGATTTGTGTCGCGTGGCGGCCGCTTTTATAGCTTATGAGATGCTCATTTTGTTTTTTGAACCACGTATTTGTTATTGCCAGGTTAAAGGCCGTAGCAGCTTGCAGTAGTGTCTCATCAGTGTTACGGTCTCCGTATCCCCAACCGCCATGCACTCTTTCATACCCATCCTTCTGCTTTCCCACATGCCCGTTAAAGTCACCCCCAACATACACTTCTTCACTATCTTGCACATCCATCATCATACAATCGAAGTCCTTCCAGAACTTCTCTTTTATACTTTCCTCACACCCTGACTGGGGTGCGTACACACTAACTATATTAACAACCATACTCTCCACAATCACTTTAACAGCTATCACTCTATCACTCACTCTTTTAACGTCCACTACACATTCTTTCAAATGACTATCTAAAACTATACCCACACCATTTCGCTTACCATCGCTTCCACAGCAATAGAACTTATATCCTTCTCCTATCTCTCTTGCCTTCGCACCTTTCCACTTCGTCTCTTGCAGACACGCAATGTTCACCCGTCGCCTTTTTAAAACATCTGCTAGTTCCCTTCCTCTTCCAGTCATTGTACCTACATTCCAGCTCGCACATCTCAATTTTACTTCTCTAACATTCCGAGCTTGCCTCTTACGTCGCACCCGCCCGTTCTAGTGCGACAACCCTTGTCCATTTCCCACAGAAGCCGGGTGCTGACCCTGCGCGTCGCCTGTGGGGTACGCCCTAGCCCTATCGCGCATCCTATTTTTTCCCTTCATGTTACTTGGGGTTTTGGCAAAGTTTTACAGTCGGCCGCCAGCCTGACACCAACCCTCCTTGGGAATGCTCTTGTTGGTGGTTTACCCGCCACCGCGCGGAAGTTAAATGGACATCCCGCCATTTGTCGGTCGTCAGAGCCTCGTTAGTGAGCAGCAGGGTGCACCGCGTGCAGGTGAGGTTGACGCTTGGGGAGTCTGGTTGTTGTGCGCTCCCCCTTACACCCGAAAAAAATAAATATACATATACAGTCCATAAATAGTGTTGTTTCTTCATGTACTTATGGGGTAGTACGGAAAGCATATGCTGACCCCTGCCCCGTACACGCTTTTTTAAAAATTATTTTTAACTTTTTATTTTGATAATCTTTAAACGCATGTTTTTTTATTTGTTTAAACTATATTTATTAAACTAGCACATGCCGCACGAGGAATGTATGTGTAATGTTGGGTTCAGTACTTACTAATCAAGTGAGCCGCGTGTTACCTGGACGCGGCTCACTTGAAAAGTCAATCCGGTGTGATGGGTTCGTCGTCCGCTACTAGGTCCGGGGGTAGGGGTCTCGCGTCGGGGCGCGCTTGCCACGGCGCAAGAATCCTTTTGCTAACTGCCGCACATACTCATCCAGGCCCCCAATCCGGAGATCGCGCTGAATGGCGTCGTTCCTCACGAAGCGAGGGGCGCCGCTATAGTTCGCAAAAGTAAGTTAAGAAGTAAGTCGACTTACTTGTTTGACTTTTCATTCATTTTGAAAACTGCTTTGGTTTTAAAAATAAAGATACTAAGGGCCACCAGTTTAAGTGGCTGGAAAAAGGAATTCAGCATCCTTTCTTCTAAGGATACGCTGGATATAGATTAGTCATGTTTTAATTATAACTAAAAAAGAAGAGGTTCCAGTGTACCTGAAAACATCCCTGTTATATACGTTTACCAATGGAGAAGGAAAATGATTTAATTTCGCTATTACCCTTAATACCCGATGTTTTCCATGAGTTTTATTTAAATCTTCCTACATTTGAAAGTCTTCGTAATACTGATCCTGACTTCTTAGAATCAGAGAAAGAACAAGAATTTTAAGTAAGATTCAATTAGACATTAAGCTATTAAATATTTACACGTATATAATATTACATGACACGTTTCAGAGGGGAGGTTGTTTAGGTTACTCTTAAACCAGTAGCAAATACTAGGTGCTAACAAACCTATACTGATAAAGAAAGCTGAGGAGTTTGTGTACAATGCGGCCAATTTTCGATCTTCGAGAATTATTACAAATTCGTAAAAAATAATACATTTTCGTCTGATATCTCAAACCACGGTATTAGACTTTCTCCAACCTGAAGACTAGATGACAAAAATAGACATATGTATCTCATGCATACTTTCATGTCCCAGCTGAAGAATCTCATCGGATTTTGTTTAAGAATCAGTTACGAAAACCAACTTTACGAGAAGACATGGCCTCAGCGCCGCACCATTTTTCTTCTGTTACACGCTGGGTTGCGGAAACCCTGCGTGCGAAGGAATATCGAGTGCTAGTGTACTTAGACGATTTCCTTCTGGTCGACTAAGACCAATCCAAGTTATGCCTTCAGGCTGCGGAAGCCGTAAGCACTTGGGATACCTGGGCTGGCAAATAAATTACCCAAAATCGGTCATAATACCGACTCAAGATCTGAAGTATCTCTGCATTCTTTGGAAAACTGCTACAAATACGATGTCACTTCCAATAAAGAAAAGAAAAATTCTCAACAACTCCCTAGATCGGTTGCTACAGAAAAATCGCATCAGCCTGCGAGAATTGCAAAGCCTACTAGGGCTGCTAAACTTCGCGAACTTTGTAGTCCCCTGGGGGAGACTTCACTGTCGGAAAATGCAAATATTCATAAGAAGCTTCAACAAGAAACGGCCTCGACAAAGTCACGTAGTATCATAAGTCGTATGTCAAGTGCAGTGGAGTGGTGGCGTGAAGCCACAGGTCACACATCACTCTTATACAAAAAATCCGCAACCAATTTCCTAGCGACGGACGCTTCGCATTGGGGATGGGGTGCCCACTTGGACTGAAAATTAATGTCGGGTGCACGGTCAAACCGCCAAAAGATGTGGCACAGCAATAAAAAAGAATTGGCACTTACTGGTTCAATCAGACAATCCGACGTTAATTTGCATATATTCCAAAGGAAGGCGGGGCGTGCCTCGGAAAGCACGTTAAGCCGTAGGTCCCCGTTGCCATACAAACATTTAATGGAAGTCGTTACGGGTTGTTGGAGCCTTCAAAAGTCCAACAATTGGTGTAACTGCATTGCTTCGATATAGCCTTCGGGTTGTGGAGGTCAGACAGCAGTCGCTTCACGGAAAATATCGAAGTTTAGCTAAAATCAGCAGTTGGACTGTAAGGCGGACCCCAGGCTCCAAAGCTGAATTGCTTCGGATGCGACTGGGATTAACGCTGAGATGACGATGATGGAAGGAAGGCGGGACAAAGTCACTGGGGTTACTAGCACTAACCTCCAAACCCTTACATCTAACAGAAAGGTTCGGAATAACACTTTCAGCTCGAAATTCGATTAGCTTAGATTCGATTTAGCTCGAAGGACAGCTACTATCTTGTTATTAGCTTCAGGCCGTAGGGTTCACGATCTAACCCTGCTTAAAATTTCTAAAGACAACTTTATTGATGATGGGGATAATATACCCATATCTTATACCTGCATTCGGAGCTAAGACTGATACACACAATTATTGTCAATCGGCATGGAAACTTTCTAAACATGATGACAAAAACATATGTCCAGTTAAATCAGTTGTACTCTTAATAAAAAAAAAAAGAATAAAAAAATTAAAAAAAAACAAGACGAGCCGAAGTTGACGACTTAAACAATCTCTTTATTGCCATACTAAAAAGTAATACGGAAGCGCGTCGCAGATCAGCAGCAGCTTCTTTAGGATGGCTAATAATCAGTCGGTAGATGATATTCTTTCGCGTGGTAATTGGAAATCATGGAGCACATTTTTCAATCAATATTGTCGCAATATAGAGCTTCCTAGAAGTAACCGAAATTCATTTTTCAATACGTTTACCCCATCTTAAATAATATAATCAATAAGAGTAATGTATTGATTATTGTTTTATTATATACATACAACAGTAGATAATCTATAACTAAATCGTTAATTTTGTACTAAGTTGATTCAAATAAACTAGCTAACTAATCCAGTGAGTACTTTTAATTCTAATTCATCATAGCGTTGTGTAACTTATTTACATAATTAAATATCACCAGCAGATAACAAACACGTCTTCATTAACAATGCTGTATGTTTTCCGGAGGCACATCAATATAACGGTTTTACATAAAAATAAAACCGACATTATGTGCCGACAGGGAAAACATACAGCAATTGGAAGGAGCCCTTCCTGGTGAAGACTATGAACTTCAAAGTGACAAACCGTTACCACTTCCTAGCTGGCAGCGCTGCTAGCGCCATCTTGAGTTTATTTTCAGTGCCTTATCTATGGTATAGACTAGACATCCGCCTAAAATATTGCAAGATACCATTCACTATAATATAGAAGGGAAATTCGACCCAGAGGAACAAAGCTCAACTCAACGGACAAAAATAACATGCAACACATCAAAATAACTACACAAACGCGAATGATTCAAAAGCGACGATAGTACGTTTCATCAAATAGTTCCTTTGCCGCCATGTTGTTTGCATGTCTTATTGTCTTTCAATAACGTAAACAAGGTAGACGCACTCTGTGTCTCTCTCTCTCACACTAATTTGCATTAGTGCCACTTATACCACTTATGGTGACTTATGGTTTGACACTTGACAGTTGTTTAGGAGTGTTGCTATCTCGATTCAAAATGTCTAAAATCGATATCGCCTCAAAAATAATCGATTAATAAATAAATTGATTATTCAGTCTGAAATTAAGTTTAGTAGCCAAATCGATGTACGGTCAGCAGCACATCATGATAATACAGTTGCACAACGAAAACGGCCTTTATTTCGAGCAAGATAAGCGCGCTCTCAAGTTCGACATGTATAACTTGTTTTTTTTTTTTTTAATAGTTTATTTCATGACCATGGATACAAGTCCTTCAGTCGAATACATAAATGGATTTTAACTTCGTACTACTTCGTTTTTTTTGTTGTCGCTGGGTAAATTTACAATTACGCATCCCCGCCCGTCGGGGGACGGGAGGGGTATGTGGGACTCCCCGGGAGTGACCTCCCGGTATACCCACTAAAAACCCCAGCGGCACTCCAGCATCGCATAGTGGCGGGGGAGTGGGAAACTAGCGCAGCCTCAGCTACCACTCCCCCGCCGGCGAACCCCGGCAAGTAAGGCGGGCCCTCATTTGCCCCTCCTAGGGAGGAGCCGTGGCTCCCACGTGGTGAGCGTTGGAATCCGGGCGCGGGCACCCCCGTGCCTCATGCCCGCCGCTTACCTCAGGGAGGGAGAAAGCGGGCGAAATCCCGTCTTCTCCTGCCCCTACGCCGCCTGCGGAGCGCCGGAGCGAGGGAATCCTCCTCCCGCTCGCGCTCCGCGGCCTCCTTCTGCGCCATCACGACCACGCAGAAGGAGGCCATCGCCACCCAGGCCTCCTCGCTCTGACGATGGCGGGCAGTGAGAGATCCCCTCCTACCGCCACGGCAAGATCGCGGCGCGGCACGGCCCACGACGGGCACACCGCGAGGGTGTGTTCCGCCGTGTCCTCCGCCGCGCCGCAACCGTGGCACGACGGTATCTCCTCTCGTCCTTTCAGGTGAAGGTACCTGCCGAAGCAGCCGTGACCGGAGAGTACCTGCACCAGATGGAAGGAGAGGAACCCGTGACGCCTGTCGAGCCAGTCCTTCAGGACCGGCCTGATGGCGTCGAGGGTACGTCGGCCGAAGACAGCGGAGGCGAGGTCCCGCGTCCAATGTTGGACGATGGCGTCCCTCGCCTCCCACCGGACGGCCTCCCTCACCTCTGGGGCCGGACGCTCGTCCAACGCCCTGCGCCCCGCCGTCCACTCGTACACTCTGGCGAGCACCCACGCCTCGAGCTCCCAAGGCGGGGTGCCCCCCAGAGCGCACGCCGCTGCGAAGCTCACCGTGCGGTAGGCCCGCGCTGCCCGCTAGGCGATGGCCCTTTGGGGCGCCCGAAGACCGGTGACGTTCTCCCTTCTATGGAGGGGTCCGCCCAAATGGGGGCCCCATAAAGGGCCATACTATTCAGTATAGACGTCGGCACCGCATGCTTGGCCCTCCCAAATTTGGCATGAGCCAAGAGAGAGCTGCGGGTTCAAAAATCACAAAAAAAACATCTTTTTATTCACTTCCTGTGCCTTCTAACGAATGTAAAATCATTTTAATCGTTTAAGCAATCGTTGTAATCGATTTCTCTTAACGATTTTTTGTTACTTGGAATCGATTATATTTATGTGCTGGTAATGGCATCAATCAAATTCTTGACTATCGGAAATGGTTTTTAGAAAAAAACTTTTTTATAACATTTCGTAAACGCGGATTTAATAATGATACATATTTTGACAATGTTAGTCAAAAAGTGTTTAAGTATTTAAGGGAAATATATTTTTAATAACCGTTTGGCATTCGGCATTCTTTTATAAATGATTGGACTTTTTCACACTATTATTACAGTGTTCGTTATAATAAGTCATCTAAATATTAAACTACAATTTTTTCATTTAAATACTGAATGTTAACTGAGAGTTATTATTATTTATTTATATAATTGAAATATATTATTTAAAGATTAACGCTTTCTTAATTTTTAAAGTTTTTTTTTTTATTTCCTGAAAAGTTCGATTTTTTTACTTATGTGCTTTAGTTTGCCGACCCTAGAAATATCACACTGATAAGGTTTTCTACCAGTGTGTGTATGCATATGCACTGTCAAGCTCGACTTTCGACAAAAATTACGTTGACAAATATCACACTGGTAAGGTTTTTCACCAGTGTGTGTACGCATATGCACTTTCAAGCTCGCCTTGTGACTCAAATTACGTTGACAAATATCACACTGGTAAGGTTTTTCACCAGTGTGTGTACGCATATGGACTGTCAAACTCGCCTTGTGACTAAAATTACGTTGACAAATATTACACTGATAAGGTTTCTCACCAGTGTGTGTACGCATATGCTTTATTAAACAGCCCTTATCACTAAAATTACGTTGACAAATATCACACTGATAAGGTTTTTCACCAGTGTGTGTACGCATATGCTCTGTTAAACTCTCCTTTCTATTAAAATTACGTTGACAAATATCACACTGATAAGGTTTTCTACCAGTGTGTGTATGCGTATGCACTGTCAAGCTCCACTTTTGACTAAAATTACGTTCACAAATATCACACTGGTAAGGTTTTTCACCAGTGTGTGTACGCATATGCACTTTCAAGCTCGCCTTGTGACTAAAATTACGTTGACAAATATCACACTGGTAAGGTTTTTCACCAGTGTGTGTACGCATATGGACTGTCAAACTCGCCTTGTGACTAAAATTACGTTGACAAATATTACACTGATAAGGTTTCTCACCAGTGTGTGTACGCATATGCTTTATTAAACAGCCCTTATCATTAAAATTACGTTGACAAATATCACACTGATAAGGTTTTTCACCAGTGTGTGTACGCATATGCTCTGTTAAACTCCCCTTTCTATTAAAATTACGTTGACAAATATCACACTGATAAGGTTTCTCACCAGTGTGTGTACGCATATGCACTGTCAAGCTCAAATTTCTACTGAAATTACGTTGACAAATATCACACTGATAAGGTTTCTCACCAGTGTGTGTACGCATATGCTTTGTTAAATAGCGCTTATCACTAAAATTACGTTGACAAATATCACAATGATAAGGTTTCTCACCAGTGTGTGTACGCATATGTTCTGCTAAACTGTTCTTTACACTAAACTTACGTTGACAAATATCACACTGATACGGTCTTACACCAGTGTGTATACGCATATGCTTTGTTAAACTGTTCTTTAGACTAAACATACGTTGACAAATATCACATTGATAAGGTTTTTCACCAGTGTGTGTACGCATATGCACTGTTAAGCTCGCCTTATGAATATAATTACGTTGACAAATATCACACTGATAAGGTTTTTCACCAGCGGGTTTTTTTAAAATGGTAGAACTAGTCCGATTACATATGTAAGGCTCTTTGAAATATGTGCCAGGCTTGGACGTCCATTTCCGGGTTGTCCGGATAACTTTCGAGTCTGATTTGTCTTTTGTTGTTTGCTCGGCTGTTATTGCAACTTTTTCTTTTGTTCTTCGTGTGTCCTGTTTTGGTTTCCTCACTACGGTGGCCTCTGTAAGTACATATTAGGAGATGACTTTGAAAAATAGTCGTTTGAATTTGTTTATGTCTCTGACGCACTGGGTGTGCGACAGCTATCTACATCTTATTCCTGAGAGCTTGGAAAGATTATCTATTTATGGAACGCTAGATAATATCCTGCTGACTTGACTGTTGACTTGACTTGAATGTTCTACGTGGCTATTTTAAATTCAAATTAAATATAGACACTCTTAATTAAATGTACATGTTGTGTGTGCAATAACTATTGTTATCTGAAATAAACATATTGCATTGTATTTAACTACGATCTGTAACTTTAATCTGCATGACGATTTGGTAACGTTCCAGGGTGAACATGGCTAGAGATCGCACAAGACAGTCAGGTAGGCAAGGAAAAAGGGGAAGCCTTTAAGCAAACAAATAGTCCTAGTAATAGAACTCAAAGCACTCAGTTATACCCTTCAGGCCCGTCTAGCCACATCCTATCAGGTGAACCATTGGCCTGTCTGCTTACCTATATAGCCAACTAATACTTACTTATTGTCTCCGTGACTTTTCTTTTTTTCTTTGATACTTTTTCGCCTTCCACTTCAGTTTTACATTTCATTAAAAGTATATCATCTTCTAAGTCTGACTTATAACAGTGTGGCGGTATATCTGCTACATCTAGACAGCTACTGTCTAAATTTTCGGGTTCTAGCTCTGTAAGTAAACAATAACTGTCAAAAGTATTATTATCAACTAGTTACGGCTGGTTTTACCTGCGTAAGTTTCGAGCCTGTGGGAATAACAGAATTAAAAGTAATCGTATTCATTAATCCTGACGATAATCGATGTGTGCCAAATTACATCTGATATCGTTCACTAATTTTGTGAAAAGTATCAAACTCGTTGTTTGGGCCCATTGAATTGTTTTCAAACTAATTGTAACGCTAGCTGCACTCGCTTGCGTTTCTGTTTGTTGGTGTAGCCGAACGCACCCGGAACGCGGGCACCGCTCACTCAAAACTGTCAAGAATGACAGTTGATAACTATCATCGTGTCGAACCCGAACGGCCAGGGCCCCGCGCTCGCGAATTTGATTGTTGGTGCATCGTAGAATTGCCGAGACGACGGAACCCAGGTAAGTTGCACTGGCTTCTTTTGGTGAGAGATAGTTTTATGGGTTCCGCTGTCAGCCTGCTACCTTCGAAGCATATATTATATTGAAACTCAACTAAAAAATACAGTCCATTTTACTAAAGAAGAGTCATTCTGATCCTTCTGGCGCATTCACACATACACTCATAAACTTTCGCCTTTATAATATCATCATCATCATCAACAACCTTTTATCGTCCCTCTGCTGGGCACAGGTCTCCTCTCATACAGAGAAGGATTGAGCGTAATCACCACGCTTGCTCAATGCGGGTTCTTTTTATAACACTACCTTTCCACTTATTAGTTTATTCCTACATTTATTGTTTTTGTGAATCGTTTTTTTTGTATTATTTTTTGGCTTACTTTTACACACGATGTCTATATCTGTGTCCTATTTCAGGTATGAAAGAGATTCACATTCATGAGGGTCACGTTTAAGGCTGGATACATCTATCCAGTAAATGGTAGCTTGACAGCAAGTACATAGTGCTCACGCGTGTGTTATGCGTTAAACGATATAAGAAATTACGTCACTATGCATTATACCTCAATACGCATTATACGTAAATATAGAAAGAGACAAAGAAATATTTTTATTTCACACAAACAAAACGCACATTACAACTAGATACCATAAAATAATAAAAAAAATAATACGTTCAGTTAAAAAAAAACCAATATCACCAAAAGTCTCGTACAACTACCAAAACTAAAAATAAAGTTGATTTGATATCAAAGCCAGGGTCATAGACAGCACACATTATTAATTTGACAATTAGATCCTCTCCCACTCGTACCGCGCTATTGTTATGCACGCAAATCGGCGCAAGCGCAGGCGTTGTTCTAACATAGATCCAGTCACATAAACCCAGCCTTCATTTGTGATTTGTCAAGTAAACCACGCCCCTAATTAGGAACAATAGACCAAAAAGGACCGTCTGTATCGTCGGTGAACGGCGAATGTGGCGATACAGGTCAGCGGATTGGGATGAGATGCGTCACTTCTTTGCGTCTTATCCTTGGCAGCAGGTCTCTCCGGTCTCTCGGTAATCCGTCGAACTGTGCACAGGTCGACGGATTTTCAGAAGAGAAGCTGTTCACCACGAGAGTCGTGATCTAGTGGGGAGAAGGACGATACAGACTTCACCAGACAGTGGTTTGAAGTTCCCAACGGTGAGGAAACTGTTACAACACATCGGTTCGAATCAGTGGTCAGCAGAAGGTCCAAACAGTTAGCAGTATGACCAACTACATCAGGCACCCTAGTCGCTTGCTCTACCAGCTGGGAAAGGCCCATTGAAAGCGCGAAGGTTCGCGCCTCTCTCCCAGCGTGGTCGGTCCTCTGGTATGGGAAAAGCCAGTCTTGGTGGCAGGCGTTGAAGTCCCCCAGAGCGACGAACTGAGCGGCAGGGTGCCGATGCAGCGCATTGAGGTGGTCAAATAATCGAGTTGTCTCCTAATCACCGCTGTGCGATCGGTAGACACAGGTGTAAACAATTTTGTCCACACCAGTGTCACAGCCGTAGGGACGAGAAGTGAGGGTCTTCGAGGTGACGGAGGCGCCGGCAACAGATGTCATTGCGGACATACACACAGACCCCGACACGCTGTAGGAAATGATGCTCCAAAGAGTATCCCGGGTAGCCGAGGTATGCCGCATCAGACGGACATCTGATTTGGGTCTCCGTCAAGAAAAGTAGATGGGGCTTCTCAGTCTCAAGGTGGTGGTGTACTGCTATGAGATTGCAGTGCAGACCTCGAATATTACAGAGGTGCACTTTGAAAGAGAGGACGTGCGCCCGCTGTGCACACCTACTTTTCTTTATGGACCTTTTCTTATTAAAAATTGAGTGAATAGGAAGGAAGACGGCAGTTGAGTGGGGTGATGCAATGTTAAACCCAACAATGCGACCAACGATGCTGGGCCAGAGGGAGATTGATCTGGAGACTGCGGGGACGCCCAAACCCCCCCAGGGATCGCCATCGGTTCCTCTCGTCCGGTCGCCAACCGGCACGATGGGGCCACCCTGGGATTTTTCACAGTTGGCGGGGCAGCCTTTCGTATGTGGCTGGCACACTACTTGGGCCCCCAACTACCTGCGGTCGGCCAGCGGAACACGACGAATCGCTTGGCGGCATGACTTTGTCTGGTGGGTGGTAACTTACGCCGGCGGCCGATGTTGTGGCCTACCAGCGAGTAAATCAATCCGTCGACCTGTGCGGACGCTATAACCGATGTGGTGCGTCAAGCTATGGAGTATTTTATTCCATTCAATGACGTGCCCGTCGGTGGCTCGGCTCGCCCATGGTTTGGATTGTGTCCAAGCTGAACAGCGTAAGCACACGGCATTTCTCGCCTGTATTGACGCTCGTGACCGCGTGAGCTCCGGATCTAAGCTCAAAGAAGAGAGCCTTTAACCGTGCTGCCAAGTCCTACAAAAAGGCGCTCAAGAAGGCTCGCTTCGACCGCATTACCCATATTGGCAACAAGTTATCTGCGCAGCCATCCGGTAGCAGATTTTTTTGGACCCTTGCCAAATCGGTTGAGGCGAACTTCTGTCGGCCCACACTGCCTCTGCTGGTTAGGCCTGATGGAACACTGGCTCATACGGCGAGAGAGAAAGCAGGTCTCTTTGCATCTCTCTTTGCCCATAATTCGCGTCTTGATACTGGCAGTGCTACTCCACCTAATTTACCTCATTGCGGAGCTTCAATGCCTGAGGTTCGAATGAGGAACAAGGACATTCTGAGAGTACTGTGTCGTCTGGACGTGAATAAGGCTAATGGTCCGGATGGTATACTAGCGATTGTTCTCAAAGCATGTGCGTCCGAGTTGTCTCCTGTATTGACGCGCTTGTATCGCCTCTCATTTAGGACTGGTATAGTGCCCAAGTCCTGGAAAGCTTGCTAACGTGCAGCCCGTGCCCAAAAAGGGTAGCCGTGCCGATCCTACCCACTATCGGCCGATTTCGATCACCTCCATACTTTGCAAAATTATGGAGCGTGTATTGAACTCGCGCCTCTTGGCATACCTGGAAGGTAACGATCTCCTCAGTGACCGACAGTACGGGTTTCGCCGCAATCGGTCAACTGTGGACCTACTATTGTATGCCAATCACTTGTGGGGCGAGGCCCTCGAGAAGAATGGGGAAGCGATTGCTGTCTCCCTTGATGTCTCGAAGGCCTTCGACCGGGTATGGCACGCTGGCCTTTTGAGTAAGCTTCCAGCGTACGGCATTGCCCTAGCCTGACTGGCTGGGTAAAAAACTTCCTGACTGAACGGTCCCTCCGAGTTGGTGTCGACGGATGCTCATCTAAGCCCATGTCAACTAATGCCGGTGTTCCTCTGGGGTCTGTTCTCTCTGGAACTCTGTTCCTGCTGTATATTAACGATCTGCTGATGCCCGGTATCTATGGGTATGCAGATGACAGCAGTTGTAGAGAGATACCTGCCGGATGCTCGGGCTAGCAGGGAATCAATCCGGTCCGAAAGAGAGGCCATGGTTGAGCGAACGAATGTTGCACTGCAGGCAGTCTCCGAATGGGGCAGGTGGCTGCCAGGAAACTTGGCATTATCGCAAAGATCCGGCAGTACTTCGCACCTGGGCAGTTTCTAATGTTGTACAAAGCACAGGTCCGTTCGTGTGTGGAGTAATGCAGCCACATTTGGGCTGGTGCTGCTAAGTGTCACCTGGCCACTTTGGATTCAATGGAGAGGCGTGGGAAGAGGCTGATTGGTGACCCTGACTTAACTCGAGATGGTCCCAAAGCCTAGAGCACAGGCGTAGCCTGCCTTTCGGTGTTCTATAGGATGCACTTTAGGGAGTGTGCGAGGGAATTGCATGATTTAATTCCCCCATCGGACGACCCGTCGTACGGCTAGTTTCCACCCTTACGTTGTTAACACCCTTACGATCTGGACGAAGCGTTTCGCCTCCTCCTTTATACCGCGTACATCGAGGGACTGGAACAATTTGCCAGCGGCGGTGTTTCCGTCGGACTACAATTTGAGTGTCTTCAAGGCTAGAGTCTCTTAATAAACTAGTGCGCTTTACCATCAACGATTGCGTCACTGCTTACCATCAGGCAGGATTGCGGTCAAGCGCTAGTTTATAATATACAATATGTAAAGAAAACCCTGTCCGATCCGTGAAGGTATTGTTAGGTATCGATAACTGATTCTACTAATGCCTATAAAGCCGGGCTAAACTTAAAAAAAAATCCCCAATATTATTTCGCAAAAAGAGGTAACTTAAAACATGTGCGGTAGGCCATCCAGGCGCGGGCGAAGAGGTGCAGGGCACGCGGCACGCGGTCGCATGGCTATTCGCTCAGAATTATACCGTCAAAAATAATGTTGTCACTTTCTAAAAATTACCAAATTTTGGGGAAGTTGGAATTAATTCGCGGGAAAAAAAGATAGCTTCAAAATTTACCTAGTATTATTATTATGATGATTATGTAAAATTTCATATGGTTTTTGGTCATGTGTTTACCTAACCTTTACTATCCTTACGGGTCGGACAGGGTTTTCTTAACATATTGTATATAAAAAAGGGGAATGTCAGGTTTAGGCTCAGAGGTGCACAGGGGTTTGGTTTTACAAAAAAAACATGTTTATATTTTTCAAATATCTTCCACGTGCTCATTAGTCTGTGCATGTCAGCAACATTTTTTCAAAAATATTAATCATTAAAACGACTAAACTAATGGAACTTGAACTGACTTGAATAAAACTTGAACGTTGCCTTTACAAAAAAATGTTGCCAAGTATTAATCCGAATAATCAGTTTTCGTTTAATATTAATAACCGTTCATTTTCTTCTAAGCAAACATTCATTTAATTCCCAAAAATCTCCTATAATAATTATTATTATTCCAATTACTATTAATAAAGAAATATATCTATTAATCGACCTTTTGGAAAAATATATAAATACTTTTTATGGCAACTTCCTCTTGATATGTAAAGTCTTACTTGTCACTGTCAGCTGGCGAAAAACATAATCTACGTTGTGTAAACAGCGGTTTGAATATATCCAGAAAGCATAAGGGATTCACATGAGCAACCTCCTTGGTTGCTTATGTATGCAGACGATATCGCGCTGGCGGACGCGGACAGGGATCGGTTGGTGCGGCGGGTAAATGCGTGGAAGAACTCGCTTGAGAACGGAGGTCTTAAACTCAATGTGGCGAAGACGGTGTACAGTCAAGACCAAAAGTCGAGATACAATCTCACAAAACTATGGCCAAGCAATACTAGTTGTAGTTACGACCTTCTTCTATAATAAAGTTTGATACACACTCATACACTTTGACAACTTGCTGCCCGCTTATGACTGTTAGGTACTACTTACTAATTTCAACGCTCACAGTAAGTGTTTAAATGGCCTAGCGGTTCTCGCCTTAATAGGCGTTCAAGGTAGTTCGAGTTCAAATCTAATAACTTACAAAATATTTTTGAAATGTTTATTGGTGAGTTATGAATGCTGAAAACAAAAATATATAAAAATACCGATCCGCAACTTAACGATGATACTTTATTTTAAGATTTTTTCTATATTAAAGTCATTATAAAAAGATGACGGTAGATTTGAAACAAACTGAACCAAAAATCTTCTACTACCTACAATAGCTATTATTAACTACAATAACTCAAATAATATTACTTAGCTGTTGTTGGTTGGTGAACATATAGTTACGAGTTCGTGTTATCAGTTTTACTTTTTAATCAATATGCAGGCATATGCAGCTATATATCTCAAATATCATAATATGAAACCGGCTTTTGTGTACGTTGTTTTTATTATTATTTGGGTAAGGTGCAAACCAATAGCTTGTTGCAAGTGTGTAATAAAATTGTTATTGTTTTAGAGAAATACTGTAAGCCAAAGTCAAGAGGTTGGAGGACGAAGGTGGCTTATGTGTCGAGACAAGTGGAACGTATAAACAATATTTACCACGTACAATAATTACCACTAAATATATAATCATGTTCAAACTTAATTTGTTGCGACATTGATTTGACTGATAGATGGCTGAACAGGTGTCATTTGTGACCCTAAAATACCGGTTAAGCTTAAGGGACAGGTCTATAAGACCACCATTAGACCTGTCCTTCTGTATGGCAGTGAGGCGCGGCCTGTGCTTGAGCGACACAAACAGGAGCTGCGTGTCACAGAGATGAATATGCTGCGGTGGATGTGTGGAGTTACCCGGAAAGACCGCATCAGGAACTCCCGCATCCGTGGCAGTCTCCGTGTCTGTGACATAGCAAACAAACTGCAAGATAGTCGCCTGCGCTGGTACGGTCACGTCTTACGTAAGCCCGGCTGTTACGTGGGTAACAAATTTCTTGCCATGACGCCTCCGCCGGGCCGGAAACGAAGTAGACCAAAGAAGTGCTGGCTTGACGTTGTAAGAGATGACATGCGTGCCAACAATCTTAAACCACGGGATGCCAGAGATCATGCGAAATGGAGGCGTATTAGTAGGAATCCGGACCCCGGGCTCCAACGCGAAAGCTGACGCTGAGATAATGATGATGATTTAACAATACTATTCTAGACGTATTTTAAGAGCTGACTTAAAAACTTTACTCTTAGGTACAAGTTTCCAGTGATAGTTTTGTGTGCCATTCATGTTGGACCAATGCTTGGGGTGAGATACGACATCCCACAAGATCTAAGCCTATGGTTGGATATGTAAATGTAGGTATGTATCAGCTGTGGCATCTCACTTTTAAGGAAACGATCACATACATTGAATACAAACACAACACGTGAAGCTGCTATTAGAAATAGGGTTGCCCAACAGATAGCGCCTAGTCAGGTATTTTTTTTTTCTTATGTTATATATTTTGGTTATAATCCAAATAAATAATTGACTACTAGATACACTAAATCTGAAAGCATTGAATATTTTTATGATTATATCTAACTAAAAACACAAAATAATTTGGTATAATATTTCTTTACATCAGCTGTTTACTTTTGTTGCAGTTAACAAGAACAACACTTCTCTGTCATACATGTTGGCAAAGGATTGACAGAGCAGCATCACTTTCTACTTTGGAACGTGAACCTGAAGCCATAAGACATAGTCCTTCTCTAGAATCTGAGGCAAGCACTGTGACTTCTACCCAAGCAGAAGAAATGCAGATATACTCGGTGGTAGGCCATAAAATCGGTTGCCGGCAGAAGTTACCACCCACCAGACAAAAACTTGCCGCCAAGCGATTCGTCGTGTTCCGGCATGATGTCTGGTGAAGCCGTACGTAGGACGGGTCTAAGCAAGTTGTGTTGCGATGTGTGCCAGGTACGATGCGCCAAATGTTGTTGTGTCGGGAGTTTGGTCATGGAGTCTCCAGATCTTTCTCCCTCTGGCGCAGCATCGTTGGTCTTGGGTTTAACATTCCACATTCCATCACCTCGCTCAACTGCCGTCATCCTTCCTATTCCTAAGCTTTTTAAGTGAATAGGCTTAATAAACTAATGCGCTTTACCATCAACAATTGCATCACTGCTTACCATCAGGCGGGATTGCAGTCAAGCACTAGTTTACAATTATTAAAAAAAAAAACGTCAGTGATCAAATAATACTGCCAAGTTACATACGGGCCCCAAGTACACAACGGCATTGTTTTTTCCCTGATTGTAACGGTGTTGAAAGACTTTACTTTACTACTACTTTAGTCCCAGCATCACTACACGAAGTTTACTTTGCGATTATATATAATTACTATGTGCCTTCAGATTGTAGAATCTGCTCATATCACTTGACCGGGATTTATTGTTGCAATCAATATTGAATCCTATTAGAACATTTAGCTCTGAACAAATGGAAGAACTACTGTCTTTACTGTAAGATAATATGATAATGCATTTAAATTTTGACAACAATCAGGCTATTGTGGCGAGTCTAGCACTGGGTTTCAACAATGGCACTCCATGTCGCCATTAATTCCGCCGGAGCTTTGTACGCTGTACTGGTAGCAGTGGAGTCATACCCCGGAGTCTTGCTTCTTTTCGCCACTTCCATATTTGGGCGAGGACTTTGGCCTCCAGATCTCATGGCAGCAAGGAGGCTGCGTGTCCCCGGACTAGCTGGACGACCCTCAGGGACGCGATCAACCAGAGGATTAGATGCCGATTCACGTCAACTCGACGCTGATGTGAACGCCTCTTATCGTTATATGGGTGGGAACCCAATGGTGGCGCGTCCCGGGATCTATGAAGCACATGGTCTTGGAGCCCAAATTGCCCGTTCCTCCTCTCCTGCGACAGGACCAGCGTGTAGTCATCGTAAAAATTAACTACATTGACGCCGATATCCCACAGATTTGGCCCCAGAATCGATCCCTGTGAGAAATTGCCCCAGTCAACCTTAGATGTTATGTTTTTAGGTTTTATACTGTGGAGCGGTAATAGCTGGTAGTGACTGGTAACTTGCTTCATTGATTTCAAGTAAACTAAAAAGGGTTGGAATACCATGCGAGCCTAGTCACCCCATACACCATAGTCGCCTTTAGACAACGCTTACGACAGAAGAAGACAGACGCTCAAAGAAGCTCAAAGGAAGTTAGACATGGTCGCACTGAATGTCTCAATCATATAGTTTAGGTACCCTATCAGTATGTGTTTCAATGTTTCTATTGGTAAGTGTTGCATTGGATTTTTTTTTTCCCATTCAATTTGGTATTATTATTATTATTTTCATTTTTTTTTTCAATTTCATTATTTTACATTTAATTTCATTTTATATTATTTCATTTAATTGCGTTGATGTTATATCATTGGATTTAATGTATTTTTTAATTCGTGTTCGTAATTATATGTTATGTCTAGGTTGTTCAATGCATTTGTGAAAAATAAAGTTTTATCATTACCTACGTTTGTCAGTATTTCTTTCTTAGTTTATTTATTATTAGTTTTTAGGAATATTAATCAATCTCACATTATTTGTACATACTCGTAATGATTTCTATTGATGTATAACGTATTTATTTTTGTTTAAGTATGAATACACACGTTATGCTGTTGTATCCTTGTCCGATGAAGGCCAGCCCGCGCCGCAGCTGAGCCAGTAATATCATAATGTCCCATCAATGACCTCTGAGTTTGTTTCGGCGTTTCTTCTCAGAGCTAGTACTAGGAAACGTCATGGTCATCAAACCATTAAGAACACATTCGATCCGGCCGTCCCTTGCTGTCCTCTCTAGCGACGCCCTAAGCCGAGGTTCGTACCCCACAGGGGGTGCCCTTAGTGCGCAGTCGCCTAATTTTAATTTAGTTTTAAGTGCCCCTGGGCCCTGACTGGAGGCTTTAATTTTAATTAAGTCATCCACAGGAAAGTCCGATTAAGTAGTTACGGTCTCCTAGTAGCCACCTACGAGATGCCATATCAAAAAAAAAAAAAAATGCTGTTGTATAAAACTGATTTACATCTGTCACCTCACATTAGGTTCAGTTGAAAACCAGCGTCAGGCACTAGTTGTCTGGCATTTTTTGCTGAACTGGACCTTTTTGGTGCTTTTTTGTTATTTTTTTACACAAGGGTTTAAGGGTTTTTTTTTACTTTTTATTCGTTTTTTAATTTTATTTTATTACCTACTAATTTGATTTTATTGTTTTGTTTTTTATTATTATTTTTTTATTCTTTTTTGTTGCTGCCTGATGTGTATTTATGCTAGATGTGTATTGTGTGTCAAGCCTGTGCTAAATAAATGTATTTTCTTTCTTTCTTTCTTCTTTCTAGGTTTCACCGCGCTATTCAGTTAGCTTGTTAGGTCCGTTTACGCTAGCCACATCCTATCAGGTGAACCATTGGTCTGTTTGCTTAGCTATATAACTAATACTTACTGATTGTCTCCGTGGCTCTTCTACTTTCCTTGTATACTTCTTCATCTTCCACTTCAAATTTACAGATAATTAAAGGGACATCATCTTCTAAATCTGACTCAGAACAATGTGGTGGTATATCTGCTACATCTAAACAACTACTGTCTAAATTTTCAGGTTCTAGCTCTGTAACTAAACAAAACAATGAAGTTTGTATTTGTTTTATTTCACGACACAATGTGGTTATTATTATGATGATTAAAACTTAACTCTGGTAAAGGTTTGAAATAACTGAAATCATTGCCTATCAATATAAAATTAAGTAAACAAATTATATTTTTGTTTAAGATATTATTTACTAACAATACTCTTTTAGTTTTTAAAACATACCATCCTTATGGTGTTCCTTCTTTGGCTCAATAACATCATCTGGTCCCTCACAAATAGCTGATAATTCCTCTCCAACAGCAATGCAATCAACAACATTCATCTGTTCTATTGGAGATTTAATAAGACTTCCAAATATCTTAAAGTGTTTTTCATTTACTACAGGATTGGGCTGTAAGGAGATGATTATATTATTAGGAAAATATGCTGCTAATCACAGTGTCAGATGCAAAAACTTCATGTTTCTAAAATTACTTTATACCTAGAGCCTTATGTAAGGACCAGGGTTCGAAAATATCGGGTATTCATAATAAATATCAAAATATCGGATATTTATAATGTTTATCCGACATATATCGAAAATCGGATATTTATATCCATTTCTTAAGACTGTCATTTTATTATCTTACTAGCTTCCCGCCCGCGGCTTCGCCCGCGTGGAGTTCGGTTATATCGCGCTTTTTAGATTTCCCTCGGGAACATTAATTTTTTCTGGGATAAAAGGTACTCTATATTCTTTCTCAGGGTCTAAAGATTGTCTGTGCCAAATTTCATCAAAATCGAATGAGAGGTTTAAGCGGGAAAGCGTAACAGACAGACAGAGTTACTTTCGCATTTATAATATTAGTATGGATTACTAACTAGCTTATCGCCCGCGGCTTCACCCGCGTGGAGTTCGGTTATATCGCGCGTTTTAGATTTCCCTCGGGAATATCAAAATTTTCCGGGATAAAAGGTAGCCTATGTTCTTTCTCAGGGTCTAAAGATTGTCTGTGCCAAATTTCATCAAAAATCGGTTGAGAGGTTTAAGCGGGAAAGCGTAACAGACAGACAGACAGTCAGACAGACCGACAGACAGACAGACAGACAGAGTTACTTTCGCATTTATAATATTAGTATGGATATATGATTTGCACAGGTACCTACATGATAATTTATTATTATGAATTATTATTACAATATAAAAACAACATATTTTTTGTTTTTATTTAACAAAATAAACATAAAATCGTATAATTCACAAAAATCAACTAAAAAAAAACATCTTTTTCTGAGAAAACAAAGTCTTATACAGAGTGGTGTTGACAATACGACAATAAATGAAAACACAGACCATGCTGGTTCATAGGAATAATCCTAAACCATAGAAAAAAACCTAGGATTAAAAATAAAAAAATGAAAATTTCAAACTGAATCGCATAAAATTGCAAACGAAATAGAACATCCTTTAAAATATTGGTTCAATGACCTCCGATCAGCGGGCGACAGCACGTTCCCGTATCGACTTGCTTTTTCGCGCCATTATTAATGTATATATCAGTTGATATATACATATATTAATAATGTTAGTTAAATTGGTATCATATATTATATGATACCAAATTAACTAACCACTGCACTAGCTATTGTAACATAGAATAACAGGTAATAATTGTATGTATAATAATTGTATTATTTGACAAAATCTTATATATCGTTATGCAATTCGCAATGGTTTACATGATTTAAAATCTAAACAAAATAATTATGAGATTGAGAGGAATCACTTTCACATTATAGGGAAATTAAAACTTATATGAACGAATTGCTGTTAAAGAATATCTTACCTCATTTTTGTCATTCATCTTCTGAGCGAAGAGCTCCTCGACTTTCAGACATTGTTGCAGTAATCGGTAGCATTGCTTTAATTTTGCAAAGCAGAACACACAAGCAAGCATTGGTCTACTGTCTTCAGTTATAAACTGAAACAACACTTGTCATGTATCGACTATTTTGATTTTATTATTTATTTATCTATAATAATATATAAAGCTGAAGAGTTTGTTTGTTTGTTTGAACACGCTTTTCTCAGAAACTGCAGGTCCAATTTGAAAAATTATTTTTGCATTGGGTATCCCATTAATCCAGGAAGGCTTTAGGCTATATAGCATCACGCAGCGATCAATAGGAGCGGAGCATAACTAACTCCACACGAACGAAGTCGCTGGCGATCGCTAATCATTTGTACAAAAGAATAAGCATTATTATTATTAAACAGCTACCAAATATCATTAAGGTATAAACTTGCTATCATTAATCTATCTCAATATAAAACTATACAGTGGAGCATTTTATATGTATGCATTATTGTCCATACAATTAATAAACTCTTTATGTCTTTATTGTGCTCACATGATAGAAGCAACAGAAATATAAAACAAAGAAATGTAACCCATATTATGATTTTAAAAGAGTGTTCATGGAGTATCTTGCACATTCTTCTCCATAGAGATCTACCCTTTGGAATGTGCACCTTCAATTTTCTTGGACTGACAGACATTGACTATTCAAAAGCACCAACAGATGTTTAATTTGAAATAAACAATTTTCATTTGATTTTAAAGATATTACAATACAACATTATTTTATTATTTAACACTTTATATTTTTATTTGTAATTATACAATATGTAAAGAAAACCCTGTCCGACCCATAAGGATAATAAACGTTAGGTAAACACTTGACCAAAATATAATATAAAACACACACAGGTGCCGCATGCCCTGCCCCCCTCCACCCGCTGAAGGGGTTGCTTACCGCACATGTATTAAGTTACCTTTTTTTTGCGAAATAATATTTATTATTTTAGGGGGATTTTTTTTTTTAAATTTAGCCTTTCTTTGTGGCCATTAGTAGAATCAGTTCTCGATACCTAACAATACCTTCACGGATTGGACTGGGTTTTCTTTACATATTGTATATGTATAAGGTAGACATGTGTCTCCATTTAATGTAACCAGTAGTTTGCTCAACATTCTCATTGTAGGCATACTGTGTATGAGAACTACTCTTACAAACTGGCAGTTCCTAAATTAAATAAGTTTTGTTACATACTACAGTTAAAGAAAAACTATGTGACTTAGTTAAGGACCATTTATTATTGTTCCATAGTTTAATGTAAAA
Organism: Sesamia nonagrioides; assembly: GCA_017933935.1. NCBI lineage: Eukaryota > Metazoa > Arthropoda > Insecta > Lepidoptera > Noctuidae > Sesamia > Sesamia nonagrioides. Next base: position 176,333 of record JADWQK010001310.1, read on the forward strand.
CATTTATTTCTCAAAAACAAATAACAATTATCCACTATGAGAAACACTGGTTACAAACATTTACATTCCTTGTAATGAGAATCTTTTGAATTAAGACAACATAGTGTGTAATGGCTTAGTGGCCCTTGTTCATTGCATGGCACGGGTGGGAATTGAACCCATACAGCACAAATTTGTATGACAGGTAGTTGTTTCGGGTCTGTCTATTTGAATGTGTGACTTGAAATGTTTGTAATGGCACCCACAGTACGGTGGACAACAATAAAAAAGGAAATGAAGAGCACAAATAAAACTGTGATGGAGCATGACAATTTTAAACTTGCCACCTACTCATCAAGAAACACAAGGAACGGAGGTTCTTGTATACTAATAAACCCTAGCCATCAATACAAAATTATAAACGTCAAAGAATTCTGTGTTTCTGGTGTCATTGAATGTTGTGCCGTTGAACTAATGGTACATCAAGTGATTGTTATTTGTATATATCGACCTCCAAAATACACTAAAAATGCTATAGCCGTTTTCCTTGAACAACTAGATTGTATACTTAACTTATGTAGCCGAAATATTAGGAAAAATGTTTTATTATGCGGTGATTTCAATATTGATATACTTCAAAATACTAGAATATCTATAGAATTCCAACACCTACTCTTAAATCACAATGTAAGACCTAGTATAAATAAACCTACACGTATTTCTAGTGGTAAATGTATTGACAATATCATACATAATATCAGAGGTGGTCAAGGATATATTTTAGACTTAGCTCTATCCGATCATACAGCTCAACTTTTTAAATGTCCAGTTAAAAGGACTTGCACTATTGATCACTGGTATATATTAAATCGTGACTACAGCTATGAAAACAAAGAAAAATTTTTAGATTGCATGAACAAGCTAAGCTTTAATGAGGTGTTCAATAGTACTGATCCTGAAACAGCTTTCAATTCATTCTATGACTTATTTACACTTTTTTACGATCTGTGTTTCCCTATTATAAAGAAAAAAATCTCAATTCGGAATACTCCCAAATGGATTTCTAAAGGTATTAGAGCCTGCAGTAAACGGAAAAGAGAAATACTCTGGCAATATAGAAGATCGCCTACAAATGACAATAAACGATTATTAAAACAATATTCAAAACGACTCAAAAAAGTTATCTTCTTAACCCAAAGGTCACAAAATAATTACCTAATAAATAATGCTAAAAATAAAAGTAAGGCTACGTGGAAAGTTATAAAGAAATGTAAATCAAACCTTAATTCGGAACCCTTGAATAAGATCCTAATTGATAATAAAGAAATAAATGACCCTATAGGAATAGCTACAGCATTTAATGATTATTATGTAGATTTAGCAGAAAAAACTAGTAGCAATAATAACAATAATAGTTTCTCAAATATAAATCATTATCCAAAATCCTTATTTATGGCACCTACTGATTCTTTTGAAATACTGAAAATAATTAATTCACTAAAAAACACAAATAGCGTAGGCTACGATGACATTGCAACAAAAATTCTTAAATTTGTAGCGACTAGTATTGCTCCCATACTAAGCCATATCATTAATTTATGCACAGAAAATGGATATTTTCCAAGTAGGCTAAAAATTACATTAATTAAACCAATACATAAGAAAGGTAAAAAAACAACTACATCAAATTACCGCCCTATTGCTTTAATACCAATACTGTCTAAAGTCTTTGAAAAAGTAATATATAATTCCTTATACTCTTTTCTAGAATCAAATAATATACTTGCACAAGAACAATATGGATTTAGAAAAAATAGAACTATAAATAAAGCAGTATTTGAATTATTCTCCAAAATTACACTAAACGTTGACAAAAAAATACCAATTACAGCTATATTAATGGATATGTCAAAAGCATTTGATCATGTAGACCACGATATATTATTAAGCAAATTAGAACGTTACGGTATTAGAGGAAACGTTTTAAAATTGATCAAAACATATCTGACTGACAGAAAACAAGTCATGGTAATAAATCGAATTTGTCGAAAGACCAATGCAGAAATTAGGTACATGTCATCAACTAGAACAACAATGAATGGGGTGCCTCAAGGAAGTGTCCTTGGACCCTTGCTGTTCATAATTTACATAAATGATTTACCAAAATGTACAGAACACCAAACTATTCTGTTTGCCGATGATAGCACAGTAATCGTCCCATGTAAAAATATAGATACATATGAAAATGATATAAATAGGTCCCTGAAAAATATTATTAATTGGTTAAAAATAAATAAATTGAAAATTAACTTACAAAAAACAAAAACAATGTCATTTTATCAACGGATGAATCAGTTACCATTAAATATATCTTATGAAAATGTAAATATAGCTAAGACCGATAACGCCAAGTTCTTAGGACTACATTTAGATAATCATTTATCTTGGAAATCACATGTTGAAATCATCTGCAAAAAATTGAACCAGTTTTCCTATGCTCTGTATAACTTGAGAAAAATTGTAAATAAGTCTGTCGTCCTAGTAGCGTACAATGCCTACGTATCATCTACATTACGCTATGGAATTATATACTGGGGAAATTCCGCAGATAAGCTTACCGTATTCAAGGCGCAAAAGAAATGTTTAAGATCTGTCCTCGAGTTAAAATCAACTGACAGTTGCCTACCATTTTTTAAAAAACTGAAGCTGTTAACCCTACCATGTATGTATATTTTTGAGACAGCGGTATTCGTAAAGTCTAACTTACATCTATTTAGAACTTTGAAGTCGAAACGTCATAATTCTGAGATTTGCGCCAATACACACAACACGGCATTCTATTCAAAAAGTTTTTTAGGTATGACACCCAGAATTTACAACAAAATACCAAAGCCAATAAGAGAAAAACGCGAACTAAAAGATTTTAAAAAGCATTTTTATGATTTCCTAGTTCAAAAGGCATATTATTCTATTAATGAATACCTAGAAGACAACGAAAGATATTTAGATAAATAAATATGTGGATTAAATGTGTGTGCTAATATTAAATTTTAGTTGTGCTTAATTTTTATAAATATACCTACATATTTTTATACTCATAAGATAAGCTTATACTCATAGTTTTGCAAAATTGTTATGTTTATTTTAGAATATTATAAGTTACTTAAGTATTATTAGTTATAAGTTATCTTTATTTAAATTTTAGTTAATTTTAATTGTAACATGTACCTATTTACCTATTATTTAATTATTTCTTACTAATATTTGTACGCCGTTAACGGCAAAACATAGAGATCACCATAATTATTATAACACCTATTTTGTACTCACCTATGTTTTACAAATAAAAAACTTTGACTTTGACTTTGACTTTGACAAGTGAATAAAGCTAGTGTTATGTTTTTAAGTCATGTAGTTGTTTTGCTTAACTTTAGTTTATTATCTAATCAAAATGAGTCATTATGAGGAGATAGGTTAACTATCCAAGAATAACACTGTGCTAGAGCTGCCTTATGGTTGATACACTGGTGCTAAACTATCAACATTATTGGTTCCAAAGAACATAACAACTCTAAAAATAACAACTTACTGGAATATTAGTCAGCGTCTCATAGAGTTTGTGCAAGTTCCTTTTGGCTACTATACACAGGCGGACATTCTCCGCTAAACATATCCTACACATTGGTAGTCTATCCATCTTTTAGCTCCGAAAGTATCAGATACGGTTTTTTCTCTTCTTTGACGACTTAACCGACGTCAATTATTCTACCAGCGTCTTGTACGGGTTATTACATGAACTAAGTATTTATATCTTATGAAAAACACTATTAATTTGAAAGAAACATGATAGAAAAACCTTTCTAATTTTCTATTCCTACTAACAAAGAGTTTTTTTTTTGGTTCGGAAAAGGCAAAGGCACAGTACGCCATACAGCCTAGTCTTCAGTAAATATTCTCTTGAGTAAACTTCTATCCTAACTTATCCTAATTAATCCTAACTTATCCTACCTTATCCTAAGCTTATACTAAGTAATCTAACTCCTTTCGTTTCCCGCGTTTGGACGCTATGGAGCGGTTTAGCGTCAAGACATGATGTGGCCACTGTGCTACAATATTTCATTATTCTTTTTAAATTATTCACATATTGCACTTTTTACTACAAAAATCACGCGTTTATATTTAGTCAGATGGAGTCGTGTAGTATCTGTCTACGGACGTAGTAAGGCCCGTACCTATTCCAGAAGCAAACTCAAGCATTGACCTCTGTTTAAACATTACTTAAAACTAGTTTTAACCAATCAAGTGGCTTGAAACGAGATTTAAGTAGAGCTTGAGTTTTGAGTAACGTTCTGTAATACGGACAGAACTTAAGAAGGCGTCAGTTTATGAGTATGGTTTAATTTAATAAACTATTAAGACAAACTAGATAAAGCCAATCGTAATTACTAACGAATTACGAAGGTAGTGATTAGGTATTTGCTCTGTGTTATGCGTGTACTGTACTGTCAACTGCTGGAACTTATACCTAAACTGGAATGTGCACTATCGATCAAAAAGCGGTTCGAGAGAGAATGATAGCCTCACAGTAGCCCTCTGTCCTTGTTGTGTTAGGTGACTATCATAATTACATTTATAAGGAATAATTAAAAAAAATCCTAAATTACATCAGTTTTTAATATTTAGGTATGGATGCAAACGTTTTAATTTTATTATTCTAAAAATGGATGATGATCTATAAGAAAACAAAATTCAATGTCATTGTAAATACCTAATGAGAACCACTTACTTATTATGTACACAATTACTAAGTGCACATTTATTAATTACTCCGAAATGTATGGTCACCCTACATCCAAACAAAGTAAGTTGGTTAAGATTATCGCAAAAAACTTACATAAAGAATAATTTTCCGCATCCAGGGTATGACTCACTATTGCAGCCAATAATGGTACCCTTTTTCAGCAATCGAAATTGTTGAAAAATAAATACGGGTAACACTTAGAAAGAGACATAGGACTACAAGGACGCTTTCTCCCACGGACCGCGTTCTCTTCAAATAAGGTTTTATTTTCGATCAACCTTATTGCTTTTGTGATAGAGTCTTCTTTTAAATAAGAGACTTATACAAGTTCACATTCCAGTTTAGGTATCATTTCCTTGGTCAACTGTCAGTTTGTTTTTTTTTCGTGTATACAGTCTATGCCATTGAGATAGAAATGGAGATGCTGTTGTCAAGCTATACAATTTTTCATTATACATATATATGTAATTTAGGGTACAAAACCGTAATACATTATTTTGTCTCTTTTTTTCAACAGTACATTTGCATTTGGCAAAAGAGACAAATATATTTTTGTTACTGCGGAATTATGGTAACACTATTAAAATGAACTGACAGTTGTTGGCAGCGTGCCAACGCCGGCCATCTTAGGTTACAATTTCGTGGTAGTTGTGCTGTCAACGGGATACGTAACTTAACGAAAATTAATTTTTTTGATAATATACAAGACATTTTAAAGTGGATTTGTAGTGTACCGTGTGACAAAACTATTACTTAATATGCCTGCGTGCTGTATTGTTATGTGTGGTGCCAGAAACAACAGAAATCAAGCTCAATTGACGTTTCATAGGTTAGTTACCTCTTTTCTAGCTAAATCACCATTTATCATTCTAATTTTCAAACTAAAATGAACCATGATTACTTATTAGTCGTTAAATTACTAAATACACACTTATTTACACTATATAAGCACGTTTCTCTTTATTGTAAATGTTTATTTGTTTACGTAATTTGCTGACATATGTTAGGGTTGTCCAAAATTTTTTTTAACCGACTTCATAAAAAGGAGGTTTTCATTTCGAACTGTTATGTATGTAATATTTTCAAAAATGCCTTGTTTTCGGATATGTTAGTCTATATCAGCGTTTGAACAAATGTGCCGAATTGTATAAGTGTAGTATGTAAATATGTATGTATGTTTTTATGTTTGTGTTCGCATATCTCTGGAACTATTAGTCCGATTTCGGTATTCTTTTTTATATATTAGACATTGTTCAACTTAGTGAATACTGCAAGTTTCATCAAAATCGGTTCAGTAGTTTTTGAGATAGGGAATTTTAACTATTTCGCTTAAAATGAAGAAATAAATTATTTTAAATAAAAATAAAACAGCTTTCAAAGTCGGTGCCAATATGTTAGATGCGCAGGGTGTAGCGGGGACCAACATATGTACTTGGTTTAGCACCGATTTCAATTATCTATTAATGGGTGTGTTTTGAAGGCGGTTTTATTTTTATTTAAAATATTTTTTTTTAATTTGTCACTTTAAAGGAAGAAATATGATATTTTAAATAAAAATAATTTAATTATCTATCTACTCAATTATTTTGATAATAGATATTGATTTTATCTTTTGTTTATAGATTCAAACAGAAGAAGAACATATAATACATGTTTACCACATGCAAGAACATTGTGCAAGCGGCATGTTACGTGGGTAACAAATGTCTTGCCATGGCGCCTCCGCCGGGCCGGAACAAGTGGGTTAGACCAAAGAAGTGCTGGCTTGACGTTGTAAGATGACATGCGTGCCAACAAGCTCTTACCACAGGATGCTAAAGATCGTGCGAAATGAAGGAGAATGTGCAGGAAAGCGGACCCCGGGCTCCAACGCGAAAGCCGCGGATGCAACCGGGATAAACGCTGAGATGATGATGATGATGACGACGAGATACAAATGACGTCATAGATCACCTTTTAAAGGCGGGCGAACCCGCTTATGGAAGCTAGTAGTTTAATAGACGAATATATTTAAAAAATATAAATGTATTTTATTATTATTGCACCTTTTGCACTTAATAATGTCTATACAATATACTTAGATACTTTCAAACAAGGATCATAATTGAGAGGAGGGAGGGAGAGGACCCTTTTATCTAGTAACCCAATCAAAATAGACATTTGACTTAGCCAAAATTCAAACTTTCTTTATTGCAATAGATCGTGGAGTATAGCTACGGGGGAAACCACGTTATAAAAATGCGCCAAGTACACACATTTCCGCACCACTTATGAGTTAATCATAGGTGGTGCGGAAATGTGTGCATATTATGTAAAATATGAATTTTCTAATGCTGCTTCTCATCCCATGCAGACTGTAAAAACCGGTCGAGGGAATTGGCCAAGTTTAAGAATCATTTCATTAAGCGATGAGGTTAGCAACCCATCACTATTTTGATTCCATTTTCTATCTATGCCTATGCACCTACCAACGCGCTAAACGTGGCTTTTGTTCTTATAACCTCAAGCTCTGTCTACCCCGTAAGGGATAAAGACGTGAAGTTATGAATAAATGAATAAGTACTTTATCTAAGAAGCCGACAGAAAACGAGAGAATTAAAATAATTATATAACAGACAGACTATATTAAAAAATTATAATAATAAAAAATAATAATATATTAAAATCTTTGGAAACAAACAGTGACAGCCCTAGAAAGAGGCGGCCATATTATGTTCGAACAAATGTCAAACGATGGCACGTTTTTTCTGTAGGTATTTCACGTCTATATACTAGAAGTCTATGGTCTATGCAAGGAAGTTGAGAAAATCTATACCTAGTTTATAGTAGTTGTTTCCTGTTTTTTCCTTATATATTATGTAAGACAGTAAGAGTAACGCTAAAGTTCCATCTTTTAGTAGAATTATTGCTGAAGAAATAATTTTGATGGTCTATTTCATCAAACACATCAATTTTTATATTAAATAGTAAAAAAAAACAATTTATAATGGACAATGCAGATAGATGTGAACAGAACAAAAATGGGACAACACACAACACAAAAGCTTATATATAATCTTATGAAATCTTTTAACTTTATTTCAATTTCATTAATTACATGGCTAATATTTACATAATTTAAAAAGTAAAAAAAAAAATATGTACAAGTATTTAAAAGAGGAATTGAAAAAACTAGAGCGCATCAAAAAATTCATCCGCATCGCTGTCAACAGGAAACGTGCCCAAAAGACTGGCAGCATTGCCATTGCCACGCTGTATGGCGATGCTGATTCTTTGGTCAAAAAATAGCCCAGCCCTCTGGTCACGTGAAAAGTCGATCAAACGTTTGGCGATATCACCAAATAATTGGAGTGCACTCGGACCCCATGGCCCTAGTGTTTCAACCCCAAACGGCTCGAACATATAGGTTTCAATGAGATTGGAGTATTTCCGCCGTTTGAGGTTTTCCGCACTTGCAGCAGCCGCTGCGGCACAACTCACCGTATTTGGAAGATGGGATGGCGCAAGGGTGTTGACACACGTTGCATCCCATACCAAAGGCCTACCTACCTTCCAAGGCATTACAGTCATTCCGTCTGGTCTCTTCCCATCGTTTCGTGTCAAGCCGTGAGGTTCTAAAACAGCTGGCACGCCAGCTGTGACAAGAGCACGGCGGATAATATCATTAATGCTGGCGTGCCGTGCTATCCGACCTGCGCTTTTACTGCAGGATAAGCCATGGTGGTTATTATTTTTACAGTCAACACTGTCAATTTATGACAACCTAAAAGAGTAGTCTATGCTCAAGCTGTGGCCGGAAAAGGGCTTTCTTGACAGAGTTAAAGATAGTTGATTTAGTTTTTTAATGGTCTTTTAAGTTTTTTTTTTTTTACAGGAAAGCTAAGAGGAGTGTGACGCGCATTTTTTATTAGACTTTTAAAATTAGTTATAGTATTGTTTACTAAATAAAAACGCGTGATTTATTTAGTAAAAAGTGCATTCAGTGAATAATTCATAAAGAACATTGAAATATCGCAGCATAGTGGCCACATCATGAATTTGTATCAAATCTTCCTCGTAGACGGCTCACGCGGCCGTTTTTTCAAATGTCATTAGCGATATCCACCATTATTGTGAAATAAAATTTCCAAAGAATTTCTATAATTTGTTACACGTGTTATTGGCAAAATTGTGGTGTCTATTCCACAGAGGCCATGGATCAAGAGTTGAGGTTGAATCTCACCTTGAAAGACGAAGATTTTTTTTAATGGTTTATTGCTTCAAACCGTTTTAATTTTATCACACACACACCACGACATGAAAGTATATTTTTAAGAAGAACGGTAAAGGGCGATATTGTTCTACTAGCTTTCAGCCCGCGGCTTCGCCCGTGTGGAATTCGGTTATATCGCGTTTTTTAAGATTTCTCTCGGGAATAAAACTAATTAAATGGCGATTGATCAGTTTTTGACCGGAGATGAAAAATGAATAAATTACTAAAATGGCTATTTAAAAGTAAGGGTTGATCGTAGAATGGTGAAAATTTAGGATTGTATGTATTTTTGTATGTTGTATCATGAAAAAATAGAAACTAAAAATTTTGTCTAAAAAATAAAAAAAAAAATTAGGGGTGGACTACCCCTAACATTTAGAGGGATGAAAAATAGATGTTGGCCGATTCTCAGACCTGCTCAATACGCTGACAAAATTTCATGAGAATCGGTCAAGCCCTTTCGGAGGAGTATGGGAACAAAAATTGTGACACGAGAATTTTATATTATAAGATATTAAATCAGCGATGTATTTAAGATGTTAAATGGAAAAAAGGATTAGTGCTGGATTCATTGATAAAATATTAAACAGATACGATATATTCTAACAAACTGACAAAAAAAAATGTGCCGAACACAGCAGCAGCACACATGCATATTTTTATTCGTCATACATTGGTACAGTGTGAGTGAGATGGGGCGCAATCTAAAGCATAGAGAAGAAAAAGATAGCTAGTGTTTGTCGTTTGCGCTGTTAGTGTTTGTCGTTTGTTTTTACGAGTGTATCGAGAGTGACTAAAGCGAGATACAGGACTTACTTCCTTTTGTACGCTTCATTTTTAGTGCGCTAATGACATATCTACCTTAGTTTAATATTTTATCAATGGCTGGATTGATTAAAATCGCTTCGAAATTTAACCAATATTTGTCGTAAGAAGTATTTAAATGACAAAAATATGTTATTGTAGAATATACATAAGAGATAGATATAAATCGTCGCGGACTTTTCTGTAGACCTTTTCAATGTCTACAATATTTATTTATTTATTTTATTTAACGGCACATGGCCATCATCAGAAGAAATTGGCGCTATAAAAGTATCATCTGAGGAAGATGGCCATCATTAGAAGAGGTTAGCAGTACAAAAGTATCATCTGGGGAAGCTCCGTCTTTATTTAGCAAGGGATCTTTTGTAGGCGCAGGTTATCGGGCAAGGAGATAATCAATTATAACGATAAACTTTAAATCAAACTTTGATCACTCCAATTTTACAATAATTTTCCTAAGAAATAACGTTCCACTTGACACGAGCGCACATCTCAGTTCACCGTTGACTAGCTGTCACCTACCCTATAAATATAATGTACTCTGTGCTGTCACCAGTCACCGTTGTTTCTTCTTTTGTGCCAGTGTCGGGTGTTACGTTTAGGAATCACTATACGATTACATTACATTTCGTTCAGAAAATCGATTAATCAGATAACTTAAAACTATATCGCTATCAGACGGTGCTCAGCGCCGATATATTTATTTATTTAGGCAACCAACAGCGACACATAAAATTATATTTTACAAATATGAGTATTACTTCATATTATGGCCAATTATAGGTTTCCTAAATCGCCAACCCGTATTGAGTAAGTGTGGTGATTACGTTTAATCCTTCTCTGTATGAGTGGAGACCAGTGCCCAGCAGTGGGACGACAAAAAGGTTGATGATGATGATGATAGGTTTCCCTGTGTAATTGGAATGTATAATTTTAAAGCATGCGAACAGACTAATAACAAATACATAGTTACAATTAAAAATAATAAAACAATACAGAACGTTATACAATCATTAATAAAATATTAGACAGATATGATATGCTCTAACAAATTAGCCGAAATAAATGTGCCGATCGGAGCAGCAGTACACGCATGCAAATTTTTTATTCTGCGTACATTTCACACGTTGGTCCAGTGTGAGTGAGATGGGGCGCAATCTAAAGCATATAGAAGAAAAAAAACTAAAACCCAACTACGACAAAAAACGACGCTGAAAAAGTATAAAACAAGATTTTCAGAATACTGAACTGAACAAAGTTGCTAATGTAGTTGCAAGTAAATGGACACAGTAGACTCTACCAAGATGCCTTCGTTGTAAATTGACAATAATGTCCTACAATACTATTCCGAAGTATGCAATATTCACTATGTAGAGATAAATTTTCATGTTTGGAAAACCGCAGTCACACGTTATCAAAGTGCTACGGTAGGTAGGTATATGTAACGTGTGACTACGCCTTTCCAAACATGAAAATTTATCTCTACATAGTGAATATTGCATACTTCGGAATACATCAATTGTAGAGTCTACTGTGTCCATTTACTTGCAACTACATTAGCAACTTTGTTCAGTTCAGTATTCTGAAAATCTTGTTTTATACTTTTTCAGCGTCGTTTTTTGTCGTAGTTGGGTTTTAGTTTTTTTACTTTTTATTATTTGTACTATTTTGGTGTTAAAGTGTATTTGTGGCGCATAATATTAACAAAAGTTAAATTGACGAACTAAAAACTAGGTAGTTAACATACGACATCTCTTTTGACTTATGTATCGGCGTATAGTAATATGTAGAGATGTCCTATTTTACTATTTCGTAGCTTTTCGATCATAGCGCGTATAGCAACGGTTTCCGCGTATGAAGCTCCCGGTTTTTCGTAGTAGCGACGCACATTTGCGTCGATGGCACCGAATGGGTCATGAATTAGTAGATGAGGTCGTTAGTATAAATAGATTGGATGGTTTTCTAACGGTGGTAGGCCAAAACATCGGCTGCCGGCAGAAGTTACCACCCACGAGACGAAGTCTTGCCGCTAAGCGATTCGTCGTGTTCCAGCATGATGTCTGGTGAAGCTGTAGGGAGGACGCGTCTGACCAGTTGTGTTGCGTTGTGTGGCGAGTACGATGCGCCAAATATTGTTGTGTCGGGAGTTTGGTCGTGGAGAGTCTCCAGATCAGTCTCCCTCTGGCGCAGCATCGTTGGTCGAGTTGGTCTTGGGTTTAACATTGCATCATCTGGCTCAACTGCCGTCATCCTTGCTATTCCTAAGTTTTTTTACGTGAATAGGCTTAATAAATTTGTGCGCTTTACCATCAACGATTGCGTCACTGCTTACCATCAGGCGGGATTGCAGTCAAGCGCTAGTTTATAATTATTAAAAAAAACATATATAAAGAGGACCTGGGAAGATTTCTTAATCTATCTAATTCTGCTAACGATCGACTGTCATGTGGATTTTTAAGTAATTTATTATGATCCAATGCACTTATAAATAATCCCTCTATGGTTTTAACTCTACTGAGAGCGACATAGGCCTGTCCTTTACCAAACAATGACTTTCCTAGATCTGTAACTTTTTTATCTAGAGTACAACCTTGTAATTTATGTACAGTACAACCCCAAGAAAGAATCAGCGGGAGCATTTTACGCTGAATTTGCCCAGAACCCCTCAAGCCGTCAAATTCAGTGAGGCAAGGCTCGATTTTGATAAGTCCGTTAATATTTGCTTTTATGGATGCGTCGTCAAATTGTATGAGAACAGCGCTTGGCTGTTCTCCTGTTCCAACTGATCGCGCCGAAGAGCAGGCCATTCGAAGGCCTTCACCACTCCCATCGCTCCGTTTACAAACCCTGGTTTACATTCAAATTTCTACGAAGCATTACTAGGGATTATGTACAAACATAAAGTACTCGTGAAGCTCTTTCAGATGATACCAAATACGGTATATTTATTTTAATTTTGTATTAACATAGAACTTTTTGTCCGCTAGAGGGCGTAATACTAAATTTGGTGACAAGCTTTATAGCTCATAACCAACAGAATATCAAGGCCCTTCTAATGGTTCTGCAGTGGTCTTATTCTGATAAGTAGTAAAGAAGCTATCTATGAACGAAAAGATGTGAATTATATGCAATCAGCCCATGAATATATATTCAAAATGTTCAAGTAAAGCCCTTTCAAATGATACCAAACACGGCATATTTATCTTAACTTTTTTTTTTACTCTGTATAATTTGTCCGCTAGAGGGCGCCACATTAGATTTTGTGAAACTCCATATAGCCTATAACCAGCGGACAATTAAGACGCTTCTAATGATATGTCATTTATCGAATTCGAATAAGTAGTTTAGAAGTTACGAGGGAACAGATGAACACACATACATACATACATACATACATACATACATACATACATACATAGCCTGTCAAAATCATAACCCTCCTTTTGCTTTGCCGTAGTCGGGTAAAAAAGATGGCTAGTGTTTGTCATTTGCGCTGTTAATGTTTGTCGTTTGTTTTTACGAGTGTATCGAGAGTGACTAAGGCAAGAGATTAGAATTATAATCTTTTGTTCGCTTCAAATTGAATGCGCTAGTGACTTATCTATCTTAGTTTAATATTATATCAATGTATACAATACATGACATAGTTAACAATATAGGACAATTATGAAATTAAACTTAAAACAAATAAACCAGGACATTGACAGCAGAAGATACAATAGAAAGATGAAGAAGATTAGCTGTTTGTCATTTATCCCCGTCTACAGTTTCCACTATTAGTTTTTTGAAGGTCTGTTTACCACCCATAGTAAAATAAATCCACTTTTGAGAATAGGGATGTTTTCTGGGTAAAAAAATTGATTCTATAATTTTAGTCCGTCATTCAGATTATACAAAAATATTGGATACGTATTTTTTTTAAATAATTATTAACTAGTGCTTGATCGCGATCCCGCCTGATGGTAAGCAGTGATGCAATCGTTGATGGTAAAGCGCGCTAGTTTAATAAGCCCATTCACTCAAAAAACTGAGTGAATAGGAAGGAAGACGCCAGTTAAGCGAGGTGATGCAATGTTTTGCAATGATTAACCCAGAGGGAGATTGATCTGGAGACCCTCCACGACCAAACTCCTGACACAACAACATTTGGCGCATCGTACCCGGCACACATCGCAGCGCTATAATATATAAAGCGAACGCGCTAATCTTTCTTTATTTTTTTCATACGGACAAATCACACAGATTGAGCTAGCCCTAAAGTAAGTTCGAGACTTGTGTTATGGGATACTAACTCAACGATACTATATTTATAATGGATACATATATAGAAAAACATCCAAGACCCAGGATAAACAGGAATAGATCGTTTTCCATCATGACCTGGCCGGGGATCGAACCCGGGGCCTCCACGTCGCAGGCAGGTGTGTTGACCGCTGCGCCACGGAGGACGACATATTATTATACATAATATTAGTAAGGGTGTTAATAGGATAATCGAATTCAGTTTTACTAATTCAATTCAGTTTTCAGCGACGTGGAGGACGTCGCAGACAGGCGTGTTGACCGCTGTGCCACGGAGGACGACAAAAGTCGTCATATATTTTTAATCTCAGAAACTACACGTCCGATTTGAAAAAATCTTTTTACGTTGGATAGCCTGTTCATCCAGGAAGGCTGTTGGCTATTAATATAACATCACGCTGTGACCAATAGGAGCGGAGCATAACCAACTTCACGTGAACGAAGTCGCTGGCGGCCGCTAGTTGACGAATAAAAATGTGAACGGTGCTACGGCGTAGATGGTGCTACGTAATTCTTCGTAGCTGGCCTACGGCGGGCTACGAACTTGCGTTAGGTAGCGGTTTTGTGATCGGCATGTCTTTTTACCCGACTACGGCAAAGCAAAAGGAGGGTTATGATTTTGACAGGCTATGTATGTATGTATGTATGTATGTATGTATGTATGTATGTATGTATGTATGTATGTATGTATGTATGTATGTATGTATGTATGCATGTATGTATGTTCATCTGTTCCCTCGTAACTTCTAAACTACTTATCAGAATTCGACAAATGATATATCATTAGAAGCGTCTTAATTGTCCGCTGGTTATAGGCTATATGGGGTTTCACAAAATCTACTGTGGCGCCCTCTAACGGACAAAACATACAGAGTAAAAAAATAAAGTTAAGATAAATATGCCGTGTTTGGTATCATTTAAAAGCGCTTTACTTGTACATTTTGAATATATATATATTGCTAGCATTTGCGTGTGACTTTACCTGTATTCATGGGCTGGTTGCATATAATTCACATCTTTTCGTTCATAGCTTTTTTACTACTTATCAGAATAAGACCACTGCAGTACCATTAGAAGGGCCTTGATATTCTGTTAGTTATGAGCTATAAAGCTTGTCACCAAATTTAGTATTGCGCCCTCTAGCGGAAAAAAGTTCTATGTTAATATAAAATTAAAATAAATATACCGTGTTTGGTATCACGTGAAAGAGCTTCACGAGTGCTTTATGTTTGTACACAATTACAAGAATGCTTTAATGATGTTAAATATGAGCGATAAGAGTAAAGCGCGGATCACGGGAACTGTGAATCGCTAGCAATGTAGAGCAGTGTGAACATTAATAGAATATGTAATGCACTAATGAAAACGACATAAGCTGGGAGTAACTCCACGCGGTGAAGGCGGAAACAGTTTGATAACTGGCTAAATCTCCCATAATAAGGCCTCTGCACTATATGCCTTCGGGCTTATGTTGTTATATGTGCGTGTAGATGTAATATGTCAAGTACCTAGTTTTTAGTTCATCAGTTTAACTTTTGTTAATAATATGCGCCACAAATACACTTTAACACCAAAATAGTACAAATAAAAAAAAGTTAAAAAACTAAAACACTACGACAAAAAACGACACTGAAAAAGTATAAAACAAGATTTTCAGAATACTGAACTGAACAAAGTTGCTAATGTAGTTGCAAGTAAATGGACACAGTAGTAATGTGTCAATTTACATAAAAGAAACAAAGAGATAAATTTTCATGTTTGGAAAGGCGTAGTCACACGTTGTCAAAGTGCTACGGTAGGTAGCTATATGTAACGTGTGACTACGCCTTCTAAACATGAAAATTTATCTCTACATAGTGAATATTGCATACTTCAGAATAGTATTGTATGACATTACTACTGTGTCCATTTACTTGCAACTACATTAGCAACTTTGTTCAGTTCAGTATTCTGAAAATCTTGTTTTATACTTTTTTAGCGTCGTTTTTTGTCGTAGTTGGGTTTTAGTTTTTTAACTTTTTTTTTTCCATGGAGGCCTGTAGGACGCAACGTTTCGAGTATTGCGTCATCCTATTTACCTGGCTTGGTGTGATATGCTAGCGTCGCTGTTGTGGAAATGTTTTTTTTTATCTATATATATCCATACTAATATTATAAATGCGAAAGTATGTCTGTCTGTCTGTCCGGCTTTCACGCCATAACTACTGAACCGATTGTAACGAAATTTGGTACACAGATAGTATAGAGCCTGAGAAAGGACATAGGCTATAAAACATCCCGCTATGGGCAATAGGAGCAGAGCAGGAACAGAAATAAAGGCGAAAACGGGAGCAAACGCGGACGTACATATTGCTCCCATTATTTTAACAGACGCTTATTTTATATCAACTAAGCTCTTTCGGTTCGAAATTTACGCGGGTGAAACCGCGGGGCACAGCTAATATAGAGCTGAAGAGTTTGTTTGTTTGTTTGAACGGGCTAATCTCAGTAACTACTGGTCCTATTTGAAAAATTCTTTTTGCGTTGGATAGCCCCTTAATCCAGGAAGGCTTTAGGCTGTATACCATCACGCTGCGACCGATAGGAGCGGAGTATATCGAAACCTATGCGGGTACAACCGCGTGGCGCAGCTAGTAAATTATAAACTGGCGCTTGACCGCAATCCCACCTGATGGTAAGCAGTGATGCGATCGTTGATGGTAAAGCGCGCTAGTTTATTAAGAGCTTATTCACTCTAGCCTTGACGACACTCAAATTGTAGTGTGACGGAAACACCGCCGCTGGCAAATTGTTTCAGTCCCTCGATGTACGCGGTATAAAAGAAGAAGCGAAACGTCTTCATCCAGATCGTAGTGGTGAAATGAAATTGTTTATTAAGCAAGTAGGATCACTGATCACTTTTACACGTCATATTTTTTTAAACTAGATGGAGCCGGCATTTCCTAACTGACTATACCTCTGAGAAGAAAAAGCCGAAACAAACTCAGGGATCATCGTCTTTTTTCTAGTCCAGACACTAAAAAAGAAAATGTTTACAATAAAAACAATGTTTAAAATGTCATAATTGTAGCATATGCATACCTATTGCTTAATAACAATGCTTAGCAGAGCGCGCCGCTCCGTGATTGTGAGTAGGGATTGTGTAACGGAGCTTCGCCTCCGCTTCCGTTACTGCGGAAGTTCCGAAAGAAATCGTATCTTCGCTTCCGCCTCCGCATAATTTTTGCGGAGTTATAACGGAGGTTTATTTACGTATTTATAAAATAAATAAAGCGCAAGCTGCGATAATCGACAACCGTCCGGCCGCGTATGAGCGCGAAATGTTCAAGAATCAACTAGTGCGATGCGGGAATGCGGCAAACACATTTTTTTCTCCTTAATTTTCATTACAAGAAGGTAATATTTTTTTACCAAGTATACTACTATTAATGTACGTATTTAAAATAAAAAGTTTTGTTTTAATTAACCATAAATTTCAATTTTTTCTATATGTACTTTCACCTCCGCCTCCGTTAACCTCCGCATACGCGAGGTGAGACTCGTCGCCCCCGCATCCGCCTCCACCTCCGCTAACAAGCCTCCGTTACAACCCTAATTGTGAGAGACCCATGGGCCCACCTAGCGAGGGGCAGCTGCCTCCCCCCCCCCCCCTCCCCTGAAACCTCTCAGAACATGTATAAACTCCTCTAATTACTAAACAAAATATAAACGAGGACTTGAAAATTGGGCTTAGAAATGCTAATGAAATAATATAATAGAGATGTTTCCTGGGTAAAAAAAAATGATTCTATTTAGTCCGTCATTCAGATTATAGAAAAATATTGGATACGTATATTTTGTTTCATCAAATCAATAAAAATTGACAAATATAAAAGGCATCAAAGATCAGGAGTGGTGGCTGGTGATGTCACTGCTCGCTAAAAAGTGTAGCGTGCAGTGACGTCACACGAGTTTTCAACGCACTGTGTCGTCTTCATTTTTAGTTTATATGAAAAAAGAAAAAAAACGTGTCAAGTATTTTTTGGAAATCTGACTGACGGACTAATTAGTTATTTTTAGTCAACTACCCTATTATACTCAACACGCACTAACTATGGCAAAAAAGTGTAATGTACGAAGGTGCATTATTGTACAATAAATTACAATAATAAAAATTAAATACGCAAAGTCATGTAAATTGCCACGTATGTGAGCTGTCACGCCCCTTTATACCCGGGGCTTTTATAAATAATAAGTTTTTTTTTTAAATTATTATAAACTAGTGCTTGACTGCAATCCCACCTGATGGTAAGCAGTGATGCAATCGTTGATGGTAAAGCGCTCTAGTTTATTATTAAGAGCCTATTCACTCAAAAAAACTAAGTGAATAGGAAGGCAGACGACAGTTGTGCGAGGTGATGCAATGTTTAACCCAGAGGGAGATTGATGTGGAGATCCTCCACGACCAAACTCCCGACACAACAACATTTGACGCATCGTACCCGCCACACATCGCAACACAACTGCTCAGACCCGTCCTCCGTACGGTTTTTACTTATTTATATTTCCATTTTAATAACATAATTTTTTTGGTTTTGCTTTTCTGGTATTTTGGCGTGGCTAGCTGGTATATCCTTACTAATATTATAAACTAGCGGCCGCCAGCGACTTCGTTCGCGTGGAGTTAGTTATGCTCCGCTCCTATTGGTCGCAGCGTGATGGTATATAACCTAAAGCCTTCCTGGATTATTGGGCTATCCAACGCCAAAAGAATTTTTCAAATCGGGCCTGTAGTTCCTGAGATTAGCGCGTTAAAACAAACAAACAAACTTTTCAGCTTTATTTATATTAGTATAGATGGGAAAGTGAATTTGTTTGTTTGTTTGTTCCGCTTTCACGCCGTAACTACTGAACCGATTGCTTTGAAATTTTGTAGACGTAAAGTTAGAAGTAAGGATTAAATAATATGATACTATTAATCACGACAAAATTTGATGTTCCCGAGGGAAATCTAAAGAACGCGATATAACCGAATTTCATGCAGACGAAGCCGCGGGCGGAAAGCTAGTGGTAAATAATTTCATTGTTGTTGTATTTTCTTGTTTTCATTCCTATATATAGTATTGTATAAAATCATGTGTTTTTTTTTTTAATGAACAGACAGCTGTGTCTCTGGGGAGTTTGTTCCGCTACTTCCACTTCCTAACGGATTCGCTGGGAAGAAGTGGAGGTACAAACTCCCCAGCAGCACAGCTGGGGAGTTCGTAATCCCAGTCCCATCCGAAGCTTTTCAGCTTTGGAATCTGAGGTCAGCTTTACCAGTCCAACTGCTGATATGGCTAAACTTTAATATTTTCCGTAAAGCGACTGCCGTCTGACTTCCACACATTCTTCAGACTTCTAAACATTTATATCAATAAAAACACAAATAAACAACTTAGGTATTAATAACTACATATACATATATATAAAAAACAATAACAATTATAATATATTGTATGAAGAAACTCGCGCCGATTTGCTTTCTCCCTCTTTCACTATCTGTCCTTGTTTAACATGGATCTTGGTGACTGACTAGGGGTGGAATGGAGGCGGTATATTATATTAAAAATGGTCTCTCTTTAAGCTAAAAACTGAATTGAATTAGTAAAACTGAATTCGATTATCCTATTAACACCCTTAGTAATATTATGTATAATAATATGTCGTCCTCCGTGGCGCAGCGGTCAACACACCTGCCTGCGACGTGGAGGCCCCGGGTTCCATCTCCGGCCAGGTCATGATGGAAAACGATCTTTTCCTGATTGGCCTGGGTCTTGGATATTTATCTATATATGTATCTATTATAAATATAGTATCGTTGAGTTAGTACCCCATAACACAAATTTCGAACTTACTTTGGGGCTAGCTCAATCTGTGTGATTTGTCCGTACATATTTATTTATTTATTATAAATCGGAAATTGAGTTCGTTTGTTCCTCTTTCACGCCGTAACTACTGTACCGATTGCTTTGAAATTTTGCAGACGTAAATTTAAAAGTCCCGATTAAATAATAGGGTACTTTTTATCGAGGAAAAAATTGTTACTCCCGAGGGAAAACATAACTATTGTTAACTTCTTACCAGTTCGGTGATATATGGTACTGTTTGTCGTTTAAAACAAGGTATAACATCAGCTGCCGGCAGAAGTTACCACCCGCCAGACAAAGTCTTGCCGCCAAGTGATTCGTCGTGATCGGCATAATATCTGGTGAAGCCGTACGGAGGACGGGTCTGAGCAGTTGTGTTGCGTTGTGTGAAGGGTACAATGCGCCAAATGTTGTTGTGTCGGGAGTTTAGTCGTGGAGAGTCTCCAGATCAATCTCCCCCTAGCGCAGCGTCGTTTGATCGTGTTGGTCTTGGGTTTAACATTGCATAACCTCACTGCCGCCATCCTTCCTATTCCTAAGTTTTTTAAGTGGCTTAATACACTAGTGCGCTTTACCAACAACGATTGCATCACTGCTTACCATCAGGCGGGATAGCAGTCAAGCACTAGTTTATAATTATTAAAAAAAAGCTAAATCATACGATAAATTAATCCCCAAAAAGGAGGGACCTAAAAAGTGCGATATAATCGAATTCCACGCGGGCGAAACCGCGGGCGGAAAGCTAGTTAAAAATAATTTTATTTAATTTCAAAATCGAATTCAAAGTCAAAATCAGTTTTATTTGTGCCAAGGTAGTAAATACACTTCTTAAATTCAAGTTCAAAAAGCGTACAAATATTATAATATATAGTGGTATACAAAGTATAAACTATACATAAACATAACATCATCATCATCATTACAGTCGAAAGACGGCCACGGACATAGGCCTCCCCAAGGATCTCCACGACGACCGGTTCAGAACCGCCCGCATTCAGCGGTTACCCGCGACCTTCACCAAGTCGTCGGACCACGGAAAAAAAATTGAGTCTCAGTTCTAAGTATGGGGAGCCCCCAATATTTATTATTATTTTTTTATTTTTGCATCAAAATCTTAATGCGGTTCTCAGAATACATCTACCTACCAAGTTTCAACAGTATTATAGCTCTTATAGTTTCGGAAAAAAATGGCTGTGACATACGGACGGACAGACGGACAGACAGACATGACGAATCTATAAGGGTTCCGTTTTTGCCATTTGGCTACGGAACCCTAAAACCCAGTCAACTAAATAAATAAGTCTTTCATTAATTAGGGTTCCGTTCTATGGATAGGTCTTAAAAAATGATATCGAGGTTTCTAAAATATTTTTTTTCTAAACTGAATAGTTTTCGTGACAGACGCATCCAAAGTGGAAAAAAGTTGCTCCCCACCCCCTCTAACTTCTAAAATAAGAAAATAAAAAATCTAAAAAAAACATAAATGATGTACATTACTATAAAAACTACCAACGAAAATTGTTTTGAACGAGATCTAGTAAGTAGTTTGTTTTTAAATACCTCGTAAATCGTAAACCGCTTATTACCGCGTAATCTTTCATACAAATGACTTAAATCCTTTAATTTCATAAATCAATGATACGGGACCGTTTGTGCGTGAATCCGACACGCACTTGGCTGGGTTTTTTTAATTCGCCGGCACGTTTAGCGAAGTGGTTAAGTTATTGTCGGTAGCGCAGCGTGTCGCGGGTTTGATTCCCGCACGGAACAAATATTAGTATAACCTATAAGTAGTTGTTCCGGGTCTGGATGTTTGTGTTTATATGTTTGTAAACACACCCACGATACACGAGAAATTCCTAGTGTGAGGCCACGTTTAAAAAAAATGTCATTGAGATATTCATCAGTCGTATAATAACCACCATCAGGCGTATAGTAACCATTTAATAATTATTTTATCATCATCATCCCAGCGTTAATCCCAGTCGCATCCGAAGCCTTTTTCAGCTTTGGAGTCTGGGCTCCGCTTTTACCAGTCCAACTGCTGATATGGCTAAACTTCGACATTTTCCGTGAAGCGACTGCCGTCTGACCTCCACAACCCGAAGGCGACATCGAAGCATTGCAGTTACACCAATTGTTGGACTTTTTGAGGGCTCCAACAACCCGTAACGACTGCCTCTAGATGTTCGTATGGCAACCGGGACCAACGGCTTAACGTGCTTTCCGAGGCACGACCAGACCAGTGCAAATATTCATATTCATGCATACAAATACTTGCACTGTGCGGGGATCGAACCCGCGCCACCTTGCGCAGCGGCCGCGTCTGCTACCGCTACGCCACGGAGGCTGTCAATTAATAATTATTTTATATTTTTTTTAAATTGTTTAACATTCAAATTTTAATGCCATCTAATAATTTATTACGTATATGCACGATACCATACCTAGAGTGCGTATTCCAGAACGAAACTCAAGCATTGGTCTCTGCTTAAGCACGACTTAAAACTAGTTTCAACCAATCAAATGACTTGAAACGAGACTTAACTAGAGTGTGTTTTGAGTGACGTTCTGTAATACGGACCTAAAACACTTTTTTTTTTACTAAGACCATCTTACTAAGCTGGTTTCTTAAAGAGATTGCATATTGGCTACGAATCGTATCATCGCTCTTAGCGATAAGACCGCCCATTGTGTCACCCTTTGTAATATTTTTTACTTATGTTCTGTAATCTATATGGTGTACATAATAAACAGTCTTCTATTCTATTCTACCACCGTTTTTCATTTCAATTCATATACGCTCAACTAAAATGTCATATCCAAAAGCTTAACCAAAATACACCGCTCCTTGGTTGAAAATATCGAACCTCCAGCGCTCCAGTAGGAGCCGGGAAGCGCTCGGGGAGGGACGCGCGTTCCGTTTCGCGAAAAATCCTGAAAAAAATCATAAAAAAAACTGTATTAAACACTAGAATTGTGTTAAAATATATGATAAAGTTACATCGAAGTGTGAACTAGTATTTTTCTGTGTGTTTGAGTGAGTGCTTTTGGAGGATTTAGCGGAAATATTCACCAAGATGGCTGTGTGTTTTCAGAGCTGAAGGCATAGGAAATTTCGCTGGATTTTTGGGGTGTTGTCTTCTTAAATACTGGTGAGTGTATTTGGTACAGCTTTCTACCAAAAACAGTGTGTGCAAAAGTGTTATTTTTAATGTTAAACGCTGGTTTTTATTGTGTTACGTAGGACCGACAATGTGGTTGCTGAAAAGCAGGCTGAACGCAATTTCCTTGGTTCAGCGCATGTCTGGGCTTATAAAAAAGGAAACGCGTGTTATCTTTGGAATTAAAAAGCTTGGAAACGTGAAATTTTGTGCGTGAGTTACTAATTAGATAAAGGATATTATTTTCCAAATATCTACCTCTACCAATACTTCTTTCTCCTTTCGTCTGACCACAGAGTATAAAATAGATATTTGCATATTTAATGCTCAATATTTTACTATGATCTATATAATAGATATTTGCAAGAAAATTTATTGAAAAAAAAAAAAAAGAGAATATAGAGAATATTTTACTATGTTCATAGAGTAGAGAAAAGATAATATAAGTATTTGCAAAGAAATTTGTTGAAAAAAAAAAAAACATTACATTCTTAATGTATTATCTGTATACTGTATCTGTTTTTTTTTTTCACAAATTATAAACTAGTGCCTGACCGCAATCCCGCCTGATGGAAAGCAGTGATGCCGTCGTTGATGGTAAAGGGCGCTAGTTTATTAAGAGCCTATGAAGACACTCAAATTGTAGTCCGACGGAAACACCGCCGCTGGAAAATTGTTACAATCCCTCGATGTACGCGGTATAAAAGAGGAGGCGAAACGCTTCGTCCGGATCGTTGTGGTGTTAACATAAAGCATATTTCATATGCTATGAATGAAGTGATTAATAAGGTAGTAACAGTTGCGTGGATCGATCGAACACGTTAAGCTATGCTGGCCGAGGATCGTTTGTGGATCGGGGACCTTTAGATATCAAAATCCCTTCGTGACTCGAAGAGTATGCTAAGTAAGTAGTTGGTGTTGGTAGAATCTGACTTATTTGTAGAACATAAGGGTCTACTTGAAGGTATTACATTCTCACCTATAGTTGAGCCAAATTCGTTAAAGAATAGAGATAAATAAACCGTTGCTAGGCAACGAGTAGTTTACGCCTAAAAGACAGATGTTAACAACCTTTTCTACATAGATGATTTTCATAAAAGTAATAATCCTACTTCCTACTAATCTAAACAGTTTATTTATGTTTAGATATTTATGATTTGCATAGAACGCTTAACCTATTTGAATGAAATATGACATACATGTAAGCTAATTTCCTAATAGGTTACATTTTTTGATATTACATGACATATTACTGATATTACAATGCATGTGTTATGTAGTTGATATAAAAGTAATTAAAATACGCTAAATTGTATTGACAAATGTCTCAATTTTATTCATTGGTTGAATTCCACAAAATGTGTTTAACATCTGGATTTCATCCATCTTTCTTTTTTTGTAGGGCTATCACGTAAAATTAATGTCGACTTTTTAATGGTCTTTCGAAATACCAAGTTATTATGCATGTTCTTTTAGTGATTCTATTGAAATATGCTGCAATAGGAATTGTTAATAAATAATTAGCATGTAAAAGACGATAATCATGTAAATAACAGGAGATTTGTAAAAAGTGAGTTGTGATAACCCTAAATTGGTTTGTTTACCTCTATTCTTTATGGAGCTTGGCGGTATATCTATCATCATCATCATTAATCCCAGTCGCATCCGAAGCTTTTTCAGCTTTGGAGTCTGGGGTCCGCTTTGCCAGTCTAACTGCTGATTATGGCTAAACTTCGACATTTGCAGTGAAGCGACTGCCGTCTGACCTCCACAACCCGAAGGAGATATCGAAGCATTGCAGCTAGACCGATTGTTGGACTTTTGAGGGCTCCAACAACCCGTAACGACTGCCACTAGATGTTCGTATGGCAACCGGGACCAACGGCTTAACGTGCTTTCGGAGGCACGACCAGACCAGTGCAAATATTCATATTCATGCATACAAATATTTGCACTGTGCGGGGATCGAACCCGCGCCTCCTTGCGCAGCGGCCGCGTTCACTACCGCTACGACACGGAGGCTGTCGCTATGTGCTATATCTATACTAATATATATAAAGCTGAAGAGTTTTTTTCCTGATGGCTGGTGAATAAAAATGTAGGAAATATGTTTTCGTGTTTCTGTTTTATTCAGCGAAACTTAACCTAACAATATGACAACTAAAACATGACAACGAATAAAAAATACAAAAAAAAGAATAATAGAAAAATATAAACAACAAGAAGGTCTTTTCATCAGGAAGGTACTTTGCATCGATCTCGATCGTGCACAAGTTTGTTTGTATGTTTGTTTGTTTGTTCGCGCTAATCTCAGGAACTACGGGTCCGATTTGAAGAATTCTTTTTGCGTTGGATAGCCCATTAATCCAGGCAGGCTTTAGGCTATATAACATCACGCTGCGACCAATAGGAGCGGAGCATAACTAACTCCACGCGAACGAAGTCGCTGGCGGCAGCTAGTTTTTAATAATAGGACTACAGGTAATATTTACAAACTTATAAAACTAAAAAAATTAATGAAATCCTTACTTGTATTATAAACTAGCTTTCCGCCCCCGGCTTCGCCCGCGTGGAGTTCGGTTATATCGCGCTTTTTAGATTTCCCTCGGAAACATCATTTTTTCCGGGATAAAAGGTAGCCTATGTTCTTTCTCAGGGTCTAATGATTGTCTGTACCAAATTTCATCAAAATCGGTTGAGGGGTTTAGGCGGGAAAGCGTAACAGATAGACAGAGTTACTTTCCCATTTATAATATTAGTATGGATTATAAAGGCTGTATCTGACATCGACGCACAAACGAGTACCATGAATCCAGTACATGATTCTGAATCCCCCAATGGTGGAATTTATAAAAAAAAAAATGCAGTTTTTATCACTTTAGTTAGACCATTCATGATTGCTATACTTTTAATAACCCAATAATATTTTAAAGTAAAAACTAGTTACTTCACGAATTACACAAAAAAAAAACAATTTAAACAAAACGCGAAAAACTATCCTATCAGCTGATTAAATAGAGTTCAAATCAGGGGTCAACGTCATATCAATAAACACCCGCGGCGGCACGCTTGCAACGTTCAAAGGCTGAGCCGACAATTTTTTTAAACACTGTGATTTCTGAAACGGCTCATTAACGACATAAATGACTATCATAGTTTTATTAGTGGCATGCGGTCTAGTCTTTTCGTTTGACAGCCTCCGTGGCGTAGCGGTAGCGAACGCGACCGTTGCCCAAGGAGGCGCGGGTTCAATCCCAGCACAGTGCAAGTATTTGTATGCATGAATATGAATATTTGCACTGGGCTGGTCGTGCCTCGGAAAGCGCGATAATTAATCCGTTGGTCCCGGTTGCCATACGAACATCTAGTGGCAGTCGTTACGGGTTGTTGGAGCCCTCAAAAGTCTAACAATTGGTTTAACTGCAATGCTTAGATATCGCCTTCGGGTTGTGGAGGTCAGACGGCAGTCGCTTCACGGAAAATATCGAAGTTTAATCAAAATCAGCAGTTAGACTGGTAAAGCGGACCCCAGACTCCAAAGCTGAAAAGCTACGGATGCGACTGGGATTAACGCTGAGATGATGATGATGATGATGGTCTAGTCTTTTCGCGAAGTTTGCGTTAAGTGATTTTTTTGCCGTTCCTAAAGATAATAGTATGGAACCCTTCGTGCGCGAGTCAACTCACACTTGGCCGGTTTTTGTTTATAATAATTAAGTATTTTATAAATAAATATAACTCTTTAATACAACCCTATTTTTACTTTCTACGAAAGTAAAAAGTAGTTTTAGTTTGTTCAGAATAAGCAACTGAATAGAGTCCCATCATTTTTACACCATGTTATATTTTTTACACCATGTTATATTTTTTACACCATGTTATATTTTTTTTAACACCCTTGCTCGTAAAGCTGATGTAATTCCACCGGTTTTAAATATGTAAAGTGGGCCATAACAAACGCGTGTGTTATCAGAGCAAATAGTTAAGTTATAGTCCATACAAATTCCATAACAGCATTATTTTCCATTTCAAGTAAATATGGAACTGATCGCCGCCGCACGACTCGCGCTGCGCGCTGTTCCATATTTGAAATGGCAAATAATAATACTAATGGCGGGAAAGCAACAGTATGCATTTACAAATTGAGTTTATTTAAAATGAACAAAATATAAAATATTTTTTTTTCTGTTTCCTCGCAAGTGTGTTAAAAAACGTCGTACGATATACGTGCGTATTGGTTATAACATGCTCGGCTCAATTACACCCTCGCCTTCGGCTCGGGCTGAAATTCCGCCTCGCATGTCATAACCATCATTACGCACTAATATCGTAATGTACTATTACACCATGTTATATTTTTTACACCATGTTATATTTTTTACACCATGTTATATTTTTTCCCAAATACATTTAGAAATGGTTGCAGTGTGGTGTGCGCTAAACACAGCTGACGGTAGATCATAGTACTAGCGCCGTAAGTCCCCCCGCGCCGCGCCGCTGTAGGCGCGGGCGGGCGAGCCGTGCGTTGACCATATTTTTGTTGGGACAGCCAAGTACGATAACAAGCTCATAACTTTGTGGTTTTTCATGATATCGTTTTGAAATTTTGTACATAGATTCTTTACTTATACTACACACTACACAGGTGACTTACAGGTATTTAGGGTTTCGCATAAACAAGATATAACATTTTATATATAAAAAAAATATGTTTTAACAAAAGTTTTTTTTTTGTAGTGTTTATTTTTAATTATTTTAAACTAGTGCTTGACTGCAATCCCGCCTGATGTTAAGCAGTGATGCAATCGTTGATGGTAAAGCGCACTAGTTTATTAAGCCTATTCACTTAAAAAACTTAGGATTAGGAAGGATGACGGCAGTTGAGCGTGGTGATGCAATGTTAAACCCAAGACCAACACGATCAAACGATGCTGCGCTAGAGGGAGATTGATCTGTAGACTCTCCACGACCAAACTCCCGACACAACAACATTTGGCGCATCGTACCCGGCACACATCGCAACTCAACTGCTCAGACCCGTCCTCCGTACGGCCAAAAAGGCGGCGTACGGCGTGGTGTAAAAATGAAGGGACTTTGTGCCAATTTCAAGTAAAATAAAAATCTTCAAAAGTTTTTTTTTCTTTCTTTTTGGCTTCGCACGGTTTGTGCATTTAGCCAATGTCACGTAATGAATTATTCATGTCGAAAAAACAAGCCGCGTGAACCGTCTTACGAGGGAGGTTAGAGGCAAAGTCATGATGTGGCCACTATGCTGCGATATTTCACTGTTCTTTATGAATTATTTACTGCATATATCACGCACTTTTATTTAGTAAACAACACTATAAATAATTTTAAAAGTCCAATGAAAAATTAGAGTGACACTCCGCTTGATTTTCCCGACAAAATTCCCAAAAAAGTTTTATTATTAAACAATTTTTGTTTCTCCCTTTTAAATATGACTCCACCACTGTTAGACCAAGCAAATCCCTCTTCTCTGATATAATGCCACAAAAGGTTTGATCCCCTTAGGCCTCTGGGGAGGGTGTTTTCCGAGCAAATTGCATTGGAGATCGATGATCTGAAATCAAATAGGGTTTCTTAGAAAGCTTTAGTTTATTTATAGATTTTTTATAAGCATTTGATCAATGTTATCAAATCATACCTACGGATTTTGGTATGGATTTGAGTTGTTTTTTTTAGTATGGTAAGCAGTGATGAAATCGTTGATGGTAAAGCTAGCTAGTTTCTAGTCTAGCCTTGAAGACACTCAAATTGTAGTCCGACGGAAACACCCCCGCTGGCAAATTGTTCTAGTCCCAACAGATAATAACAATGATTCCCGCAGCAACAATGATTACGTCGGTAACTCTCGTTCTTCTGCAGATCTCCTCATTCCAGATTCGATCGCGCAGTGAAACCCCAAGCATAGCCCTCTCCATTGCCTTTGAGTGACCTTGAGTCTTCTTATAAGGCCCATTGTTAGCGACCACGTCTCAATTCCATACGTCATCACTGGCAACACACACTGGTCGAAGACTTTTGTCTAGAGACACTGCGGTATTTCGGACGAGAAGATTTTACGTAGCTGCCCGAAAGCAGCCCAGCCGAGTTGGATTCGACGATTGACCTCTTTCTCGAAGTTGGACCTTCCTAACTGGACGACCCGTAACGACTGTTAAATATCTTCTATCTAGCTTTACTAGTCGCTAGGCTTACATGTTTTCCGAGTCACGGAGGAGTCTCGGTTTGTAAAGATGGTCACCCATCCCGAGAGTGACCGCGGCAAGCATAGCTTAACCCGATCAATCGACCCGTAAGGCTGTTTTCTATAGCCACGAACCCCTCAAAAAATAATCCTTTATAAAATATCGCAGCTCCGCCGATTGAGGAGAATATCTGAAATATGTTATCATTAAAAAACGATTAAATTATCATTTGGTACCTTTAACGTCTTCAGACAGGTTTAATGAGAGCTCTCGATAATGGATTACGTCGTGTTCTTGAGGTGAAAGTGCCAGGGGAGTCTACAAAATAAAAAAAAAATCCAAAAGCATAAAATATTTTTCAGTCTTTTCGGAGTAATTTTTCATTTCATATTGTTTTTTTTGGAAGTCGTTTTTTATTTTTTTCTCTCTTTTGAGGTTATTCAAATTTAAATTTTTTATTTTGGATAAGTAAATAATTTGAATCCATACTAATATTATAAATGCGAAAGTAACTCTGTCCGTCTGTCTGTCTGTTACGCTTTCCCGCTTAAACCTCTCAACCGATTTGTTGAAATTTGGCACGGACAATCTTTAGACCCTGAGAAAGGACATAGCCTACCTTTTGATATTCCCGAGGGAAATCTAAAAGCGCGATATAACCGAATTCCACGCGGGCGAAGCCGCGGGCGGAAAGCTAGTAAGTAATAAAATTGTAACATGTTGGCCCGCAGGTTCGCGCGATGTACGAAGCCGGTTAAAGTTACGCTTTTTAAAGCTTAGGTACTGTCAATCCTTCTACACGTGCAGCCTGTTGGTTAACTTCACTCAGCGGACATACAGCCACCTACGTATTCAATATAATAATCAGGGTTCGAAAATATCCGATATTTATAATAAATATCAAAATATCGGATATTTATGATATATATCCGATATATATCCAAAATCGGATATATGTATATCCGATATTTATATCCATTTTTTAAGACTGTCATTTTATTATCTTATTACTACCTATACGATTTCCACAGGTGCATGACAGTTTATTATTATGAATTTATTAAAATATGTTGTTTTTATGTTGTTTATTTTGTTAAAAATAAACATAAAATCTTATAGTTCACAAAAATCAACTAAAAATAACCATCTTTTTCTGAGAAAACAAAGTCTATAAATATTAGGGAAACAAAATTAAAATATCTTAAAAATCCTAATAGGTATTTGTACTCAGTCGAGTTATAATCAAATAAAAAATTATTCTTTTTCTAGTCAGCTAGAACTGTCAAATCGCCTGTTGACATTCCTAAAGGATACTTACTTCATCTTCATCAACTACACTTCACTCTTATGGAGTAGGTATGTTTACAGATGATAAAATTGAAAATTATTTTGGCTCTTTTACGTTGCACTATTATTGAATGCAGTAGGTACCTACTTGGTAAATTCGAAGTTTTACGGTCTGAAGACAGAAAAAACGACGAATATGCCAGCAGCGCATCGGTAAAAGTACTTATATGCAACATACCATAAATTTTGATATATATCACAAAAAATGGTTTGATATAATATATCAGATATACAATATGTAAAGAAAACCCTGTCCGATTCGTGAAGGTATTGTTAGGTAGCGATAACTGATTCTACTAATGCTTACAAAGTCGGGCTAAACTTAAAAAAAAATACCCCTAAAAAAATAAATATTATTTCGCAAAAAGAGGTAACTTAAAACATGTGCAGTATGCCATACAGGCGCGGGCGAAGAGGGGCAGGGCACGCGGCACGCGGCCGCATCGCTATTCGCTCAGAATTATACCGTCAAAAATAATCTTGTCACTTTTTAAAAATTACCAAATTTTGGGGAAGTTGGAATTAATTCGTGGGAAAAAGAGGTTATTTCAAAATTCACTAGTATTGTTACTATGATGATTATGTATGTAAAATTTCATATTTTATTTGGTCATGTGTTTACCTAACATTTATTATCCTTACGGGTCGGACAGGGTTTTCTTAACATATTGTATATCGGATATATATCATGATATATATCAATTGATATATATATCCTTCGAACCCTGATAATAACGCACTGAGGGTGCTGTTGGGGCTGCCGTGGCATTGTAGTGCGTCAGGGATGTTTGCGGATAGTAGTAGTTTGGTGTTTGCGGTTTTACCGCTATTATTAGGAGTAGATGCGCATCCCTGATGACGTGTGTTCGCCGCAGTAACAACAGTATTCTCAGTGTGTTCGCGGATCGGTGAGATTCTCCCATGTAGCAGAGGTGGATGCAGCTCCACGCTAAGTTTTAATTTAATTTTATGTTAAACTAGCTTTCCGCCCGCGTGGACTTCGGTTATATCGCGCTTTTTAGATTTCCCTCGGAAACATCAAATTTTTCCGGGATAAAAGGTAGCCTATGTTCTTTCTCAGGGTCTAAAGATTGTGCCAAATTTCATCAAAATCGGTTAAGAAGTTTAAGCGGGAAAGCGTAACAGACAGACAGACAGAGTTACTTTCGCATTTATAATATTAGTCTGGATTGAACACGTATTTTTTATATTTTCTTTCATTCAAATACTTAGGAAGATATATTGATTTGAAATGTCGCATGACGTCACGCCGTGATACAAAATATACCACGGCGTGACGTAATTAGTCCCCAGTCCGTAACTGTAATACGCTATATCTCAGTAGTTTTTGGTAAATTCGACAAAATCAGGAACTACTGGTCCGATTTGACAAATTATTTTTGCGTTGGATAGCTTATTAATCCAGAAAGGCTTAGACTATACAATATGTAAAGAAAACCCTGTCCGACCCATAAGGATAATCAAGGTTAGGTAAACACTTGACCAAATATAATATAAAATTTTACATAATCATCATAGTAACAATACTAATGAATTTAGAAATAATCCTTTTTTCCCGGGAATTAATTCCAATTTCCCCGAAATTTGGTAATTTTTAAAACAGTGACAACACCGGTATTATTATAAGCGAATAGCGACGCGACCACGTCACAGGTGCCGCGTGCCCTGCCCCCCGCCCCCCGCCCTGCGCCCGCGGAAGGGGTTGTATAACCCACATGTATTAAGTTACCTCTTTTTGCGAAATAATATTTATTTTTTTAGGGGGATTTTTTTTTTAAGTTTAGGCTGTCTTTGTGGGCATTAGTAGAATCAGTTATCGATACCTAGCAATACCTTCACGGATCGGACAGGGTTTTCTTTACATATTGTATAACTTCACGCTGCGACCAATAGGAGCGGAGCATAACGAAGTCGCTGGCGGCCGCTAGTTATCTATAAGACGGACTAATTATTTTTTTGATTTTCATGTCTTGGATATATCCCTACTAGCTTTCCGCCCGCGGCTTCGCCCGCGTGGTATTCGGTTATATCACGCTTTTTAGATTTCCTTCGGCAAAATCAATTTTTTCAATATAAGGTAGCCTATGTCCTTTCTCAGGGTCTAAAGATTTTCTGTGCCAAATTTCATCAAAATCGGTTTCAGAGGTTTAAGCGGGAAAGCGTAACAGACAGACAGACAGAGTTACTTTCGCATTTATAATATTAGTATGGATTACACCGTACATTTTGCAAGTGTCTACTGCGTGGTTTATTTAAAGGTAGAGATAAGTCCTCATTTTTCATTTTTCTTTTTTTTTTTTTAATAATTATAAACTAGTGCTTGACTGCAATCCCGCCTGATGGTAAGCAGTGATGCAATCGTTGATGGTAAAGCGCACTAGTTTATTAAGCCTATCCACTTAAAAAACTTAGGAATAGGAAGGATGACGGCAGTTGAGCGAGGTGATGCAATGTTAAACCCAAGACCAGCACGACCAAACGATGCTGCTCTAGAGGGAGATTGATCTGGAGACTCTCCACGACCAAACTCCCGACACAACAACATTTGGCGCATCGTACCCGGCACACATCGCAACACAACTGCTCAGTCCCGTCCTCCGTACCGCTTCATCAGACATGATGCCGGAACACGACGAATCGCTTGGCGGCAAGACTTTGTCTGGTGGTAACTTCCACCGGCAGCTGATGTTATGGCCTACCACCGAGAAAACTACTTTGTTTAGTAATTAGGGGGGGATAGCTTAATTTGACAGGATTAAACCAATATGTTATTTTCTATCCCTTTCTTAACGGAATGGAGAGACAAAGATGCAGTTAACTCAAAATTAGTTTGTTGTTTGTTTGTGTGTTTGCAAAGGTCCGGTGGTAAGTACTTCACACCGGGACAGCTTCTAATCTACAACTTGTAAGAAAAAGGGTATTTACATACCAAGGGCATGTCATTTTTAGATGATATCAAACGATATCGGAAGGGTTTCAACTCAAAATAAAATACACAAAAAATTGGTACCAAATTTTCGGTTTCGTGTGTTTCTTAAAATTAAATCCCTCCTATTCACTCAGTTTTTTTGAGTGAATAGGCATAATAAACTAGTGCGTTTTACCATCAACGATTGCATCACTGCTTACCATCAGGCGGGATTGCAGTCAAGCACTAGTTTATAACTAATAATAAAAAAATAAAAAAAATAAATCATAACAAACGTGGCAGCACACTACATTCGTTAATAACTACTCGTTATCCGTCACGTTACTTGCCAAAATCCGATAAATGTCTTCAATATCTCAGTGCGACTAGTATGATAGTAGCCTATCACAGGCGGTGTTTTTCCTCATAACTTCCTAACATAAAGAGATAGGATTAAAAAACCCTTCCAATATCGTTTGATATCATGTAAAGATGCCATGCCTTTGTTATGTATATACCCTTTATGTTACACGTTGTATAAAGCTGAAGAGTTTGTTAGTTTGAACGCGCTAATCTCAGGAACTACTGGTCTGATTTGAAAAATTCTTTTTGCGTTAGATAGCTTATTAATCCAGAAAGGCTTAGGCTATATAACTTTACGCTGCGACCAATAGGAGCGGAGCATATCGAAATCTACGCGGGTGAAACCGACAGCCGCCGCTAGGTATAAAAAGCACAGGTCCGTTCGTGTGCGGAGTACTGCAGCCACATTTGGGCTGGTGCTGCTAAGTGTCACCTGGCCACTTTGGATTCAGTGGAGAGGCGTGCGATGAGGCTAATTGATGGCCCTGATTTAGCTCAAAACGGTCTCCAAAGTCTGGAGCACAGGCGAAGAGTAGCGGCTACTCAGTAGCCAGCCTGTTGAGCCCAGCTTGTTGTGTTGTGGGAATTGCATGATTTAATTCCCTCATCTTCGTTCCATTATCGGACGACCCGTCCTTCGGCGAGCGAAGCGTTTCGCCTTGACATTTTTACGCGCGTACATCGAGGGACTGGAACAATTTGCCAGCGGCGTTGTTGTGTCTTCAAGGCTAGAATGAATAGGCCCTTAATAAACTAGCGCGCTTTACCATCAACGATCGCATCACTGCGTACCATCAGGCGGGATTGCGGTCAAGCACTATTTTTTTTTAATAATTATAAACTAGTGCTTGACAGCGATCGCGCCTGGTGGTAAGCAGTGATGCAATCGTTGATGGTAAAGCGCACTAGTATATTAGGCCTATTCACTTAAAAAACTTAGGAATAGGAAGGATGACGGCAGTTGAGCGAGGTGATGCATTGTTAAACCCAAGACCAACACGACCAAACGAAGCTGCGCTATAGGGAGATTGATCTGGAGACTCTCCACGATCAAACTCTCGACACAACAACATTTGGCGCATCGTACCCGCTACACATCGCAACACAACTGCTCAGCCCCGTCCTCCGTACGGCTTCATCAGACATGATGCCGGAATACGACGAATCGCTTGGCGGCAAGACTTTGTCTGGTGGGTGGTAACTTCTGCCGGCAGCCGATGTTATGGCCTACCACCGAGAGAAAAAGAGATTATTGTGACCTTTTTTATCCGCAAACATTCCTGATTCACTACAATGCCACGGCAGCCTCAACAGCACTCTAAGGTACGTATTATAGAACGTCACTCAAAACTCAAACTCTACTTAAGTCTCGTTTCAAGCCATTTGATTGGTTGAAACTAGTTTTAAGTAATGCTTAAGCAGAGATCAATGCTTGAGTTTCCTTCTGGAATACGGACCTTAGTGTATTTTTATAAGGACCGCGTAGGTCGCTGTATGCCCGCCGAGTGAATTCAACCCACAGTCTGCACGAATAGAAGGATTGACAGGAAGCTTTAAAAAGCCAGTAACTTTAACTGGTCTCGTACATCGCGCAAAACTGCGGGCCAATGTGTTACAGTGGATAGCCAGCGACAAATGTTCCCTTTCAATGTCACAATAAGTGTCGCAACACATCTGCGGAACGTACGGCGCCGAAATCATCATCATCATCATCTCAGCGTTTATCCCGGTTGCATCCGCGGCTTACGCGTTGGAGCCCGGGGTCCGCTTTCCTACACATTCTCCTCCATTTCGCACGATCTTCAGCATCCTGTGGTAAGAGCTTGTTGGCACGCATGTCATCTTTTACAACGTCAAGCCAGCACTTCTTTGGTCTACCCCGCTTGTTCCGGCCTGGCGGAGGCGCCATGGCAAGACATTTGTTACCCACGTAACCTGCCGGTTTGCGTAAGACGTGGCCGTACCGTAATGTCACGGACACGAAGGCTGCCCCGGATGCGGGAGTTCCTGATGCGGTCTTTCCGCGTAACTCCACACATCCACCGCAGCATATTCATCTCCGTAACACGCAGCTCCTGCGTGTCACGCAGCCTCACTGCCATACAGGAGAACAGGTCTAATGATGGTTTTATACGTACGGCGCCGAAAGTTCGGCTAAATACGCTCGCAGTGTATTTCAAGTACTCTATGATACATCAGCCGCAATTAGACCGCGTTCGGTATAGGGCCTAACCTGCCTTCGAGCGTTTTTTTCAGCTAAAACGCATTTAATGTATTTTGCATAGCAAGCGACACATCACGCGATGCGTTGCGCGGTCGAAAGTTCGGCGGGTGTAGCTGAACGTTCGGCGTGTGTTGTGCATCGCGCGCGTGGCGGTAGTGAAGAGCGGCAACGTCTTCTAAGCCCTCTATAATAGCTTATATTCTAATCAAATCCATTTTCCTGGGCAAATCAGGTACGTCACAAAAACCGTACCATAAAGTGTTGACATAGACAGACTGACGATGACGCCACGTAACTTTTCGTCGCGTAGCGCGCTGAACAAGACGCTGCGTTTTGACCGCTTAGTTTGTTATAACAACTGAATATTGCGACTGACACTTCAGCCGCTGAGCTTTCCGCCCCGTACGTTCCGCAATTGTGTCACTGCAATAAGCTTTAAATAGCCAGCAACTTTAACTGGTATCGTACATCGCGCAAAACTGAGGGCCAATGTGTTACAGTGGATAGCCATCTACAACCGTTCCCTTTTAATATCACAATTGTCTTTTAGATCGCCGTTCTTCAGTGACCCAGTGGCCCAGATATTTAAATGTGTCCACCCTTTGCAAGGGTTCTCCACACAGTACGACACGAGGTATACACGAATCTTTCAAAGAAATTTTGAGCATGGCCCGCTTCTTAACGCTTATCAAAGCAATATGTTTTTGCCAATATTTTGTTACTAGCTGCTAAGTTTCGAGATACTCCGCTCCTATTGGTCGCAGCGTGATGTTATATATAGCCTATGTTATAAAAACTTCCTGGATTAATGGGCTATCCAACGGAAAACTATTTTTTCAAATCGGACCAGTAGTTCCTGAGATTACCGCGTTCAAACAAACAAACAAACTCTTCAGCTTTATATATTAGTATAGATTAAAATCAATACAATGTCTACATAAATTAAAATTACTGGCGACCGGGCGAAGTGTTTCGCCTCATTTTTTATACCGCGTACATCGAGGGACTGGAACAATTTACCAGCGGCGGTCCAGTTTTTTATCTTTCTTCTTTGGGTTCGCACGGTTTAGGCGTTTAGCCAATGTCACGTGTTGGGATTGTTAGAAAAGCCAATTTAAGTCGAAAAAGACGGCCGCGTGAACCGTCTATGAGGGAGGTTTGAGGGAAAGTCTTGATGTGGCCATTATGCTGCGATATTTTAATGTTCTTTAAGAATTATTTACTGAATGCACTTTTTACTACATAAATCACGCGCTTTTATTTAGTAAACGACACTATAAATCGTTTTAAAAGTCCAATGAAAAATGCGCGTGACACTCATCTTAGCTTTTCCGTCAAAACTCCCTAAGGAAATCCTTTATTGAGGTTAAGTCAAAGTTCTTAATACAAAAGTGACAACTTAGTACCGAAAAAAGTTGTCAATTTTAGGGTTCTGTAGCCAAATGGCAAAAAACGGAACCCTTATAGATTCGTCATGTCTGCCTGTCCGCCTGTCCGTCCGTA
The DNA here is from genome assembly GCA_017933935.1 of Sesamia nonagrioides. NCBI lineage: Eukaryota > Metazoa > Arthropoda > Insecta > Lepidoptera > Noctuidae > Sesamia > Sesamia nonagrioides. The sequence continues at coordinate 214,119 of JADWQK010001310.1, forward strand.
TGTCACAGCCATTTTTTCCGAAACTATAAGAGCTATACTGTTGAAACTTGGTAGGTACCTAGATGTATTCTGTGAACCGCATTAAGATTTTGATGCAAAATTAAAAAAAAAAATATTGGTGGCTCCCCGTACTTAGAACTGAAAGAACTGAAACTATTTTTTTTTTTCATCAAACAAATACGTGTGAGGTATCTATGGATAGGCCTTCAAAAATGATATCGAGGTTTCTAAAATATGTTTTTCAAAACCAAATAGTTTGCGTGACTGACGCTTCCAAAGTGGAAAAAAGTTAGTCCCCCCCACTAACTTCTAAAATAAGAAAATGAAAAATCTAAAAAAAAACATATGAGGTACTTACATTACTAAAAAAACTACCAACGAAAATTGTTTTGAACGAGATCTAGTAAGTAGTTTTTTTTTTTTTAATAACTCGGTAAATCTTTCATACAAATAACTTAAATCCTTTAATTTCATAAATCAATGGTACGGAACCCTTTGTGCGTGAGTCCGACATGCACTTGGCCGGTTTTTATATAAAGAACTGCATTTCTATAATAATTAGGTGCATTATTCAATTACCATAGGTGGTTTTAACCTTAACTAAATAAAATTCGTATTTTTTAGTAACGGGGTGGGAGTATTAAGCCTGTAGAAAAAATTTAATAAAATATTAAAAAAAAAAATTAAAAAATTAAGTACCGTACCGGGCGGGGAAATTCGTGCGAACCCATTAATAAACCAGAAGGTTGACCATGAGGTCTGATAAAGTATTAAAAACTTGACGAAAAGGTCACTTAGGTGGTATATTATTAAGACTTAATTTCATTTAATTGTATATTGTTTTAGTACGTGTAACGATGTAATGATATAATCTATACTAATAATATAAAGCTGAAGAGTTTGTTTGTTTGTTTGAACGCGCTAAGCTCAGGAACTACTGCTCTGATTTGAAAATTTCTTTTTGCGTTGGATAGCCCCTAATCCAAGAAGGCTTTAGGCTATATAACATCACGCTGCGATCAATAGGAGCAGAGCTTAACTAACTCCACGCGGACGAAGTCGCTGGCGGCTGCTAGTTTATTATATTATTGACTAGCTGGCCCCGCGGTTTCACCCGCGTAGTTTTCGATATGTTTTTTTTATATGCTCTGCTCCTATTGGTCGCAGCGTGATGTTATATAGCCTAAAACCTTCCTGGATTCATCGGCTATCCAACGCTAAAGAATTTTTCAAGTCGAGTTCCTGAGATTAGCGCGTTCAAACAAACAAACTCTTTAGCTTTATATATTCGTATAGTATAGATAGGGCTTAATAACAGCCTCCGTGGCGTAGCGGTAGCAAACGCGGCCGCTGCGCAAGGTGGCGTGGATTCGATCCCCGCGCAGTGCAAATATTTGTTTGCATGAATATGAATATTTGCACTGGTCTGATTGTGCCTCTGAAAGCACGTCAATCCGTTGGTCCCGGTTGCCATCATCATCATCATCAACCTTTTATCGTCCCACTGCTGGGACATGTCTCCTCTCATACAGAGAAGGATTGAACGTAATCACCACGCTTGCTCAATGCGGGTTGGCGATTTCAGACTTAAAGTCCAGGCTTCCTCAAGGTGTTTTCCTTCACCTTCAATTATTGGTCTCCAAGATATACTTAGAGAGTACACATAACTTCAGAAAAGTTACATTGGCCTGACTTGTGACCTGACTAAAATAATTTTAAAAAAAGCGTGAAGCGCTTTGTGCTATAATTTTTGTATATTAAGCGCCTCACGCTTTTTTAATTAAATATTATTTTTACCTTTTTAGTTTGATATTCTTTATAAGCATGTTTTTTAGTTTTTTAAACTATATTTTATATTTGTTAATTTTTATTGATTTCATAAAACAAAATATACGTATCCAATATTTTTTATAATCTGAATGACGGACTAAATAGAATCATGTTTTTTACCCAGGAAACATCCTTATTCCACTATCTGTTCGTCGTCACTAGGCTTTATCTCAAAAACCGTGATAGCTAGATGGTTGTAATTTTAACAGATGTTGTAGTTCTGTTATAAATAGACGTATTACAAATCCATACTAAAATTATAAAGGCGAAAGTATCTCTGTCTGTCTGTCTGTCCGGCTATCACACCAAAACTACTGAGCCGATTGTAATGAAATTTGGTACACAGATAGTCTAGAGCTTGAGATAGGACATAGGCTATAAAACATCCCGCTATGACCAATAGGAGCAGAGCAGGAACAAAAAATGTTACGAAAACGGGAGCAAACGCGGACGTAAATATTGGTCCCATTATTTTAACAGGCGCTTATTTTATATCAACTGAGCTCTTTCGTTTCGAAGCTTACGCGGGTGAAACCGCGGGGTACAGCTAGTTAAATATATATTTTTTACTTTTGTATAGATAATATTCTACCAATACAGCCATTTTTAAAAAAATAATAACCCGCCCGTGGTTCCTTATATTCCACAAACTGTGCCGCCAGAGATTGCGTTTTAATCTGACTAATGTAATTGTGACTATTAATCTCGAGGGGAACAACAGTACTTGGAAACCATGGCAAGCGCAACAATTGTCTTATTAAAAAAAGTATATTTTTATAAAAAAAAAAAACTAAATCTGTAGTAAAATTTTTTTTCAAAAATTTAGACTCACACACACAAACAGACAGACCCGGAACAACTTACCTACATGTAGGCCATACAAATATTTGTTCCGTACAGTAATCGAACCCACGACACGAAACGCAACAGTCAATCGGTTTACCAGTGCGCCAACCATGCCGTCAATTACTAAGAGTAAGACTGTCTGTTTTACCTGTATGTATCTCATCAACCGTTACTTTTTTCAAGTATTATTATTCTGTCTTGGTGGATTTTTTTGTTTAATATAATTTTGTTGTCACTGTCTTAAAATTTTGATTAATATAAGATTGTTTTAAAATTAAATTAGAACAAAATAGCTTTAAAATCTAATTTAATGTAACATTGTTTTAAAATGATTCTACCGAACCACAATAATTCAATATTTTCTACACATATACAATATGTAAAGAAAACCCTGTCCGATCCGTGAAGGTATTGTTAGGTATCGATAACTGATTCTACTAATGGGTACAAAGCCGGGTTAAACTTAAAAAAAATCCCCCTAAAAAATAAATATTATTTCGCAAAAAGAGCTAACTTAATACATGTGCGGTAAGCAACCCTACTGCGGGGGGCGGGGGGCAGGGCACGCGGCACGTGGTCGCGTCGCGATACTCTCATAATAATAATGGTGTTGTCACTTTTTTAAAAATTAGCTGTAGCTACACGGGCGCTCGAGTGGTTAGATACACATATGTATTCTACACATACAATATGTAAAGAAAACCCTGTCCGACCCAAAAGGATACTAAAGATTAGGTAAACAGGTTTACATGTTTTACCCGGTGGTAGGCCATTACATCGGCTGCCGGCAGAAGTTACCGCCCATCAGACAAAGTCTTGCCGCTAAACGATTCGTCGTGTTCCGGCATGATGTCTGGTGAAGCCGTACGGAGGACGAGTCTGAGCGGTTGTGTAGCGATGTGTGCCAGGTACGATGCGCCAAATGTTGTTGTGTCGGGAGTTTGGTCGTGGAGGGTCTCCAGATCAATCTCCCTCTGGCGCAGCATCGTTGGTCGTGTTGTTGGGTTTAACATTGCATCACCTCGCTCAACTGCCGCCTTCCATCCTATTCGCTCAGTTTTTTTGAGTGAATGGGCTCATAATAAACGGGCGCGCTTTACCATCAACTACTGCATCACTGCTTACCATCAGGCATTAGGAGGGATTGCGGTCAAGCGCTAGTTTATAATTATTAACAAAAAAAAAACCGGCCAAGTGCGTGTCGGACTCACGCACAAAGGGTTCCGTACCATTGATTTTTAAATTAAAGGATTTATTTGTATGAAAGATTACGCGGTAATAAGCGGTTTACGATTTACGAGGTATTTAAACTAGGTATTGTAACTTCTGCCGGCAGCTGATGTTGTGGCCTACCACCGAGAAAAAGAGTTTAAATTCTAGTTTTGTATAGAAAATGGCACGGAACCAGAAAATGGCATGCGCTTGTCCGATTCGTACTTGACCTTTTTTTTTATCGACGCCAATCGCGTGCAATTTTCGCTAGCTTTTAGTTGATCCTGAATAGAATTTATAGGCCGCTGTATGCCCCACTAAGTACCTCCTAATCCGATTTAATTATCAAACCCAAAACCCTGCTCTCAGCTACTGCACTTGCAACCACTCCAACAACGCTGACTCAAACCGAATTACCAGTAAAAACTTTTCTACCAATCTCTCTGCTCATCCCATTTGAGTTAAAAGCTTTAAATTGACAAGCACACCCCTTAATAACATTTGATCGTCCCCAACGCGTCCCCATGACACATGGCACAAGGAAATCACACCAAAAATCAGTTTTTATTCGGTTACGTAATATAAAACCCCATAGATTTAAACTACAACCGAATTTACACTTTAAAACTATGACCGCACAGTCGTAAATCATTTGCACAAGCTTTGTGGTTCCCAAATTGGTTGTTTATGCAGTTTCAATGAAATATGTGAGTTGTTTTCTGGGTTGTAAGGTTGGAATTGGTTTGTGGTGTCAGTTTTAAAGTGCAAATGCTTTTTTTAGTATGAGTTTTTAGTCAAAGCGAAGGAGTTTTATTATGTTTGGGTAATGAATGGTGTTAGTAATAAGGTTAGCATATCGAACTGGGCTGATGATGCCTTTTGGGGGGAACGGGATTTTTTTCCTTTTTTTTTTTAATTTTAGCAATAGGTTTTGGACATATCGCGCCAGGAACTTTACTTACGCTGGATTTTACTATTTTTTCCAATAATACAATATCATCATTATCATCATCTCAGCGTTAATCCCAGTCGCATCCGAAGCTTTTTCAGCTTTGGAGTCTGGGGGACCCCAGACTCCAAAGCTGAAGAAGCGGGGCCGCAGCTGCCCTTTATTTCGTTACTAGTTGCGCCGCGCGGTTTCACCCGCGTAGGTTTCGATATGTTTTTTTTATATGCTTCGCTCCTATTGGTCGTAGCGTGATGTTATATAGCTTAAAGCTTTCCTGGATTAATGGGCTATCCAACGCAAAAATAATTTGGCAAATCGGACCAGTACCTACTTCCTGAAATTAACGCGTTCAATCAAACAAACAACCTAACTCTTCAGCTTTATATATTACTAGCGGCCGCCAGCGACTTCGTTCATGTGGTTTAGTATTGCTCCGCTCCTATTGGTCGCAGCGTGATGATATATAGCCTAAAGCCTTCCTGGATTAATGGGCTATCCAATGTAAAACGAATTTTTCAAATCGGACCAGTAGTTCCTGAGATTAGCGCGTACAAACAAAAAACAAAGCTGAAAAGTTTTTGGTTTAAACATGCTAATCTCAGGAACTACTGGTCCGATTTGAAAAATTCTTTTTGCGTTGGATATCCCATTAATCCAGGAAGGCTTTAGGCTATACATATAAGATTGCGCTGCGATGAATAGGAGCGGAGCTTATAAAAAAATATCGTAACCTACGCGTGTGGGTGCGCAGCTAGTATATTATATTAGTATAGATTTATTATCAACTACCTTTCCGCCCGCGGCTTTGCCCGCGTAGAGTTCGGTTATATCGCGCTTTTTAGATTTCCCCCGGGAACTTCAAATTTTTCCGGGATAAAAGGTAGCCTATGTTCTTTCTCAGGGTCTAAAGATTGTCTGTGCCAAATTTCATCAAAATCGGTTGAGAGGTTTAAGCGGGAAAGCGTAACAGACAGACAGACAGACAGAGTTACTTTCGCATTTATAATATTAGTATGGATACTAAAACAAAAAACTTGACTGTACCCATTGATAAAATATTAAACAGATACGATATATCCTAACAAACTGACCAAAAAAAAAAAAAAAATGTGCCGAACACAGCAGCAGCACACATGCATATTTTTATTCGGCATACATTGGTACAGTGTGAGTGAGATGGGGCGCAATCTAAAGCATAGAGAAGAAAAAGATGGCTAGTGTTTGTCGTTTGCGTTGTTTAGTGTTTGTCGTTTGTTTTTAGGAGTGTATCGAGAGTGACTAAAGCGAGATACAGGACTTACTTCCTTTTGTACGCTTCATTTTTAGTGCGATAGTGACATTTCTACCTTAGTTTAATATTTTATCAATGACTGTACCTCTGTTTCTTATATTACAGGTACTTATTTCGAGCCTCCCGTCTGCATTCAAGTTTAAGAGGTATGTTTGACTTGTGATACGTAGGTACTTGCTGTCGTCGATTCGCTTGTATACAATATGTAAAGAAAACCCTGTCCGATCCGTGAAGGCATTGTTAGGTATCAATAACTGATTCTACTAATGGGTACAAAGCCAGGTTAAACTTAAAAAAAAAATCCCCCTAATAAATAAATATTATTTCGCAAAAAGAGCTAACTTAATACATGTGCGGTAAGCAACCCTACTGCGGGGGGCGGGGGGCAGGGCACGCGGCACGTGGTCGCGTCGCGATTCGCTCATAATAATAACGGTGTTGTCACTTTTTTAAAAATTACCAAATTTCTGGGAAATTTTAATTAAATCCCGGGCAAAAAAGATTATTTCAAAATTCATTAGTATTGTTACTATGATGATTATGTAAAATTTTATATTATATTTGTTCATGTGTTTACCTAACCTTTATTATCCTTATGGGTCGGACAGGGTTTTCTTTACATATTGTATAAACTAAACTTCATCTTTTTCCTTATGTTCGATTATGAATGGGATAGTAGATGAAACTTAATGTATAGTTGTATAGGCTGTCAAATTACATAGTAAGCACCTGACGAAGAATGCCAAATTCCCTCCCACCATTACTAGCCATGCCACGGAATAGAGAATTTTCATTTGTTCTGTGAGCCATGCGTAAGAGGTAACTAAGGGAACTCACCAGGGAAGCGGGTAGCAGCGTTTCTACTGTGGAATAACAAATTACTGCGATCCACAACTCATGTGGTTCCGGGAATAGAATAGTACCAACCCATATCCTTCCGTAGATATCGTAAGAGGCGACTAAGGGAACTCACCAGGGAAGCGGGCAGCAGCGCTTCTACTGTGGAATAACAAATTACTGCGATCCCCAACCCATGTGGTTCCGGGAATAGAATAGTACCAACCCATATCCTCCCGTGGATGTCGTAAGAGGTAACTAAGGGAACTCTCCAGGGAAGCGGGAAGCAGCGCTTCTACTGTGGAATAACAAATTACTGCGATGTCCAACCCGACGGACAAGCGTGGGGATTATGGCAATGCCCGCCAATGGAATGAAAGCCTTGGGGAAGGCCTTTGTCCAGCAGTGGACCTCTATAGGCTGAGAAGAAGAAGAAGATAACTAGCCACGCCAAGAGCAAGGACTAATTTACTTACTTGGACTCCTCTTGTCGGAGCGGTGATCGCCATAAACTTCTCCGTACGAGGTTTTATACATGGACATGTCACATTAGTGAGTTCGCAAGTATACTCTTAAGGTCATAGCACACTTAAGCAATTCCGCTCCAACACCGCTCTAAAATAAGGCGACTGCTTGCAGTTCGCGCGGTGACAGCTAGCAAGCACCCAACTGTTCACCCGCCGACCGCTCTAACTTTTCGCGAGTCTAACAATTGGTTTAACTGCAATACTTAGATATCTCCTTTGGGTTGTGGAGGTCAGACGGCAGTCGCTTCACGGAAAATATCGAAGTTTAGCCAAAATCAGCAGTTATACTGGTAAAGCGGACCCCAGACTCCAAAGCTACGGATGCGACTGGGATTAACGCTGAGATCATGATGATGAGTTTTTATAGTAATGTACATCATATGTTTTTTTTTAGATTTTTCATTTTCTTATTTTAGAAGTTAGAGGGGAGGGGCCAACTTTTTCCACTTTGGAAGCGTCTGTCACGCAAACTATTCGGTTTAGAAATAATATTTTAGAAACCTCGATATCATTTTTGAAGACCTATCCATAGATACCCCACATGTATGTGTATGATGGAAAAAAAATTGAGTTTCAGTTCTAAGTATGGGGAGCCCCCAATATTTATTATATTTTTGCATCAAAATCTTAATGCGGTTCTCAGAATACATCTACCTACCAAGTTTCAACAGTATAGCTCTAGTTTCGGAAAAAAATGGCTGTGACATACGGACGGACAGACGGACAGGCAGCCATGACGAATCTATAAGGGTTCCGTTTTTTGCCATTATGCTACGGAACCCTAAAAACCGTGGTTGGCTTGATTTTTTTCGAAACCACGCACTAAACGACGTTAGTTAAATATTCAACCATATTTACGTTACTTCTTAATTGCCTCTTTACAAACAATTATAGTTACAATAACATGATTACAATGTCATTTAGAAGTCATTATCGAAAATTGGAGTTATTAGATACTAGCTGTTGCCCACGACTCCGTCCGCGTGGACTTCAGTTTAAAGCGCGCGGTGGTTCCCGTAAATTAAAAAGAGCTCAGTTGATATAAAATAAGCACCTGTTAAAGTAATGGGAGCAATATGTAGTCCGCGTTAGCTCCCGTTTTAGCAACATTTTTTGTTACTGCTCTGCTCCTATTGGTCGTAGCGCGATGTTATATAGCCTATGTCCTTTCTCAGGCTTTAGACTATCTGTGTATCAATTTTCATTACAATCGGTTCAGTAGTTTTGGCGTAAAAGCCGGACAGACAGACAGACAGAGACACTTGCGCATTTATAATATTAGTATGGATTGTATTACATAATTATAATTGTCAAATTGGAAAATATCAGAAAACACTTTTAAGTAATTGTCAAACGGAATTTGATAATTACTTAGGTAAGTGTCCCGTTGCCCGATGGGACCGACGTGTTCTCGAGTAGCGACCACGCACCGGTAGACGCAGCATCCTGGGTAGGCCCCCGACAAGGTGGACCGACGACCTGGTGAAAGTCGCAGGAAACCGCTGGATGCGGGAGGCGCAGGACCGGTCGTCGTGGAGAACCTTGGGGATGGCTTATGTCCAGCAGTGGACATCTTTCGGCTGAAATGATGATGATGATTGTATTTATTGTGATATTTTTTATAGTATACTAGCTGTTGCCCGCGGCTCCGTCCGCACGTTGATATAAAATAAGCGCCTGTTAAAATAATGGGAGCAATATGTACGTCCGCGTTTGCCCCAACATTTTTTGTTACTACTCTGCTCCTATTGGTCATAGCGGGATGTTATATAGCCTATGTCCTTTCTCGGGCTCTAGACTATCTGTGTACCAAATTTAATTAAAATCGGTTCAGTAGTTTTGGCATGAAAGCCGGACAGACAGACAGGCAGAGATACTTTCGCATTTATAAGTAGTACTAGCTTTCTGCCCGCAGCTTCGCCCGCGTGGAGTTCGGTTATATAGCGCTTTTTAGATTTCCCTCGGGAACATCAAATTTTTCCGGGATAAAAGGTAGCCTCTGTTCTTTCTCAGGGTCTGAAGAATGTCTGTGCCGCATTTCATCAAAATCGGTTGAGAGGTTTAAGCGGGAAAGCGTAACAGACAGACAGACAGACAGACAGACAGACAGAGTTACTTTCGTATTTACAATATTAGTATGGATTAGTATGGGTTAGTTTACAAGTATTTTTATGTTATAGTTTGTATTGTTTTTTCGTTGGGCCCTAGTGGCATGAATTAAATTAATAAATAAGCTGGTGTTTCAAAAAACATCCTGTCTTTCGAATGAGTATAACCACCTAAACAAAACTTCATTGAGTGGGGTTCGAATCCACGACGCCGCGCGGTGTTTTTGTTCTGCAGAACAATGCTTACAAGTGCGTGATAATTGGGTTTACCCCCTTCTAAAGTGTAATTAGGTATAGCTGTAGTTTAGATCGGCGGGTAATTGTTTAACCCATCATCAGTAGCAATGGGTTTCATTTTGACAGTTCAACAACATTCATTGCGTTTTTCTGTTGTTGTGTAGCTATATTTTTGGAATAAAAGAAGCAATGGATTATAAATAAGTTTTCAAATGATTCAAATTATGTGGTAAGAACGAAATTAAGCCCTCAGGCCTTACAATCATGCCTTCCAAGGAGTGGGCACGCCACAATAGCGGCGGTAAGTCCCCTCTTTGAGGAGTGGCTAGAGAGGCGCCACGGCGCCCTCACCTTTCGCCTGACGCAGGTCCTCACCGGACACGGTTGTTTCGGGAGGTTCCTGTTCCGTATAAGGCGGGAGGAAACGCCAGGGTGTCACCATTGTGTGAATCTCCCTGAGGACACGGTGGAGCATACGGTGGAGGTCTGCCCGGCATGGGTAGAGCACCGCCGTGTCCTCGTAGCGGCGATCTCTCGCGTCCGACCCTGGTTCAGGCCATGGTTCGGAGCGAGAGTGCATGGCAGGCACCTCCTTCTGCGACGCAGTGATGCTGACAAAGGAGGAGGCGGAGCGCGTGAGGCAACGGGAATCCCAGCGACCTCACGCCACTAGCCGCCGCAGGAGACGCCTTGGTCGGGAGATGACACTAAACTCCCAGCCACCGTAGGCGCGAGCCTGCGGGCGGCGAGCAGTGGGCAGCTCGCCGCTCGGTAAGGACCACGCCCGAGTCGACGGCGTTTTCGTGTTTCACGCGCGCCTCAAAGAGATGTCAGCACGTTGTGACGGGGTCTACCAAGACCAATGCCTCCTGGGTCAGGGTTGCGGGTTGGTTAAACAAGAAACCGTGGCCCTGGCCGTCGCACAGGCAAGTGAAGAAACACGGGTGGGTTTTAGTCAGTAAAAGTCTGACACGCCCTTCCGCTCTGCCCAGAGCGGGAGAAGTCATTTGATGATTTTCCATCCCAACAAAAAAAAAAAAAAAAACAAAAAAAAGGCCTTCCAAGGAGTGAAGTTATTTTATGTAAATCCTCGTTTCATTATATTTAAAAAAAAAAAGTTGGCCCACACTAGGAATTTCTCCTGTATCGTGGGTGTGTTTACAAACATATAGACTCACATACTCAAACAGCCAGACACGGAACAACAACTTGTAAGTCATACGGTGGTAGGCCATAACATCGGCTGCCGGCAGAAGTTACCACCCACCAGACAAAGTCTTGCCGCCAAGCGATTCGTCGTGCGTGACAGATCACATATTTATGCATGGTAAAAAAGCAAATTATATCAACTCATATTATTTTTTTTTTTTACATATTATAAACCAGCGCTTGACCGCAATCCTGCCTGATGGTAAGGAGTGACGCAATCGTTGATGGTAAAGCGCACTAGTTTATTAAGAGCCTATTCACTCTAGCCTTAAAGACACTCAAATTGTAGTCCGACGGAAACACCGCCGCTGGCAAATAGTTCCAGTCCCTCGATGTACGCGGTATAAAGGAGGAGGCGAAACGCTTCGTCCGGATCGTAGTGGTGTTAACAACGTAAGGGTGGAAACCAGCCGTACGACGGGTCGTCCGCTGGTGGAACGGAGATGGGTGGAATGACGAGTATCGGCCTTCGGTGCTCAAATCTACCAACTATCTGATATGTAAAATTCAAAGTCCTGACTTACAGATACATCAACGTACAGCCTTAACCGCTAGCCCTGGAAGACATGGACTTTGAAGTGTAAGTTCTTTGTGAAAGGTTGGTTAATTCGCTGAGCAAGGGTTTAACGAAATTCTATCCCTAAGATATAGAAATGGATGGATTTTATTCGTAAGAAAAATCTTATTCTTTGAGTCAATAAAATTGAAAATTGTCAAGAATACCTTACCCATGTTGTCTGGTGAAGCCGTACGGAGGACGGGTCTGAGCAGTTGTGTTGCGATGTGTGCCGGGTACGATGCGTCAAATGTTGTTGTGTCGGGAGTTTGGTCGTGGAGGGTCTCCAGATCAATCTCCCTCTGGCGCAGCATCGTTGGTCGTGTTGTTGGGTTTAACATTGCACCACCTCGCTCAACTGCCGTCTTCCTTTCTATTCACTAAGATTTTTAAGAGAATGGGCTTAATAAACTAGCGCGCTTTACCATCAATGATTGCATCACTGCTTACCATCAGGCAGGATTATAGTCAAGCGCTAGTTTATAATTATAAAAAAAAAAATACTAATATAATTATTGAGGTCAGCGACGGCGGAGCGGTAGGGCCGACAACATCTTGGTGTGGTGGTACGGGATTCATATCGTAGCTGGATCCAAACCGACAGTTTCGCCCTGGAGAAGTGCCCTTGTCCGAGTCTCAAAGCGAAGTGGCCGTTTGACAGTCCCCACTTTCGTGGACGTGGACGCAGACGTTTTAGACTGCCACCATTACAAATAATGTCACAGCGTTTGCTCTACCACCATGCAAATCAAATGAGGAACTCTTTTTTTTTTATAAATTATAAAATAGCGCTTGACCGCAATCCCGCCTGATGGTAAGCAGTGATGCGATCGTTGATGGTAAAGCGCACTAGTTTATTAAGAGCCTATTCACTCTAGCCTTGAAGACACTCAAATTGTAGTGTGACGGAAACACCGCCGCTGGCAAATTGTTCCAGGCCCTCGATGTACGCGGTATAAAAGACGAAGCGAAACGCTTCGTTCGGATTGTAGTGGTGTTAACAACGTAAGGGTAGAAAGTCGCCGTACGAATGGTCGTCCGATGGTGGAACGGAGATGGGGGAATTAAATCATGCAATTCTCTCGCACACTTACCAAAATGCATCCTATAGAAGACCGAAAGGCTGGCTAACTCTACGCCTGTGCTCCAGGCCTTAACTCCCACCAAAATGATGAAATATTTGTTCCGTGCGGGAATCGAAGCCGCGACACTCAGCACAGCAGTCGATTGCTCATCCACTACACCAACCGCTTCTGCAATTTACTACTTACTGTATGGTGTCATATTTTATGAGTAAGCCTCGTAACATTGATCAAATCAAGGGTAACTTCTTGACATTTAAAACTTTTCATTGGCTTGACATTCAGCGCCCTCTGACGGTGGTATTTGGAATTATTAGTTGATTGACATTTTGAATTTTATTGCACGTTTTATCGTATTGAATGCCCATAGGGACGACTTCCTTACTAATATTATAAATTCGAAAGTGAGTTGGTTTTTTTGCAAGAATTTGTTAAATATTATTCAAACACTTTTAAAAGAGCCTGTTCCTCAGCAAAAGCCATACACATTAAAGATAAAATAAAATCTTCTGGAAACTAAAATCAAAACAACTTGGGAAATTATAAATTCTGAAACTGGAAAAACCAAAGTACAAAATCGCGATTTCCATCTTAAAATTAACGATGAAGATATAAAGGCGGACTTAGAAGTAGCAACTGAGTTTGAGATTTTTTTTACTAATATTCCAATAATAACAACAAAAACTTTGTCTTCTTCCTCCACTTCTGCTTACGCCATACTAAAAGAATGTGTTCCAGAATGTGACAAACACTTTGAATTTACATTTGTGACTGCTAAAGACATTATAGAATCTTTTAAGGATCTTGATGTAAAAAAAAAACTGCCGATCATTGGGGTTTGTAAGTATATGCTGTAGCTTCATTAATAGATGTTCTCACACCTTAGCAATTGTTTTAATTCTTGTGTCACATCTGGTATATTTCCTGATTTGATGAAACTTAGCAAAGTAATTCCACTGTTCTAATCTGGTAGTACAACTGATCCCACGAATTTTCGGCCAATTTCGATATTACCTACTTTGAGCAAAAGTTTAGAAAAATTGATTTTGAGACAGTTGTTGAGGCACTTTAACTTACTTAATTTATTGCACGTGATACAATTTGGTTTTATAAACGGTCGTTCAACTACAGGTGCGGGCGTGACATTGCTAAAGAACATGTTTGGGGCCTGGGAGGAATCGCAAGATGCTCTTGGTATTTTTGTGATTTGTCCAAGGCCTTTAATTGCGTACATCATGATACTCTTATTAGGAAATTTGTGCGGGACGAATAGTTTTAAATAGTGTATAGAAACTAATTCCGAATAGTGTATTGTTATAATATTACTTAGAATAGAACATTTGTGCGTAAGAATTTAGAAAGCGTAAGATGGACGATCGTTTATTGTGATGAAGGATCGTCATTCAATGGTTATACACATCTGGCAAGGCAACAATTATGAAAGGAACGACTGTGAACATTTAGCAAAGTATAAATGACAAAGATAAACGTTATAAAGTGCTCCCTTGTTATAAACTGCAACAGACATGAATAAAATTGTAAGAGAATGTCCCGCATCTGGCTGATTGTAACAACGCCAAAAAGGTTCCATAAAACAATCCCTTGGGACAGTCGCCATAAAACGAACCCTTGTAATAAGCATTATAAACTGGAGACCCTCAGGTTTAGGATGCAGCCCAGGAACGTGCGTAAGACAATGGCTGGTGAAACCCGATGCTCTCGTCGCTTCCCACGGTTTGCGCCCTTGTCGTAGTATAAATAGGCCCCACGCCTGAGCAGCAAGACACATTCGTCTTCGCCGTTGAGGAGTCTCAACAGTAACAGTTACAAGACATATTCGTCTTCGCCCTTGAGGAGTCAACAGTAACAGCTACAGCAAGACACATTCGTCTTCGCCCTTGAGGAGTCAACAGTAACAGCTACAGCAACACATTCGTCTTCACCCTTGAGGAGTCAACAGTAACAGTTATAGCAAGACACATTCGTCTTCGCCCTTGAGGAGTCAACAGTAACAGTTATAGCAAGACACATTCGTCTTCGCCCTTGAGGAGTCAACAGTAACAGTTATAGCAAGACACATTCGTCTTCGCCCTTGAGGAGTCAACAGTAACAGTTACAGTAAGACACATTCGTCTTCGACATCGAGAAGTACCTATCTCCGACGTCGAGGAGTTAACAGTGACAGCTACAGCAAGAATCTTCGACGTTGAAGAGGCAACAGCTACAGTCAAGATCAACAGCAAGATCTCTACAGGATCAACAGTAAGAAGAAGTTATAGTCAAGAATCAATAGTAGTATAAGTTAACTAGTGACCCCGCTAATATTGTGGAAGAAGTAAGTCAACACACCGAAATCTCACTTATTACCACCAACCCAGCAACAGAGTGTGCATCAGAACGTGCAGAGTGCAACCGCATACGTCCACTTAATGGTCCTGCATGTCTGTCCCGCACAAAATTGTACCGTTATGATTTAAGAGACAGAGCTCTCGACCTTCTGACTTCTTATCTGAATAATCGAATTCAGAGGGTTGATGTTAATGGCAAGAGATCTGCAGGATTAGTGGTCACCATGGGCGTTCCGCAGGGCTCAATTCTAGGTCCTTTCTTGTTTTTAATTTATATTAATGACTTACCTCATCACATGAGGGATAATCACAACATAGTATTGTTCGCGGATGACACTTCTCTTATTTTTAAAGTCAAGCGTCAGCTAGCAAGTTTTGACGAAGTTAACAATGTACTTTCTAAAGTTGTTTATTGGTTTAGAGTAAATAACTTTCTTTAAATGAAAAAACAAAAACTAAAGTCATCAAATTTTCTACGCCATATGTCAGGCAGCTAAGTACCAATGTTCAACTGAATGGAGTAGAGTTGATCCCTGCCGTAGTACCGTAGTAGAGTTGATTAACTATTGATGCCAAGTTACAATGCGGTCCTCACATTGAGAAGCTGTCGGATAGATTCAGTTTTGCCGCCTTTGCTGTTAAGAAAATTAGACAGATAACTGATGTGGATACAGCCAGAATTGTTTATTTTAGTTATTTTCATAGTCTTATGACTTATGGGATTCTTCTCTGGGGAAAAAGTGCGGACATCAATACCATCTTTGTTTTACAGAAAAGGGCTGTTCGAGCCATTTACAACCTTGGTCCTAGAGATTCTCTTAGAGAAAAATTCAAAGAGGTCAACATTCTGACTGTAGCTTCACAATATATATTTGAAAATATTATGTATGTTCATAAAGATATCTCGAATTTTAAGAAAATAAGCGATATTCATAATATAAATACCAGGAGCAAACACAATGTTGAGGTACATCACATTTGTCTCCAAAAAGTAGCAAATCGTTCATGGGTCAGTGTATACCCATTAAACGATTTAAAAACTATGTGAAGGCCAAACTTTGCAAAAAAGGGTATTATAAAATCACAGATTATTTAGAAGACAATAAAGCTTGGGACTGAGCTGCTCGCTCTGCTAAGCACTGTTATTAAGCAATATGTTTAATTATATCGTAAATTATTGTAAACATTTTCATTTTTAGTGTCTGGACTTGAAAAAAGACGATGATCCCTGAGTTTGTTTCGGCAATTTCTTCTCAGAGGTAGTCAGTTAGGAAATGCCAGCTTCATCTAGTTAAAAAAAATCACATATGACGTGTAAAAGTGATCAGTGATCCTACTTGCTTAATAAACGATGTCACTTCATTTCATTTAATTTGTTCCGCTTTCACGCCGTAACTACTGAACCGATTGCTTTGAAATTTTGCAGACGTAAAGTTAGAAGACCGGATTAAATAATGGGGTACTTTTTGTACCGGAAAAATTGATATTCCTGCGAAAAATCTAAATAGCGCGATATAAACTAATTCCACACGGGCAAAGCCGAGTGCGGAAAGCTAGTTTTTTACACTTTTCATCATTATCATCATCTCAGCGTTAATCCCAGTAGCATCCGAAGCTTTGTCACCTTTGGAGTCTGCGGTCCGCTTTACCAGTCTAACTGCTGATTTGGCTAAACTTCGATATTTTCCGTGAAGCGACTGCCTTCTGACCTCCACAACCCTAAGGCGATATGAAAGCATTGCAGTTAGACTAATTGTTGGACTTTTGAGGGCTCCAACAACCCGCAACGACTGCTACAGACGTTCGTATGGCAACCGGGACCAACGGCTTAATGTGCTTTCCGAGGCACGACCAGACCAGTGCAAATATTCATATTCATGCATACAAATGTGTGTATACTGTGCGGGGACGGAACCCGCGCTTCTTTGCGCAGCGGCCGCGTTCGCTACCGCTACGCTACGGTGGCTGTCCTAGTTTTTTATAATTTTAAGGCTAAAAAAGTACATAATCAAATCTGTAATGTTCACAATGGGACACCCCTCTGTGAGAGGAAGCGGTGAAAGTGCGGGTTGCGTTGGGCGGTTTTGCCTTGTCCGATGAAGGCCAGCCCGCGCCGCAGCTGAGCCAGTAAAATATAAACTCCTGACTATGACCTCTGAGGTTGTTTTGGCCGTTTCTTCTCAGAGCTGGTACTAGGAAACGCCGCGATCATCATACCGAAATTAAAATAAAATTTCGATCCGGCCGTCCCTTGCTGTTCTCTCCAGTGACGCCCTAAGCCGTAAGTATACTGTTGAAATTTGGTAGGTAGATGTATTCGGTGAACCGCATTAAGATTGTCGTGCAAAAATAAAAGAATAATAATAAATATTGGGGCTCCCCATACTTAGAACTGAAACTCAGTTTTTTTTTAACAAACACATACGTGTCGGGTATCTATGGATGTCTAGGTCTTCAAAAATGATATAGAGGTTTCCAAAATATTTTTTTTTTCTAACCGAATAGTTTGCGTCACAGACGCTTCCAAAGTGGAAAAATGTTGGTCCCCCCCCTCTAACTTCTAAAATAAGAAAATGAAAAATCTAAAAAAAACGTATAATTACATTACTATAAAAACTACCAACGAAAATTGTTTTGAACGTGATATAATAAGTATTTTTATTAATACCTCGTAAATCGCAAACCGCTTATTACCGCGTAATCTTACATACAAATAACTTATATCCTTTAATTTTATAAATCAATTGTACGGAACCCTTTGTGCGTGAGTCCGACATGCACTTGGCCCGTTTTTTTTTAATCCACGATTTTTATATGAATTATAAACTAGTCCTTGACCGCAATCCCGCCGGATGGTATGCAGTGATGCAATCGTTGATAATAAAGCACGCTAGTTTATTAAGAGCATCATCATTAACCTTTTTATCGTCCCACTGCTGGACATAGGTCTCCTCTCATACAGAGAAGGATTGAGCGTAATCACCATGCTTGCTCAATGCGAGTGCCTCTCAAGTATGAGTGTGCGGGTTCGATTCCAGGTCAGGCAAGTACCAATGTAATTTTTCTAAAGTTATATGTACTTTCTAAGTATATCTTGGACACCAATGACTGAAGGTGAAGGAAAACGTCTTTAGAGCCTATTCACTCAATAAAACTGAGTGAATAGGAAGGAAGGTGGCAGTTGAGCGAGGTGATGCAATGTTAAACCCAACAACACGATCAACGATGCTGCGCCAGAGGGAGATTGATCTGGAGACCCTCCACTACCAAACTCCTGACACAACAACATTTGACGCATCGTACCCGGCACACATCGCAAAACAACTGCTCAGACCCGTCCTCCGTATGGCTTCACCAGACATCATGCCGGAGCACGACGAATCGCTTGGCGGCAAGACTTTGTGTGGTGGGTGGTAACTTCTGCCGGCAGCCGATGTTCTTTTTTTTTCATGTAAATACCAGCGTCTCTTGTCATAGATCCTTTCTAATTTAAAATGTCTAAATAAAGAACAGAATTATATTTGTAGTTACGATAGCGATCATATAGATGGCGCTTTTTACAAGATTGTGTGCGAGTTCGGAGGGGTTGGATAGGGCTGACACTTGAATTAATAAATATAGTTTGGAATGGAACCATGGAACACATGCTACTCTTGTATCGTGGGTGCGTTAACAAATATTTAATCTCACATCCGCAAACAGCGAGACCCGGGACAAGGACTTGTAGGTTATAAAAATATATTTTCTTCCCTTCGGGAATGGAACCCGCGGCAGGCGGGATAAGCGTATGTGATTCGTTTATATAAAAAAAAACTTTTTTACAAAAAAACAACCGACTTCCAAAAACTACTACAAAGTGAAAAATAACTAATTTCGGAAGTCGGTGTCTTCAGTTTTTGTATATATCTCCTCTTTCATCCGCGTACATCTAAGGGGTTGAACAATTTGCCAGCGGCGGTGTCTCCGTCTGATTACAATGTGTCTTCAAGGCTAGAGTGAATAGGCTGTTAACAAACTAGCGCGCTTTACCATCAACGATTGCCAGACGATACGTCGTGTTCCGGCACTGGATGTCTGGTGAAGCCGTACGGAGCACGGGTCTGAGCAGTTGTGTGGCGGTGTGTGCCGGGTACGATGCGCCAAATGTTGTTGTGTCGGGAGTTTGGTCGTGGCTCCAGATCAATCAGATCAATAATGAGTAATCTTTGATAGCCAACTCGGTTTTTAGGCAATACACCGTACATTTTGTCAGTGTCCACTGCGTGTTTTTTTTAAAGTTAGAGATAAGACCTCATTTATAGTTTGTTTAGTAATCAGGGAACTTAAGATATGTCCTGCGAGGGCTGGGTACCATGATCACCTCGCTGAACTGCCGTCTTCCTTCCTTTTCACTAACTTTTTTAAGTGAATAGGGTTAATAAACTAGCACGCTTTACCATCCGCGGTTGCATCACTACTTACCATCAGGCAGAATTGCTGTCAAGCACTAGTTTATACTACTACTACTCCACTCTCCCCACCCCCTCCTCCCACTCCCACATAATAAAATTTGAGAACCACGAAATATGACGCTAAATTTCGACGTTGCTAGTTGTGCGTAGTTAACGAACTTAATTAATTAGTGGAGGCTGAAGGGACAACCCTAGTACGTTAGGTCCGGTGTTTGCGTGACTTGTGATAATATATTCTATGAGGTGGTTAGGACCTTGTTCCTGTGTGAAATACGGTGGATGGAAATTAAAACCATTATTGTAGTTGTATGAGCTAGAAATTCAATCTTGGTTAAGGTAATCCCTACTTCACTACATATTACTGCCGTCATCCTTCCTATTCCTTAGTTTTTTAAGTGAATAGGCTTAATAAACTAGTGCGCTTTACCATCAACGATTGCATCACTGCTTACCATCAGGCGGGATTGCAGTCAAGCATTAGTTTATAATTACTAAAAAAAAAGTCACTGTTACTTTCCCTATGTCGCTTTGTATGATTCAATCTTTAAAACTAAGCAACTGATTGATGATAGGTTTTTTTTAAATATGTAGATAGAGTGATTCAAGAGAACGATTTTTATGTATATAACATGCATAATATATAAGAGGAACACTGATAATTTTAGAGGTAGAAACCTCTAGTCACATGTCGAGAAATAAACCCATTTTTTGAGCTTAAATTGCAAGCGCAGGCTGAACCCTATGAGATATAATACCAAAATATTGTAGATACACCAGACAACGTGTTCCCGCCTAGCGATTCGTCGCGTTCCGGCATGATGTCTGGTGAAGCCATACGGAGGACGGTTCTGAGCAGTTATGTTGCGATGTATGCCGGATACGATGCGCCAAATGTTGTTGTGTCGGGAGTTTGGTCGCGGAGAGTCTCCAGTTCAACCTCCCTCTAGCGCAACATCGTTTGGTCGTGTTGGTTTAACATTGCATCACCTCGCTCAACTGCCGTCATCCTTCCTATTCCTAAGTTTTTTAAGTGAATAGACTTAATAAACTAGTGCGCTTTACCATCAACGACTGCATCACTACTTACCATCAGGCGGGATTGCAGTCAAGCACTAGTTTCTAATTACTAAAAAAAAAAAAAAATAGGCTTCCGCCATTTCTACACTATTTGTCTTCTAAATCTGCACTGTCAATCACAAAATGTCACAGAGTAATCATAGCAGGTTTGATAACGTGTACGGTGCTTGCGTGATTGTTAGCCAACGGCTGACATGCTACTAATGTTACCTACACTGTGGCTTTGAACTCCGGAAAGTACTGTTTTCAGTACTGTGCAAGCCATTTTTTAAATATTTTTCATTTATTTTTAATTCATCTAGACATATTAATAATAGCGCATAACTTCGAGTACATTCAGTAGGTACCTACGGTAATTCACCGGAGACGAGTTTCTGAAAATTTCGATGTCGACACTTTGCTGCTGACAATATTGTTTGAACCTGTACCATTCGATAGGCCGCCATAGGTGTAGTAATGCGCTTTTATATTGTTGCTCTGTAATACGTAGGACTCGAGATATAGTGCTTAAAAGTTAGGTACTGCATGTCACGCAATATTGAACCTTATGCCGCCGACATAAGGTGCATTAGTAACAATATTAAAGTTTTTATTTATATTAAAATCTAGTGCTTGACCCCATTCTCGTCTGATGGTAAGCAGTGATGTAATCGTTGGTGGAAATGATTGGAATCGATTCAGTTGTTTATTCTGAACAAACTGTATTCAGATTTCGTATAAAGACAAACTAAGATTGTACCCGATGGCCGATGGGGCAGCAAGGTTCTGGAGTGGCGGCCACGTACTGGAAGACGCAGCGTAGGGAGACCCCCAACAAGGTGGACCGATGACCTGGTGAAGGTCGCGGGAAGCCGATGGATGCGGGCAGCACAAGACCGGTCATCGTGGAAAGCCTTGGGGGAGGCCTTTGTCCAGCAGTGGACGTCTATAGGCTGAGGAAGAAGAAGAAGAAGAAGATTGTATAGAAGGCAAAAATGTCGTGGTGGCCGAGTGGTTAAAATTAAAACACCAGCCTCTCAAGTATGAGTGTGCGGGTTCGATTCCAGGTCAGGCAAGTACCAATGTAACTTTTCTAATATAAAGTTATATGTACTTTGTAAGTATATCTTGGACACCAATGACTGAAGGTGAAGGAAAACATCTTGAGGAAACCTGGACTATATAAGTCTGAAATCACAAACCCGCATTGAGCAAGCGTCGTGATTACGCTCAATCCTTCTCTGTATGAGAGGAGACCTGTGTCCAGCAGTGGGATGATAAAAGGGTTGATGATGATGATGATGATGATAAAAGCTTTACTGATAGATACAAACTGGAGGCAAATGTAACTGAATTCAGAAAAGAAAATCAATTGAATTAACAATAGACGCTAAAATAACTTTTAACGATAATCAATTGCTGATTCTTTATGAAGTTAACAATATATCGGGTGTATCTGACATCGACGCACAAACGAGTACCATGGATCCAGTACATGATTCTGAACCCCCCAGTGGTGGAATTTTTCGTCGTTCGCTTTTTCATGATTTAAAAAAACTATATGTATTTTTTTTTCACTTCAGACCGTTCACAATTGCTATACTTTTATAACCCAATAATATTTTAAAGTAAAAATTAAATAATTGGCTAATTACATAAAAAAGCGCAAAGAAAACAGAACCGAAAAACTATCATATCAGCTGATTTAATAGAGTTCACATCAGGGATCAACGTCATACCCACTAACCCGCACGGCGGCACGCTTGCAACGTTCAAAAGCCAAGCCGACAGTTTTTTTTAAACAGTATGTATTCTGTAACCGTTCATTAACGACATAAATGACTGTCATAATTTTATTAGTGGCATGCGGTCTAGCCTTTTCGCGAAGTTTGCGTTACGATGTCAGATACACCCTGTATGTATTTCGTTTTAGCTTGCGTTCAAGTTAGAAGGGACGCCGACGATAACATAGATAGACATAAAAAGATGATCTTTTTATTACATTTTTAAAAAAAGCGTGAGGCGCTTAATATACCTAAGTAGGTACAAAAATTATGGCACAAGCGCCTCACGCTTTTTTAAAAATTATTTTTAACTTTTTAGTTTGATGTTTTTTAAGCATGTTTTTTTAGTTTTTTAAACTATATTTTTTTGTTTTTTGTTGTTATTTTATTAGGTCCACCAACATTTTTTTGGTATTATTATAAACTAAGGCTTGACCGCAATCCCGCCTGACGGGAAGCAGTAATGCAATCGTTGATGGTAAAGCGCACTACCTAGTTTATTAAGAGCCTATTTACTTAAAAAACTGAACCTTACACGGATGGGTTTTATTCACCACTAGCTTTCCGCACGCGGCTTCTATTTACGCGTGGAAATCGGTTTTATCTCGCTTTTTAGATTTCCTTCGGAAATGTGAATTTTTTCCGCGATAAAAGGTATCCGGATTTCTAACTATACAGGGTTCGGCACTCGAAGTGTTACTAATTTTACGTTGCTATAGCAACTAAACTGTTTACAATATGGCGCCCCTTTTTTCACATTCCTTAGTGTATGGTATTGTTAATAAACTAACAAAAGCCTACTATTTTTCGTCGTTGTTTAAAAAATGTTTTGCAGGTGGAAGTCAAACGAAACAGTGTCATTGCTTTGTATTTGGCTGGAAAATCGCAGGCAGCCATCGTTAATGAGCTAGGACATTTACATTTGAACAAAATGTTTGTGTATCGGACCATCACGCGTTACAATGATACGGGTAGCATCAAAAAACGCCATGGAGGTGGACATCCAACAACAGGAACATCATCAGCAATGGTTCGAAAGGTAAAGGCTAGAATTGAACGAAATCCACGACAAAGCGCAGTTAAATTGGCGAAAAGTCTTAATGTATCTGCCCGGAGCATAGGGCGCATATTAAAAGATAAACTTCAACTGAAGCCCTACAAATTACAAAAAGTGCAAGATCTGACACTTGCACAAAAGACAGTTCGTTTAGAAAGAGCTAAGAACTTAAAGCACTTGCACGTTGATGGCTTGCTTGAAAATTTGGTACTTTCCGATGAAAAAATTTTTACCGTTCAGCAATATGTGAACAAGCAAAATGATCGCGTATGGTTAAAGTGTAAATTAAATGACAATTTAGACTAACGAATTGCCTTGCGAAAGCAAGCACCAGCATCTGTGATGGTTTGGGCGGCGGTAACTGCCATGGGGCGCTCACCTCTCGTTTTCATTGACCAGGGTGTAAAGATAAACCAGCAGATCTACCGTAAAAAGATTTTAAACGATGCTTTGTTACCTTGGGCACGTAAGCAATTTGGTAGAAATCATTGGACCTTTCAACAAGACTCGGCACCATCCCACAAAGCTCGTGAAACCCAAATTTTTTTACAAGAAAATGTTCCAAGCTTAATTTCTTCGCAACAATGGCCACCATATTCACCGGACTTAAACCCAATGGATTTTTCCATATGGTCAATTCTAGAAGCCAAAGTGTCAACAAAAAAATATGAGACGGTCGACGCCTTAAAGATTGCGCTTCGCCGAGAATGGAACAAAATACCAGCCGATCACATTCGTGCAGCGTGTGAAGCCTTCTCGGTCAGACTCGATGCTGTTATCCGCGCTAAAGGTGGCCATATCGAACAATAGCTTCTTTTTTATTTATTGTATATGTCTTTTTTCGATACTGAAGTTTTTAAATAAATATGCTCATGTTTAACAGAATAACAGCATTTTGAATTGGTAACACTTCGGGTGCCGACCCCTGTATATACGTCTACAAAATTTCAAAGAAATCGGTTCAACAGTTACAGCGTGAAAGCAGAACAAACAAACAAACAAACTCACTTTCCAATTTATAGTATTCGTATGATTCGGTTATACCGCGCTTTTTAGATTTCCTTCGGGAATACCAAATTTTTCCGGGATATAAAGTACCCTGTTATTTAATCCGGACTTCTAACTTTACGTCTGCAAAATTTCAAAGCAATCGGTTTAGTAGTTACAACGTGAAAGCGGAACAAACAAAGAAACAATCTCAATTTCTGATTCCTGTATCCGGTTAGCCTATAAGCCGATCTCAACAAGAATATAACACAAATGCGCTAAGTTCTCAGCTAACATAGCTATTGCTGAAATCAATATAATAGTTGTGTTTGTATTACAAGAACATGCAACGTGGTGTATATTGATTATAAACCCTTGTTGACACCCTGATAAACTACCCCTAGAACATTCTAGATCGCATCGAATCCAGGAAAATAACATTAATTACGAACAATGGTTTACATACACACCCCACCTTCATAGGGACGGCCAGAATAGAAGCTTACATACATCTATAATACGTTCACGATTTACTTTCTAAATATGTAAGCATAGGCCTATGCGTTTTTGTTAAGCAGCGATGCAATCGTTGATGGTAAAGCGCGCTAGTTTATTAAGAGCCTATTCACTCATAAAACTGAGTGAACAGGAAGGAAGACGGCAGTTGAGCGAGGTGATGCAATGTTAAACCCAACAACACGACCAACGATGTCGCGCCAGAGGGAGATTGATCTGGAGACCCTCCACGACCAAACTCCCGACACAACAACATTTGACGCATCGTACCCGGCACACATCTTCCCTCCAAACGATTCGTCATGTTCATTTCATGATATTAGGTGAAGAATTGCAACACTAAAGTGGAGTGGGCTGGGCACATTGCCCGTAGGACCGATGCCCGATGGAGCCGACGGGTTCTCGAGTGCCGACCACACACCGGAAGACGCAGCGTGGGTAGGCCCCCGACAAGGTGGACCGACGACATGGTGAAGGTCGCGGGAAACCGCTGGATGCGGGAGGCGCAGGACCGGTCGTCGTGAAGAACCTTGAGGGAGGCCTATGTCCATTAGTGGACGTATTTCCGCTGAGATGATGATGATGATGATCAGGTGAAGTTGTACGGAGGACGGGTCTGAGCAGTTGTGTTGCGATGTGTGCCGGGTACGATGCGCCAAATGTTGTTGTGTCAGGAGTTTGGTCGTGGAGGGTCTCTAGATCAATCTCCTTCTGGGTTTATCATTGAATCACCTCGCTCAACTCCCGTCTTCCTTCCTATACTCTCAGTTTTTTTTTAGAGAATAGGTCCTTAATAAATAAGGGCGATTTACCATCAACGATTGCATCACTACTTACCATCGGACGACCGACGACTTTCCACCCTCAAGTTGTTAACACCACTACGATCCGGATTAAGCGTTTCGCTTCCTCTTTTATACCGCGTACATCGAGGGACTGGAACAATTAGCCAGCGCCGGTCTTTCCGTCACACTACAATTTGAGTGTCTTCAAGGCTAGAGCGAATAGGTTTTTAATAAAATAACGCGCTTTACCATCAACGATCGCATCACTGCTTACCATCAGGCGGGATTGCGGTCAAGCGCTAGTTTATAACTTATAAAAAATAAACAAGTGAGATTGCGGTAAAGACCTAGTTTATAATTATAAAAAAGCGCCAAACCTCCAAAGTCAGTAAGTGTGTGGGTGGGTTGTGAGCTAACGCACACATATGTACACTCAAATCGTGTTAGTACACTTGATTACCACAAGCAAGATGCGTGTCGTTTCGTGAGATAGAAACGCCATAAGTAAAGAAAAGTTTTAAAACAAAAAAGTGGATCTCACCAAAAGAATCGAGAATTGCAATAAAATTAGCAAAGTTTGAGTGTCACACGGAGCAAGCCCGACTTTGGAAGTCGAAAGTCAATCGGCTTTCAATCACATCGAAGACGAAATACATCTCCGAACTTTTGTATTATGTTAAGTAAGATAAAAAGGTTTATTTATGAAAGGCTTATGGTAAAGTACTTAAAACAAGTCTCATGGATCGATTGAACAGGTTAAGTGTCACTTGACGCGGCTGACACGTGGATGGGTCTATCTATATATCTATACTAATATATAAAGCTGAAGAGTTTGTTTGTTTGATTGCTTGAGCGCGCTAATCTCAGTAACTACGGGTCCGATTTGAAAAATTCATTTTGTGTTGGGTAGCCCATTAATCCAAGAAAGCTTTAGGCCATATAGCATCACGCTGCGACCAATAGGAGCGGAGCGTCACTATTTGTAATGGCGGCACATGCATAGCGTCGTTTTGGAAAGTTAGGATTGTCGAACGGTGACTTCGGATTGAGACGCGGATCAGGGCACTTCTCCGGGGCGAAACTGTCGATTTGCCTATTTAAATTGACATTGTCCAGATTGGAGGGTAATTTACACTTCTTGCTTTATTTATTTTTTATTTTATTCCATGGTGCTTAGCAATCTGGGCTTTTCCCAGTTGCAATAATGTCCCTTTGTGCCGATTGGCCTAGTTCTGTTCTGTTTCCTGCTTGTTATGGAGGGAAGTGGAAAAAATATCTTTTTTCTTACTCCTCCGCTATTCTTTTCTGATTAATTTCGTTGCGGGACCCAAGACTGTTGAATCGTTTCTTCGGGACTCGTCGACCTTCATTGCTCGGCGTTTTACTGGCGGTCTCCACTGTTGATTCTGGCTGTCAGGAGTTGCAGTGGGTGGAATAATGTATGGCGGGTTTTTTCTTGCTTTAATTCATAATTTCAGCGAAATTTAGCTCTTACCACCACACCAAGATGGTGACGACCCTATGATTCCGCTGTTGCTGACGTCGCCATATGGGTGAATATACGCTATTTGATTTTTTCGTGTCCCAGAAGGAAATGTGATCTGTTTCATTCAATATTTATGATTTATTTATTTGACACTATTTTAAAATTGGTAATGGCAGAGGCCAGACGATATTTCCATTTTTTTTAGTTTTATAAGTGCCAGAGGAAAATGTCTTACCAGGGGAGTGACACCACTAGCAGAGTAGAGACAAATTAAACCAGGGAAGTGACATAACATTGATTATTGACTAAGCAAAGGGTCTGATATTAAATAAAACATGTATAAATTATATTGCCTGAATATTTTTTTTATTATACAAGATACATTCAGTCTTCACAATTCCTAATTGCAACCTTATAATATTAATAGTTTGTTTATGATCTAGTTTCAATTATCCATATCAAATAACAGAATTAATATATTTTGCTTATCAATTTCATCAGAGATTATCATTTTAATTTACATTTATTTTTTAGCAAAGAGTCAAGGTTTTTTTTTTAAATACTAAACAAAATAAATTACTTTTCAAATAGATCAACTGGCTTTGAAAACTTGTAGAATACTCTGTTATCTTTCATACATATATTTGGCACTGGTAAAATGGCCAAGATCTGTTCCCATTTAACATCAGACATATCATTTCCATTTATTTAAAAAAGAGTACCATCTTCATTGGAGATCTTTAAAAACGTAACTCAGATCTCTCCTTCTTCATCAAAATCTGACGAACATATGCCAGCATATCTATGTATAATTTTTATCATTAATTTCATTCTAGACAGTCATAGGAGTGTCTGCATTATCTATATCAGGTGAATTAAGCAGATGAGTAGATGTTTGTGTGACCATTTCATTTGGCACATCTTCCTCAGAATCAGTGTATACTTCCGCAACATTCAATTTTTTGTTTTGATGGTATTGTCCTCAAACCCAAAAACCGGAAATCGTAGCCCTAGCACACAGGCAAGTGAAGGAACTCCGGCTTCGGCTCGCGACCCTGACCCAGGAGGCATTGGTCTTCGTGGACCCCGTCACAATGTGCTGACATCCCATTGAAGCGCGCGTGATGCGTGACGCGCCGTCCGCCCGGGCCTGGTCCTGACCGGGCGGCTGACGGGGCAGGCTTGCACGAGAAGTGGCCAGCTCGCCGCCCGCAAGCCCGCACCTACGGTGGCCGCGAGTTCGATGTTTTCTCCCGACCAGGGTGTCTCCTGCGGCTGTTAGAGGCGTGAGGGCGTTGGGATTCCAGCTCCTTTTCCTTCGGCTCTGTCCAGAGCGGGAGAGGTAATTTGATGATTCCATTCACACCATAAAAGGGTAGGTATTTAATGTCACCTAAGTAGAAATGAGGACAAAAACTGTTACAAAAGCAGGCTCTTCGTGTACAAAATATTGCACAGGATAGTTTGATAGTTGCCTCGTAATTGAGTTTACGTTTGATACATACGATCGTACGTTTGATGGCTGTGTATTTTTTGTGTGCTAGAAAAAGATTTGACATTTAGTTTATTATCTTCCTTTGAAAATCAATTTCTTTTTCGCTTATCACAAACATTTGAATGCCAGGACAGCATTTGGCTAATTCCGTAACAAACTCGTTAATCGTAGCAATGCCAGTCCCTAAAGCTACAATTTTGTAAGCCGTTCGTTTGCATGTCGCTCCGATACTATCTTCGAGCTCCTTTGCTATGACCAGCTTCATGATAATTTGTCGGTACTAATCGAAGCGGGTGAAACCCCAAACCTATATATATAACCCAAACCCATAACCCTGCTGAGGCCGCGTGTTGTTCGAAATACATACCGTGGCCTTGGCACAGGCTAGTGAAGGAACACGGATGAATTTTAGTCAGTAAAAGTCAGACACGGCAGACGAGCGAAATTGTTTTGTGTTAGTGGGGGTTGCTCTTCATTATCGGATTCAGGTGGTGTTACTGGATAGTTTCTAGTTGATTGTAGTTACACGCGAGCTCTTTGCTTTCTAGCCTTTCCCCTCCATATTTCCCTGATAGCCCTTTGTTCTCTTTCAGTCATATCATATATGCTCTTTATTTGTCCCTTTTCTTTTTATTTTGTTGCCTTTCTTTTCTTTTTATTTTTCTTTTAAATCTGCATTTTTAATGGGATCGTTTTTAATTCTTTGGTAGCGTAATTTTTCTGCCTGGCGTTTTATTTTATAATCTCTCTTCCCTTGTTTGCTTTTTTGTAACATTCACCATGGTGTCTGATTATGTTAGAATATCTAGAACCAATAAAATTAAGCCTTAACACATAAAATATTGAACGAAACGGAATTTTGTCTCTCCTCTGGCGGTCATGTATTTCCTCTGGCATGAAATTTGCCAGTGGAGTGACGCCAGAGAAGTGACAAAATGACACATAACCCACGAAAACAACGTCATTCGCTTTACTCACCACAGTTTCATTTAATTCATGACTGCTGCACACAATAAACATTGCATTGACTAAATATACAATTTCATAATTACCAAATACAAAAACTTATACTTACCAAAGGAAATACTCTAACGACTGGCACAAACACGCTCTCCGAAAGTCAATCGCAAACTGACGACAATTTATTTGAGTTTTGCTCAAGGACGTAAGCTTCTTTTAAGTTCACACTGTTGTACGTGCGTAGTTGAAGGTCAAAACATACCCTGGCCATTTTTGGCCAAATTTTGCTTCATTAAGTTTCACCAGATGAAGTGACGTTATTGTAACATGACATGCAAATAAGTTATTTTATTTTATATTAATATTTTTTTTACACAGTTCATTTTGGTATAATATGTTGCATTGTTTATAAAAGCATACAATCATTTAAAAACAAAACACAATAGAATACGTATTTCTATTATTTTGCCATAAAACCATTATAATCCGTAAATGGGAAGGCCAGAGGAGTATACATTTCTAATGTTTTCAAACTAAAAATGCCATAAATTGATCATTTATCATAAATTGACTAAGTGGTCCAGATAAAAGGCAATATTATTCATTATTTAAGCCTTGAGAAACAATAATATAATAAGTTCAACATATATTTTTTCTAAGGTCCATTGGAATTCAAATAGCGTATATTCACCCATATACAATATGTAAAGAAAACCCTGTCCGATCCGTGAAGGTATTGTTAGGTATCGATAACTGATTCTACTAATGGGTACAAAGCCGGGCTAAACTTAAAAAAAAATCGCCCTAAAAAAATAAATATTATTTCGCAAAAAGAGCTAACTTAATACATGTGCGGTGAGCAACCCTAACGCGGGGGGCGGGGGGCAGGGCACGCGGCACGTGGTCGCGTCGCGATTCGCTTATAATAATACCGGTCTTGTAAATTTTATTTTAAATTACCAAATTTCGGGGAAATTTGAATTAATTCCCGGGAAAAAAAAGATTATTTCAAAATTCAATAGTATTGTTACTATGATGATTATGTAAAATTTTATATTATATTTGGTCAAGTGTTTACCTAACCTTTATTATCCTTATGGGTCGGACAGGGTTTTTTTTTACATATTGTATATATATCAAGACCTCTCCGTACCGCAAGGACGTTAAGCCGTTGGTTCTGGTAGTAATCTTTGTTTCTTTTCCGGACGGGAAATCATTAAATGACCTCTCCTTTTCTGGGCGGAACGAAAGTGCGTGTCAGACTTTTATTAACTAAAACTCACACATATTCCTTCACTTGCCTGTGCAGTAGGGCCATGGTTTCTCTTTTGACCAACCCGCAACCCTGATTTAGGAGGTATCGGTCTTCGTGGACCCCGTGACGATGTGCTGACATCTCTTTGAGGCGCGCGTGAAACACAACGCGTCGTCGACCCGGGCCTGGTCCTTCCCGGGCGCAGCAAGCTGTCCACTGCTCGGTGACCGCAAGCCTGTGCCTATTGTTTTTTTTTTTTTTGGCAGAAGTGAGAAATCCTCACGAACGCCCAAGCTGCCCCTAGTGTGACAGTCTAGGCAGTGCCGGACTCTTACCTCCTAAAACCACGCTCCTGCCTTACATGTGTACTCTGACATCATCAGAGCTCTTTGCTCTGCAAATTCTTTCAATTACAATTAAGTCCATTTTCTTTCAAGCTCTTATTTTAAAAGAAATATACAATATGGAGCGACGACATCAAAAAGGTGGCTGGTAGTGGCTGGCGGAGAACTGCTCAGGATCGAGCTTGTTGGCGTGCCATGAAAGAGGCCTATGTCCGGCAGTGGACGAGTAAAGGCTGATGATGATACAATATGTAAAGAAAACCCTGTCCGAGCCAGAAGGATAATAAAGGTTAGGTAAACACATGACCATATAAGTATGATATAAAATTTTACGTAAACATCATAGTAACAAAAGTAATGAATTTTGAAATAATCTCTTTTCCCAGGAATCCATTCCAACTTCCCCGAAATTAGGTTATTTTTAAAAGTGACAACACCATTTTGACGTTATTATAAGCGATGCGACCACTTGCCGCGTGCCCTGCCCCCGTCGCCCGCGGAAGGGTTGCCTACTGCAAATGTATTAAGTTACCTCTTTTTACGAAATAATATTTATTTATTTAGAGGGATTTTGAAGTTTTGCCCGGCTTTGTATCCATTAGTAGAATCAGTTATCGATACCTAACAATACCTTTACGGATCGGTTAGGGTTTTCTTTACATATTGTATAATCTTAGGTTAGTTTACAATATGCATATCAAATAATATCACAGATTTTAGACTAGTGCCTATGGTTGCCTTTTTTTTACTCCTCTGCTATTCTTTTCTGATTAATTTCGTTGCGGGACCCAAGACAGTTGAATCGTTTCTCAGGGACCGTCGAGCTTCATTGCTCGGCGTTTTTCTGGCGGTCTCCACTGTTGATTCTGGCTTTCAGGAGTTGCAGTGGGTGGAAATGTGTGGCGGGTTTTATCAAAAAAAAAAAAGTGCCTATGGTGGCTGGGATTTCGATGTTGTCTCCCAACCAGGGAGCTACGAGCCCCACGCTGTTCTGTTAGTGTGTATTGCTACGCAATTATCCCGCTGGAGGACTCGCAGGAGAAAAAAACTACTAAGTAACAAACTCAGAGGCAGAATCTTTAAATAATTAAACAGAGCAACTTCTGAATGGACGAACCGAATCTTTCAAAGTTTTCTGTAAATATTATAACAACTTTCTAAGTGTATATTCCTGAGACGATCTTTTGAACTCCTTCTGAATCCGGGAGGTATCTGGAAAATTATCATAAAACATTAATAAATCCAGGAACTTGTGCCTTGAAAGGTTTTTACCGGGTCAAATAAATTAGCTAGCTAAACTGTAACTCTCGAAGTATCTTAGCTTATCTTAAGTAGTAATTTTTACTTAATAATGCTTTAAATGTGAAATTTGGTATGGAAGTTTATTATTATTTCTCGCAAATATTGTTGGATGGATATGGATAAAATATGGTACACAAAACAGAGTACTGAACAGAGTTTACATATAGGATAGTTTTTATCCGGATCTCGCCCCGGGGTTGAAATTTATAGGAACGCGGAGCTAAGCTATTTCTAAAATATATATTACCTTTAGCAATAGGCATTTCATGGGACAGATATACATACATCTTTTTTTACGAAACCTGAATACAGTTTTTTCAGAATAAACAACTGAATTTATTCTAATCAATCGACCATGTTTTATAGAAATTATTGCAGTGTGGGTTTGGTAGGTACCTACACCTCTGTCTAACCCAACGGGGATTCCAGGCGTGAAATTTTGTAAATTACAACAGTTACTTACTGGCAAACAAAGTTTTTAAAACACAACACTCTTCACAATCACAGTATTTTTTTACAAACTTTACATTTAAATGTTGAAAATAATTCTTTTGTTACCAAAACTTCTCAGTTGGAAAAAATTATGGTTGAAATATTGTTTTCCTCCTTGAATAACCTTATTTAAAAAAAAAAACATTTATAATACGACTTGCTGAAATAGGACTACACGTTTGCAAACTCAATAGCGGATAAGTTATGCATGGATGGATATAAAACTGCATTACTAAAATTCCAATAAAAAAAATGTTTCAGATAAATTATCCAATAATCACCGACATAGCTCTTCAAGTCGCTAAAATGAAGTGGAAGTGGGCGCGGCACATTTTTTTTTTAATTATTATAAGCTAGTGCACAATCCCGCCTGATGGCGAGAAGTCCTGAGGACACGGTAGAGCATACGGTGGAGGTCTGCCCGGCTTGGGTAGAGCACCGCCGTGTCCTCGTAGCGGCGATCGGCGGCGATCTCTCGCGTCCGACCCTGGTCCAGGCCATGGTCCGGAGCGAGAGTGCATGGCAGGCCGTCACCTCCTTCTGCGAAGCAGTAATGCTGGCAAAGGAGGAGGCGGAGCGCGTGAGACAACGGGAATCCCAGCGCCCTCACGCCACTAGCCACCGCAGGAGACGCCCTAGTCGGGAGATGACACCAAACTCCCAGCCACCGTAGGCGCGGGCCTGCGGGCGGTGAGCAATGGGCAGCTCGCCGCCCGGTAAGGACCAGGCCCGAGTCGACGGCGCGTCGTGTTTCACGCGCGCCTCAAAGAGATGTCAGCACATCGTGACGGGGTCGATGAAGACCGATGCCTCCTGGGTCAGGGTTGCGGGTTGGTTAAACAAGAAGCCGTGGCCCTGGCCGTCCCACAGACAAGTGAAGAAATTCGGGTGGGTTTTAGTCAATAAAAGTCTGACACGCCCTTCCGCTCCGCCCAGAGCGGAAGAAGTCATTTGATGATTTCCCATCCCAACAAAAAAAAAAAATGGCGACCAGTGATGCAATTCATTTGCTATTCACTTAAAAAAAAAAACTAAGCAAATACTAAGAAAGACGGCAGTTAAGCGAGGTGATGCAATGTTAAATTCAACAACACGACCAACGATGCTGCGCCAGAGGGAGATTGATCTGAAGACACTCCACGACCAAACTCTCGACACAATAACATCTGGCGCGTCGTATCCGACATACATCGCAACATATCTGCTCAGACCCGTCCTCCGTACGGCTTCACCAGACAGCATGCCGGAACACGACGAATCGCTTGGCTGCAAGACTTTGCCTGGTGGGTGGTAACTTCTGCCGGCAGCCGACAGTGTGGCGTACTACCGAGAGGACATAGGACATACACATCTTTTAATGTACTCTACTTAGATTAGCACTCTTTACCAAGTAACTGGAGGATAATTCTGGTAACTTAAGAACACAGTCACACTTTGGCGGCAACGCGCCTTCCACTAAAAATTTTAAACAAGATTCAAGTGGACTGTATTTATGATAGAAATATATTAAAAACTCTAACTCACTCTCACTCACTCACAGGAACTCTAGACCATTTTCACCTTAAATGTCTCCGATCCATTATGAATTTTGTTAAGTTGAAGCTGAAGTTGTATAATGTAAAAGCACTCTCCAAGTTTGTGAATGTGAGGCACCATGGACTATGGTTAGTTTTTATATATATAACTTGTTTGACATTACGAGCATGGCAGTTGAGAGTTTGTCATGCTCACTCACATGTCTTGCTGATGGTGGCGCGTGTTGTTGGGTCATTTGGTTCCCTTCAAAATGGTTGAGCTAAGTGGGGCTGATGCGCGCGTGATGCTCGTGAACGGGGGCCGTCAGTGGAGACTGGTCATCTCTTAGCTGCCAGTGGGCTTGATTAATTTTCTATGTTTTCGTTATTTTTTATAATTATACATTGTGCTCACATGATAGAAGCAACAGAAATATGTAACGAAGACATGTAATCCATATTATGATTTTAAAAGAGTGTCCATGGAGTTTCTGGCACGTTCTTCTCCATAGAGACCTACACTTTGGAACGTGCAATTTAGCTTCACTTTTCTTGGAATGACCGACATTGACTATTCAAAAGCACCAACTGTTGGTTAATTTGAAATAAACAATATTGATTTTGATTTGATTGAAGATCAAATGGTCTGACAGAGTGCGAAATACCGAAGTCCTGCGACGAGCCAATGTTTGTGGCATTGAGGCTTATTTAATGCGTCGACAGCTTCGGTGGTGCGGACACGTATCACGTGTGGCGGACGAAAGAGTGGCGAAGCGCATCTTCTTCTCTGAGCTGGAGGAGGACAAGCGAAAGCATGGCGGGCAACTCCTCCGGTTCAAGGATGTCTTAAAACGACACATGAAGAGATGTAATATAGAACCCTCTGAATGGGAGCGTTTGGCAGCAAAGCGGTCAGAATGGCGCAGAATGGTGTACGGACAAGTAGGCGAGTTTGAGGAACAGCGCAAAGCTGATCTCGATACCAAACGCGACCAATTAAAGGCCAACCCATCTTCTACCATCACATACAACTACGTCGACGGCGTGCTTACGTGCCCTCAGTGTGCACGAAGTTTCGCCGCCAAGATAGGCTACATAAGCCATCTTCGGGCGCATGAGCGCTAAATCATCGGCTAGGAGTCGAAGTGGTCGCCGTGACTGAAATCGGTCGGGAACATCATCATCATCATCATATTAGACACTATAACCAAATATGTAATAGAATGATGCCTTCGGAGTATATCTCTCTGATTAAGGTGCTAAAGCGGCAAACCACTTACCTCCAACTTACTGCCAGCATCACTGCTTCGCAAAAGGAGGTGACGGCCCGCCATGCACTCTTGCTCCGGACTATGGCCTGGACCAGGGTCGGTCGCGAGAGATTGCCGCCAATCGCCGCTATTTAGAAGTTATCACCCACCAGACAAAGTCTTGCAGCCAAGCGATTGGTCGTGTTCCGGCATGATGTCTGGTAAAGCTGTATGGAGGGCGGGTCTGAGCAGTTGTGTTGCGATGTGTGCCGGGTACGACGCGCCAAATGTTGTTGTGTCGGGAGTATGGTTGTGGAGGTTTTCCAGATCAATCTCCTACTGGTGCAGAATCGTTGGTCGTGTTGTTGGGTTTAACATTGTAACACCTCGCTAAACTGCCGTCTTCGTCTCAGTTTTTTTTTAGTGAACAGGCTCTTAAATAAACTAGCGCGCTTTACAATCAACGATTGCTTCACTGCTTACCATCTGGTGGGATTGCGGTCAAACACTAGGTTATAATTTATATATACAGAGTGGTGCTGACAATACGACAATAAATTAAACATCGTGTACCACAACACATTCTCAGTCTACCCATAAAAAAAAACATATAAATATAGGTATCCATTAGTTTAGTCACAGGAAATTATTTTTAATTTTGCGCTTTTTCTACATGATGTATATGTTGATAAGGAAGCGCTTAAAGATTGAAGCGCTTTCTTATCAACATGTACAGTATACGCTGCAGGGGAATGCGGCCAAGGATTAGTTTATTATTATTGTTACGATTGGACCTTATTTCGATGGCATAAGGTTCAATATCGCGTGACATGCAGTGTGTAACTTTTAAGCCCTATATCCCCAGATCTAGACATTTCCTAGGTGCAATATAAAAACGCATTGCTAGACTTAGGATGGCCTATCGAATGGTACAGGTCTCAACAATTTTGTCAACAAAGTGTCGACATCGAAATTTCCAGAAACCCGTTTTCGGGAATTACCGTAGGTACTTACTGAATGTCCTCGAAGTTATACGCTATTATTATTACGTTTAGAGGAATCTGGAATGTTCGATCAGCTGACCTATATATAGCGCCGTGACGCCGGCGCAGAGTCAGTCTGCATTCGACTAACGATACGAAAACAACGACAGTTAAGAAGCGATCTTTGAGAATACCTACTGCGATAACTGTAACAAGAATTTTGAGTACTACGTGAAGTAACATCTGTAGTGTTATTGTGTGTTTACGACAAGGACTTCGTGGACGTAAGGGAAGACTTCGGTGCAACGTCAGCTACGTTCTACTTGTCATAGTCTACTACCGAGTGTACCTTCGTCGTCAATAAACTTCGCAACCCTTAACCGGCGTTTTAGTACCCCCAGCCCGTAACATTATGAAAAAAAGGGAACTTACAGAATATTGGCTTTATTTTCTTCGCAACCTTGTAGTGAATTACAGTCTATATTTATTTTATTTTAGTCGTAGCCTATCTATATCTTAGCATCAATCAAATGTCTGCTGTGCTGCGTGGCGCCGGATAGATTCCCACACGCAACAAATATTTATATGACCTACTTATAAGTAGTTGTTGTGCCTGACATGAAAAGTAGGTAGTGGCTGGCGGAGACCTGCTCAGGATCGAGCTTGTTGGCGTGCCGTGGAAGGGGCCTATGTCCAGCAGTGGACGAGTAGGGGCTGATGATGATGATAAGTAGTTGTGCCGTGGAAGAGCCCTATGTCCAGCAGTGGACGAGTAGGGGCTGATGATGATGATAAGTAGTTGTGCCGTGGAAGAGGCCTATGTCCAGCAGTGGACGAGTAGGGGCTGATGATGATGATAAGTAGTTGTGCCGTGGAAGAGCCCTATGTCCAGCAGTGGACGAGTAGGGGCTGATGATGATGATAAGTAGTTGTGCCGTGGAAGAGCCCTATGTCCAGCAGTGGACGAGTAGGGGCTGATGATGATGTTAAGTAGTTGTTCCGGGTCTGGCTGTTTGTGTGTGTGAGTTTTTATGTTTGTAAACGCACCCACGATACAGGAGAAATTACTAGTATGGGCAATGTTTAAAAAAAATAGTGTTGGTTCTCTAGTTCACAAAACTAAATTAATATTAAGTTCAATGCATCTTTTTCTTTTTATTTATTTAAGAAAAGGATAGAAGATAACATAATAGTTTCATCCTGTCAAATTAAGGTACTCCATAGACAGTTTAGACGTGATTAACAATATGGCGGCCAAAAATACGTCGATTTAAGTCAGGCGTGGACTAATTTGACGAGACTTTGTTAATATTGATCAAATCAAATCAAATCATTTATTTCAAATAAACCAGTTAGAGGCATTTTTGAATTGTCAGAAGGTCGGCCAGTCAATAAGATGAAGCTAGTCGCCCATTCCAAAGAGTAGGATCTTCTGTTCTTTTGCATATCTTTGTACCTTCTTTTTGTTCTGTTATTTCTTGTCAGTTCATATACCTGTGTTTGTAAAACGATGTTATGGCCTACCACCGAGGAAATTTCAATGATATTTTATATTTTTTTTTTCCCTTTCCTGGTATTTTGGCTGGCATGTGGTAAATAATTTCATAATACGTTTTATTCATTAGGTACTACACATAGTGTATAAAGCCATGTGTGTTTTTTAATGAACAGACAGTTAAGCTGCTGGGGTGTTTGTTCCGCCATTTAATCGATAAATAAAAAAAATAACAGAAGAAAAATGAATCTGAAAGTAATTTTATGAAGCCAAAAGGCCCATATCTCAGATACTACGACAAATTATAAATCATGTCTATGATAATGAAGATGCGGTAGGGATGATCGACACTCCAAATACATAGATGTTAACATCGATATCATAATCGAAAGTCAAACATCGATGTTCGATATTTATTGAAAACCGAACATCCAACCGACCAACTAGAGTAACCGACATAACCCGAAGAATTGCAACACTGAAGTGGCAGTGGGCCGGGCACAATGGCCCGTAGAACCGATGCCCGATGGGGCGACGGATTCTCGAGTGGCGACCACGCACCGGAAGACGCAGCTAGAGTAGGCCCCCGACAAGGTGGACCGACGACCTGGTGAAGGTCGCGGTATTCGCTGGATGCGGGAAGCGCAGGACCGGTCGTCGTGTATATACTTGGGGGAGGCCTATGTCTCTCAATCGGCGTGATGATGAACACCATCGATGACTTTCCGATTAATAATTGACCAAGTAATAAAAGAGTGTAAAATTCGACATTTATTTAGAAACAGGTGAAATTATTACATATTCCAATATTTTTTATCAATTAACTGAAGCAAAAGTAATTTTGATAAGGAAGAACTTTTTAATGTACCTATTTCTTTGTTGATAATTAAAAGTAGAGGCAGCTTTGAAAACGGACTTTCCGATGGTGTAGATAGATGGTGAAATTATATGAACGAATATCATAACGATGTTAAAACTAGGGTTGTACCTAACGGGGCTTCGCCTCCGCTTCCATTACTGCGGAAGTTCCGCAAGAAATCGTATCTTCGCTTCCGCCTCCGACTCCGCACAATCAGTTGAAATCATTTCGAAGCATAATGAAATGGAATCGTTTATTAAGCAAGTAGGATCACTGTGAGTGAGACCGAAATGTGACGAACAACTGGGCGACAGCCAATTCGGATTTCGCTCTGGTGTCGGTACTCGTGAAGCTCTTTTTGCCCTCAACGTTCTCGTACAAAAATGCAGGGATATGCAAACCGACGTATTGCTGTGCTTCATAGATTATGAAAAGGCATTCGATCGAGTTAAGCACCAGCATCTCCTGGGTCTATTAACAGATATTGGACTCGATGGTAAGGACGTCAGGATTATCTGTAATCTGTACGAGAACCAAGTAGCCACAATCAGAGTTGAAGGTGAGGAAACGGAGGAAATCAGGATCTGTCGTGGAGTTCGGCAAGGCTGTGTTGTGTCTCCGTTGCTCTTTAATATTTATTCCGAGGCAGTGATGTCGGAGGCTCTTGAGGGTCTGGAAGCCGGAGTGAAGATCAACGGCAAGGTCGTTAATAACCTGCGTTATGCGGACGACACTGTTCTCATTGCATCCTCTGAGCAAGACTTGCAAGCCATTGTGGATAGAGTCAATGAGTGCAGCGAGAGGGCCGGTCTGTCGATGAACATCAGCAAGACAAAATTTATGGTGGTCTCTAGAAACCCAGACTTACGCCCAAGCATATCAGTGGCAGGCAAACAACTTGAGCGTGTACGACAGTACAAGTATCTCGGTGCTTGGGTAAATGAAGCATGGGAGTCCGACCAAGAAGTTAAGACCCGGATAGAACTTGCCCGAGCATCTTTCAACAAAATGAAGAAAGTTCTGTGCTGTCGTAAACTCCACATAAAGCTCCGAGTCAGGTTACTGATGTGCTACGTATGGCCTGTCGTCATGTACGGCTGCGAAGCATGGACTCTGAAAGAGGACACTACGCGACGCTTGCGGGATTTTGAAATGGGGTGTTACCGTCGTATGCTACGTATAAGCTGGACCCAAAAGGTCAGAAATGACACCGTCCTTCAGCGCGTTCAAATGCCTCGAAAGTTGTTGCCCACCATAAAGAAACGCAAAATAGATTATCTCGGTCACGTGCTCCGACACGGTAGATATGCGCTACTCCAATTCATTATGATGGGCAAGGTAGAAGGAAAAAGGCGCGCTGGACGAAAGAGAAAGTCGTGGCTGCGTAACATCAGAGAGTGGACCGGCATTACTTCAGTCGAAAAACTGTTCCGACTCGCGGTTGACAAGACCGAGTACAAGAAGCTGACGGCCAACCTTCAGGATTGAAGAGGCACTGGAAGAAGAAGAAGAAGAAGAAGAAGGATCACTGATCACTTTTACACGTCATGTCAATTTTTGCGGAGTTATAACGGGGGTTTATTTACGTATTTATAAAATAAATAACGCGCAAGCTGCTACGCTCGACAATCGTCCGGCCGCGTTTGAGCGCGAAATAGTCAAGAATCAACTAGTGCGAGACGGGAATGCGGAAAATACAATTTGTTTCTCCTTAATTTTCATTACTAGAAGGTATAAATATAAATATTTTTTTGCTAAGTGTGCTACTAAAAATGTACGTATTTAAAATAAAATTTTTGTATCAATTAACCATAAATTTCAATTTTTTCTATATTTACTTTCACTTCCTCAGAATCGTCGCCTCCGCGTCCGCCGTTAGAACATCGATGATTTCTTTTCCTTTCAATATCGATGATCATCTAACAACCCTAATATGTGGATTTAGAATATTACTGAATCCATTCTCTGTATGTTTATTTTTTTATTTTTTTTTTGTATTTGCGTTCATATTTTATTTGTACATAAAATGCATTTTGTTTGTTTGAGTTAATTTGCATATTAAGCTTCCCATATACTTCTCGGGTCCCCAGTAAAGCCTCTAAAGGTTGAAACCCCTGAATTATCCCCGAAAACTGTTTGCAAAAGGGGTCATCCACAGGAATGTAGCAATTTTACGAATGAATAAGTAAAAAGTTTGAGTCTAACCCTTTTAAGACGTGGAACGGACGTAGCTTGAATATTCTGCGTTTATTATTATTGTGTAAAATGGTAAGTATCGAATTTCCCTACACAGAGTGGTGCTGACGGGATTAGAACCTATGACCTACCTACACTTGCTGCTTGCATTACTTGTAAGTCGCGGCAATTACCACTTTGCCACCGCAGCTCTCAAATAAAAATTATATTATTTAGTCTGTTGGTGGTCGTCTGTATCTATACTAATATATAAAGCTGAAGAGTACTTTGTTTGTTTCTCTCAGGAACTACGGGTCTGATTTGAAAAATTCTTTTTGCGTTGGATAGCCCATTAATCCAGGAAGGCTTTAGGCTATATAACATCACGCTGCGACCAATAGGAGCGGAGCATAACTAACTCCATGCGAGCGAAGTCGCTGGCGGCCGTTAGTACTAATATATAAAGCTAAAGAGTACTTTGTTTGTTTGTTTGAACGCGCTAATCTCAGGAACTTCTGGTCTGATTTGAAAAATTATTTTTGCGTTGGATAGCCCATTAATCTAGGAAGGCTTTAGGAGCGGCGCATAACTAACTCCACGCGAACGAAGTCGCTGGCGGCCCCTGGTTTCTTCATATTTATGGAAATAATTAAATGATTTCAATCGTTTCACATATTTAATCATTCAGTCCTATAAAGTAAATATATTAAAAAATAATGTTTTTTTTTCAAGTATGTAGTGAGGGGTTTATGCTTTTTTACATTGATATAATATTAAACAGATATGATATGCTCTAACAAATCAACCAAAATAAATGTGCCGATCGGAGCAGCAGCACACACATGCAATTTTTTTATTCTGCGTACATTTCACACGTTGGCACAGTGTGAGTGAGATAGGGCGCAATCTAAAGCATAGAGAAGAAAAAGATGGCTAGTGTTTGTCGTTTGCGCTTAAATAGAATCGACGAAAACTAAAGCGACTTGCTGGACTTACCTCCTTTTGTACGCTTCATTTTCAGTGCGCTAGTGACGTATCTACCTTAGTTTAATATTATATCAATGCTTTTTTGTTACTCTATACAATAATACACATATTTATTGAACCAAAATACATTTTTCAATTTTCATGTACAGACCAGACGACAGCACATCGAGCTACTACAATCTGTCAGATTTCTTTATTAGATTTTAAACTTTATCTCTAAAGCATTATGGCTCAAGTTTGATTGGGAATATCTGACAGTTTGGGGTAGCTTGACCTGCTGTCGTCCGTACATTAATAATTTAATGCATTACAATAAGTAGGTACAATAGGTTTATCCCTGTCTCTTACAGTAGGCTAGGCCTGTATCTTAGAGGCAAGTGCTCTGCTATAGGATAAACTATACAACGTATTACAAAAAGGGTATATACATACCAAGGGCATGGCATCTTTAGATGATATCAAACAATATCGCAAGGGTTTCAACTCAAAATAAAATACTCAAAAAATTGGTACTAAATTTTCGGTTTCGTGTGTTTCTTGAAACTAATCATAATAAACGTGGCAGCATACTACATACGTTAATAACTACTCGTTACCCGTCACGTTACTTGCCAAAATCCGATAAATGTCTTCAATATCTCTGTGCGTCTAGTATGATAGTAGCCTATCACAGG
Organism: Sesamia nonagrioides; assembly: GCA_017933935.1. Classification (NCBI taxonomy): domain Eukaryota; kingdom Metazoa; phylum Arthropoda; class Insecta; order Lepidoptera; family Noctuidae; genus Sesamia; species Sesamia nonagrioides. Next base: position 257,058 of record JADWQK010001310.1, read on the forward strand.
CGGTGTTTTTCCTCATAACTTCCTAACATAAAGAGATAGGATTAAAAAACCCTTCAAATATCGTTTGATATCATGTAAAGATGCCATGCCTTTGTTATGTATATACCCTTTATGTTACACGTTGTATAATGCAAATTTTGGCAGATGCGCCAGTGGACTAGCTAGCTAGTTAACTCCGCCGGTTCTCTTGTTGTCAAACTAAACTAAACTAAACTAAATTTTAAGTTAAGTGCATCTATTTCTTTCTAATTCAATAAAAAAAGGATAGAACACACACATTAAACACATATTTACATTTTAGTTTAATCGTGTCAAATTAAGATATCCTTCAAACTAAACTAAATTTTAAGTAAAGTGCATCTTTTGTTTCCAGTCCAATTAGAAAAGGATAGAAGATAACATTTTAGTTTAATCATGTCAAATTAAGATACTCTAGACAGTTTAGACGCGATTATAAACACGGCGACCAAAACTACATCAATTCAGCCAGGAGTGGATTAATTTGACAGGTTTAAATTGACATTTTAAAATGAAATATAAAGAATAAGATGCGACATTCTTACTTCTTCCTCAGCCTATAGATGTCCACTGCTGGACAAAGGCCTCCCCCAAGGCTTTCCACGATGACCGGTCTTGTGCTGCCCGCATCCATCGGCTTCCCGCGACCCTCACCAGGTCATCGGTCCACCTTGTTGGGGGTCTCCCTACACTGCGTCTTCCAGTACGTGGCCGCCACTCCAGAACCTTGCTGCCCCATCGGCCATCGGTTCAACGCGCAATGTGCCCTGCCCACTGCCACTTAAGTTTAGCGACTCGCAGAGCTATGTCGGTGACTTTGGTTCTTCTGCGGATCTCCTCATTTCTGATTCGATCACGCAGAGAAACTCCTAGCATAGCTCTTTCCATTGCCCTTTGTGTGACTCTGAGCCTTCGTATGAGGCCCATTGTGAGCGACCACGTTTCAGTTCCGTAAGTCATCACTGGCAACACACACTGGTCAAAGACTTTAGTCTTGAGACACTGTAGTATCTTGGACGACGAGAAGATGTAGCGTAGCTTCCCGAACGCTGCCCAACCGAGCTGGATTCGCCGAGACACCTCTTTCTCGAAGTTGGACCTACCTAGTTGGACTGTCTGTCCCAGGTATATATACTCGTCAACAACTTCGAGTGCAGAGCAACCAACTACAATTGGAGTGGGTGCGACATGAGAGTTCGACATGATCTTCGTCTTATCCATGTTCATTTTTAGACCCACTTGTTGGGAAGCTCTGCTGAGGTCATTGAGCATTTTGCCCAAGTCTTCCAGGGTCTCAGCCATGACCACGATATCATCTGCGAAACGGAGATTAGTGATGTACTCGCCGTTGATGTTGATGCCAAGTCCTTTCCAGTCCAGGAGCTTGAAGACATCTTCCAACGCAGCAGTGAACAATTTAGGAGATATGACATCTCCTTGTCTCACTCCACGCTGCAGTTGGATCGGTTTCGAGTCCTGATCCTGGAGACGGACTGACATGGTGGCGTTTTTGTACAAACACTTTATCACCTCAATGTATCGATGGTCAATTTGGCACCGCTGGAGAGACTGTAGCACCGCCCAAGTCTCAATCGAATCGAAGGCCTTCTCATAGTCCACAAACGCCAAGCATAGTGGTTTGTTATACTCCTCGGACTTCTGTATAACTTGCCGCAGCGTATGAATGTGGTCTATGGTGCTAAAGCCTTTTCGGAAGCCTGCTTGTTCGGGAGGCTGGAAGTCGTCGAACCTGCGAGCGAGACGATTCGTGATGACCCTAGAAAACAGCTTGTAGACATGGCTCAGGAGGGATATCGGTCTGTAGTTTTTTAGGAGGTCACCTTTTTTGAAAAACAAAACCACCACGCTCCTGTGCTACGCCTTAGGCGTTTCGCCTTTAAGAATGACGGAATTAAATAGCTTCTGAAGCGCTTTAAGAACCGGTTTGCCACCCGCTTTCAGAAGCTCAGCCGTAATTCCATCATCTCCAGCCGCCTTATCGTTCTTGAGCTGTTTCAGGGCCATACCAATCTCGTACAGGCTGACGTCCGGGATATCGTCGGTGTAGTGTCGGGTTAGTCTGGCTCTAGGATCATTAGCCAGGCTTACAACAGGTGCGTGTGTTGATGTGTATAACTCTCCGTAGAATTTCTCGATCTCACCCAAAAGCTCGGGCTTGGAAGTGACGATCCTACCATCCCCAGTCTTCAGCTTCGCAAGTAGACTCTGTCCAACAGACAATTCTCGTGCGAACACTTTGGAGCCTTTGTTCCGCTCGATAGCCTCTTTAATACAATTTGTATTAAATTGGCGTATATCGCGAGTCAGAGACTTTGAGATCTGTCTGTTAAGGCATCTGATGCGCGAAGCATCATCAGGGGATTTTAAGATCACCTCCCGTCTTTCTTCCATTAGCCGGCGGGTGGGACCGGAGATCTTCTTCTGTCTTTTTGAACGGAGGGTTTTGTAAAACTTAGACCCTTCCGTTTGGAGAGTTTCCACAAACCTGTTGTTGTAGTCGTCCACATCTACGCATTCACCGAGGCATTCGAAGCGGTTTTGTAGTTCGATCTGAAAGCTCTCGGGGTTTTGGAGTTGTGTTGACGCTGGACGGAGCGTAGACTTCATAAGTCGAGAGCGTTCGAGCCTAATGTTGAGGTTCAAGATGCCTCTAACAATACGGTGATCACTCCCGGTTTTTACCGCATGGATCACGGAGACATCGTTGAACACTTGCCTTCTCGTTGACATTATGAAGTCTATCTCGTTTTTGGTCTGACCATCGGGGCTGAGCCAGGTCCACTTGCGGTGCAATGGTTTCCTGAAAAAAGAATTCATCGCAAAGAGTCCTTCCCTTTCCATGAAATCCATTAGCATCTGACCTCTGGGATTCCGATTTCCAACTCCAAATTGCCCCACTTTCGTCTCGTCCGCCTCTCGTATGCCCAGTTTTGCGTTAAAGTCCCCCATGACAACAGTGTAGTGGGTTTTGGAGGAATGTATGGCTCTACTGACGTCCTCATACATAGCCTCCACCTCATCGTCAGAGTGTTTAGACGTCGGGGCGTAGACCTGTATAACCTTTAACGAATATCGTTTTGTTATTCTCAGTACAAGGTACGCCACCCGAGTCGAAAGGCTCCCGACTTTAACCACGTTGTTCACGAGGGACTTGTGGACAATAAACCCGACACCACCCTGGGACAGCTGGTCGCCTTCCCGGAAATAGAGCAGGTTGCCAGACTTCAGGATTATCGAGTCCTCTCCCTCTCTTCGGACTTCAGATAACCCCACAATGTCCCAGCGCAACCGGCTCAGTTCTTCCTCCAGTTCGACAATCTTCTCATCGGTCCGTAGTGTGCGCGTGTTAAATGTTGCCAGGGCCAAAGGTCGTCGTTTGTGATGGTAGCCGGACCTCTGCCGGAGATTCTTAGCACCCCTTGCTCCGCCGTAACCGAGTCCCTACCGTAGACTGGAATAGCGGAGCTGCCGGGGACTAGGGGCCTGGGCTGTATCGTGTGCATCATTGGGGGGGTTTGCCATAATCCCCACGCTTGGCAGGCGGGTTGGGGATCGCAGTGATTTGATATTACACAGAAGAAGCGCTGCTGCCCGCTTCCCTGGTGATTTCCCTTAGTCGCCTCTTACGACACCCACGGGAGGATATGGGTTGGTACAATTCTAGGCCCGGTACCACACGGGGCATTTACATTTACATTCTTACTTATTATTATTTAAATAATACTCATTATTATACTTTATACAATTGTTTTTTGACGTGACAACGTCTTATAAATTGGTTTGCCGGGAGACACTTCAAGAAACTGCGTTACGCGCCCCGCTCACGTTACCTATGCGCTCACAATGAGAGCGAGTGAGAGGCACGCGTCCCTTCCACTCGGGCATGGTTAGCCCGCCTAAGAGCGAGAGAGACAGACATAAATAAAAAGTGAAAGGCACGCGTCCCTTCCACTCGAGCACAGTTAGCCCGCCTAAGAGCGAGTGAGAGAGATAGGCAAATGTATTGCAAGTTATTGTATGTATATTTGTATATAAATACGTATGTATGTGTAAAGGTAAAAATAAAATTTTGTTAATATGAAATTCAGTGCGAGATTCTTTGTATAAATTAATGTTTTAAATATAATTCTTTGTATAAATAAATGTTTTAAATTGTTACTATTATTTCATCCTTCTTCCTACTATACGAATGAATATTCACATTAAAATTATTTTACCACTCAAAGTCGTTGTCACGTAATACTTTCGCCCGTATACCGACTTTACAGGCAACCAATTTTTTTCATTATTTTTATATTCTAATAAAATTGTACATTATACTATATTTATTTGCCTCACGGTATACAAGGATGGTAACAATAAAATTTAGAACAAACATGTTTTGCCAATATAAAATAAGTATGCAAAAATTTTCAAAATATGACTGACATTAGCACTTTTCTCAATGAATTCTTTTACACTATAAAAACTATTCACAGATAGCAAATAAGTGTATTATTAATATTAGTATACATTCATCTCAGCGTTAATCCCAGTCGCATCCGAAACTTTTTCAAATTTGGAGTCTGAGATCCGCTTTACCAGTCTAACTGCTTATTTTGGCGAAACTTCGACATTTTCCGTGAAGCGACTGCCGTCTGACCTCCACAACCCGAAGGCGATATCGAAGCATTGCAGCTAGACCAATTGTTGGACTTTTGAGGGCTCCAACAACCCGTAACGACTGCCACTAGATATTCGTATGGCAACCGGGACCAACGGCTTAACGTGCTTTCCGAGGCACGACCAGACTAATGCAAATATTCATATTCATGCATACAAATATTTGCACTGCGCGGGGATCGCCGCGCCTCCTTGCGCAGCGGCCGCGTTCGCTACCGCTACGCCACGGAGGCTGTCCTATGTCTTATTAGTATACACTAGAGTTTCTAAAGATGGATGGTTGTTAAATACTCTTTTACCGAGTTACTAAGCAGATTTGGATTAAACTTGGCACACAGTTTATAACCAGGATATACAACGTGTAACATATAGGGTATATACATAACAAAGGCATGGCATCTTTACATGACATCAAACGATATTGGAAGGGTTTTTTAATCCTATCTCTTTATGTTAGGAAGTTATGAGGAAAAACACCGCCTGTGATAGGCTACTGTCATACTAGTCGCACAGAGATATTGAAGACATTTGTCGGATTTTGGCAAGTAACGTGACGGGTAATGAATAGTTATTAACGTATGTAGTGTGCTGCCACTTTTGTTATGATTTGATTTTAAGAAACACACGAAACCGAAAATTTGGTACCAATTTTTAGAGTATTTTATTTTGAGTTGAAAGCCTTCCGATATCGTTTGATATCATCTAAAGATGCCATGCCCTTGGTATGTATATACCCTTTTTGTTTCACGTTGTATAGGATACTTTTTATTGCGATATTCCTAAGGAATAAAAACTAATGCGGGTGAAATATCGCAGCTAGTAAATTTACTGAAGTTATCTTAACGTAGTTTTAAATATTACTAACATTATTGAGTCATGGTTACTTGAATAAAGAATTTATTTATTTATTATTTTCTGTTTATTCGAAACCCGAAAGACGTGTCCAGTATTTTTAAGTAAAGAATTTATGTACAAAATTTCAAAAAGATATCATGGAAAACCACCAAGCTATGAGCTTGCTATTCTACTTGTTTGTCCCAACAAAAATATGGTCAAAGGTCCGTACGGGCGTTCGAGCACGGGCGTTGACCTCTGGCGTCAGCTGTGATCTATCGTAACCGCTCGGTAACCACTCTGTGATCTCACTCTAAATGTACTTATGAAAGGTATAACATGGTGTAAAACTGATTGGAGTTAATTCAGTTGCTTATTCTGAACAAATTCGGTGATAGGCAACAACATCAGCCGCCGGCATAAGTTACCACCCACCAGACAAAGTCATACCGCCAAGCGATTCGTCGTGTTCCGGCATGATGTCTGGTGAAGCCGTACGGAGGACGGGTCTGAGCAGTTGTATTGCGATGTGTACCGGGTACGATGCGCCAAATGTTGTTGTGTCGGGAGTTTGGTCGTGGAGGGTCTCCAGATCAATCCTTTGGCGCAGCATCGTTGGTCGTGTTGTTGGGTTAAACATTGCATCACCTTTTTTTTTTCTCGGTGTGGAATCCTCATAGGATGTCCGCCGCCCTAGGGTGGGCGACGGGGTCTGTCAGACTTTTACTGACTAAAACCACCCCGGTGTCTTTTCTATCACGAGCGCGCGTAGGGCCGCGGGAGTATAAATTCTTCCGCAGCCCCACACTCTCGTCCTGGCCCGGTCTGTCCGGGCCTCGTCTCCGGCACGGGGTAGTGGGGTGTTAAGCTACCCCGTGCATCGCCTCAGAGGCGCACGCTGACATTCGCGCGCGCCACCGCCACGGGGTCCATCGAATAGGGGGCGGGGACTTCCCCATGTCCCTCGCCCCTGGACCCATTCATGGGGGGCGGAAGAGGGCGTTATCCGCCCTTCTTCGGCGCCCGGTGCGTCTTCTGCGGCCCGGGAAGGGAGTCGAGACCTCGAGTCGGTCGAGTTCCTTCTGCGACATCCCGTCCTCGCAGAAGGACACCACCACGTCCCACGACTCTGCGCCGCCGGCCATCCTCCGCACTACTGCCGGCAGCGTCAGGTCGCCTCCTACTTCATTTATGAGGACACGGCGCTGCTCCTCCCAAGCTATACACTCGGAGAGCGTGTGCTGCGCCGTGTCCTCCCCGCATTGGACGCAGTGGTGGCACCGAGCGTCCGGCTCCCTGCCTAGGCGACACAGGTACTTGCCGAAGCAGCCGTGCCCCGACAGCACCTGCGTCACCCTGAACGACAGGGAGCCGTGCCTTCTCCCGAGCCAGTCGTCGAGTACTGGCCGGATCGCCTCGACGGTAGCGAGGCCGGCGGTAGGGCGCATAAGCCTCTGCCGCCAGTCCGCCATCAGGACCTGACGGAGCTCCTCTCGGCGCAGCTCGATCTGCCGCTGCGCCGGACTGGAGCCCCGTGTCCGCTCTTCCTCGCGCCATCGGTATAATGACGCGAGTACTTTCGCCTCTAGGTCCCAGGGCGGGGATCCGGCCAGGACGCAAGCCGCCTCGTAGGAAATCGTGCGATACCCGCGGACGACCCTGACGGCCATCGCCCTCTGCGGCTTGCGCAGAATGGCGAGTGTTCCGGCCGTCAGGTCCATCGCCCACACAGGGGCCCCATACAGGGCCATGGACCTCACAATTCCCACGTATAAACGCCTACAGGCGGCGCTCGGGCCCCCCATGTTGGGAAGCAACGTTGACAGCGCGCCTGCTGCACCCATCAGCTTGGGCGCCAGCCGCCGGTAGTGGGGTCCGAATTCCCATCGGCTGTCGAGCACCAATCCCAGATACTTCATGGTGGACTCGACAGCTATCCGGGCACCACTGACCACGATATGTGATCCCGGCGCCGGCGCACGCCGGGGGAAACATTGCATCACCTCGCTCAACTGCCGTCTTCCTTCCTATTCAATCAGTTTTTTTGAGTGAATAGGCTTAATAAACTAGTGCGCTTTACCATCAACGATTGCATCACTGCTTACCATCAGGCAGGATTGCAGTCAAGCACTAATTTATAATTATTAAAAAAAAAAAACTATATTCAGATTTCGCATGAACAAAAGTTTAAAGAGAGAGGAAGTGCTTTTGTTATCATTAGTTTTAATAGTCAACATAGTTTGAGCACGCCTTACGGACGCGGGCAAGTCATTCCATAGCCGTCTCCCAAGACGCCATGACAGTCACGAGCGTTTTTGAAGGCTAATGTCAAATATTTATTAAAATGGAAAATTATACATGTAAATCTGCATTTTTTGTTTCAAAAATAATCGTTCTTTTGTTTAGAATAGGCATCAAGGTTTATTAGTAACTAACTATTGAAATTTGGGCAACAAGCCTATTGCTTGTACTTGTATTTTAGGTCAAAGATATATTATCACAGACTATAGTCTGTGATAATATATCTTTTTTATATTTTTTTTCTGTCATTTTTATGTCTAAAGTACTCTCTGATGAATCCATGTGTAAACCTTTCGTGGTTCACAATATAAAGCCCAGTGACTAAAGGACGGACGGACTCGCCGCCCGGTAAGGACCAGGCCTGAGTGGACGGCGCGTTGTGTTTCACTCACGTCTCAAAGAGATGTCAGCATATCCTGACGGGGTCCACGAAGACCGATGCCTGCCAGAGCTGCGGGTTATTCGGAAAAGATACCATGGCCCTGACGCACAGGCAAGTGAAGGAACACGGGTGGTTTTTAGTCAGTAAAAGTCTGACACGTTCTTTCGCTCCGTCCAGAGCGGGAGAGGTCATTTGATGACTTCCCATCCTAAAATAAAAAAGGTCGGACGGTCTGCGAAGCGTAGTAAATGAATCTCATTAGCAACAATCGGATATGGAGCCCTAACAGCTCCCACCTTCATACATAGCGGGTAGGCCAAAGAAAATTATATATATTACCGACAACATTATGATCAAAATCTTTAATAACTGCGTAATTATTATCAATAATATACGGTTTACTTATTTCTATATGATCCCCGTATTTTTCGTCGATATAACTTTTGACTATTTTCCGAATCTCTTCCATGTCATATTCGTCTAAATTGTGGACTATTGGCATAAAATTATTTACTGATAAATCTTTGAATTTCAGTTTCAATTCGGCTTCAACTATTTTTACGTTTGATTTCCATACTTTTAGCCCTATTGATGGATTATTTGTTTTTATAACATTTGTATCGTGTGGTTCTTTTCTAATAATAGTTATATTCCCAATAGGTATTGTCATCTCAGCGTTATTGTTTAATAGATTATTTTTAACGTCTTTATTTTTGCTAATGTGATTTATGAGACTGGTTCTTAGTTCACTATCTTCATTCATACCTTCGACATCTGCGGGTATATCTTCTTTCAGATTAAATTCATTTGATTCTGGCCGTTCTTGAGAAGAATCAAGACCTAATTTAGTTTGGATTGGTGTTGTCATCTGGTCTTCAGATATTAGAGGCTCATAAATTTCAGTAGGACTATTAAAATAGGAATGACTTGGATTTTGTTGAACCTTCGAAGGTCTGGCCGCTGAAATAGGAGTGGGATATGACACTACGGGACTATATGGCGTTAGTGGAGTTCCAAATGAAGGTAGTTGATATGTCTTGTAACTTAAATATTTGTTAGGAGTATTTGGAATAGGACTCATTTCAGGAGTGTCAGCAATGTGTAAATTATTGGGAGGAGATTTTAGTTCTGGATCATATTTCAAGTAAGGATTGAGATAACTGTTAGGGCTTATCCCAACAATTGGAATGGGAATGTTATCAGGAGAGAGTGACGAGGTGTCTAATTGAGGGGTAGATCCAAAACTTGTAGTCTCCATATCAGTGAAATCATTACGATTCTCTGGGGATATTGAACTAGAGGGAATTGTATCATCGGTATGAGAACTTACAGGCAAGTCAGTAAGAATATTAAAAACTTGTGGACCTTTTCCTAAATGATTATTAGCATAAAAATGTTTCAATTTTGATAACAATTGTTGAGGTCTTATATATTCTGCTTCAGGAACATTATAATTATCTTCATTTAGTTTGTCATTTACTATGTACTCTGTATAAGGCTCTTTTGATTCAAGCAAAGGATTTACAGGTTCAAAATCATCAATTTCTGTAAGTAATTCAGATATTGTTGGTTTATTTGAATAGTTTTTTCCTGGCGGTGTTATTTTGTTAGCAATTGAATGTTTATTTAAAAGTGTTTGTATGCTTTCTTTCTCTGGTGTAACTTTTAAAGGCGTTTCTTGTAAAGATTTTGCTAAGGTGAATAGATGCCAATTTTCTGGTGTTATCGACATTGAGCTTGGGTAAAATGGTATCTGTAGACTTGGTGGTCCTGTGACTAGGTGTTCTTCAGTGTTGGTGGTTGAAGATGATGATACTTGAGAAGGTAATGGATCTTGGGTTAAGTCTTTATACTCCTGTAGACTTAAATGGGTTGGTGATGGGTAAGGTAGTGGTTGATTGCTATAACTTGGTGTGTGTAGTCTTGGTTTGCATTTGGAAGGAGAGATATCTATATTGAATAATGTAGGGTAAGAGGATAAATTTAGAATATCAGGTTCTGGGTCATTTGATGACATGTCAGGTATTGAAGCTTTTCTGTTATGCGGAGTGTAGTTAGCGATTAACGGTTCAGATTTGATTTGTGAAAGGGAAATTAAATTTGAAGTGTCTATCTGTTCATCTTCCTCTGGTATGGATGAAAGTGTGGAGAAGGATGGTTTTGGCCTTAAAGTATTATAATTTGATGAGGGTAATGTTTTAGTTGCTTGGGGCGCTGTTAAATATTTGGAAGAAAACTGGGGGTGAAACTGTCTTTGCTGGCTAACAGCTAATTGTAACGACGGTAGTCTGTCTTTTAAATCAGGGGTATGCTCGTATGATTCTATTTCTTCTATAATTTTTGCATCTTGTAAATCCAGGGTTGTTAGGTAGGTAGAAGCTGAAATGTCAGCAGACCTTGGTAATGGTTCTATAAACTCATGGAGGCCTGATGAATTAAAATGTTTGTTGAATGGGGATTTTAATAAGATGTTAGGCGTGGTTGGTAATAGATTTACCGGCGTTGTGATTTCAGGTATTTCTGGTACCGGTAAGTCACATGGACCAGAATGTTTGTAATCACTAAAATCAAACGGAAGGTAATTTAAAAGAGGAATATCTGGGCTAGTAACAGATGGTATAGTTTCTATAGATGAAATTTCAGGGAATACTGGATTGGTGTTAGGAAAAGTTATTGGTACTAAGGGAGCAACATTTTGGAAATGTGATGGTTTGGGGTTTGATAATAAACTTTTTATTAATGGACTTATGGACGTAGATTGTAATGATTCTGGAATACTTTCAATTGGTGATTGAGATAGACATTGCGCGTTGCTCGGAATCATTACATTAGGTTTAAAATCAGGAGAATCATATACAAGAGCACTTGGAAGACTGTATTGAGGTACACTAGGCTTATTTATTTGACGATAAGGGATTGTTTGTATCGGTAAAAACGGTTGGATGAAGGAAGATGGAGTAGCATATTGTGCTTCAACTGGTGATAGTTTTGAATGAGTTTTCTTAGTATATTGAACGTTAGATAGAGGTTGTGATTGGTATAAATCTGTAGGCTGTAGAGACTGAGTGAGATATGGTGAACATAATAGCTGGTCTGTGTATTGCGATTTTGAGTTCAAAGTGTTTTGCGGTATAGCTGTCGTATTCGATGGTCTACTTGGAGTGCGATAAGGAAGTGTTTCTAAAGCCTCTTTTAAAAGAGTAGGCTGTGAACTACAATTTGGAATATAAGGAGGAGTTAATGTATTTGTATGAGTTTGGAAATCTATTTCTGAAGAAGGTATGATATGGTTTGTCGATGCTTGTTTTAAAATATGTGGACTAACTCTGGAGGGTTGATTAGAAAATGAAATAACGGGACTGTATTCTGAAACAGGTGAGGTTGATGTTGATAAAGAATTTTGTGGAATTGAAGATGACGATTTTTTCAAACTTGCAGGTGGTGATATTGATGTGATATATTGAGAACTGATTGGCATATCTAAAGGTGAAATATGTGAAATTATTGGTATAGGATAATGTGGACATGACGATGGTTTTACAAAGCCTTGAGATGTAAGTGTTTTTGATTTAGGTTCATATTGTGTTGATGGTAATTGCATATAATTATCTGGAATTGAAGGCGAGATTAGGTTTTGTGATTTTGGCGCTGAAAGAGTCACAGAAGGTGTGTTTGTTGGGACTTTTGAAAATACCGGTTTTAGTAGTGGAGTAGGAATATTTCTTAATTTTCTTGGGTCAATGGGTGGTATCGATAAGTCTTGGCACGGTGTGGTGTAATACGGAGAAGATGACAAAGATTGTTGTTCACTAATCGGTAATTTATTATGTGGACGAGTTGCATCTTTGGACGGCTTAAGCAATAGAGGTGACGGTATATGGGAGTTCTGCGCAGAGGTATACTGTGTTAGTGATTTCAGTAATAGGCTGGATAAATAAGATGGTGGTAGCGAGCCTGCGTGTTCCAGAGGACTGGTTGAAGGCACTTCATTATTATATATATTTTGTGGAATAGTTTCAATTAAGGATTGTGGTGACAATAACTGTGGGTGTGGATGTTTTGAAAAAGGTTTATCGTATCGTGGAGTATACGGTGTGGGATGATGGTGTTGGTATAACTTTGGTTGCAGTGATGGTTCAGAAACATGATTATTCATAGTTTTAGGAGAAATAAGTAAGTAATCTTCTAGTTCTATGGAATCTTCTGAAAGCAAAGTTTTAGCTGCTTCCTCTGGTGTTAAAGTATATGCTAGAGATCCTATGGGATATTGAGATCTAGATTCTTCATACAATTTGTCGTCTTTATCATTACTATATGTGTAAGCGCTTCCTTCTGTAACGCCATGAGAAGGTATTTCTTCTGTCAATGGTGATGTTAGGAAATTGGGCTCCAATGCATCTTCACAGGGTTTTTGTACGTTTGTAGGATAACTTTGTGTTTGTTGAATATTTAAATTAATTGGTAGCCATAGGTTAGCATTTATGAATTGATTTCCTTCATTGGACATTGGTAATGTGTCTAATAGTTTTGGTCCTGTAGTTATTTTTTTGGAATTTAAAGATAAAGGTGTACATGACCAAATATTGGAATCTACTGGAGATATATCATCAGATGTGAAAGGATTTGAAAGTCGTGTCTGTGTATTAAGTGGAGCTGGTAAAGAAGAATAACCGTTTGTTGGACGGAAATAAGGAGGTGACAATAGACCAGAAGGAGTTAGTGCCACAGTATTAGCAGATATTGGTGTCAATGAATCAGAATATGCTGGTAATTCCAAAGTTGGTAATGATTCCGGTGTTGGACTAAAGTACGGTGTTGATAGAGGTTCATGGAAAATTGGCGATATCGGATTCGCCAAAGATGGCGGTAGTTTATTCAAAATGTTTGTTAAGCCAGGACTCATTTTAAATGGAGTATGGTGTGGATGAATGCGTACATATGGACTAGAACAAGTTTGAGAGAGCTTGAAAGGAATTTCTAATGGTACTGTTGAATATGTATAGTCTGACATTGGAGTTAATTTCGAAGGTATGAGTGGATTAGAAAACTTTAATGTAAGTGGTTTAGCTGGGTAAGGGTTAGTAGAAAGAGGCGTGGGTGTCAGTGAGCGGTGTTTTATATAAGGTCCATTTATTGGCAATCTTGTACTTGGTAGTGAAATTGTTTCAGGGAAAGTTGAAGATGGTGGACTTTCATATATTATTGGCTCTGTAAATTCATTTGAAATTGGTGTAAAATATTCTGGTGGTAATTGTGCTAGGATATTGTTAAATTCATATGAAGCTCTTGGCAATTGTAACATTGTATCCAATGATGAACTGGGCAGGATAATATTTAATTCTGGGCGTGTTTTTGACATTAGTTGCGGTCTGAACGCTTTCGAAGATTCAGTAGGTAATGTTACTAATTTCGGTTGTGGTTTTATTGCTTCAGAGAATTGTGGGTAAAATGGTACATTGGAATAAGGTTCTAAATTGTATGGGTCCAGTATTGGCATAGTATTTAATAATGATGGTGAAATAATTTCACCATTTTTAAATACTGGAATGGATGATGGTAAAGATTGATTAGAAAGCAAAATAGACATTATATCATCAAATACTGTTCGATTGTATTCTGAGTTACCAATCATAGACTCTAACTCTGATGAAAGAACTGAAGACCTCTTTTTTGGAAATGGGGGTATATAGTTGTCTAGCATATTTGATGTAGTCCATACTGATGGTGGAATGGTGCCTACTGGTATATATATATTAGGAATGGATAATCGAGGATAAAGTTTACTAAAGGAAGGTAGTGGTGTTGCATTAGAAATTAAAGGAACGGGAATATTTCCTAGCACTGGTCTAAAACTAGGTGAAGTTTGAAGAATATTTTGAATAGTAATTGGTTCTAGCCAATTACAATCTATCAGAGGATTTATTTGAATAAATGGAGCATAAGATGTGGTAGGTATTTGAGATACTCCTTGGGCGTGAGGTCGTGTTTCAGCCATCCTTGTTAGAGTAGGAAAATGATTTGAATCAAGTTCTGTAGATTCGACTGGAGAAAATTCCAGGGTTGGACAAGTCAGAGTTATAGGAGAAAACTCAGAAGCTGGCTCGTCTTGTAGAGATAACGGAGTATTTAATAGATTGTTCAAAAACAATGTTTCGGACTCTGTTGGTATATAATTATTATCTGATGATATTTGAGATATTGATGACAGTGATTTGTCACACGGTTTTTGTTCGAATGACGAAAGTTGAGATTTTGTAATTGCTTTGGTGAATTTTGATAATAATTCTTCTAGATCAGATGCAATGGCATCTAGTGGTGCCTTTTCTTCAACTAAATTATGGGGCACGAAATCTGGTATGTCATAAACATAGGGATTACTAACGGATGTCTTCGGAAATCCAAAATTGTGGTGTCGTTTGCTTTGTAATTGTTCAAGTTGACTTTCAAAATCTACTTGAGGACCTGTGAGAGAAGAATCCAGAGGAACTAAATTAGCTAAATGAGCCTCTGTCTGTAAATCTTTGTTTAAAATTTCAATTTCATCAACAGAAAAAGGCATCGTTAATAAAGTTGGACCTACTAATGAACTATCTAGAATTTCTTCATAATCAAAGGCTTGTGATACTTCTGGATACTCCTGATGTAAGCTTGGTCCTATTAAAGAGTTATCGAGTTGAATTGTAGAGACTGATGACGTTGCTGGAGACTTTGTTGTTTTATGTATACTTGGTAATAAAGATATTTCAGATTGTGTGACTGTTTCGAATGCACTTAAAGTTTCTTTTGGATTAATTTCATGAGGTATACCATTAAATAAACTTCCAAGGTTACATGAAGAATCGGTAACTGTGAAAATTTCTGAAGGTTTATCGTTCTGATTGATTGCTGTAGGTGCGAAGGAATCTATCTCCAGCTGTATGCAACCTATTAAAGAGCTATCAAGATGAACTGATGCATCTAAGGCGGTAGGACTGTCTGGTGTTGTTAATTTGTGAACTGCGCTTGAATCTGTTAAAAAGTTATCAAGAATAGATGCAGGATTCGGTTGTAATAGTAACTCGTGATCCAATAAGTTTGTGGGCAAATATTGAGTTGTTTTATGTAACTTTTTACTAGTTCTAGGGTCACTCAACATTCCAGCTGATTCTTCATGCTGTGAGAAATCAAGCTGGTCAAGTTGGGTTACTACATTTTTCTGAGCATCTAAGACTGATGAATCTAAATGTGTTAAATCGACCAGATCGGTTTTCAGCGAAATCATATCATTGATTGATTGAATATCATTGTTTAGAACCGGTTGCACTGGAGGCACTGATGATATATGAGAACTTATTAGAGAACCGTCTAGTAATAAGTGTGTGGGTTGTGGTTGGTTTTCAATGTTTGGTTCGTTTTGTGATATTACTATGGTTGGTACATCAGTATGCGATGTAAGAATGTCTGAATGAAAATTATTAGAACCAATTACTATTGGTGGGGATCCTATTTCCAAATGACCTATGAGTGATGAATCTAAAAGCATTAAATTAGAAATATCTGATTCTGTTCGTATCACTTCATTTTTATTTTTATCACTGAGTACACAGTTATTAGTTGACAAGGTTGATAGGTTTGGACCAATCAGAGAACTATCTTGTATTATTTTTGTCGATGGATTATTAGAGCTATAATATGTAGGCGGTAGTCCATTAGTTTCTGATAAAACCGTGTGATATTGGGGGTAATTTAATTCTTCTACCAGTGAGTTTTTTAGTTTCAAAGAAGGACCAATAAATGATGAATCTAAAGTTAATAGGTTAGGAAAATCCGATGCAAAATGAGACTCTTCATAACCGTTTTGGTTTTCATCACACATATCGACATTTGTTAACATCTCTGGCTCTAAAACTTTCAGGATTTTTGACTGAGGTATTCCATATTTTAATGATAGACTTTGTAAATCGTGTTCTAAAGCCTCTGGTTCTAAACTCATTTGTAGTTGTGGTAAAAATTGTTTGTAGCCTAGAGATGTCATATCTAGAATGTTTTTAGACTGACATGGATGTTCTAGTGCTGATATTGGAACAGAATTTGATAGTAATGATTTTAGAATCTGATTTTGCTGTTGAATAGCTGACGGAGTTACATAATTACTAACAAAAGGTGGATAGTTTCTTTTATTTTGGTCGGATAAGATGGCATATGGTACACTTGGAATATTGCTCCATAGATTTTGACAAGGTAATGTAATTGGTAGAAAACTCGGCCTTAGTAACTGTGGGTTTAAGGGTGGAAATGCTGTGTTGGGTAGGAGTGAAATTGGCTTTGTTTTATGTCTGTAGTCTTCATTTCGACATGGATAGCTTTGCTCAGAAGATATTGGTAAAGAATCTAGTGTTGGAGTTTTAAAGGCTGGTTGTAAAGGAGTTACAGGAAGTTGTCGTTCTAAATACGGTGATATGTTTTGAGGTGGATTTGCGAAGCAAGTATTTGAAGTGTAAGGATGTGTGTTTGTATCAGCTGACCACGGAATCATTGATTCTATAAAGTTATTATCAACTGGTGAATATTTGATCGATCCTAAGTCCATTGCATTAGGTTTTGGTGGCTGTAGAAAAGGTTTAATTTCTTGCATAGGACAGGGTGAATTTACTGCATCTTCTATGCTATCAGGCATAAATGTTAAAGGAGTTTCAATTAATGGATAAGTTGGTAATATTTTATCTAAACCAGTTAAGGATTTTGGTAAATCTAATTTTGATGACGATGTGTGTTTTGGTAGCACTGGTGCAACTGCTTCTAGATGATACGGTACAGTAGATATCGAAGGTTCTTGATTATTTACACTAAGCGAGGGTACATCGTCAAATAATCTTGGATCTTTAACTGGTATAATAGGATCCGAAGATAGCTGTTCTGGAGAAATATTATCAGTAAGCTGCATATCTTCCTGTATTGGTAATTGCATAATTGATTCTTGCGGTGAAGGGTTCTTATCATATGGTAATCTAAGCTCTGCGATACGTGAATATGAAGGTAGCCAACTGAAGCCACAGTTGAAAGGAGAATATTTGGAACCTTTGTTAACTCTTACAATATATTCAATAGGTGGCGACGGTAAGATAGGGGACGTGTATTGAAAGGAAGGTTCAGCAAATGGAACACGTCTTTCGGGAAAATTTGGGATTGACCCAGTGATTTGATGTTCAACAACAGAGTCCAATGGAGGCTTATAAGAAGATAAACTTGGATGTCCAAAGTCAGAATCCAAAGGTGTTTCTTGTGAAGCTTCTGCAGGCATATCTAAAGTAGCATATATTGGGAACAACGACTCCAAATGACTGTCTGTCTCAAATGCCTTAGCCAATTCTTTTGTTATTATTGGGACGTTGGTGTATTTTGATGATGGTATATCAGGAGCAGAAGAATGCTCCAGATATCCTTGCCGGTTTTCGGAAGGAATTTCGTTTGATTGTGAGCTTTTTTTCGATATCCCAGCAGTCAGCGATTGGGTTAAATTAGATTCAGTTGAAATGTTAGGACTTGATTTTAACTTTTTCTCTTGGATTGGTATTTCATTTTGGAAATTATGTTCGTTGAGATTTGTTATTTCAGATTTTGAAAAATCATGATTGTCATCAAAGTCACTATTAACAGCGGTGTCATTGTTTTCTTCTAGTTGAATAAAATAATTATCGTCAAAAGTTATATTTTCATCTTTTGTAGTTACTTCATATTTTTTTGTAGAATTATCGTTGAAAAGTATGTCCAAGTTTTCAGGGAAATATGCTATATTGCCTAGTTCAAGATCGATGTTACTACTATTTTCATTAAATTCTGTAGTATCCTGTGGTGTCGCTTTACCACTATCTGTTTGATAGATATCCGTTTCAAGATTAGTATTTTCTAAGAATTCCAAATTATTATTTGGTATTTCATGTGCTGTTGTATCTATGCGCGATTCTACATGAAACGGTGTCTGATTTATATATTTATTTGGTGTTACATGATTCTCACTGACTTTTGCAATATCGTTAACATTTCCTGTCTTGTCCGGTATAAGTTGTTGATTAGAATTTATATTATGAATAAATGGATTTAAATTATTTTGCGTAGATTCTCCTTTATCTATATCTAAGTTTGTTGTATCTTCATTTATTTCAGAATATGTATTTACATCACTGTCTTCATCGTTTGAGTTGTAATTGTGATGTTTATTATTTAAATGTTTATGTATAGAATTAAAAGCTGTATCAGCGTTTTGCGAGAATTCATCTAATTCAATTCTTAAAGGCTTGACGCCATTAAGTTTTTTATCAATTTCCTCATCTAAAAGTACAAATTCGTTTTTGTCCATATCAATCTCAACATATATTGTTCTAGGTTTTCCCGTTTCTTTATCTTTTGGTAGAAAAACCTCAAAATATTTATGCTCATCATTGTACTCTGGACGTAGTCTGATATTATTTTCGTTTTTTGGTTTATGATGATGAGATCTATGATGTGTGTTATCATCATTTTTAATATGATGAGAATTTAATATTTCGTCATTATCAAATTCGTTGTTATTTTGATCTAGTTTCTCCATATATACACCTTGATTTGGATACAACCTTTCCGTTTCAATGTCATTAGTTGAATTTGCAATTGTCTCTTCATCATTATAGCTTTCATTCACAATATTTGCCGTATCTGAAGAACTGTTTTCTTTTTCCTCCCTATTCAACGGCTCATTATTTTTCTCAATATTTTCAGCTTTCAACAGCCAATTGTCAAATTTCATTAACAAATCATTAAATAATTCCTTATCAACAACTACGGTACCAATATTTTTATATTCATGGTTCAGAAAATGGTAGAACGTGCATCTCATGTCCGTACCGTTGCAGGACTCCTGAGCTTTGTGCATGATTTGAAATATGTTGCGGTCTGATGAAATGCAGGATACGTATTCTGATAGCACATTTTCTGGAAACTGTGAACAAAATTGGGGATTTTGAGTTTTTAAAACTTAAAGAAAAGAAAACAAACACTGGGTTTGTTTCCTTCTGAGGAAGGACACAAAAATAATTAGTCGTATTGTTGGGTTTAACACTGCATCACCTCACTCAACTACCGTCTTCCTTCCAATTCACTCAGTTTTATTGAGTGAATAGGCTTTTAATAAACTAGCGTGCTTTACCATCAACGATTGCATCACTGCTTACCATTAGGCGGGATTGCGGTCAAGCAGTTTATAATTTACATATACAAAGTGGTGATGACAATACGACAATAAATTAAACATCGTGTACCTCAACACATTCTCAGTCTACCCATAAAAAATCATATAAATACACACATCAAAAGTGTCTAGGGATCAAGCATTTTTATGCGGATTTCTTGAGATTGAGATGTGGCTTTGTAATAAATTTATGATTTTATAAATTTATATGGATCCTTTTGGTGCATTTCATAATTTGAATCAGGAACTGTGAATCAAATTCGAGTAAAAGATGAAAATCAGCTGTCAATATTTTCCCTATAAAAACATACAACGCATTGAAGACATTATTAGTGCTAATGTTTCCCTACTACTGATTAAAACCAACGTTATTATGGAGCGGCGACGTCATTTAAGCAGGGAAGAAATGCTCAGAGCCGTGGGAATGATAGAAGCTGGTTCCCGGCAACGTACTGTGGCTTTAGCTCTGAATACAAGTCAGAGTGTTATCAGTCGACTTTGGACACGTTACCGAAGCACTGGTACCGTGGCTGAGCGCCATGGAGGACGGTATCGCTGCACCACACGGAGACAAGACCGATACATTCAAATCTTAACTCGAAGAGCTCCAACAATAACCGCCATGATGTTAGCCGTGAGGCTTCATCACTCTTCAGGGAACTTAATTAGCGACCAAACAGTCAGAAACCGCTTGCATGAAGTGAACCTTCATTCCCGAAGACCGCTACGGGTACCACCTATAGCAATGCACAATCGTAGGATTCGATATCAATGGGCTCTTGAACACAGAAATTGGGCAGAAGAACAATGGCGTTTCGTGTGCTTTTCTGATGAGTCTCGTTTTGGTATGAGACCGGATACAAGACGTATACGACACTGGAGAACCCCTGGACGCCAACAGCGATTAAAATCCTGCCAGGAAGTCCATCCTTATAGTGGTGGAACCATCATGGTATGGGCGGGTATTTGGATCGGCGGAAGAACTGAGTTGATTTGGATCAGAGGCAACCTCAACGCTCAAATTTATGCTGAAACGATTGTATCAGACGTCATCGTTCCTCTACAAGTGCAAATCGGTCCCTTATTTCAGTTAATGCATGATAATGCACGACCGCACACCGCAAGAGTTGTAAGACAGACTCTCGCCGCAGCTAACATCAATGTCCTGCCCTGGCCTGCTCAGTCGCCAGACTTGAACCCGATTGAGCATGCATGGGATATGCTACAGAGAAGAGCTCTGCCGAATATGGAGGGTATCCAGTCGCAAGAAGACCTTTTTTTGTTGTTGCAACGAACATGGGCGGCCATTCCACAGCGTGATTTGGATGAACTCATTTTGAGTATGCCAAACCGATGTTCTTGTGTTGTTAGTGTTCGCGGTAGAAACACGGATTATTAATTGTTTAAGTTACCCAATAAAATTTTAGAGAAAACTGTTATTTCAGTCTTTTTTTCGAACTTTTGTGTTAGTGGTTCAAATGTCAAATATCCCTTTATTAGGAAAATGGCAAATTTCTTTATTAATGCAAAGGTGACTTGGTTTATCGTTACTGTGACAAAGGAAAACACTTTATTTGATGAATCCTTAAAGAAAATTTTAATTAATATCAATCAGGAGAAAAGTTATTGCAAAAATATATGTTGATCCCTAGACACTTTTGATGTGTGTATATCTATTAGTTTAGTCACAGGTAATTATTTTTCATATTTCACATTTTCTACATGATGTGTACTCACATGTTGATAAGGAAGCGCTTAAAGGTTGATAACCACCGCATCCAGCAGCGATACTAAACTTTATTAATAATGGCGCAAAAAAAGCAAGTCGATACAGGACCGCACTGTCGCCGATCGTACGTCAGTGAACCAATATTTTAAAGGATGTTATATTCCCTTTAAAATTTTATGCGATTTAGTTTGTTTGAAATTTTTATTTTTTTTATTTTTGATGCTAGGTTTTTTTCTATGGTTTAGGATTATTCCTATGAACCAGCATTGTCCGTGGTTTCATTTATTGTCGTATTGTCAGCACCACTCTGTAGGTATATTATATTATTATTATATATTTGTCTTCCTCCGAGGCGCAGCGGTCAACACGCCTGCCTGCGACGTGGAGGCCCCGGGTTCGATCCCCGGCCAGGTCATGATGGAAAACGATCTTTTCCTGATTGGCCTGGATCTTAGATGTTTATCTATATATGTATCTATTATAAATATAGTATCATTGAGTTAGTATCCCATAACAAAAGTCTCGAACTTACATTGATGCTAGCTCAATCTGTGTGATTTGTCCGTATAGGTATATTTATATACAATATGTAAAGAAAACCCTGTTCGACCCATAAGGATAATAAAGGTTAGGTAAACACATGACCAAATATACTATAAAATTTTACGTAATCATCATAGTAACAATACTAATAAATTTTGAAATAATCTTTTTTTCCCGCAAATTAATTCCAACTTCCCCAAAATTTGGTAATTTAAAAAAAAATACAACACCATTTTGTCTGTACTATTATAAGCGATGGGACCACGTGCCACGTGCCCTGCCCCCCGTCGCCCGCGCATGGCTTGCCTACCGCTCATGTATTAAGTTACCTCTTTTTGCGAAATAATATTTATTTTTAGGGAGATTTTTTTTTAAGTTTAGCCCGTTTTGTGGGCATTAGTAGAATCAGTTAACGATACCTAACAATACCTTCACGGATCGGAAAGGGTTTTCTTTACTTATTGTATATATATTTATATATAAAAAGGAGCTTTTGTTAAATTACCTGTATTTGAACAGGTACAAAAGTATTCTGTAGTGCCTTGTGTGGTATACTTTCTCCATGATGTGACACGATGTGATGGGGCGAAGCATGCTCTGCTGCGTTGGATACTGAGATTATTGAACCTGCAATTAAAATAAAATAAGTTTATTTCTTATTAGCTGTTGCCCGCGATTCCGTCCGCGTAGACTTTAGATTCGCGGTGGTTCCCGTAAATTAAAAATAGCTCAATTGATATAAAATAAGCGCCGGTTAAAATAATGGGAGCAATATGTACATCTGCGTTAGCTCCCGTTTTCGCAACATTTTTTGTTACTGCTCGGCTCCTATTGGTCATAGCGGGATGTTATATAGCCTATGTCCTTTTTCAGGCTCTAGACTATCTGTGTACCAAATTTCATCACAATCGGTTCAGTAGTTTTGGCGTGTAAGCCGGACAGACAGATAGAGATACTTTCGCATAAAATAATATTGGTATGGATCATTATGGCTGACATTGCATATCAATGAGTTTCCATTTAGATATATAAATGCATGTAGTTGAAGACTCCATTCTTATCGTATACATTATAAATACTTAGGCAACAAAAACATAAATTAAATGACAGGCGAATATACAGTACGAATGAACAGGCGTTATACAAATTAGAATTAAAACCATAGGGGCATTAAGTTATTACACAGATTTTCTCGGTATTTAGAATTAGGTGAAAAGTGTGTACCTACAAGGTAAGAAATATTCCATTTCTAGTTCTATTTATAAACTTCGAAGAGTGAATAGGCTCATAATAAACTAGCGCGCTTTACCATCAACGATTGCATCACTGTTTACCATCACGCGGGATTGCAGTCAAGCACTGTTTTATAATTATAAAAAAAAGACTAACGGGGTAGTACAGTACTTAACACCGGGGCAGCTTCTAATGTTGTACAAAGCACAGGTCCGTTCGTGTGTGGAGTACTGCAGCCACATTTAGGCTGGTGCTGCTAAGTGTCACCTGGCCACTTTAGATTCAGTGGAGAGGCGGGCGAAGAGGCTGATTGGTGACCCTGATTTATCGAGATGGTCTCCAAAGCCTAGAGCACAGGCGTAGAGTAGCCAGCCTTTCGGTATTCTATAGGATGCATTTTGGGGAGTGTGCGAGGGAATTGCATGATTTAATTCCTCCATCTCCGTTCCACCATCGGACGACCCGTCGTACTGCGAGTTTCCACCCTTACATTGTTAACACCCCTACGATCCGGACGAAGCGTTTCGTCTCCTCCTTTATACTGCGTACATTGAGAGACTGGAACAACTTGCCGGCGGCGGTGTTTCCGTCGGACTACAATTTGAGTGTTTTCATGGCTAGAGTCAATAGGCTCTTAATAAACTAGCGCGCTTTACCATCAACGCTCGCATCACTGCTTACGGTCAGGCGGGAATGCGCTCAAGCGCTAGTTTATAACTTAAAAAAAAAACAGTAAGTCATGGATAAAATATTAAACTAAGGTAAATATGTCACTAGCGCACTAAAAATGAAGCGTACAAAAGGAAGTAAGTCCTGTATCTCGCTTTAGTCACTCTCGATACACTCGTAAAAATAAACGACAAACACTAACAGCGCAAACGACAAACACTAGCCATCTTTTTCTTCTCTATGCTTTAGATTGCGCCCCATCTCACTCACACTGTACCAATGTATGCCGAATAAAAATATGCATGTGTGCTGCTGCTGTGTTCGGCACATTTTTTTTGGTCAGTTTGTTAGAATATATCGCATCTGTTTAATATCAATGCAGTAAGTAGTACTTGAGTGACGTAGATTATTAAATCCATTGTTTTTACCTTGTTTAATTATCCATAGATACCCTTCGCAACAAAACAAAGCGTCTACTTGACGACGCTGCTCGCTGGCGACAGTGACAAAAAGGATAATTTCAGATAAAAATTACCGAAATAAAGGACAACAAAAAATTAAATTAAAATTCTGGTACCGTCCACGTGTAAAGGTGTACAGTGTGGCATACCCCCACCCTACTTCAGGTTAAAGAAATAACAACTTTATTTTAATGACAATAGAGTTGATTTGATTTCAGAGTCAGTAATAAAAATACATGAAGTTGTAGAGAAAACTATATTTTATTGTGTGTTTTTGTATTATTATAAACTAACTGATGTTAAGCAGTGATGCAATCGTTGATGGTAAAGCGCACTAGTTTATTAAGAGCCTAGTCAGACGGAAAGACCAATGCTCCAGTCCTTCATTGTATCTATACTAATATATAAAGCTGAAGAGTTTGTTTGTTTAAACACGCTAATCTCACGAACTGCTGGTGCGATTTGAAAAAAATATTTTTGCGTTGGATAGCCCATTAATCCAGAAAGGCTTTAGGCTATATAACATCACGCTTAGATCAACAGGAGCGGAGCATAAGTAACTCCACGCGGACGAATTCGCTGGCGGCCGCTAGTGCGGTATAAAAGTGGAGGCAAAATGCTTCGTCTGTATCGTACTGGTGTCAACAACATAAGGGCGAATACTCGCCGTATGACGGGTCGTCCGATTAGGTATGAAAAGGTCATCATCATCCCAGCGTTAATCCCAGTCGCATCTGAAGCCTTTTCAGCTTTGGAGTCTGGGGTCCGCTTTACCAGTCCAACTGCTGATATGGCTAAACTTCGACATTTTCTGTGAAGCGACTGCCGTCTGACCTCCACAACCCGAAGGCGACATCGAAGCATTGCATTTAGACCCATTGTTAGATTTTTGAGGGCTCCAACAACCCGAAACG
This sequence comes from Sesamia nonagrioides, assembly GCA_017933935.1. Lineage (NCBI taxonomy): Eukaryota > Metazoa > Arthropoda > Insecta > Lepidoptera > Noctuidae > Sesamia > Sesamia nonagrioides. The sequence goes on from JADWQK010001310.1 coordinate 282,028, forward strand.
ACTGCCATTAGATGTTCGTATGGCAACCGGGACCAACGGCTTAACGTGCTTGCCGAGGCACGACCAGACCAGTGCAAATATTCATATTCATGCATACAAATACTTGCATTGTGCGGGGATCGAACCCGCGCCGCCTTGCCCAGCGGCCGCGTCCGCTACCGCTACGCCACGGGGGCTGTTGCTCGCCGTACGACGGGTCGTCCGATTATGAAAAGGTGATGGCGGAATTAAGCCATCTAATTCCCTTGCACAGTCTCCAAAATGCATCCGATAGAATACTGAAAAGCTAACCTACAGTTGTGCCAGGCCTTGGAAATTGGTCTTAACACTTTAGCTGCGTCGCGCGGATTCACCCGCGTAGGTTTCGATAAGGTTTTTTTTATATTCACCGCTGCTATTCGTCGCCGCTTGATGTTATAAAGCCTAAAGCCTTCCTGGATTAAGGGGCTATCTAACGCAAAAAGAATTTTCCTGAGATTAGCACGTTTAAACAAACAAACTCTTCAGCTTTATATATTAGTATAGGATCAGTGCTACTGACTCGAGTCGGTGGCATTGAATGTGTTATACAACTATAGGTTTCCAATTGCGTCTCACAGTTGCCATTGAGTCCAAAGCTGCCAAGTGGCATTTTGGACACCAGCACAAGTGTGGCTGCATGTGTTTCTGCCGGGTAGGGGTAGACAAAAGAAGCGGCCCAAGGATGGAATGTGTGAATATAGGTATTGTTAAGAATGGGGTGATTAAGGGGATGACGTCTAATAGAGAATTGTGGACCGCAAACAAATTCGGTCAATGGCAGAAGCACGAGCATATATTGCAAGCAACCATTTTTATATAAAGCACATTTTCCGGTTCCTTCCCATCCATCCACATTCAACTGTTTATTCACTTGACAACATTAAGTTTGTCGCTCAATATATTTCTGGCTTATAGGCCTAGAATTCAAGCAAAAAAAAAATAACATCCCTCTTCAACAACATCGGAAAAAGATCATCATACGCGCGCCGGCCGCTTCATAATAAAAATTCTATAAATCGATAATTACCCCTTGAAACCACCACCAAAGTGACCAAGTGAACGTCTGTCGAAGCCTTCATCACCACCCGGAGAGTGCAGCGCTGGGAATCCCGTAAGTCCACCCTTATCTCATTTGTATGTGCTTGGGGTTCGTGGGGGTTCCACCGAATTTCCGCACCGATTTTCAGAAGACGCGCCTAACAAACGCAGTCCAGCTATCGATGAAATATCAGTATACCATAACCAAACACCGAGCGCGGATGGGGTTGGTCAGCCCCATGGAACTCTCGCAGAATAAGAATGAACTCCCCTAATTACTGATCAAAGTATAAGCAAGAACTTATACAGGAACATTTGCGTCTATATGTTCCACGTAGATTTGCTTGTGTAGTTTGTAAGACAAAGCAACCGGGGATGATTCGCCCCTAAAAATCTGCCAACTAATCACTTACACCTGCATTTGCTACATAACAGCGTGTAAATGAGCCTTAAGAGGCTGACATTATTTATCTACGGTCCCTCTGACTACTCTACTGAAATAAATATAGAAATCCGTACGCAAATTATTAGGTATCATTAATAAAAGTGACCTCAGAGATTTATAACAATTAATTTACAAAAAAACAACATTCTGTAAATGACCACTGGACACGCCACAAGCGTGTTAATTAACTATCTAAATGATTCATAGTCTAATGCTTGGCTTGTGTTAACATAAACGAATTGTTTTGCTTGCCAGCAGATTTAATGCTGATTTTTGCCAAACTGATTGACAGTAGGTACTAATTTTCCCCTATTCAGCAATATACAACACTAGCGGCCGCCAGCGACTTCGTTCGCGTGAAGTTAGTTATGCTTCGCTCCAATTGGTTAGGTATACAATATGTAAAGAAAACCCTGTCCGACCCATAAGGATAATAAAGGTTAGGTAAACACTTGACCAAATCTATATATATAAAAATGAATTGCTGTTCGTTAGTCGCGCTAAAACTCGAGAACGGCTGAACGGATTTATCTTATCTTGGTCTTGAATTATTCGTGGAGGTCTAGGGAAGGTTTAAAAGGTGAGAAAAATTCGAACAACTGTCGGGAAAATCCTCAAAACAGCATTTTTCTATTTCCCATACAAACGTTTTCTAAATAAAATGGAGAGTCAATTTGTAATTTATTACCGCTGCATAAAGTTCAAATTCGCGTGCGCGTTAGAGGATCTAATATCGCGTTCCTCAACAAAAGTGAAAGTGAATCGCGAACGCGACAAAATTGCATAGAAAGTACCAGGGTCGCACAAAAGTGTAGAAGTCTAAACAATGAAGCTCATTCATCATTATTAATCTAATATTAAAACAACAAACAATGCTCTCATCATAATTATCTATCTAATATTACATGGATCAAGTTTTATTTTGCCTACTTTGAGGAATTGCAAGGTGGGTCGCATAAAAGTGTAGATGTCGAAACAATGAAGCTCATTCATCATTATTATCTTCTATCTTCTATCTTCTATATAAATAAAAATTAATTGTTGTTCGTTAGTCTGGTTAAAACTCAAGAACGGTTGGGCCGATTGAGCTGATTTTGGTTTTAAAATGTTTGTCGTAGTCCAGGGTAGGTCTAAACGGTGCGAAAATAAGGAAAAATGATTTAATAATACTGATAATAATGATGAATGAGCTTCATTGTTTCGACTTCTCCTCTACACTTTTGTGGTACCCTGGTACCCTGCACTCTAAAAAAGTAGGCATAATAAAACCCACTTACAAGAGCAATGGGAGAATGGCAATGATAAATGGCACAGCAATAAAATATTAGAAAATTTTAAGTTGAAGTTGACTTTGTGGCTTTTTAACTTTAACCGGCAGAGAGTCATCATCATCATCACAGCGTTAATCCCAGTCGCATCCGAAGCCTTTTCAGCTTTGGAGTCTGGGGTCCGCTTTTACCAGTCCTAATGCTGATATGGCTGAACTTCGACATTTTCCGTGAAGCGACTGCCGTCTGACCTCCACAACCCGAAGGCGACATCGAAGCATTGCAGTTAGACCAATTGTTGGACTTTTGAGGGCTCCAACATCCCGTAACGACTGCCACTAGATGTTTGTATGGCAACCGGGACCAACGGCTTAACGTGCTTTCCGAGGCACGACCAGACCAGTGCAAGTATTCATATTCATGCATACAAATACTTGCACTGTGCGGGGATCGAACCCGCGCCACCTTGCGCAGCGGCCGCGACCGCTACCGCTACGCCACGGAGGCTGTTAACCGGCAGAGAGTATTTATTTATATTCCTTGCTTTAAACGAATGAATCAACGGGTGAGACTTTTTTTTAAAGATGTACGGGTGTATGGTACCAGGGTAGCACAAAAGTGTAGAATCGAAACAATAAAGCTCATTCATCATTATTAATCTAATATTACATCGATGAAGTTTTATTTTGCCTACTTTGAGGAGTTGCAAGGTAGCAGGGTCGCAAATAGTGTAGGATATCCTATGTCCTTTTCCCAGTTCTTAGCTACCTCCCTACCAATTTTCAGCCAAATCGGTTCAGCCGTTCTTGAGTTATAAATAGTGTAATTAAACACGACTTTCTTTTATATATATAGACTAGCTGACCCGGCGAACTTTGTTCCGCCTTAAAGGCTCACATGATCTTTTTTACTTTTTAAATTAGGATAATTAAGGTAGCAAAAAAGTGTAGAAGAAATCGAAACAATGAAGCTCATCATCTGTCATATTGCCTTTAAGGCGGAACAAAGTTCGCCGGGACAATTTTGTGCTACCCTGGTACCTTGCACCTCTACAAACTAGGCTCAATAAAAGTTTTTTGATGTAATTCTTACGGTTTAATGATGAAAATGAGCTTCATTGTATCGGCTTCTCCTACACTTTTGTGCTACCCTGGTACCTTGCACCTCCACAAAGTAGAGAAAATGAAATTTCTTCTATGTATTATTGTGATTTAATTAATGATGATTGTTACAAGGTGAAGGAAAACATCTTATGGAAACCTGGACTTTAGTCTGAAGTCGCCAACCCGCATTGAGCAATCGTGGTGATTACGCTCAGTCTTTCTACTTATGAGAGGAGAGCTATGCCCAGCAGGGGGACGATAAAAAAAGGTTGATGATGATGATGAGCTTCATTGTTTCGACTTCTTCTACACTTTTTTGCTACCTTAATTATCCTAATTTAAAAAGTAAAAAAGATCATGTGAGCCTTTAAGGCGGAACAAAGTTCGCCGGGTCAGCTAGTATAATATAAAATTTTACATAATCATCATAGTAACAATACTAATGAATTTTGAAATAATCCTTTTTTCCCAGGAATTAATTCCAATTTCCCCAAAATTTGGAAATTTTTCAAAACGTGACAACACTGGTATTATTATAAGCGAATAGCGACGCGACCGCGTCACAGGTGCCGCGTGCCCCGCCCCCCGCCGCCCGCGGAAGGAGTTGCATACCGCACAAGTATTAAGTTACCTCTTTTTGCGAAATAATATTTATTTTTTTAGGGGTATTTTTTTTTAATTTTGCCTGACATTGTGGGCATTAGTAGAATCAGTTATCGATACCTAACAATACCTTCACGGATCGGACAGGGTTTTCTTTACATATTGTATAGCCTAAAGCCTTCCTGGATTAATGGGCTATCCAACGCAAAAAGAATTTTTCAAACCGGACCAGTAGTTCCTGGGATTGGCGCGCACAAACAAACAAACAAACAAACTCTTCAGCTTTATATATTAGTATAGATTATTTGTTGTTTATGCGAAACCTGAAACACGTGTTCAGTATTTTTAAGTAAAGAATCCATACTAATATTATAAATGCGATAGTATCTCTGTCTGTCTGTCCGGCTTTCACGCTAAAACTACTGAACCGACTGCAATGAAATTTGGTACACAAATAGTCTAGAGTCTGAGATAGGACATAGGCTATAAAACATCCCGCTATGACCAATAGGAGTAGAGCAGGAACAAAAAATGTTGCGGAAACGGGAGCAAACGCGGATGTACTTCATATTGTTCCCAATATTTTAACAGGCGCTTATTTTATATCAACTGAGCTCATTCGGCTAGAAGGTTACGCGGGTGAAACCGCGGGCACAGCTAGTTTATGTATAAAATTTCAAAAAGATGTAATGAATAACCACAAAGTTATGAGCTTGCTATTCTACTTGGTTGTCCCAACAAAAATATGGTCAAAGGTCCGCTTGAGCGGGCGAGCGCAGGGCGTTGACCTATGGCGTCAGCTGTTGCGTGTGCGAGTACTATGATCTGTCGTAAAGCTGCGGGCGCGTGCTCGGTATCCAAACAGCAACAATTTCTTAATGCATTTGGGAAAAAATATAACATTTTGTAAAAATGATTGGAATCATTAATAAAATATTGAACTAAGGTAGATATGTCATTAGCGCACTGAAAATGAAGCGTACAAAAGGAAGGAAAGTCCTGCATCTCGCTTTAGTCACTCTCGATACACTCGTAAAAACAAACGTCAAACACTAACAGCGCAACCGACAAACACTAGCCATCTTTTTCTTCTCTATGCTTTAGATTGTGCCCCATCTCACTCACACTGTACCAATGTATGCCGAATAAAAATATGCATGTGTGCTGCTGCTGTGTTCGGCACATTTTTTTTGGTCAGTTTGTTAGAATATATCGTATCTGTTTAATATTTTATCAATGATTGGAATCGATTCAGTTGCTTATTCTGAACAAACTATATTCAGGTTTTGTAGAAACAAAAAAAAAAAAACGTTGTTTATTGCTAGGAAACATGTTTATGCATGCATTTTCATTGCGGGGGCTCTTCCATACTTCAGTTTAGCCATGTTTTTCTTTCATCCAAATAAGTTAAGCCGTTTCGTGAAAGCGTAACAAACAAATTTAGATTCGCATTTATACTAGCATTTAGGTATATGGTATCTATACAATATATACCATATACCTAAAGGAGAATTCTTTAATGTTAGATTAGCTAGAACTACATATTGAAATAGCCATAAAAATGTTTGAATTTGTAGTTGTTTGTAAATTGAACTTTATAGTTTTGGAATTTAAAGTTATTTATATCAGAAACTTATATTTTGTTACATTCTTGGCGAATGCTCTGTGGCGTAGCGGTAGCGAACGCGGCCGCTACGCAAGGAGGCGCGGTTTCGATCCCCGCGCAATGCTAACATTTCTATGCATGAAAACGAATATTTGCACTGGTCTGGTCGTGCCTCGGAAAGCACGTTAAGCCGTTGGTCTTGTGGGAGTGTATTCTTTGGCAGAATGAACGCAATATTATGTTGGACAAGTTACATCCGGAGTTGTTTATTATACGGACCTTGTTGAAACTAGAACTAATTTCCGTGCGTTCAGGCGCTTTTGCCATACCTATTATTGGAATCAATTGTAACAGCAAATACCTACTTAGGACCCATTAACTTGATCAAATGTTATTCCGTGGTGCTTGGCAATCTGGGCTTCTCCCAGTTGCAATAATGTCCCTTTGTGCCGATTGGCCTAGTTCTATTCTGTCTCCTGCTTATTATGGAGGGAAGTGGAAAAAATATCTTTTTTCTTACTCCTCCGCTATTCTTTTCTGATTAATTTCGTTGCGGGACCCAAGACAGTTGAAACGTTTCTCCGGGACTCGTCGAGCTTCATTGCTAAGCGTTTTTCTGGCGGTCTCCACTGTTGATTCTGGCTTTCAGGAGTTGCAGTGGGTTGGGAACAGTGTGGCGGGTTTTGTCCCAAAAAAAAAAAAAAGCCGTTGGTCCCGGTTGCCATACGAACGTCTAGTGGCAGTCGTTACGGGTTGTTGGAGCCCTCAAAAGTCCAACAATTGGTCTAACTGCAATGCTTCGATATCGCATTCGGGTTGTAGAGGTCAGACGGCAGTCGCTTCACGGAAAATGTTGAAGTTAGTCAGCCATAGCATAGAATAAAGAGGGGAAGTAGGTTATCTCCGACCCAATCCGGAATTTAACTGCCTACTGTCTTAGGGTTGACGACTGTCCGCGCTTCGTCGGTTACGGTTGTCGCCCTAACCGCTAACAAATATTTATAGACTAGGAGCCTGTGCTAGGAGCTTATGTTTAAATTATTCGCTTAGTATTTAGTTTACATATACTAGTCAGTTTTTTTTAGTAATTTTTATTTTTAGTTTTGTACACATAAAGAACCATATTTATTTTTATTTTTAATTTAATACAAATATAAATAATACAAACATAATATCTATTGAATCACACATTTAATAAAAAATTACAAATTAGCTACAGAAAAATACCTACTTTCTTCAGTTTCGACTATTACGAAACGCGTTGTTATTAAACTTTAATGTGTCATATATCCGTATCCTTGTAAATAACTTTTAGAAATATAATTTGAAAAATATAAATCTTTTATTTGTTCATAAATAGACATACCAACTTTGCAGTTTATGTGATCATTTTTAAATGCTTTTTGGTAGTCAAAAGTCGTCAGGTGGAACCACTAATAAAATTTGGTTTCTAGAATAATTTTTGTAGTGAAGATACCTAGATTCTGCACTTAAATTGCAAACTTGCTGATTAGGATTTATATACGATTTATGTTGTTCGCAATCCTCGTGACGATCCATGCATTTTTTTAACAAGAACACGTGACGCGCGAGCCTCGTCCGGTGCTTGCCGCGACTAGCGCACTGATAGCACTCTAATATTGTGTTTAGGTGTGCGTGCGGTGACCCATAGATACTAAGGCGCACACATACAAGCCGCGCGCGGTGCGTTTGTATGAAGATGGCCTACTCTGTCCCTCTTTATACTATGGCCATAGCCATATCAGCAGGTGGACTGGTAAAGCGGACACCAGACTCCAAAGCTGAAAAGCTACGGATGCGACTGGGATTAACGCTGGGATGATGATGATGATTTTCTTATTATGTGCATTATTTTTCATTCATTCATTCATTTTCTTATTATGACAGTTCTTTTGGATTTCCAAATGAACACCAAACTGTCAAATTGTAATTGTCAAAATCCGCCATCTTGTAACATCAGCATCAATTTATATTCAGCCCATGCCTTTAGTTATTCCGAGTGGATTTAGAAAGAATTTCTTATATAAGACACCCTTAATACCCAGTATTATTTAATTTTTGAAAGTTTACAATGGGGTCGTGTCTCGATTTTTTATTATCTACTTTTAAAGACGAAGTCTATTGTGTCGCATTTTTGCTTTATTTACACATTGAACCCTCAAAGATTTCTGAGCCGATTCATGTACGTGATCATCAGTTTAATCCATCCATACTAATATTATAAATGCCAGCATTAAAATAAAGGACAGCCTCCGTGGCGTAGCGGTAGCGGACGCGGCCGCTGCGCCAGGTGGCGCGGGTTCGATCCCCGCACAGTGCAAATATTTGTATGCATGAATATGAATATTTGCACTGGTCTGGTCGTGCCTCGGAAAGCACGTTAAGCCGTTGGTCCCGGTTGCCATACGAACATCTAGTGGCAGTCGTTACGAGTTCTTGGAGCCCTCAAAAGTCCAACAATTGGTCTAACTGCAATGCTTCGATGTCGCCTTCGGGTTGTGGAGGTCAGACGGCAGTCGCTTCACGAAATTGTCGAAGTTTAGCCATATCAGCAGTTGGACTGGTAAAGCGGACCCCAGACTCCAAAGCTGAAAAGGCTTCGGATGCGACTGGGATTAACGCTGGGATGATGATGACTAATATTATAAATGCGAAAGTATGTCTGTCTGTCTGTCCAGCCTTCACGCCAAAACTACTGAACCGATTGTAATGAAATTTGGTACACAGATAGTCTAGAGCCCGAGAAAGGACATAGGCTATATTGGAGGATTAACGCTGAGATGGTGATGATGATGATTCCTGGCGAATATGATGCAGCACAAGACCGGTAATCGTGGAAAGCGGTAATAGCTATCAGCATCCCGCTATGACCAATAGGAGCAGAGCAGTAACAAAAAATGTTGGGAAACCGGGAGCTAACGCGGACGTACTACATATTGCTCCCATTATTTTAACAGGCGCTTATTTTATATCAACTGAGCTCTTTAATTTACGAGAACCACCGCGCGCTGTAAACTAAGTCCACGCGGACGGAGTCGCGGGCAACAGCTAGTACCTTAAATAAATTGTTGATTTAATATAGATTTATATTATCCTTTAGAGCATATGATTTAAATGAACATTTTCGAAGATATTACAGACTAGCTTTCCGCCCGCGGCTTCGCCCGCGTGGAGTTTGTTTATATCGCGCTTTTTAGATTTCCCTCGGGAATATCAATTTTTTCCGGGATAAAAGGTAATGTTCGGGATAAATGTTCTTTCCCAGGGTGTAAAGATTGTGCCAAATTTCATCAAGATCGGTTGAGAGGTTTAAGCGGGAAAGCGTAACAGACTTTCGCATTTATAATATTAGTATTGATATAAAAATTGCGTGCAGGAGCGACCAGCGGGGGCGGTTTTTTATACGTTCACAGTTTTTCTGTAGTGAAGGTATTTAGCATCAGCATTGCACTCATGTGAAGCCGGGGCCGGTCCCTAGCAAGTTAATAAATGAAAGTACATATTAACAAAGTACAAATGGCCACCTTAGTGTCGCGACACATCTGCGGCACGTACGGCGCCGAAAGCTCAGCTAAATACGCTCGCAGTGTATTTCGAGTACTCTTATGACACATCAGCCGAAATTACACCGCGTTCGGCGTAGGGCCTAACCTTCCTTCGGGGGGTTTTTCAGCTAAAACGCATTTAATGTATTTTGCATAGCAAGCGACACATCACGCGATGCGTTGCGCGGTCGAAAGTTCGACGGGAGTAGCTGAACGTTCGGCGTGTATAATAGCTAATATTCTAGTTAAATCCATTTTTCTGGGCAATTCAGGTACGTCACAAAAACCGTACACCATAAAGTGTGGACACAGACAGAATGACGATGACGCCACGTAACTATCCGTCGCGTAGCGCGCTGAACAAGACGCCGCGTTTTGACCGTTTGGTTTGTCATAAGAACTGAATATTGCGATTGACCTGTCAGCCGCTGAGCTTTCGGCGCCGTATGTTTCGCAGATATGTCCCCAGTCCCCAGCCTTATAGTGTCCTACAACGTGGTCATTTGATACTTTAGGTACTTTGTTAATATTTTCATCTCAGCGTTGTTGAATATTATGAATTAATAGCCACCATCTTGCGGATCGCTCTAATTTTGTTTATTCTTCACGGTAGGATTCTTTGAAGACTTGAATTTTATTATGTAGGGTTGGGAGTGTTATTAAGATTGTAGAAAGGAGAATAATAGAATCATTATTGAACATGATATTTTTCTTTTTTATAACAATAATGTAGCGCTTTACCGCAATCCTGTCTGATGGTAAGCAGGGATGTAATCGTTGATGGTAAAGCGCGCTAGTTTATGAACCTATTCACTCAAAAAAACTTAGTGAATAGGAAGGAAGACGGCAGTTGAGCGAGGTGATGCAAGGTTAAACAACACGGCCAACGATGCTGCGCTAGAGGGAGATTGATGTGGAGACTCTCCGCGACCAAACTCCCGACACAACAACATTTGGCGCATCGTACCCGGCACACATCGCAACACCTGTCCTCGGACCATAGACTATAACATCGGTTGCCGGCAGAAGTTACCACCCACCAGACAAAGTCTTGCCGCCAAGCGATTCGACGTGTTCCGGCATGATGTCTGGTGAAGCCGTACGGAGGACGGGTCTGAGCAGTGTTGCGTTGTGTGGCGGATACGATACGCCAAATGTTGTTGTGCCGGGAGTTTGGTCACGGAAAGTCTCCAGATCAATCTCCCTCTAGCGCAGTATCGTTTGGTAGTGTTGGTTTTAACATTGCATCATCTCGCTCAACTGCCGTCATCCTTCCTATTCCTAAGTTTTTTAAGTGAATAGGCTTAATAAACTAGTGCGCTTTACCATCAACGATTGCATCACTGCTTACCATCAGGCGGGATGGCAGTCAAGCACTAGTTTATAATTACTAAAAAAAAAAATTGATCGAGGTGATGCAATGTTAAACCCAACAACACGGCCAACGATGCTGCGCCAGAGGGAGGTTGATCTGGAGACCCTCCACGACCAAACTCCCGACACAACAACATTAGGCACATCGTACCCGGCACACATCGCAACACAACTGCTCAGACCCGTCCCCCGTATCCATATCCAAGTTGTTGACTCTTTTTTTTTAATTTATTTATTTTAGGTCGCTTAAACTTGTTGACTCTTGTTCGCAAACTAGATTTAATTTCAATGTATCACAATAATATCGCGTAACTCCTACGACAAAGGTACAAAAACTTCAAACAATGACATTGCTATGAACTTTTGTCTAGGCGTTTCAAGGTTTTTTTCGACTTACATATTAAAATCCAAGCCTTAATCGCTGCTAGTGTTTGCATATCGGGCTCCACATTTAACAGGCATTTATATTTACGTTTACCTGAAACAAATATGAGATGTTAAAATGTGTATGACCTTCACCAGGTCATCAGTCCATCTTGTTGGGGGCTTCCCTACGCTGCATCGTTCGCGCACTGCGCGCCTACAGCCGGCGGCGCGGCTTGGGCACTAAGACAGACTTTGATCCGCTGTAAACTGATGTGTACTCAGTAGGTACACACGGCATCATGCCGCGTGCTGTGCCCCCCTTCGCACGCGCATGTATTGCCTACCACACATGTATTAAGTTACCTCGTTTTGCGAAATAATATTAATTTGTTTCGGGGTTTTTTTAAGTTCTTCTTCATAGACATTAGTAGAATCCACCGCTCGAGAACCCGTCGGCCCCATCGGACATCGAACCTACGGGCAATATGCCCGGCTCACGGCCACTTAAGTGTTGCAATAACAAATCGGTTACTCTCGTTCTTCTGCGGATGTACAGGATAATACTTTTTTTAAATATGAATTATAAACTAGCGCTTGACCGCAATCCCGCCTGATGGTAAGCAGTGATGGGATCGGTGATGGTAGAGCGCGCTAGTTTATTAAGAACCTATTCACTCTAGCCTTGAAGTCACTCAAATTGTACCTAGTGTGACGGAAACACCGCCGCTGGCAAATTGTTCTAGTCCCTCGATGTACGCGGTATAAAAGAGGAGGAGAAACGCTTCGTCCGGATCGTAGTGGTGTTAACATGTGGGTGGAAACTCGCCGTACGACGGGTCGTCCGATGGTGGAACGGAGATGGGGGAAATAAATCATGCATTACATTTTCGTTACAATTAAACATATTTATCGCCCAACGAATAGGTAATAAAAAATCGTACCTTATTGTGGCAAATATAATGCACTTTTCTCACGCAGACAACATTGAAGTATTTTAAATAAAAACCGACATTTTGGTTGACGTCTAACACTGCTTTGATTAAACATTGTTTTACAATAATATGTCCGCAGCTAATTCTGTTTTATTCGAGATTTAATTTTATAATGCATGTCGAGTCAGGCACCTCTTATGATATTGAATGTCGGAGTTTTGACGGGAAAGCTAAGATGAGGGTCACGCGCATTTTTCATTCGACTTTTAAAATTATTTGTAGTGTCGTTTACTAAATAAAAGCGCGTGATTTATGTAGTAAAAAGTGCATTCGGTAAATCCATACTAATATTATAAATGCGAAAGTAACTCGTGTCTGTCTGTTACGCTTTCCCGCTTAAACCTCTCAACCGATTTTGATGAAATTTAGCACAGACAGTCTAGGGTCAAAACCCTGAGAAAGGACATAGGCTACCTTTTATTGAAAAAAAAAATTGATATTCCCGAGGGAAATCTAAAAAGCGCGATATAACTGAATTCCACGCGGGCGGAGCCGTGGGCGGAAAACTAGTAATTCATAAAGAACATTGTAAATATCGCAGCATAGTGGCCACATCATAACTTTGCCTTAAACCTCCCTCATAGACGGTTCACGCGGTTCTCTTTTTCAACAGTCATTGGCGATATCCGCCATTATTGTGAAATACAATTTTCAAATCCATACTTCCATACTAATATTATAAATGCGAAAGTAACTCTGTCTGTCTGTCTGTTACGCTTTCCCGCCTAAACCTCTCAACCGATTTTGATGAAATTTGGCACAGACAATCTTTAGACCCTGAGAAAGAACATAGGCTACCTTTTATCCCGGAAAAAATTGATGTTCCCGAGGGAAATCTAAAAAGCGCGATATAACCGAACTCCACGCGGGCAAAGCCGCGGGCGGAAAGCTAGTAATTTCTATAATTTGTTTCACGTGTTATTGGCAAAATTGTGGTATATATTCGACAGAGGCAAGATCGGGGGGGGGGGATCGGGGGGGTGATCGGGGGGGGGATCGGGGGGGTTGGATCAAGGGTTGGGGTTGAATCTTACCTTGAAAAAAGAAGAATAAGAGATTGAATGTCACATAAAACTAGGAGATTTTTTGATGTTGATGTAACGGTTTCACGTTGATTTTATAACCAACTAGCTGTGCCCCGCGGTTTCATCCGCATAAGCTTCGAACCGAAAGAGCTTAGTTGTATAAAATAAGCGCCTGTTAAAATAATGGGAGCAATATGTACGCCCGCGTTTGCTCCCATTTTCACAACATTTTTTGTTCCTGGTCTGCTCCTATTGATCATAGCGGGATGTTTTATAGCCTATGTCCTTTCTCAGGCTCTAGACTATCTATGTACCAAATTTCATTACAATCGGTTCATTAGTTTTGGCGTGAAAGCCGGACAGACAGACAGACAGAGATACTTTCGCATTTATAATATTAGTATGGATTATTAAATTTCCTCTTCATTTTAATTATCATTGGCCTCGATTTTCACCATCTACTTTCTGTTTCATTAGATAGATGTTAGAGATTTATATTAATTTGGTCTTTTTCAAGTGGAGATTCGCTTGTGGGAGGCTACTGGAATGTGCTAATCACGAGTATCAGTAGGTAGACGGTTGTAGAATCGTTACACCTGCTGGCAGCTAGAAACAGGGCCTTAAGCTGGTTAGATCTTTCTCTTTAGGAGAGGAGCCCTGTGCCCAGCAGTGGGACGATAAAAGATTGATGATGATGGTATAGTTGTATAAAACTTACATCAACTTGCATAATTTTTGATAATCACACGTTAAAGGATTCTTTCTACACCAAATCCAACTTTAAACACCAAACAATTTGAACATTAATTGAAAGAAAAGCACTTTTTACTGAATTTTTATATTTTAATAATCTACACAATGATAAGTAGAATAGGACCACTTCTGAAAATGAACCTTTTTTTTTAATCCGAAAAGATTTTTTTTATAGATTCTTTTAAATTATTGAATTGATTGATTGATTGAAGTTAAAAGAATTCATTTTTTTTTAGTAATCTTGACTGCAATCCCACCTGATTGTAGGCAGTGATGCAATCGTTGATGGTAAAGTGCGATTCACTCAAAAATACGGAGTGAATAAGAAGGAAGACGGCAGTTGAGCGAGGTGGTGCAACGTTAAACCCAACAACACGACCAACGATGCTGCGCCAGAGGGAGATTGATCTGGCGACCCTCCACGACCAAACTCCCGACACAACAAAATTTGGCACATCGTACCCGGCACACATCGCAACACAACTGCTCAGACCCGTCTCTGTACGACTTCACCAGACATCATGCCGGAGCACGACGAATCGCTTGGCGGCAAGACTTTGTCTGGTGGTAACTTCTGCCGGCAGCCGATGTTATGGCCTACTACCGAGAAAAAATGGGCACACCATCACCTGACACCATACAAGGGATCGTAACTACAAGGCGAACCTAGTACGTAAAATCTAATGATAAGAAATATATTTTTTCTTGATTTAGTTTAACTAAAAAAAAACTAAAATGCAACGTTAGGTTTTGTATATGCGAAACCCGAAACACGTGTCCAGTATTTTTATGTACCAAATTTCAAGAAGCTATCATGAAAAATCACAAAGTTATGAGCTTGTTATGTTACTTGGTTGTACGTAAAAAAATATGGTCAACGCGCCGCTCACACGCACGCGCCTTCGTCAGCGCGGCGCAGCGGGGGCCCCTAGGACACCATGATCCGCTGTGAACTGTCGTGCGCTCGGTAACCGCACTGCATCATTTTTTAAATACAATATGTAAAGAAAACCCTGTCGGACCCATAAGGATAATAAAGGTTAGGTAAACACATGACCAAATATAATATAAAATTATACATAATCATCATTGTAACAATACTAATGAATTTTGAAATAATCTTTTTTCCCGGGAATTAATTCCAATTTCCCCGAAATTTGGTAATTTTTAAAAAAGTGACAACACCGGTATTATTATTAGCGAATAGCGACGCGACCACGTCACAGGTGCCGCGTGCCCTGCCCCCTGCCGCCCGCGGAAGGGGTTGCTTACCGCACATGTATTAAGTTACCTCTTTTTGCGAAATAATATTATTTTTTTTTAGGGGGATTTTTTTTTTAAGTTTAGCCTGTCTTTGTGGGCATTAGTAGAATCAGTTATCGATACCTAACAATACCTTCACGGATCGGACAGGGTTTTCTTTACATATTGTATATTTGGGAAAAAATATAACATGGTGTAAAAATGATTGGAATCGATTCAGTTGCTTATTCTGAACAAACTGTATTCATTTTTGTATAAAGAAAAAATAAAGTTGTATTTTTATCAAAAGTGTTTTTTTTTTTTTTTACCTTTTTATCAAATTATGCTGACTATTACAAGCGAATTTCAAATTCAACTGACTAGGGAAACACATGTTGTCAAACTAAATAATAAAATTATTTTCACCAAAGCAATGTAATTAAATAAAGGTATAAAACCAATCAGTTACGGCACCTTATCTCATTGTTTTTGTTAAAGTGAGAGTTGTTTATTAATTTTGGAAAAAAAAAAATTAAACACCGTTCCAGTTTTAGCTTAATTAGCTATGCTCTTATAATGTTTATGAAACTGCTAAGTGTATGAGTGAAGGTCAAGAGGCCTTTTATTTTTAACTAGCGACCTGCCCCGGTTTCGCACGGGTACAATGCTGATACTAAATACACTACTGAAAACAAGGGCGGATCCAGCTTTGGCACCAGGGGGGGGGGGTCACATAGTCGTGGTCAAGTCATAAGAAGTTTTAATTAAACTTTAATAATAAGAGATACAATTAAAAGAATTGAAATTAAAAAATACCTAATTAAATAACGAAATCAATTTTTCTTTTACATCTTTTGCCAAAACGTGTTATCACTACATCTACTTCAATGGGTAAGTTTTTATGGACGTGGAGAAGTGCCAGTCCAGTTTAACGTTTTTCAACCATTGTAGCTCTTTGCCATGTTTTGATTTTTCGTAACGTAGACCACGTACCACTGAGTGCGAGAGGCGAGCTCAGACTGGGGGGAGACCTGACGTGTTATGCGGACAACACGCTGGTCTCCGCCCGGGGGAGTTCGCATAGGAAGGCAAATTTGCTGGCGACGGCTGCGGTATCACTGGTAGTGGGCCGCCTACGTCGCCTAGGCCTGGAGGTGGCCCTCAACAAGTCGGAGGCCGTGGTTTCATGGGCCCGGCGGGCTCCGCCACCCGGCTCACATATTATGGTCGGGGGGGTTCAGATCACTGCCGAGTCCACCATGAAGTACATGGGATTGATGCTCGACAGCCAGTGGGACTTCAGTCCTCACTTCCGGCGGCTGGCGCCCAAGTTGTTGAGGGCGGCTGGGGCGTTTTCAACGTTGCTTCCCAATCTGAGGGACCCGAGCGCCGCCTGCAGGCAGCTCTACTTGGGAATCGTGCGATCCATGGCCCTGTATAGGCCTCAGTGTGGGCCTCTGACCTGACGGCCGGTATTGCGACAACCGCAGAGAGCGGTGGCCACCAGAGTCATACATGGGCATCGCACGATCTCTTATGAGGCGGCCTGATAATTGGCTCGATCCCCGCCTTGGGAGCTGGAGGCAAAGGTCCTCGCGTCACTGTACCGGTGGCGTGAGGAGGCACGGGAGCAGAGCGAACGGCCGATGCTGCGTCGGTTCGAGCAGCGTCGGTCGCAGTTCCGAGAGGTCCTGGTGGCAGAATGGCGGGACAAGCTTTCACGCCATAAACACTACTGCCGGAAGGACATGGCTCGGTATACGCTTGCAGAGTGTGCTGCGCGCGGAGAAGCTGCACCGTGCCCTCATCTCTGAAGTAGGCAGTGATATGTCGCTGCCGGCCGTAATCGAGTCGATGGTCGGCAGTGAAGAGTCCTGGGATGCGGTGGTTTCTTTCTGCTAAACAGTCGTCTCACTGAAGGAGACTGTAGAAAGGGAGAGGGAGATCTCGTCCTGTCACCCGATTCACAGCAGGCGCACCGGAGTGCACGCGGAGAGCGGATAACGCCCTCTTCCAGTCACCCTAAATGGGTCCAGGGGAGACAGACTCGGGGACATCTGTCGCCCCCCAAACATCAGGACCCGAGGTGGCGGCGCGAAGTGTTCCACGCGCGCCACTGTTAGACGTCACTACACGTCACTACAGGAGTCGTACACCTCACTCAGCCGGGGGGGCCTGACCCGAGGAGGTCAACAGTGGCGGGCCAGCACCAATCGAGGGTTGCAGAAGCAGTGTTCGTTCTCGCAACCCCGGGTCAGGTGTGAGATGGAACACCGGGGTAGTTTTTATTCAGTAAGAGTATGGCAGATCCCGTCGCCCGCCCCAGGGCGGCGGACATCTAAGAGGATTTTCCCACCAGGAAACAAAAAAAAAACGCTCTGACCTTAGACTTACGAAACTTAAGGACCTTCAAATTCCCTCACTCAAAAAAAAAAAATACGTAGGTATGTACAGACGAAGTGTTCTTAAACATCATACAGAACAGGGTAAGAAAGAAATGTGATGAACAACTGGGAAACAGTCAATTCGGATTTCGCTCTGGTGTCGATACTGGTGAAGCTCTTTTTAGTCTCAACGTTTTCGTACAAAAATGCAGGGATATGCAAACTGACGTACTGCTGTGCTTCATAGATTATGAAAAGGCATTCGACCGGGTTAAGCACCAGCACCTCACCTCACCAGGATCTATTAACAGATATTGGACTCGATGGCAAGGACGTCAGGATTATCCGTAATCTGTACGAGAACCAAGTGACAGCCTCCGTGGCGTAGCGGTAGCGGATGCGGCCGCTGCGCAAGGTGGCGCGGGTTCGATCCCCGCACAGTGCAAGTATTTGTATGCATGAATATGAATATTTGCATTGGTCTGGTCGTGTCTCGGAAAGCACGTTAAGCCGTTGGTCCCGGTTGCCATACGAACATCTAGTGGCAGTCGTTACGGGTAGTTGGAGCCCTCAAAAGTCCAACAATTGGTCTAACTGCAATGCTTCGATGTCGCCTTCGGGTTGTGGAGGTCAGACGGCAGTCGCTTCACGGAAAATGTCGAAGTTTAGCCATATCAGCAGTTGGACTGGTAAAAGCGGACCCCAGACTCCAAAGCTGAAAAGGCTTCGGATGCGACTGGGATTAACGCTGGGTTGATGATGATGATGTACGAGAACCAAGTAGCTACAATCAGAGTTGAAAATAAGGAGGCCGAGGAAATCAAGATCTGTCGTGGAGTTCGGCAAGACTGTTGTGTCTCCGTTGATCTTCAATATTTATTCCGAGGCAGTGATGTCGGAGGCTCTTGAAAGTCTGGAAGCCGGAGTGAACTTCAACGGCAAGGTCGTTTATAACCTGCGTTATGCGGACGACACTATTCTCATTGCATCCTTTGAACAAGACTTGCAAACCATTGTAGATAAAGTGAATGAGTGCAGCGAGAAGGCCGGTCTGTCGATGAACATCTGCAAGACTAAATTTATGGTGGTCTCTAGAAACCCAGAATTACGCCCTAGCATATCGGTAGCAGACAAACAACTTGAGCGGGTACGACAGTACAAGTATCTTGGTGCTAGGGTAAATGAAGCATGGGAGTCCGACTAAGAAATAAAGACCCGGACAGAACTTGCCCGAGCATCTTTTATTAACAAAATAAAGAAAGTTCTGTGCTGTCGTAAACTCCACATAAAGCTCCGATTCAGGTTACTGTTGTGCTATGTATGACCTGTCGTTATGTACGGCTGCGAAGCATGGATTCTGAAAGAGGACACTACACGACGCTTGCAGGCTTTTGAAATGTGGTACTACCATCGTATGCTGCGGAAAAGCTGGACCCAAATGGTCAGAAATGACACTGTCCTTCAGCGCGTCCTTCTAATGCTTCGAAAGTTGTTGCCCACCATAAAGAAACTCTAAATAGACTATCTCGCCACGTGCTCCGACACGCTAGCTATGCGCCACTCCAACTCATTAAGATGGGCTAGGTAGAAGGAAAGAGGCGCGCTGGACGAAAGAGAAAGTGGTGGCTGCGAAACATCTGGGATTGGACCGGTAATACTTCGGTCGAAAAACTGTTCCGTCTCGCGGTTGACAAGACCGAATACAAGAAGCTGATGGCCAACCTTCAGGATTGAAGTGGCACAGGAAGAAGAAGAAGAATGAACAGACGTCAACCTTATTGCTAAACTATGAAGGGTCAAGGTTGATTGGGAATATTTTACAGTTTCCGATAGCTTGACCTGCTAAAATCCACCTCTTTCAGTAAATAGGCACCTACTTATCTACCTAAGAGGTACACACAGACTGGCATAATGTAGAAACTGATTAATAAGCAAAGTGCGCGCAAGTGTCATTCGAAATGTGACCTTTGAATATTGGCGACCGTGGCGGCGGCAGCGCGTTAAAATTCAAATTTTGGATGCGTTCGTTCCCAAAAATGCGTTTGCCGTCAAACAAAGTATGTATTATATAAATTGATTAAATATTGAAAGTACTCAAATAAAATCTTCCTGTGCTGGGTCCTCCTGGACCCAGCCCAGGGGGGGGTCATGACCCCCATGACCCCCCCCTGGATCCGCCCTTGACTGAAAAACCGTGAACGTTGTATAAAAACATAGCGGTCCGCGCGCCGTCTCTCAAAACACGACGCCCTGCAATTTTTACCCGACTACGGCAAAGCAAAAGGAGGGTTATGATTTTGACAGGCTATATATGTACGTATGTATGTAGGTATGTTCATCTGTTCCCTCGTAACTTCTAACCTACTTCTCAGAATTCGACAAATGATACATCATTAGAAGCGTCTTAATTGTCCGCTGGTTATAGGCTATACAGAGTTTCACAAAATCTAATCTAATCTATGTCTCTATCGGACAAAACATACAGAGTAAAAAAATAAAGTTAAGATACATATGCCATGTTTGGTATCATTTTAAAGCGTTTTATTTGTACATTTTGAATATATATATATATATATATATATATATATATTACTAGCATTTGCTTGTGACTTTACCTGTATTCATGGGCTGATTGCATATAATTCACATCTTTTCGTTCATAGCTTCTTTACTACTTATCAGAATAAGACCACTGCAGTACCATTAGAAGGGCCTTGATATTCTGTTGGTTATGAGCTATAAAGCTTGTCACCAAATTTAGTATTGTGCCCTCTAGCGGACAAAAAGTTTTATGTAAATATAAAATTAAAATAAATATACCGTGTTTGGTATTTGTCAATTGAAAGAGCTTCACGAGTAATTCGTGTTGGTACATAATTACAGAAATGCTTTTTAGTTGATCAATTTAACTTTTGTTAATATTATGCGCCACAAATACACTTTTAACACCAAAATAGTACAAATAATAAAAAGTAAAAAAAAAAACTTTAACCCAACTACGACAAAAAACGACGCTGAAAAAGTATAAAACAAGATTTTCAGAATACTGAACGAAGCTAAACAAAGTTGCTAATGTTGCAAGTAAATGGACACAGTAGACTCTACCAAGATGCCTTCGTTGTAAATTGACAATAATGTCATACAATACTATTCTGAAGTATGCAATATTCACTATTTAGAGATAAATTTTCATGTTTGGAAAACCGTAGTCACACGTTGTCAAAGTCCTACGGTAGGTAGGTCTATGTAACGTGTGACTACGCCTTTCCAAACATGAAAATTTATCTCTACATAGTGAATATTGCATACTTATTTTATTACTTTATTAAATACATACTAATATTATAAATGCGAAAGTATCTCTGTCTGTCTGTCTGTCCGGCTTTCACGCCAAAACTACTGAACCGATTGTAATGAAATTTGATACACAGATCCTCAAGAGCCTGAGAAAGGAGATAGGCTATATAACGTCCCGCTATGACCAATAGGAGCAGAGCAGTAACGAAAATGTTGTGAAAACGCGAAATTACATATTGCTCCCATTATTTTACCAGGCGCTTATTTTATATCAACTGAGCTATTTATACCCGACTACGGCAAAGCAAAAGGAGGGTTATGATTTTGACAGGCTATGTATGTATGTATGTATGTATGTATTTATGTATGTATGTAATGTATGTATTTATGGATGTATGTTCATCTGTTCCCTCGTAACTTCTAAACTACTTATCAGAATTCGACAACTGACATATCATTAGAAGCGTCTTAATTGTCCGCTGGTTATAGGCTATATGGGGTTTCACAAAATCTAATGTGGCGCCCTCTAACGGACAAAACATACAGAGTAAAAAAATAAAGTTAAGACAAATATGCCGTGTTTGGTATCATTTGAAAGAGCTTTTCTTGTAGATTTTGAATATATATATATTGCTAGCATTTGCTTGTGACTTTACCTGTATTCATGGGCTGGTTGCATATAATTCACATCTTTTCGTTCCTATCTTCTTTACTACTTATCAGAATAAGACCACTGTAGAAACATTAGAAGGGCCTTGATATTCTGTTAGTTATGAGCTATAAAGCTTGTCACCAAATTTAGTATTGCGCACTCTAGCGGACAAAAAGTTCTATGTTAATATAAAATTAAAATAAATATACCGTGTTTGGTATCACGTGAAAGAGCTTCACGAGTACTTTATGCTTGTACATAATTACAGGAATGCTTTAATGATGTTAAATATGAGCGACAAGCGGCCGCCAGCGACTTCGTTCGCATGGTAGTAGCTCCTATTGGTCGCAGCGTGATGTTATGTAGCCTAAAGTCTTCCTGGATTAATGGGATATCCAACGCAAAAAGAATTTTTCAAATCAGACCAGTAGTTCCCGAGATTAGCGCGCACAAACAAACATACAAACAAACTCTTCAGCTTTATATATTAGTATAGATAAGAGTAAAGCGCGGATCACGGGAACTGTGAATCGCTTAATGCAATGTAGAGCAGTGTGAACATTAATAGAATATGTAATGCACTAATGAAAACGACATAAGCTGGGAGTAACTCCACGCGGTGAAGGCGGAAACAGTTTGATAATTAGCTAAAACTCCCATAAAAATGTCCTCTGCACTATATGCCTTCGGGCTTATGTTGTTATAATTATGTGCGTGTAGATGTAAATGATGTAATATGTCAAGTACCTAGATTTTAGTTTATCAATTTAACTTTTGTTAATATTATGCGCCACAAATACACTTTAACACCAAAATAGTACAAATAATAAAAAGTAATAAAACTAAAACCCAACTACGACAAAAAACGACGCTGAAAAAGTATAAAACAAGATTTTCAGAATACTGAACTGAACAAAGTTGCTAATGTAGTTGCAAGTAAATGGACACAGTAGACTCTACCAAGATGCCTTCGTTGTAAATTGACAATAATGCCATACAATACTGTTCTGAAGTATACAATATTCACCACATAGAGATAAATTTTCATGTTTGGAAAGGCGTAGTCACACGTTACATATACCTACCTACCGTAGCATCTTGACAACGTGTGACTACGCCTTTCCAAACATGAAAATTTATATAAACCTTGTTATAAACGTTGTTAGGACCGCTGTTGGCGACACTAAACCCTTCCCCATCTCCGTCGGAGTCCACCAGGGATCCGTCCTTAGTCGGACAGCATCAAGGACTCACATGAGCAGCCTCCCTGGCTACTCATGTATGCTGACGATATCGCGCTGGCGGACGCGGACAGGGAACGGTTGGTGCGGCGTGTGAATGCGTGGAAGGACTCGCTTGAGAACGGAGGTCTGAAACTCAACGTGGCGAAGACCGTGTACTTGGCCAGCAACACGACAGACCCCATGTCTGTGCGCATAGGCGGAGACATTGTCGAGTGCACGGACCAGTTTCAATACTTGGGGTCTCCACGCGTCCGGCGACATTGATTGCAACGTCAGGGCACGTATTTCCCCAGCTTGGGCGAAATGACATGAGGTGACAGGTGTCATTTGTGACCCCAAAATGCCGGTTAAGCTTGAGGGGCAGGTCTATAAAACCATCATTAGACCTGTTCTCCTGTATGGCAGTGAGGCGTGGCCTGTGCTTGAGCGACACAAGCAGGAGCTGCGTGTCACGGAGATGAATATGCTGCGGTGAATGTGTGGAGTTACGCGGAAAGACCGCATCAGGAACTCCCGCATCCGGGGCAGCCTTCGTGTCCGTGACATTGCAGACAAACTGCAGGAGGGTCGCCTACGCTGGTACGGCCACGTCTTACGCAAACCGGCATGTTATGTGGGTAACAAATGTCTTGCCATGGCGCCTCCGCCGGGCCGGAACAAGCGGGGTAGACCAAAGAAGTGCTGGTTTGACGTTGTAAGAGATGACATGCGTGCCAACAAGCTCTTACCACAGGATGCTAAAGATCGTGCGAAATGGAGGAGAATGTGCAGGAAAGCGGACCCCGGGCTCCAACGCGAAAGCCGCGGATGCAACCGGGACGAACGCTGAGATGATGATGATGATGATGATTATACATATAAACCTTCCTCTTTAATCACTCTAACGCATTAAAATCTTTTGCGTTGTTTTAAAAATTTAATCGTACAAAGGGACATAGGGAAAGGGAATGTGACTTTGTTTTATAATATGTAGTGAATAGCTTTCTGTCTGCGGCTCCGTATCCTTGTGGTGTCAACAACGTAAGGATGGATACTAGCCGTACGACGGGTCGTCCGATGATGGATCGGAGATGGGGAATTAAGTCATACAATTCCCTCGCACACTCTCCAAAATGCATCCTATAGAACAACGACAGGCTGGCTACTATTCGCCTATGCACCAGGCTTAGGAGACCGTTTTGGGATCTTTTTTTTTATAATTATTATAAACTAGCGCTTGACCGCAATCCTGCCTGATGGTAAGCAGTGACGCAATCGTTGATGGTAAAGCGCACTAGTTTATTAAGAGCCTATTCACTCTAGCCTTGAAGACACTCAAATTGTAGTCCGACGGAAACACCGCCGCTGGCAAATTATTCCAGTCCCTCGATGTACGCGGTATAAAGGAGGAGGCGAAACGCTTCGTCCGGATCGTAGTGGTGTTAACAACGTAAGGGTGGAAACCAGCCGTACGACGGGTCGTCCGCTGGTGGAACGGAGATGGGGGAATTAAATCATGCAATTCCGTCGCACACTCCCCGAAATGCATCCTATAGAACACCGAAAGGCTGGCTACTCTACGCCTGTGCTCTAGTCTTTGGAGACCAATTCCAGTTAGATCAGGATTCAGGGTTTTGAAGTCAGTTAAAAAGTTTGAAAGTGAAAATCGATAAAATGTAATTTGTTCAGATATTTTTTTAATTACTTTTCGAGTCCACAGAGAAATTAAGCGAGATTCAAATGCTGGAGTAATTTAAAAAGTTGTAATAGCAGAACTTTTTGGTACAACAATCAATTGTTGCAATTTTATTTTAATTTGAGTTCTGAGTTATTGTGACATAATATTCATGGTTTGTACTTTATTTGGTCATTTATTGTTTAATATATTCAGTGGCACTGACTCGCCCGGAGAGTCCACGTAAACTCTCCGGGCGAGTCGGTGGCATTGAATGTGTTAAAAAAACTTCAGCTTTTTTTAAGAAAGACGTCCACTGCTGGGCATAGGCCTCGCCCAAGGATCTCCACGACGACCGGTCCTGTGCCTCCCGCATCCAGCGGTTTCCCGCGACCTTCAACAGGTCGTCGGTCTACCTTGTCGGGGGCCTACCTACGCTGCTTCTTCCGGTGCGAGGTCGCCGCTCGAGAACCCGTCGGCCCCATCGGGCATCAGTCCTACGGGCAATGTGCCTGGCCCACTGTCACTTTAGTATTGCAATTCTTCGGGCTATGTCGGTTACTCTCGTTCTTCTGCGGATCTCCTCATTCCTGATTCGATCGCGCGGTGGAATCCCAAGCATAGCCCTCTCCATTGCCCTTTGAGTCACCTTGAGCCTTTATAAGGCCCATTGTTAGCGATCACGTCTACGTTTATCTATACTAATATATAAAGCTGAAGAGTTTGTTTGAACGCGCTAATCCCAGAAAGTAGGTACTGCTCCGATTTGAAAAAAATATTTTTGCGTTGAATATTAATCTTTCCATTAATCCAGGAAGGCTTTAGGCTATATAACATCACGCTATGGCCAATAAGAGCGGAGCATAACTAACTCCAGTCATTGGTGTCCAAGATATACTTAGAAAGTACCTACATATATAACTTTAGAAAAGTTACATTGGTACTTGCCTGACCTGGAATCGAACCCGCGCACTCATACTTGAGAGGCTGGTGTTCTAACCACTAGGCCACCACGGCTTAACACACGAACGAAGTCGCTGGCGGCTGCTAGTATTAATATATAAAGCTGAAGAGTTTGTTTGTTTGTTTGAACGCGCTAATCTCAGAAAGTACTGGTCCGATTTGAATAAATCTTTTTGCCTTTGATAGCTCAATAACCCAGGAAGGCTTTAGGCTATACATATAACATTACGCTGCGATCAATAAGAGCCGAGCATAATAACTAACTACACGCGAACGAAGTCGCGGACGGCCGCTAGTACCTAATACTTAGTATACATTTGGTAGGCCCAATGGTTTCAGCTGCGACTTGCACGTTGTAGGTTGCAGGTTCGAACCCCACCAGGCACTTTACTTTGTATAAATAATTTCATCACCACTGCTCTCAAAACGGTGAAGGAAAATATCGCGAGGAAATAGGCATGTTCTGGAGTCAAAACTTCGAAGACTTATGATACCTACCAACCCGCACTGGGCCCGCGTGGTAGATTACGGCCTCTCACTGAGAGAAGGCCTGTCACGCGACAAGCCCCAATTTTTAAATCTGTAATATCTTAAATATACAAATACATATACGGACAAATCACACAGATTGAGCTAGCCCCAAAGTAAGTTCGAGACTTGTGTTATGGGATACTAACTCAACGATACTGTATTTATAATAGATACATATATAGATAAACATCCAAGACCCAGGCCAATCAGGAAAAGATCGTTTTTCCATCATGACCTGGCCGGGGATCGAACCCGGAGCCTCCACGTCGTAGGCAGGCATGTTGACCGCTGCGCCACGGAGGACGACATCTTCGAAAATATTAATTTAAATTTTAAATCATATGCTGTAAATATCGCCCGATATGGATCACTGCTTACCATCAGGCGGGATTGCAGTTAAGCACTACTTTATAACTAAAAAAAAAAGATATATTAAATCAACAATGTATTTAAGGTATTAAATTGGATAAGGATTAATGCCGTATTGGTTAAATTCATAAAAAGTAAATGACAAAAAAATGTTATTGTGAAATATCCTGAGATACCTCCTAAATATCCTGAAGGGATGAATGAAAGGCAATTGCATGCAGCCGAGATGAGAATGCTAAGAGGGATGTGTGGTGTTACACGAATGGATAGAATAAGAAATGAGTACATAAGAGGAAGTCTGAAAGTGGCACCGGTAGCTGAAAAGTTGTGTGGAAATCGGTTGTCATGGTACGGGCATGTGTTACGGAGAACTGAGGAGAATGTCGTGAGGAGAGTCTTAATTATGAATGTTGATGGCTATAAGAGTAGGGGAAGACCAAAGAAACGATGGATGGAATGTGTGAAGGATGATATGGCTAAGAAGGGGGTGACTGCCGAGATGGTTTCTGATAGGGATGCATGGAAGAAAAAGACATGTTGCGCCGACCCCAAATAAATTGGGATAAGGGCAGGAGAATGATGATGATGATGGATCCTGAGATAGACATATACCATCGCGTAATTTTTGTAGACCTTTTCAATGTGTACAATATTGTACAATGCCTGCGTTTCACTGCAAACGCAAACAAAAAATAATTATTTACGACATCGCATTAGAATCCTCAAAAATAATAGTTTCGTCTACAATGTAATGGGGTATTATTATACTTAGCTGAGATATCTCGGTCTGAGCATATCTCGGTGGTAGGCCATGTTCTTGGTGGTAGGCCATAACATCGGCTGCCGGCAGAAGTTACCACCCACCAGACAAAGTCTTGCCGCCAAGCGATTCATCGTGTTCCGGCATGATGTCTGGTGAAGCCGTACGGGTCTGAGCAGTAATTGTGTTGCAATGTGTGCCGGGTACGTTGCGCCAAATGTTGTTGTGTCGGGAGTTAGGTCGTGGAGAGTCTCCAGATTAATCTCCCTCTGGCGCAGCATCGTTGGTCGTGTTGGTCTTGGGTTTAACATTGTATCACCTGGCTCAACTGCCGTCATCCTTCCTATTCCTAAGTTTTTTAAGTGAATAGGCTTAATAAACTAGTGCGCTTTACCATCAACGATTGCGTCACTGCTTACCATCAGGCGGGATTGCAGTCAAGCACTAGTTTATAATTAATAATAATAAAAAAAATATATAAACCTTCCTCTTTAATCACTCTATTTATTAAAAACATCGCATCAGAATCCGTTGCGTAGTTTTAAAGATTTAATCATACAAAGGGACATAGGGAGAAGAAGAGAAAGTAAAATAAATAAATAAAATAAAAAATTCTTTATTGTCTCAAGTTTTTACATACTTTTATGGGCTAACTGTCACCCAAACTAAGCCAAGGCTTGTGTTTTGGGTAACAGCGGTCAGCCGCAGGAAGTAGCGCAGCATAAAGCATAATACAGACTTGTGTCGCTGCGGTAGGTTTAATATTCTCAAGAATTTTTCTTAAACTAAGTCTATGACTTACTTAAAACAATCTAGCATATGTGTTTCTGTTGTTGTGTATGTGGTGTGAGGGTGTGTTTATGTATAGTATGAGTGAGTGTGAGGGTTACAATGTAAGTGTAAGTGTTGTTGTCTTTTGAACGCTTGTATGTATTATGCCAGTAAATATTCCCTCTTCTGATAGTCGAGCAATTGAAGCCATTGGGAAACTTTATTTTTTTTTGTTTTTTTTTTTTAAGTGACTTTGTTTTATAGTATGTAGTGTTATCAGAGCTTAAGGTGTTGGGACCCGTAGGTAGTGCCATGTGACCCTCACTAAGGCTGAGGATTTGAATGACCTACGTCATCAGCACTATCAGTAGTTCTTTCTACCAACTCGCAACGTGATCTTACTTCTCATTTTCAATATTTATGCTCTGCGCATAATAGGAATCGTTCTTCCTGTGCGGGACAAGATGGCCGCGCATAGTGTTTGCCTAGCGGACTGTATATTTTAGGTGCGGTGCCTGAGAGCCTGCCAGGAGTTGGGAATGATACTCTTGCTTGTGGTTGTGCACACCGTTTATTATTATCACAAGAGAGATAGTTTATTATAATCACTTACAGCACTAATCGAATGGACGCGTGCGTTTCGGTTGAAGGTCCCCAGTAAGAGAGCGAAATCATGCAATGTCAAAATGGAACGAGACCGCAACACAAATCAAAGACAACATTTTTATACTTTTTAATTTTATATCGGCCTTGGTAGGACGATCCTTTTATGTTGTTCTCAACATAAGTTGCGGCCTCGGAGACAAAGGGTACAGTGGTTTCTGAGCTATAACGCTCCTATGAAGTTATAGTTGTACAATACAATGATTTCTGAGCCATGACGCTCGTATGAACTTACTGTTCCAAAAATTACAAAAAATATATAAGTATTTAGTAGCAGTATATAAGAGACAATGCTCTTGAACATTATTTATTATTATATATTTCTTATGTACAAGATTCTGTGAAACTCTGTAAAACTATGACAATATAACAGCAGCTTAAGATAAATATTTTAAACAAAGTCATAATGAATGTCGTACAACTATGTTTACATTTACAACAAATTTTTAACTTAATTCTATAAAATAAAAGAATAAAAATGAAATAACTATCTATCTAGGGCTGGCCTATGAGATAGAGATTTAAACAAAAATAGAAAATAAGACTGAATAAACTAACTAGTTATCTAGTGGCAATACACATATTTGTGTAATAGACCTATTGTGCCTGTGGCCATTTGCTGTCTCAACTTCGACAGCACGAACCTTGCCGTCTTTGCCCGGAAATAGGTTTGTGATGCGAGCCATGGGCCAATGTAAGGGAGCGGCATTATCATTTTTTAAGATTACTAAACTGCCCATAGTGACATTGGGCATGCTATCCCGACACTTAGGTCTACTTTGCAACATAGTAAGATAATGTTTGCTCCAAAATTTCTAAAAGTTTTGCTTCATGCTTAGAGTTGTAGACCAGAATTGAAGTAGAGACTTAGAACTAGTCAGACCATGTTCTGGAATAGTTTTAAGAGGTGCACCAGTTAGAAAATGCCCAGAAGATAGATAAGAAAAATCGTTAGGGTCTGAAGTTACAGCAGTTATTGGTCGAGAATTTAAGACTCCCTCAATTTCAACTAAAACAGTATTGTGTTGTTCATATGTTGACAATGCCTTTCCTATGACCCTTTTTAAATGGTGCTTTACACTTTTGACACCGCTCTCCCAAAGCCCACCGAATACAGGACTATAGCTTGGTATGAAATGGAACTGAATGCCTTTCTCAAGAGCATAAGCCTGTACTGTAGTCTGATGGCTTCGAGAGGCATGTAAGCGATAGAACTCATCTAACAGATTCCTTGCCCCCTTATATGTAGAGCCATTATCACAGTAAACATCACTGGGCAAATTTCGTCTAGCAATGAATCGCTTAAAACAAGCTAAGAAAGTCTCTGTAGTCAGATCAGAAGCAAGTTCTAGATGAATTGCTTTAGTGGTGAAACAAACAAAACTATGTAACCCTTTCCTATGATTGGTTTCCTTATTCTGCTGTTTTTGACTAAAACAGTCCAATAATTGTCTTCTACGATGTCCTTCTCACCGCTCTGGTTTTTTCATTTCATCACTATACATAGTATTGTATAAAGTCATGTGTTTTTTTAAATGAACAGACAGCTGTGCTGCTGGGAGTTTATTCCGCCACTTCTTCTTCCCAGCGAAAGCACTAGGAAGTGTCGGGCTGTCTTATGTAATATTGACGTTCAAAAAGGGCATCAATGGATATTAAGAATTCTGTATCCAAAGGATAATAAAGATACCCCTTTTTTAAGATCCCACAGTCCGTCTATCTGTTATCAGCAAGATAATTGCGTTATACACAATCAGTATCAATACTGTTACGGGCTAGGGGTATTAAAATGCTGATAAAGGGTTGCAAAGTTTATTGACAACAATGATACAGGCGATAGTAGGCAATGACAATTTCGTCCGAAATGAGATCCTCCATCTTGATCTCAAAATCCCCACCATCCAGCAGTTCATGAAACGCCTTTCCAAGCGTGTCTTTGACACTGCTGCCAAGCACCGCAATCCTCTTATAGCAGCGGCCGCCAATTACACTGCCTCCATCATCTCCCGACTTCGCCGCCCTCGGCATGCTCTCTCGGACCCCGATGACCCCATTACCCTCCTCCAAGGCCAATAGGGCCACATTACACAAACACAGACCGACCTACCGACCTCGCCGCCGAGGTCCACCGCGACGCGCTCCACGTAGTAATCCCCTCCCCTGTCCCTTGTCCGATGAAGGCCAGCCCGCGCCGCAGCTGAGCCAGTAATATCATAATGTCCCAACAATAACCTCTGAGTTTGTTTCGGCGTTTCTTCTCAGAGCTAGTAGTAGGAAACGCCCCGGTCATCAAACCATTAAGTATAACTTTCGATGCAGCCGTCCCCTGCTGTCCTCTCTAGCGACGCCCTAAGCCGAGGTTCGTACCCCACAGGGGGTGCCCTTAGTGCGTGGTCGCCTAATTTTAATTTAGTTTTAAGTGCCCCTGGCTGGAGGCTTTAATTTTTAATTAAGGCATCCACAGGAAAGTCCGGTTAAGTAGTTACGGCCTCTAATGGCCACCTACGAGATGCCATATAAAAAAAAAAGGCAATGACAAGTAGATCGTAGCTGATGTTGGATCCCTTTCATTTTAGTTATCCATACTAATATTATAAATGCGAAAGTATCTCTGTCTGTCTGTCCGGCTTTCACGCCAAAACTACTGAACTGATTTTGATGAAATTTCGCACAGACAATCTTTAGACACTGAGAAAGGACATAGGCTACCTTTTGTCCCGGAAAAATTTGATGTTCTCGAGGGAAATCTAAAAAGCGCGATATAACCGAACCCCACGCGGGCGAAGCCGCGGGCGGAAAGCTAATAATTTTATAATTTTAAACTAGCGCTTTGACTGCAATCCCACCTGATGGTAAGCAGTGATGCAATCTTTGATGAAAGAGGGCGCTAGTTTTTTTTTATGTAAATCGACTTGTACAACATTTTTATAAGTCAATCATATTTTTTTTATAACCTTTTGTACCTAAATTAACTTTTAATTAGTGTTATTTAGTCAGAGGGCTGTATTTAATTCAAACAGGGAGGGTTGTATTCAATTTTGTATCGTAATTATTATTCCCCCCTGTAATACAATGCCTTGAAAGCCATGTAGGGTTGTCAAGTGTGGTTTTTGACAACTCAAACCACGCCATTTTTGCGTCAAATTTAGCTTAGAAGTCGACATTGTTTGGTAGTAGTTAAGAAACAATTACATGGTCAAAGTGAACGCCTGCAGGATCGAGTTTGTCACCATCATCATCTCAGCGTTAATCCCAGTCGCATCCGTAGCTTTTTCAGCTTTGGAGTCTGGGGTCCGCTTTAACAGTCTAACTACTGATTTTGGCTAAACTTCGATATTTTACGTGAAGCGACTGCCGTCTGACCTCCACAACCCGAAGGCGATATCTAAGCATTGCAGTTAAACCAATTGTTGGACTTTTGAGGGCTCCAACAACCCGTAACGATTGCCACTAGATGTTCGTATGGCAACCGGGACCAACTGTTTAACGTGCTTTCCGAGGCACGACCGGACCAGTGCAAATATTCATATTCATGCATACAAATGTTTGCACTGTGCGGGGATCGAACCCGCGCCTCCTTGCGCAACGATCGCGTTCGCTACCGCTACGCCACGGAGAATCGAGTTTGTAATCAATACTAATACTAGCGGCCCGATACGTGCTTCGCTACGTATAAAGTGAAATAATAAAAACAAATTTATTGCATCATCAAAATTATTTATTAAAACATAAAATATTATATTTTTTAATTGCTAGCAATTTTAAAACTGAATCCAAAGCATTAAGATTATTAATAGTAAACAAACGACTGGGGGTACCGACTCTTGAACAGGCAACATAAAGTTGGCCATTTGAAAGTATGATTCCTCCAAATTCAGACCACAAACATCAAATGTTTGCCCTTGTGCTTTGTTGATGGACATAGCAAATGATAAACGCACATGATATTGTAATCGTTTGAACTCAAATGACATATCGGTTGGGATCATAGGGATACGCGGTATCAAACAACGCTTCAATTAAATTTGGCCATAAATTTTTTACTACCAATCTGGTGCCCTTTCACAGTTTTTGTGGATTATTAAATTACAAAGAAAGTGGCATTGAATTTTACATACAATATGTAAAGACATCCCTGTCCGATCCGTGAAGGTATTGTGAGGTATCGATAACTGATTCTACTAATAGATACAAAGCCGGTCTAAACTCAAAAAAAAATCGCCCTAAAAAAATAAATATTGTTTTGTAAAAAGAGGTAACTTAATACATGTGCGGTAAGCAACCCTTCCGCAGGCGGCGGGGGGCAGGGAACGCGGCACCTGTGACGTAGTCGCGTCGCTATTCGCTCATAATAATACCGGTGTTGTCACTTTTTTAAAAATTACCAAATTTCGGGGAAATTGGAATTAATTCCCGGGAAAAAAAGATTATTTCAAAATTCATTAGTATTGTTACTATGATGATTATGTAAAATTTTATATTATATTTGGTCAAGTGTTTACCTAACCTTTATTATCCTTATGGGTCGGACAGGGTTTTCTTTACATATTGTATAGGTAGATGAGATGATGCTTCACCGTTCATTGAATTCATTTGTTACAAAAAATGTGATAAATGAAGAATCGCTCGACCGATTTTGTTCAAACTTCACATAAACCATCTACAAATTAATCACAATAAAGCCTAAACATTTGGTTTGGATAGGTGAGTCTATTCTTGAGTTATAAAATTACAAAGAAAGCGGCATTGATTTTTATCTATCTATACTAATATATAAAGCTGAAGAGTTTGTTTGTTTGTTTGAACGCGCTAATCTCAGGAACTAATGGACCGATTTGAAAAAATCTTTTTGCGTTTGATAGCCCATTCATTCAGGAAGGCTTTAGGCCATATAACATCACCAACAGGAGCGGAACATAACACATATTTAAAATGTACGCAGTATATTTTGGAGTTATATGTTCAATTAACCAATTCCACGCGAACGCAGTCGCGGGCGGCCCCTAGTTATTTGAATTGCGGTTAAATTAATATGCAAAAGAAACTACAAAAATTATTTCATAAGAATCTTTATTATTTTAAAAGAGTATTTTTCGGATCCTCAAATTATTACCATTTTAGAGTCAGACAAATATTATTGAACTCGCATCGGATTTATCATATGATGCACATTATTTTACACTTATGAGGCATGAGGAACGGGGTGTAAAGTTCACTCATCCTCCGTAGAAAACAGAGGATCCTCCGACCAGACGGGTGTTATGTCTGGTGGGCACTTGTCCAACTCCAACGGTTGAAGTTGGTAAGTTG
This sequence comes from Sesamia nonagrioides, assembly GCA_017933935.1. Lineage (NCBI taxonomy): Eukaryota > Metazoa > Arthropoda > Insecta > Lepidoptera > Noctuidae > Sesamia > Sesamia nonagrioides. Next base: position 316,028 of record JADWQK010001310.1, read on the forward strand.
TATGTATGCTAATTGCACGGTAAACTCTGATTGCGAGATGTAGAATTCGTGTGACGTCAGTCTGACGCGTTGTTTATTTGTGGCGTTTGTAGGTGATATGTTTGACAATGAAATGAAACCAAGCGAGATTCAATGCAGACTGGTTTAATGTAAAGGAACACGTCCCGATACGTACAGCGAATTGCAGGCACAGATTATTATAACTAGTACAGATATTCTCTATAGTAGTACTTAACGATAATTAGTAGATCTCGTACATAACAGTAGGTACCGCTACATTATACAACGTGTAACAAAAAGGGTATATACATACCAAGGGCATGGCATCTTTAGATGATATCAAACGATATCGGAAGGGTTTCAGCTCGAAATAAAATAGTCAAAAAATTGGTACCAAATTTTCGGTTTCGTGTGTTTCTTAAAATCATATCATAACAAACGTGGTAGCACACTACATACGTTAATAACTACTCGTTACCCGTCACATTACTTGCCAAAATCCGATAAATGTCTTTAATATCTCTGTGCGACTAGTATGATAGTAGCCTATCACAGGCGGTGTTTTTCCTCATAACTTCCTAACATAAAGAGGTAGGATTAAAAAACCCTTCCAATATCGTTTGATATCATGTAAAGATGGCATGCCTTTGTTATGTATATACCCTTTATGATACACGTTGTATATGCTACATATAAATGTTTTTGACTAACACAGTCCTTAAGAGGGGACTCTAGTGTCGTTTTCTCCATACAAACGTATTCCGTTGTGTTCTTTGTGGATAACGCTTTTAGAGCAATGATATTTTCTATAATTTCATACCTTAATCAATAAAAGAAATATGCTGTTTCAAAATCCCGAAAAATAACCCATTTTTACCACGATATTCAGACGACTATTACACAAATGGGATAAGTTTTTGACAAAAAAGAAAATATTAGAGGCATAGGTATACTCATCAGATCAGTCGTGTTTTGACAAAGCAAACAACGGAATACGAAACATCTTTTGGTCAACGTTTTTGTAGGTAAAATCAGCCTGAGTTGCAACTGTCGCTTTCGCACTTTACGGGGATAGGTTGAAAGCGGCACGACGGCTATAGTTCCTTAAAATACCTATTCCTCAAATTCCTCGGCACTAGAGTCCACTCTTAAGTTTTCACTAACAATAGGGAGTCCATATTACTTAAATAAAAATTATTATTATTATATTATACATTATATAGCACCGATTTATGCCTTATGAACAAGTCGGAGTTCATTAAATCCAAAGCCAAGGTGGCTGCCAGGAAACTTGGCTTTATCGCAAAGGTCCAGCGGTACTTCACACCAGAACAGCTTCAAATGTTAAACAAAGCACAGCTCCGTTCGTGTGTGGAGTACTGCAGCCACATTTGGGCTGGTGTTGCAAAATGCTACCGGGCAACTTTGGATTCCGTGGAGAGGCGTGCGAAGAGGCTAATTGGCAACCCAAATTTAGTTCAAAACGGTCTCCAAAGCCTGGAGACCAGGCGAAGAGTAGCCAGTCTGTCGGTTTTCTTTAGGATGCATTTTGGAGAGTGTGCGAGGGAATTGCAGGACTTAATTCCCCCATCTCCGTTCCATCATCGGACGACCCGTCGTACGGCGTGGAACGGGCCGGAAGCGTTTCGCCTCTTCGATTATACTGCGTACATCGAAGGACCTTTCTTTTTTTTAATGAGATAGAGAGAAGAAGATGCACTTCACATGAGTTTAGATAGTGAGTTAGAGATACGGCGCCAATAAGGTAATTTTTAAAGTCTCTAAATGGCCAATTCTAGGGTTGTAACGGAGCTTCGCCTCCGCTTCCGCACAATTTTTGCGGAGTTATAACGGAGGTTTATTTTGGTATTTATAAAATAAATAACGCGCAAGCTGCAACGCTCGACAACCGTCCGGCCGCGTTTGAGCGCGAAATGGTCAAGAATCAACTAGTGCGAGACGGGAAGACGGCAAATACAATTTGTATCTCCTTAATTTTCATTACTAGAAGGTAATATTTTTTTACTAACAGTACTAATATTAATGTACGTAAGTATTTAAAATAAAAAAAAATGTTTTAGTTAACCATAAATTTCAATTTTTTCTATATCTACTTTCACCTCCGCCTCCGCCTCCGTTAACCTCCGCATCCGCGGAGGTGAGACTCGTCGCCTCCGCATCCGCCTCCGCCTCCGCTAACAGACCTCCGTTATAACCCTAGCCAATTCTTGAGTTTGCATAAACATTGATAATTTAAAGAGTTAACATAAAAATTGGCCAATTTAAGAGTTTCTAGTAGATACTTAATAAAGTGATTATTTATTGTTATAAAGTAGTGTTTGACTGCAATCACGCTTGATAGTAGGTAAGCAGTGATGCAATAAAAACAATGCAAAGCGTTCGGCTTTTCTAGCCGTAACATCGGCTGCCGGCAGAATTTACCACCCACCAGACAATGTCTTTCTGCCAAGCAATTCATTATGTTCCGACATGATGTCTGGTGAAGCCGTACGGAGGACGGGTCTAAACAGTTGTGTTGCGATGTGTGCCGAGTACGATACGGCAAATGTTGTTGTGTCGGGAATTTGGTCATGGAGGGTCTCCAGATCAATCTCCCTCTGGTGCACCATCGATGGTCGTGTTGTTGGGTTTAACATTGCATCACCTCGCTCAACTGCCGTCTTCCTTTCTATTCACTCAGTTTTTTTTTGAGTGATAGCGCGCTAGTATATACAATATGTAAAGAAAACCCTCTCCGATCCGTGAAGGTATTGTTAGGTATCGATAACTGATTCTACTAATGGATACAAAGCCGGGATAAACTTAAAAAAATATCCCCCTAAAAAATAAATATTATTTCGCAAAAAGAGGTAACTTAATATATATGCGGTATGCAACCCTTCCGCGGGCGGCGGGGGGCAGGGCTCGCGGCACCTGTGACGTGGTCGCGTCGCTATTCGCTCATAATAATACCGGTGTTGTCACTTTTTTAAAAATTATCAAATTTCGGGGAAATTGAAATTAATTCCCGGGAAAAAAAGATTATTTCAAAATTTGTTACTTTGATGATTATTTAAAATTTTATATTATATTTGGCCATGTGTTTACCTAACCTTTATTATCCTTATGGGTCGGACAGAGTTTTCTTTACATATTGTATAGGCTCTTAATAAACTAGCACGCTTTGCCATTAATGATTGCATCACTGCTTACCGTCAGGCGGGATTGCAGCCAAGCACCAGTTTATTACTACATAATATAAGACAAAGTTATTTTTACTTTCCCTGTGTCCCTTTGTATGATTAAATCTTTAAAACTTCGCAACGGATTTTGATAGGGTTTTTGAATAGATAGAGTGATTTAAGAGGAAGGTTTATATGTATAATAACATTCATTAAATAGTGGAGAAATACCATTCTAATGTCTAATGTGATGACGTAAATAATTACATTTTTTCCGCGTTTCCAATGAAAAGCAGGCTGCATAATGTGCTATATTTAGCACATTATGCAGCCCATTATGCAGCATTATGACTTTTTTGTAGAAGTTTTCAAGTTGTACAATATTTTGTACAACTTGAAAACTTCTACAAAAAAGTCCGCGATGGTACCTATATGTCTATCCCACAATATTTTTTTTTTGATTTACGACATTTACTTTTTACGACAAATACCGGCTGATTTATGAAGGAACTTTAACCAATACCTACTGTATTAATCCTTAACCGATTTAGTACCTTAAATAAATTGTTGATTTAATATAGATCTATATTGCCCCTTACAGTATATGCTTTAAATGAATATCTTCGAAGATATCACAGATTTAAAAAAATCGGGCAGGAGGGGCCCGCTGGGGCGGCAGGAGCGGCCCGCTGGGGCGGCAGGAGCGGCGCGGCGGCGGGGGGGCCGCTATGTTTTTTATACGTTCACAATTTTTCTGTAGTGTATTTTAGTGTCAGCTTTGCATCCATGCGAAGCCAGGGCGGGTCGCTAGTAATCCATACTAATATTAAATGCGAATGTATCTCTGTCTGTCTGTCTGTCCGGCTTTCACGCCAAAACTACTGAACCGATTTTGATGAAATTTGGTACAGACAATCTTTAGACCCTGAGAAAGGACATAGACTACCTTTTATCCCGGAAAAATTTGATGTTCCCGAGGGAAATCTAAAAAGCGCGATATAACCGAACTCCACGCGGGCGAAGCCACGGGCGGAAAGCTGGTAATAATTATAAAAAACAAAATCGTTGATGGTATACTGCGCTAGTTTATTAAGAGCACTCTAGCATTGAAGACACTTAAATTGTAATCAGACGGGAGACTGTTGCTGGCAATTTGATCCAATCCTTCTATTTACGCGGTATAAAAGACGAGACGAAAGACCTAGAACCGGGATCGTAGGGATAAGTGGTATGCGTAGGGGGATATGGGTAGTTAGTAATTATAATATCCGTAATTACAAAGTAATTTCTCCACCTATCATAGTATCTACAACAGCTCCGGGTATTGAGAATAGAGAAGTGAAGAATCTTCTACAAGGCTGTATGGATGGTGAAGGAGGCTGAGCAGAAGACCTAGTCTTCTGTGTTGGTTCCGTTACTTCTGGCGGTGGTTTTGACTTTTTTGACTGTGGTGGGTCCTTGGCTGGCTGAGGGCGTGATCGGCAGGTCGAGGCCGGTGGATATTCTTCGGGCATATCTTCATAGTCTGTGACGTCCTCTGAAAACAGAACGAATAACTATATCTAGTACTTTGGCGATATCACACCATCTTCGTGTAGCTACTTTTTACCAACTTAATAAGCTATTTGACAGTATGAACATTATTGAGATTATTTTTTTTTTTTAAATAATTATTAACTATGACGCTTGACTACAATCCCGCCTGATGGTAAGCAGTAATGCAATCGTTGATGGTAAAGCGCACAAGTTTACCAAGCCTATTCACTTAAAAATCTTAGCGAGTAGGAAGGAAGACGGCAGTTGAGCGAGGTGATGCAATGTTAAACCCAACAACACGACCAACGCTGCTGCACCAGAGGGAGATTAATCTGGAGACCCTCCACGATCAAACTACCGACACATTGACATTTGGCGCATCGTACCCGGCACACATCGCAATACAACTGCTCACACCCGTCCTCCGTACGGCTTCACCAAACATCATGCCGGAACATGACGAATTTATTTACTTTAAATGCATAAAATGAGGGTTCTTTGTGTCATTTACACGAGTTTTAATGAAAATAATTACAATTAATATATCCAAAAACACAAAAATATGTTTGGCATTTTGTTTCTCGCGCCACTTATTGTGAAACGATTCGGATTGGCTAATGTCACGATGACGTCATACGCTCATAAACACTTGTTGTCGTTCTATGTGTTCTCAGGTGTTTTAGCGTTTTTAAAATATTTTTAAGGATATTTGGAGCGATTTGTGATACTTTTTTGTTTTCTGACTGACAATCATCATCATCATCATCCCAGCGTTAATCTCAGTCGCATCCGAAGCCTTTTCAGCTTTGGAGTCTGGGGTCCCCTTTACCATTTCAACTGCTGTTTTGGCTAAACTTCGACATTTTCCATGAAGCGACTGCCGTCTGACCTCCACAACCCGAAGGCGACATCGAAGCATTGCAGTTAGACCAATTGTTGGACTTTTGGGGGCTCCAACAACCCGTAACGACTGCCACTAGATGTTCGTATGGCAACCGGGACCAACGGCTTAACGTGCTTTCCGAGGCACGACCAGACCAGTGCAAATATTCATATTCATGCATACAAATACTTGCACTGTGCGGGGATCGAACCCGCGCCACCTTGCGCAGCGGCCGCGTCCGCTACCGCTACGCCACGGAGGCTGTTTTCTGACTGACAAATAACAGATAAACACGAACACCACTGCGGAACCGAAAATCGTTTATAAGTTTGTGACATCACTTACAAAGCGCGACGCCATATTGCTGAATAAAGCGTTTCGGCGGTTTATTTGAATTTTTATTTACATGTTTCTTACGAAATACGTATTTAAAATAAACAAAAAAAAACTTGTGGTGAACTTCTTAACCGCAACCAAGTAATTCAAGATAGAAATTATAAATCTCTCAAATAGCCTATTGGTATAAAGTAGTAAAAAGTCGACTGGATCTTCGTGGATCTCGTCACGGTGTTCTGACATCTGTTTGAGGCATAGCATATGTCAGTCTGTTTGGTCTTAAATTTATGAAAAGCGTAACCAAGAATTATTTACCGTAGGCTGGAGACGAGGCCCGCCATCTGGACTGTCTTTTTGACGGAAGCTGGATGGTACCGCTTGAGCTTGGCGGTTGGGCAGGTCCCATGAAAGGGCACGGCAGGGTGCAGTACGTGTACACGGCATTACTTAACAGATTCGAGGACTCTGGGGAAGAAGAGGAGAGAAACACATTGTCATCAAGAAGGGGTATGCAGTAGAAGTGTATTGCGTAGATCCTGTTAGCAATTTATGGACTCAAAATCAAAAATCATTTACTCAAATCCGTCTGAAAATCATCACTTTTTGAACGCCAATATTACATAAGACAGTCTCCCTAAAACGCCCGCCCTTCGTCACTTCCTAGTGCTTTCGCTGCGAAGAAGAAGTGGTGGAGACAACTCCCCAGTAGCACAGTTGTCTGTTCATTTAAAAAAACACGTCTGGTGAAGCCTTACGGAGGACGGGTGTTAGCAGTTGTGTTGCGATGCGTGCCAGGTACGATCACCCCAATCTCCCTCTGGCGCAGCATCCTTGGTCGTGTTGCTGGGTGTACGAGACATCATGCGGGAACACGACCAACTCACACTGGGCTTTCGTAGTAGACTCCAGTGTGGAGTGACAGCCTATCTGACTTCTACAATACAGTCGCTGGGTGACAGGAAGACCCTTGGTAGGACAGGTAGCTGACCGTTGCGGATTCTGAGTACTCTTTACAACTGTCATAAATCTACGAAATATAAAGTAATATTGAGAGCTATTCGCCCAAAATCTAAAATGTATGAGTTTAAGGAAAAATAACTTTTAGGTCCTACATAATAAAAATCACTTTACAGTACCAACAACTAAAACATTTTCAATGTTTCTCATTCTAAAATTAACTCAATTTCTATACAAATAAAGTGGATATTTGTTAAGCTAAAGACCTTTACCTAAAGTAATATCAAATCGGAAAATGAGACAAAATATTTTTTTTATGTTTGAGACTAATGCTGGACCGCGATCCCGCCTGATGGTAAGCAGTGATGCAATCGTTGATGGTAAAGCGCGCTAGTTTATTAAGAGCCGCTTCACTCTAGCTTTTGTTTTGTTTGGGATGGGAAATCATCAAATGACCTCTCCCGCTCTGGGCGGAGCGGAAGCGCGTGTCAGACTTTTACTAACTAAAATCCACCCGTGTTTCTTCACTTGCCTCTGCGCCAGGGCCACGGTTTCTTGTTCAACCAACCCGCAACCCTGGCACAGGAGGCATCGGTCTTGGTGGACCCCGTCACGATGTGCTGACATCTCTTGCAGGCGCGCGTGAAACACGACGCGCCGTCGACTCGGGCCTGGTCCTTACCGGGCGGTGAGCTGTCTTCACTCTAGCCTTGAAGACACTTAAATTTTAATCAGACCGGAAGACCACGATCATCGTCATCAGCCTTTACTCGTCCACTGCTGGACATAGGCCTCTTCCATGGTACGCCAACAAGCTCGATCCTGAGCAGTTCTCCGCCAGCCACTACACTTTTTGATGTCTTCGGAGACGTGGACACTAACGGTCAGACTGGTCCATAAGTTTAAAGCCGCTCAGCGAGCTATGGAGCGGGCTATGTTGGCTGAAGGACCGCATCAGAAATGAGGTGATCCGACAGAGGATCAAAGTCATCGACATAGCTGAGGGGATTAGCAAGCTGAAGTGGCAATGGGCTGGTCACATATGCCACAGGACCGACAAGCGTTAGGGTAAACGAGTCCTCGAGTGGAGACCGCGTCTTGGCAAACGTAGCGTAGGACGCCCTTGGGCGAAATGGAGCGACGACATCAAAAAGGTTCCTCGATGTACTTACCAAAAATTATTAATAAACTAAATACACTTAATAAAGCCATTTTTACACCTGATCTTTAGTCTACATCTCTTAAAACAAACGTGCCATATTTTCCTAATCGATTTTATATAAGGTCAAAACTAGTTACTTGTACAAACGATATTGCACCTTATTCTTAATGCAATAGGGTCCAAAATCGTAGTTAATGCGTTTCGTATTTTAAAATCAGATGTTTCGTCTGATTTAGTATTAAAATCAACTTCTGAATTTGTTATCGATTTCTTATTTAAATAAAAGAAAATACACGTTTCCCGTTTTATAACATGAATATCTGTGTTAGTGTGTGTATGTGTGTGTTTATATAACACAATTAATTTTATAAAGTAAATTTAATTTGCGTCTATTTTTTCATAAAATAATGTGAAGTTGTTGAATTTAGCGACTAGCGACTAGCCCCGGCTTAGAATGGGTGCCATGCTGATACTAAATTCAGTACAAAAAAACAGTGAACGTTGTTTAAAAAATATAGCGGCTCGCTGCCGTTCCGGCGCCCTGGTAGGCGCGACGCTCCGCAATTTTTAAATCTGTAATATCTTCGAAAATGTTCGTTTAAATCATATTTTCTAAAGGGCGATATACATATACAATATGTAAAGGAAACCCTGTCCGACCCATAAGGATAATAAAGGTTAGGTAATCACTTGACCAAATAAGATATAAAATTTTACATAGGTAATCATCATAGTAACAATACTAATGAATTTTGAAATAATCCTTTTTTCCCGGGAATTAATTCCAATTTCCCCGAAATTTGGTAATTTTTAAAAAAGTGACAACACCGGTATTATTATAAACGAATAGCGACGCGACCACGTCACAGGTGCCGCATGCCCTGCCCCCGCCGCCCGCGGAAGGGGTTGCTTAGCGCACATGTATTAAGTTACCTCTTTTTGCGAAATGATATTTATTTTTTTACGGGGATTTTCTTTTTTTAAGTTTAGCTTGTCTTTGTAGGCATTAGTAGAATCAGTTATCGATACCTAACAATACCTTCACGGATCGGACAGAGTTTTCTTTACATATTGTATTTATATTAAACTAGCTTTCCGCCCGCGGCTTCGCCCGCGTGGAGTTCGGTTATATCGCGCTTTTTAGGTTTCCCTCGGGAACATCATTTTTTTCCGGGATGAAAGGTAGCCTATGTCCTTTCTCAGGGTCTAAAGTTTGTCTGTGCCAAATTTCATCAAAATCGGTTGAGAGGTTTAAGCGGGAAAGCGTAACAGACAGACAGACAGACAGACAGACAGACGGACAGACAGACAGACAGACAGACAGACAGACAGACAGACAGACAGACAGACAGACAGACAGACAGAGTTACTTTCGCATTTATAATATTAGTATGGATCAACGATATATTTAAGGTATTAATTTGGGTAAGGATTAATGCTGCATTGGTTAAAACCGCTTCGAAAATTAGCCGGTAATTATCGTAAAAAGTAAATGACAAGAAATGTGGGATATCCATAAGAGATAGACATACACCATCGCGGACTTTTCTGTAGACCTTTTCAATGTGTACAATATTTAGTACCTTATTTTGATAAATCTCGTAGGATTCAGACTGCGTTTCCATGCAAACGCAAAAAAAATGTTTACGAAAAATTATTTACTACATCACATTAGAAGCCTCAAAAGTAAGAGTATTTTTCCTCAATTTAATGAATGTTGTCATACATACAAACCGTCCTCTTTAATCACTCTATCCATTAAAAAAACCGCATCAAACTCCGTTGCGTAGTTTTAAAGATTTAATCATAAATAGGGACAGCTTCCGTGGCGTAGCGGTAGCGGACGCGGCCGCTGCGCAAGGTGGCGCGGGTTCGATCCCCGCACAGTACAAGTATTTGTATGTATGAATATGAATATTTTCACTGGTCAGGTTGTGCCTCGGAAAGCACGTTAAGCTGTTGGTCCCGGTTGCCATACGAATATCTAGGGGCAGTCATTACGGGTTGTTGGAGCCCTCAAAAATCCAACAATTGGTCTAACTGCAATGGTTCGATGTCGCCTTCGGGTTGTGGAGGTCAGACGGCAGTCGCTTCACGGAAAATGTCGAAGTTTAGCCATATCAGCAGTTGGACTGGTAAAGCGGACCACAGACTCCAAAGCTGAAAAGGCTTCGGATGCGACTGGGATTAACGCTGGGATGATGATGATGATGATAATTAAAGTAATCTTGCAATTTATTATAGCAAAAGTTCTTAAATTTTCGTAATATTTCTGAATTAATTGGAAAAACATAAATTTCAAAACCCGAAATAGCCGCCGTTTTCGCTAACCTGTCGGCCTCCTCGTTTCCCCTCAAACCAATATGCGACGGGATCCATTGCATCACTATGTTTATGTTTCCAGTTTCAAAAAGAAGTGAGTGTATTTTTCTCAAGTGTCTTCAATGCTAGAGTGAATAGGCTCTTAATAAACTAGCGCGCTTTACCATCAATGATTGCAATGTTTCCGTCTGAATATCTATTTGTTTTTTAATTACTTGAAACGGACTCCAGACTATAAAGCTGAAAAGGCTTCGGATGCGACTGGGATTAACGCTGGGATGATGATGAGGGACATAGGGAAAGAGAAAGCGACTTTGTTTTATATTTGCCCTATAAAAAATATGTAAAGAAAACCCCACACGGGAAAGGATAATAAAGATTAGGTAAACACACGACCAAATAAATTATGTAATTTTACAAAATCATCATCATTAATGAAAATCATTAAACGCGTTCGTAGTCGCAGTCGCGGTAATAGCTTGCATCGTGACTATAGTCCTCATCGCGATTCGCCTCGCAATAGTCAGGGACGGCGAAATAGTGAGTATTGCGAGCGATCCCTGGATGAAAACGACACGATACCAGTGATGTTGTCTCGCCTTAAAGCGCTTGAAGACAAGACGAGTGCTTCACCCTTGCCAGTGCGCTCATGCAACCGTGATAAAACTTAGTGTCTAATAGTGTACATGTACGTAAATAAGTTACGATCGTCATTTCGAATAGAATCGCGTAGCGTGGGTCATTCGTGACCTGACCGCGATCGACCACCTGACCGTCGCCGCCCCTTGCCAGTATCGAAACGTGTATATGAGCAAACTTCGTTGCACGAATCGGACCGTTTGGTTAGAGACTTAAATTATGATTCAAATACAGAACAAGCTAAAAAAAATGATTCTTAAAATACAGATTGTATTATGGATTAATACTGCAGATAGATCTCAACATTTTTATCATACCTCACTTAATATTGATGATTGATGTGTGGAGATCGGTCGCGCTAAAGTTTTAAACAATTAAAGTGATTATTAATACTTGTTGCGTATTTGTACCTTTTTTTTTTGTTATCGGGGTGAAACCTTCTAAAGGCATGTATCCCACACTCCCTGGTCCTATCCCTAAGGACCAGGGAGTGTGGGAAACATACCTCACAAAAACCACCCCATCTGCACATAGCAGGGGCACCGTTACCTCTCAAAAACCCAATCCGGAGCCCCTGCCGTGCAACGCCTGTTAGAGCACATCTCTGGGGAGACTGTTCTGGTCTCCCCGAGCCTAACTGCAAGCCAAAATGCAAGGCAACACATGACCACTGTGCGGCGCCTTCCCTGAAGTCGCTGAGTGGGCCGGCTGAGTCCCCACTGTAATCGCCCGCGACTTCCAGTTCCCGCCTGTCTTAGATGATACAGGTGGGGTTTCCGCTTGTTTGGCGTCAAGGCGGTTGGCGTCCTCTACGCCTTCTTCTCCGAGCGGGATCGGCTCTCTCACGATACCGCTCGGCAGCCTCTTTCTGAACCATCACAGTTTCACAGAAGGAGGTGAGTTGTCTCCAGTTTTCTCGATCCATCAGCATAGCACCCACTACTGCTGGTAGAGAAAGATCTCGCCCGATCCTGTCGACCAAAACCTGCTGCTCTGAGATCCACGTAGGGCATTCCTCGAGCGTGTGTTGTGCAGAATCGAGGTTGCTTCCACAGTGGTGGCAATTTGCTGTGGTCTCACGCCCAATCCTGTTAAGGTACTCACCAAAGCAACCATGACCGGTCAGCACTTGGGTTAGCCTATAAGAGATTCGCTCTTCTGTTTTCATCCAGGCTTCAAAGTAAGGTAGAACGGCTTCAACAATGCGGTTAAGTGAATATTGCGGTTGCTGCAGCCATTAACGCCACCGTTCGAGCGCTTGACGCCGTTCCTGCCGCCTGAGCCGAACAACTGCGATTCCTGGCAATCCATCGCCACTTTGGCGTATGGCACGGATTCGGCTATAAACCCTCGCGTCCATGTCCGCTAAGATGTCTAGCGGCGTATTTGTACCTAATTGTTTGAAAGGTAACGCGCGATCGTGGTTAAGTCATGATGAATGGGTAACCAATGACCAATCGCGAAGTAACTTCAAGAAAGAATGTAATTCATTGTGCCCGCAAAAGATTAACTATGCTCTGATATAGTCGACTGTTTCACTAAAGTTCGATCAGAGTCGCAGGCTAGCAGCAATAAACAGCGCTAAGTTAACCTGAAGTTTTGGCGAGCAAGTCAAGCTGAGTGCCACGCTCCTTTTACATTGGACATTTAAAATTATTTATAGTCCATCATCATCTCAGCATTAATCCCAGTCGCATCCGCAACTTTTTCAGCTTTGGAGTCTGGGGTCCGCTTTACCAGTCTAACTGCTGATTTTGGCTAAACTTCGACATTTTCCGTGAAGTGACTGCCGTCTGACCTCCACAACCCGAAGGCGATATCGAAGCATTGCAGTTAGACCAATTATTAGACTTTTGAGGGCTCCAACAACCTGTAACGACTGCCACTAGATGTTCGTATGGCAACTGGGACCAACGGCTTAATGTGCTTTCCGAGGCACGACCAGACCAGTGCAAATATTCATATTCATGTATACAAATATTTGCACTGCGCGGGGATCGAACCCGCGTCTCCTTGCGCAACGGTATTTATAGTGTTGTTTACTAAATAAAAGTGCGTGATTTATGTAGTAAATCATTACATTCAGTAAATAATTCATAAAGTACAGTAAAATATCGCAACATAGTGGCCACATCATGACTTTACCTCAAACCTCCCTCGTAAGACGGTTCACGCGACCGTCTTTTTGGACATGAATAATTCATTACGTGACATTGGCTAAATGCACAAAACGTGCGAAGCCAAAAAAGAAAGAAAGAAGAACTTGAAATTACTTGACTTACTTGAAATTGGCACAAAGTCTTAACTAGTGCCAAACTACAAAAAAAAAAATTAACCTCTGTCGCGAACTTTCCGTGAATAATAATTACGTTAGAACAGCTGTAATTCAGGGTATCCTATGACATCCTTATAGATGGCGGTGCAGTTAATGTATCTTTGATTTCGTCATGGGTTGTAATTATTTCTCCGGTTCGCGTAAGCCAATTAATTGTTTTTATGAAAGGAATGTGACGGTGAGATCGTTGCTCGTGAATACTTTACACAAATAGTGCTTCTTTTTCTTCTTCTGCAGCCTATAGATGTCCACTGCTGGACAAAGGCCTCCCCTAAGGCTTTCCTCGCTGACCGGTCTTGTGCTGCCCGCACCGGTCCACCTTGTTGGGGGGCCTCCCTACGCTGCGTCTTCCAGTACGTGGCCGCCACTCCAGAACCTTACTGCCCCACCGGCCATTGGTTCTACGAGCCCTGTCCACTGCCATTTAAGTTTAGCGACTCGCAGAGCTATGTCGGTGACTTTGGTTCTTTTGCGGATCTCCTCATTTCTGATTCGATCACGTAGAGAAACTCCGAGCATAGCTCTTTCCATTGCCCTTTGTGTGACTCTGAGCCTTCGTATGAGGCCCATTGTGAGCAACCACGTTTCAGTTCCGTAAATCATTAACTGGCAACACACACTGGACAAAGACTTTAGTCTTGAGACACTGTGGTATCTTGGATGACGAGAAGATGTAGCGTAGCTTCCCGAACGCTGCCCAGCCGAGCTGGATTCGACGAGACACCTCTTTCTCAAAGTTGAACCTAACTAGTTGGACTGTTTGTCCCAATTTAGTGAAATTTCATTAGAAGTAGATTAAGTTATGGCCAGGACGAGTCATGGATAAGTGCAGGCCTAAGACTGATTTAGCCTAACCGCAAAATTTAAAGCAGGTTCGTCAGCAAGGATTCCCTCAGCAAGGATTCCCAAAGCACTAGGAAGCTGGACTTCAGTATGCGCGGTCCTTACAAAATTGTTCGGGCACTATCACACGATCTATTTTTTTTTTTTTTTAATAATTTTAAACTAGTGCTTGACTGCAATCCCGCCCGATGGTAAGCAGTGAGGCAATCGTTGATGGTAAAGCGCGCTAGTTTATTAAGCCTATTCACTTAAAAAACTTAGGAATAGGAAGGATGACGGCAGTTGAGCGAGGTGATGCAATGTTAAACCCAAGACCAACACGACCAATGATGCTGCGCCAGAGGGAGATTGATCTGGAGACTCTCCACGACCAAACTCCCGACACAACAACATTTGGCGCATCGTACCCGGCACACATCGCAACACAACGGCTCAGACCCGTCCTCCGTACGGCTTCACCAGACATCATGCCGGAACACGACGAATCGCTTGGCGGCAAGACTTTGTCAGGTGGGTGGTAACTTCTGCCGGCAGCCGATATGAACTGGAACTGTTTGCTAGTTCGTATGAGACGAAGACCCAGACCGCTGCAGAACACATGGTTCAGTGGCGCGGTGAGTGGACACCGGAAACTTGCGAAGCGTTCTTCAATAGTAGTGAGTCATTTTAACAACCCGACGTTGGGGTACTCGTTGCGGCAACCCGTTTTACATAGCTTTGGCATTGTGGCTGTTTGCCCCTCATCATCATCATCATCATCATCAACCTTTTATCTCCCCACTGCTGGGCACAGGTCTTCTCTCATACAGAGAAGAATTGAGCGTAAACACCACGCTTGCTCAATGCGGGTTGCCGATTTCAGACTTAAAGTCCAGGTTTCCTCAAGATGTTTCCCTTCACCTGCAGTCATTGGTGTCCAAGATATACTTATAAAGTACATATAACTTTAGAAAAGTTACATTGGTACTTGCCTGACCTGGAATCGAACCCGTGCACTCATATTTGAGAGGCTGGTGTTTTAACCACTAAGTCACTACGACATTACCAGGCCACCATGACATTTTTTTGCGCCTGATTGTGAGAATTTTATTTCTGAAAGCCTAGTCATTATGGTTATTTGTAACCCCGATAGTGGTTGCCGAGCGATTCGCTTTGAAGACAAATCGAAGGACTGGAACAATAATTTGCCTGCGGCAATCTTTCCGTCTGATGACAACTTAAGCGTCTTCAAGGCTAGAGTGAATAGCCTCTTAATAAACTAGTGCGCTTTAATATCAACGATTTCATCACTGCTTACCATCAGGCGGGGTTGCGGTCAAGCTCTAGTTTGTAACGAAAATAAGATTTTAACGCCATTTTTATTGTTAATTCCAGGTCCAGATTTTGACATCGTTCCCTTGTGGAAAACGATGGATAAGTTGTATAAGGTTCAGTATTAAAAAGGAAATAAAAAAAGTTGTAATACAATTAAAATATTACTTTTATTACTTACAGAAAACTGTTTATCGTTAGGTTTATTATGTATTAAAATTAAATTATAAACTCACATACATCACAAATTTCTCTCATATATACAATATGTAAAGAAAAGCCCTTCCGACCCTTAAAGATAATAAATGTTAGGTAAACACATGACCAAATAAAATATGAAATTTTTCATAATCATCATGCTGACAATACTAACGAAATTTTGAAATAACCTTATTTTTCCGCGAATTAATTCCAACTTCCCCAAAATTTGGTAATTTATTAAAAAGTGACAACACCATTTGTGACGGAGCGAATAGCGATGCGACCACGTGCCGCCTGCCCTGCCTCCCTTCACCCGCGCATGTATGCCTAACGTGTTGCCTACCGCACATGCATTAAGTTACCTCGCTCTTTCAAAATAATATTTATTTTTTTAGGGGGAGTTTTTTTAAACTTTAGCCAGACTTTGTAGGCGTTAATAGAATCAGTTATCGATACCTAACAATACCTTCACGGATCGGACAGGGTTTTCTTTACATATTGTATAATATGATATTACAAATATCTAGCTAAAGCTAAAACGATACCCTTCCACATTTTCCACGACTCAGTTGTGTAATATAAATACTTAATTCCTGAATTTACAATATTGATCCTTATGAGGTTAATTCAAGGTCCCTAAACCACGAAAGATTGCTTTTGTTTACTCATCTATACATTTATTTATCAAATTAAACTTTTCGCCCAAATACAAAGGAGGAATTAATATAATAATAATAATAATAATCATTTAATTCGAGTAACACTGAGTCATATAAAATTAATACACACATAGTCGCATTACACATACAACAGTTAAATCAAGAATATCAATACATTAAAAAATATTACAATATAAAATCAAAAAATTATTAAATTAAAAAGACATAATTAAGATTGGACTCTAGTGCCGAGGAATTTGAGAAATAGGTATTTGTAGAAATTATTGCCGTCGCGCCGCTTTCAACCTTTCCCCGTAAAGTGCGAAAGGGACAGTTGCAACTCAGGCTGATTATACCTACAAAAACGTTGACCAAAAGATGTTTAATATTCCGCTGTTTTCTTTTCCAAAAAACGTCTGATCTCAATTATTTTTATATCAAAATTTAGAAGATGAGTATACCTATGCCTCTAATATTTTCTTTTTTGTCAAAAACTTATCCCATTTATGTAATAGTCGTCTGAATATCGCGGTAAAAATAGGTTATTTTTCGGGATTTTTTTTTTTTTTTATAGTTATAAACTAGTGCTTGACTGCAATCCCGCCTGATGGTAAGCAGTGATGCAATCGTTGGTGGTAAAGCACACTAGCTTATTAAGCCTATTCACTCAAAAAAACTGAGTGAATAGGAAGGAAGACGGCAGTTGAGCGAGGTGATGCAATGTTTAACCCAACAACACGACCAACGATGCTGTGCCAGAGAATGATCTGGAGAGCCTTCACGACCAAACTCCCGACACAACAACATTAGGCACATCGTACCCGGCACACATCGCAACACAACTGCTCAGACCCGTTCTTCGTACGGCTTCACCAGACATCATGCCGGAACACGACGAATCGCTTGGCGGCAAGACTTTGTCTGGTGGGTGGTAACTTATGCCGGCGGCTGATGTTGTTGCCTACCACCAAAAACACAAACACACACAAACAGCATATTTCTTTTATTAATTAATTTTTCGTAAAAATCAAATAATAGTGGCGCGTATAATCAAGGTGTGAAATTGTAGAAAAAAAGAGCATTGCTCTAAAAGCGTTATCCATGAAGAAAACAGCGGAATACGTTTGAATTTAGAAAACGCCATTAGAGTCCCCTCTTAATGCCTGAGACATTCTCAACAATTCAACCATAAATAGTGAAGATGGCAGTTGTGGAGGTTGACAGTCATAGAACAGTGATAACCAAGAAACATATAAATATCCGTTCCACCATCGGACGACCCGTCATACGGCGAGTTTCACCCTTACGTTGTTAACACCACTACAATCCGGACGAAGCGTTTCGCCTCCTCCTTTATACCGCTTACATCGCCGGACTGGAACAATTTGGCGGTGTTTCCGTCGGACTACAATTTAAGTGTCTCCAAGGCTAGAGTGAATAGGCTCTTAACAAACTAGCGCGCTTTACCATCAACGACTGCTTACCATCAGGCGGGATTGCGGTCAAGCACTGATTTATAATTTATATTAAAAAAAACAGTAATAGGTACATGACTGGGTAGTGGCATACGAGAATTTAGATCCTCCAAAACTAAAAAAAGAAAATATACTTTATCCACCCAAAATTCAGCTCCAAAAGGTTTTTTTTTTTTTGAGGATCGTAACCTATTTACGTACATGTACACTATTAGACACTATGTTTTATCACGGTTGCATGAGCGCACTGGCAAGGGTGAAGCCCTCGTCTTGTCTTCAAGCGCTTTAAGGCGAGATAACATCACTGCGGCCCTAGCCAATGTAACATCGCTTCGTAGCGAAGCGAAATCGAATACCAAACCAACCAATGGCGGGAACGATTGACCACGTGATTTGTCGCGTCGCGTGGTCAATCGTTCCCGCCATTGGCTGGTTTGGTGTTCGATTTCGCTTCGCTATGAAGCGATGTTACATTGGCTACAGGCGCTGGTATCGTGTCGTTTTCATCCAGGGATCGCTCGCAATACTCATTATTTCGCCGTCCCTGACTATTGCGAGGCGAATCGCGACGAGGACTATAGTCACGATGTAAGTAAGCTATTACCGTGACTGCGACTACGATCGCGTTTGATGATTTTGATTGATGATGATGATTTGTAAAATTACATATTTTATTTGGTCATGTGTTTTTTTTTTAATAATTATAAACTCGCGCTTGACTGCAATCCCGCCTGATGGTAAGCAGTGATGCAATCTTTGATGGTAAAGCGCGCTAGTTTATTAAGCCCAATCACTTAAAAAAAAACTTAGTGAATAGGAAGGAAGACGGCAGTTGAGTGAGATGGTGCAACGTTAAACCCAACAACACGACCAACGATGCTGCGTCAGAGGGAGATTGATCTGGAGACTCTCCACGACCAAAATCCCGACACAACAACACTTGACGCATCGTACCCGGCACACATCGCAACACAACTGCTCAGAGCCGTCCTCCGTACGGCTTCACCAGACATCATGCCAGAACACGACGAATCGCTTGTCGGCAAGACTTTGTCTAGTGGGTGGTAACTTCTGCCGGCAGCCGATGTTATGGCCTACCACCGAGAAAAGGTCCTTAAGGACTTATGTTAATCGTTGGTAGGTCTGTAAACTTAGGTGGTATCCTAGGCATAAAATTATACCTAAATAAGACCTGTTTCTTGTCTGTATCAACTCCGAATCCGAATCCTGGAACCGCTGTTACAGGACTGAGCAGAATACCTGGAAAAATCACGGAAAAAAAGATGAAAAAATCACAGGCTGTTCAGCTAGTAATGATGCTCACTTTTTTAAATAATTTCCTGTTTGTAATAAGTCATAGTGTCCTAGTGGTTAAAACACCAGCCTCTCAAGTATATACCAATGTAACTTTTCTAAGTTATATGTACTTTCTAAGTATATCTTGGACACCAGTGACTGATTAAATGGCGAAGGAAAACATCTTGGGGAAACCTGGACTGTTGAAGTCTGAAATTGCCAACCCGCATTGAGTAAGTGTGGTGGTTACGCTTAATCTTCCCTGTATGAGGTCAATCAGAGAAGATTAAGCGTAATCAGAGGTCTCCTCAGACCTGTGCCCAGCAGTGAAATGAAATGAAATGAAATGAAATGAGATCGTTTATTAAGCAAGTAGGATCACTGATCACTTTTACACGTCATGTTTATTTTTTATTTTATTTTTTTAACTAGATGAAGCCGGCATTTCCTAACTGACTACCTCTGAGAAGAAATAGCCGAAACAAACTCGGGGATCATCGTCTTTTTTCAAGTCAGACATTAAAAATGAAAATGTTTACAATAATTTACCTTATAATTACGCATATTGCTTAATAACAATGCTTAACAGAGCGAGCAGCTCAGTCCCAAGCTTTTTTGTCTTCTAAATAATCTGTGATTTTATAATACCCCTTTTTGCAAAGTTTGGCCTTTATATGGTTCTTAAATCGTTTAATAGGTAAGTTTCGAACGTCCATGGGAAGCTTGTTGTAAAAGTGTATACATTGACCCATGAACGAGTTGCCTACTCTGTGGAGACGAGTGTGATGTACAGCAAGGTTGTGTTTGTTCCTGGTATTTATATTATGAATATCGCTTATTTTCTTAAAATTCGAGATATTTTTATGAACATACATAAGATTTTCAAATATATATTGTGAAGCTACAGTCAGAATGTTCACCTCTTTTAACTTTTCTCTAAGAGATTCTCTAGGACCAAGGTTGTAAATGGCTCGAACAGCCCTCTTCTGTAAAACAAAGATGGTATTGATGTCCGCACAAGTTCCCAGAGAAGAATCCCATAAGTCATAAGACTATGAAAATAACTAAAATAAACAATTCTGGCTGTATCCACATCAGTTATCTGTCTAATTTTCTTAACAGCAAAGGCGGCAGAACTGAGTCTACCCGAGAGCTTCTCAATGTGAGGACCCCATTGTAACTTGACAGGGATCAACTCTACTCCATTCAGTTGAACATTGGTACTTAGCTGCCTGACATTTGGCGTAGAAAATTTGATGACTTTAGTTTTTGTTTTTTTCATTTAAAAGAAAGTTATTTACTTTAAACCAATGAACAACTTTAGAAAGTGCATTGTTAACTTCGTCAAAATTTGCTAGCTGACGCTTGACTTTAAAAATAAGAGAAGTGTCATCCGCGAACAATACTATGTTGTGATTATCCCTCACGTGATGAGGAAAGTCATTAAGTGGGACGATATAAAGGTTGATGATGATGATGAATTCAGTTCTGTGCTTAAAGAGTAAAAGTCCTTGACCGCAATCCCGTCTGATAGTAAGCAGTGATGTAATTGTTGATGGTAAAGCGCGCTAGTTTATTAAGAGACTATTCACTCTAGCCATGAAGACACTTAAATTAAAGTCAGACAGGAAGACCGCATACATCGATGGATTGGCCAGCGGTGGTGTTTCCGTCGGACTACAATTTAAGTGTCTTCATGGCTAGAGTGTATAGGCTCTTAATAAACTAGCGCGCTTTACCATCAACGATTGCATCACTGCTTATCAGGGTTTTCTGTCAAGCAGTATCTTAGGAAAAAAAAAACTTTTTTGATTGATTGGTTTTATAAGTAAAGAAAATCCTGTCCGATCCGTGAATGTATTGCTAAACTAAAAAAATAACCCCCTAAAAAAATAAATAATATTTCGCAAAAAAAGGTAACTTAATACTTGTGCGGTAAGCAACCCCTCCGCGGGCGGCGGGGGGCAGGGCACGTGGCACGTGGTCGCATCGCTATTCGCTCATAACAATACCAGTGTTGTCACTTTTTTTAAAATTATCAAATTTCGGGGAAGTTGGAATTAATTCGCGGGAAAAAAGGATTATTTCAAAATTCATTAGGTACTATTGTTACTATGACGATTCCGTAAAATTTTATATTATGTATATTTGGTCATGTGTTTACCGAACCTTTATTATCCTTATGGGTCGGACAGGGTTTTCTTTACATATTGTATAATGCTAATATCTATTACGTACCAAATAGTATTAATCGTGCCGCCCTCATTGCGATTTGAATCAAACTGAAAATATGACTATAATACTTTTTATACATTCACTTCCTTTCAAAAACATTAACTTGTATTGTTATACTAATATCAGCCCTAATACGCGTCATTTAAGATTCATTTTTCAATCGTTATGGTGTTCATGCTTAATTTCTTATTAAAAGTTAAATCGTTACATTGTTTATAAGTTCGGATTTATTGAAACGACGTTTCAATTGCCGTCACGGCATGAAATATAACATCACGCCATCAAAAATTAAAGGGGTGAGCAGATGTGTGCTGTTATAAGTCTTTGATCAGTGTATGTTGCCAGTGATGACTTACGGAACTGAAACTTGGTAGCTCATAATGGACCTTTTTTATATTATAAACTAGTGGTTAACTGCAATCCCGCCTGATGGTAAGCAGTGATGCAATCGTTGATGGTAAAGCGCACTAGTTTATTAACCCTATTCACTTAAAAACATAGGAATAGGAAGGATGACGGCAGTTGAGCGAGGTGATGGAATGTTAAACCCAAGACCAACACGACCACGATGATGACGATGACGACCAGACCAGTGCAAATATTCATGCATACAAATATTTGCACTGCGCGGCGATTGAACCTGCGCCTCCTTGCGCAACGGCCGCGTTTGCTACCGCTACGTCAGACGGGAATAACTCTGTATCCAAATTTTTCCAATCCTTCGATTTACGCGATATAAAGGACGAGGCGAAACGCCTCGTCCGGATAGTAACGGTGCGCGGTGTCAACTAGGGTTGTGAGGGAGGCCTTGTTAGCGAAGGCGGAGGCGGATGCGGAGGCGACGAGTCTCACCTCCGCGGATGCCGAGGTTAACGGAGGCGGCGGTGAAAGTAAACATAGAAAAGATTGAAATTTATGGTACACTAGCTTTCCGCCCGCGGCTTCGCCCGCGTGGAGTTCGGTTATATCGCGGTCTTTAGATTTCCCTCGGGAACATCAAATTTTTCCGGGATAAAAGGTAGCCTATGTTCTTTCTCAGGGTCTAAAGATTGTCTGTGCCAAATTTCATTAAAATCGGTTGAGAGGTTTAGGCGGGAAAGCGTAACAGACAGACAGATAGACAGACAGACAGACAGACAGAGTTACTTTCGCATTTATAATATTAGTAAGGATTATAACAATATTTTTATTTTAAATACTTACAATAATAGTAGTACACTTGTTTGGTACTGTGGTTTGATTATCTCCTTCGTTAAGAACTGCGTCACGAGGCGCGACTTACTGAGAAATCTTTAATTCAAGCATACACAAAATGGAAAGGTGGTTAGAAGGGACTTACGGCAATATCCAGTGGTTCTTGCTCCGTCCGGTGCATGGAAGGCTCCACGATGACCACAATTTCCTTTTGTTTACGGATGCACTCGTTAATTATCCATACTAATATTATAAATGCGAAAGTAACTCTGTCTGTCTGTCTGTCTGTCTGTTACGCTTTCCCGCTTAAACCTCTCAACCGATTTTGATGAAATTTGGCACAGACAATCTTTAGACCCTGAGAAAGAACATAGGCTACCTTTTATCCCGGAAAAATTTGATGTTCCCGAAGGAAATCTAAAAAGCGCGATATAACCGAACTCCACGCGGGCGAAGCCGCGGGCGGAAAGCTAGTAGATTTATATGATTTTGGTGTCCGCCGGCCGGCGACGTGGGTGCAAGCACAGGTTGATGATGTGTTGATGATGACTCCACACGAATGTTCACTGTCACTCCTGTTTCACGTTTGTGGTATGCACAGGTTAATTATTGATTTATATGGTTTTATGTTTCAAGCGTTGACGGCATGTTCATTTGATTTTATGATGTTGCGTGATTGATGGCTGAATGTGTCGAAAAACCATAGAGATTACTCATCTATGTCCCGTGTTGAATCAGAGTCGGAGACAAATTGGTGGTTGTGTTATAGTAAGGCCCTCTGGCATAGGCGCTAGCCCTTTAAGCCAGATATACATGGAAGTATTGGGTACATGGGAAGGAATCGGGAAATTTGAATGTGTAATGATTTCATGCTTTAACAACACTTGTAAAAAAATATTACGTTATAATAAAGAAAATTAAGGAGAAACAAATTGTATTTGCTGCATTGCCGTCTCGCACTAGTTGACTCATCGAACGCGGCCGGACGGTTGTCGAGCGTTGCAGCTTGAGTGTTATTTTTTTTATAAATACGTAAATAAACCTCCGTTATAACTCCGCAAAAATTGTGCGGAGTCTGAGGCAGAAGCGAAGATACGATTTCTTGCGGAATTTCCGCAGTAACGGTGGCGGAGGCGAAGCTCCGTTACAACCCTAGTGTCAACAAGGTAAAAATAAATGTTATCACGAATATTGTATTGCCTAAATATTAACAGCCTTATTCATAAAACTTTAATCAATTGCTAAGCAACTGATTAGCAAAATTCTTATTCATAAAAGCTGTTTAGCGCTAAGAGGATGCTAAGCAATTGATTAGTAGCTGTCAAAATTAAACATCATCGGACCGCTGTTAAGAGGATGGTTAGAGGCAACAATATGGCGGATTTTATTTGAATCAGCTGATTGATTTCATATGATTATTATGCTTCGAAGTTATTTTATTTATAATATCGAATAGTGCGTAAATATGGATGTTGAAAACCTTTTTTTGAATTTCCAAAATGACGTAGTAAAGTTATATTCACTTTGAAACTTTTTTTGATTGCTTTATATATGCTTGATTTGAGAGCTTTACTCGGCGATAGGCTATAACATCGGCTGCCGGCAGAAGTTACCACCCAGCAGACAAAGTCTTGCCGCCAAGCGATTCGTCGTGTTCATAGTGTATGGTGGAGCCGTACGGAAGACGGGTCTGAGCAGTTTTGTTGCAATGTGGGTACGATGCGCCAAAAGTTGTTGTGTCGGGAGTTTGGTCGTGAAGAGTCTCCAGATCAATCTTCCTCTAGCACAGCATCGCTTGGTCGTGTTGGTCTTGGGTTTAACATTGCATCACCTCGCTCAACTGCCGTCATCCTTCGTATTCCTAAGTTTTTTAAGTGATTAGGCTTAATAAACTAGTGCGCTTTACCATCAACGATTGCATCACTGCTTGCCATCAGGCGGGATTGCGGTCAGGCATTGGTTTATAATGGCAATAAGTAATAAAAAAGATAGTGCTACAATTGTATTGTTGTTTAATTGTAATTTTAGATGCTATCCTATGTTCCCTTGTGTTATCTTATGATATCATAGGTATTTAGGACACAGGACTAAAAAAAGTCATGTTGTGGCAGTAATACAAAAATAATAAGACATTTTTTAAAAAATATTTTAATTCAACGCAATAAAACTGTTTACATTTTTGTGCTAATAATAATTCATTGCTTTTGTTTTCCAATACTTTTCTTCCATAAACATGAGAGCCATTCTTGACTCACGCGACCCTCATTCCTCATCTTTTTCACTCAGCATGGTCTTCTCTTTCACCGTCATTGCGAGGTTGAATAATATTGCCGCTAGTTGCTAATAGTGGCTTCGTTTATAGCAATAAAATGTGTGCCTGTAAACAAGTATAATAATACTGTAAAAAGCAGTACAAAAACAGTAGGAAGTAATGTAATATATACACAAGAACCCACTTAAATTTCTTAAATAGCAAAGGGATGTTTACAAGCATAAAGAGCAGGAAAATACACAGTTATTATCGGCTACTGCTTTAACATTAATTTCGTCAGTTTATATTAGTAATTACATATAAATACAGAGATAAATACCTTTTTCTGTTTACTATAATATTATTGGAGTTTATTACTTTCACCACTATTATCACAAATACAATTATTTAATTGTAATAAATCATTTTATTTACATTCAAATTATCCGATGAAATTTCTGACATTTCTCTGCCAAACACAACAGATAAAAAAATCGTAGCTTTGACAAGCTTTTTCTAAAAATTCCATTTTTTAGTCAACTATTTTGATTATAATCTGTGCCAAACGCATAGTTTCACTTCTACTTCGTATCGCAACTAATCATCTGCTATAGAACTAACTGTTATGAATAAAGAAAAGTTAAACATTGATTAAGAGCTAACTAAATGGTTAGCTAAACAGTCGCTAATGAGTGATTAACGAGTTTTTTATGAATAAGACAGTAACTGTTTTATTTTTATATTTTCAGGTACGTTATCAAGCTAAAGTTGAACAGGTGAGTCTATTTAAGTATGTAATTTTATTTTTTCCACGTATTTTGGAGAACAGTCTCCTTCTAATTTTTGCGCTTATTTGAATAAATAATTAAAATTTATTTATTGTATTTACCGTGTATTCTACGTGTGTTTCTACTGTGTGGTACCGGTCTTAGGATAGTACCATCCCATATCCTCCCGTGGGTGTTGTAAGAGGCGACTAAGGGAACGAAGTAGCGCTTCTCCTGTGGAATAACAAATTTCTGCGATCCCCAGCCCGACGGACAAGCGTGGGGATTATGGCAAATTATCTCTACAATATGTAAAGAAAACCCTGTCCGACCCGTAAGAATAATAAAAGTTAGGTAAACACATGACCAAATAAATGATGAAATTTTACATAATCATCATAGTAACAATACTAGTGAATTTTGAAATAATCTTTTTTCCCCGCGAATTAATTCCAACTTCCCCAAAATTTGGTAATTTTTAAAAAGTGGCAACATTATTTTTGACGGTATAATTTTGAGCGAATAGCGATGCGACCGCGTGCCGCGTGCCCTGCCCCCCTTCGCCCGCGCCTGTATGGCCTACCGCACATGTTTTAAGTTACCTCTTTTTACGAAATAATATTTATTTTTTAGGGTTTTTTTTTTTTAGTTTAGCTAGGCTTTGTAGGCATTAGTAGAATTAGTTATCGATACCTAACAATACCTTTACGGATCGGACAGGATTTTCTTTACATATTGTATATTCAAATCACTTACGCGCGAGAGCATCTGGACGGAATGTATGCAGCTCTAGTAACTCGAGAACGCGCGAGTGCCTACGCGCGAGTGGACTCGCGCGTAAATCGCGCTTTCTGGACAGGCTCTAAAATAGTGTATTTTCCTCTATGCCAATCGGTGCTAGATTATTGTATTAATGCAATAGCCAACAGCGCTACTTTATACGGACTGTAAGGTCTTGACAGTACGGCAGCTATTTGTGCTTCAATTAATTCATAGGACACATAGCTGGTTGGTTCCCCCCAACACCAAAAAACGTACCCATACAATTCCCAACACCAAACATAAAACGAAGTTTGCAAGGCACCAATTCTACATAATAAGTACGTACATTTATAATAAAGTCCAAAAAAAAAAACTAAACATTCTCGGTCGCCCAAGGTTTAAACTAAAACGTACATTAATTGAATGACTGCTTAAACAGGACTATCACGGAACGGAATCAATTTTAAATTATGTAACACTAGCTTTCCGCCCGCGGCTTCGCCAGCGTGGAATTCGGTTATATCGCGCTTTTTATATTTTCCTCGGGAATATCATTTTTTTTTTTTTCAATAAATGGTAGCCTATGTCCTTTCTCAGGGTCTAAAGATTCATCATCATCATCTCAGCGTTAATCCCAGTCGCATCCTCAGCTTTTTTCAGCTTTTGGAGTCTGGGGTCCGCTTTACCAGTCTAACTGCTGAGTTTGGCTAAACTTCGATATTTTCCGTGAAGCGACTGCCGTCTGACCTCCACAATCTGAAGGCGATATCTAAGGATTGCAGTTAGACCAATTGTTAGACTTTTGAGGGTTCCAACAACCCGTAACGACTGCCACTAGATGTTCGTATGGCAACCGGGACCAACGGCATAACGTGCTTTCCGAGGCACGACCAGACCAGTGCAAATATTTATATTCATGCATACAAATATTTGCACTGTGCTGGGATCGAACACGCGCCTCCTTGCGCAGCGGCTGCGTTCGTTACCGCTACGTCACAGAGGCTGTCCATCTCAGGGTCTAAAGATTGTCTGTGCCAAATTTCATCAAAATCGGTTAAGAGGTTTAAGCGGGAAAGTGTAACAGACAGACAGAGTTACTTTCGCATTTATAATGCTAGCGGCCGCCAGCGACTTCGTTCACGTGGAAATAGTTATGCTCAACTCCTATTGGTATCAGCGTGATGTTATGTAGCCTAAAGCCTTCCTGGATTAATGGGCTATCCAACGCAAAAAGGAATTTTTCAAATCGGACCAGTAGTTCCCGAGATTAGCGCGAACAAACAAACAAACATACAAACAAACTCTTCAGCTTTATATATTAGTATGGATAATAATTAATATCCACTTTGTTTTCACATTATCGCTAAATATTCACACATACAATACCATGTCATCATATCTTGCCATTGCGCCTCCGCCGGGCCGGAACAAGCGGGGTAGACCAAAGAAGTGCTGGCTTGACGTTGTAAGAGATGACATGCGTGCCAGCAATCTCACACCAGAGGATGCTAATGGAGGCAATTGCGCGAAATGGAGGAAATTGAGTAGAAAAGCGGACCCCGGGCTCCAACGCGAAAGCCGCGGATGCAACCGGGATAAACGCTGAGATGATGATGATGATTCACGCATACAATACACTCACTCTACCATAATTTACTACACACCACAAACACTTTCTAAACATACATAATCATCAAACACTGAAACACTTACTTAGACAACATACAATTTCACTCTTCACCGTCTCACTCTCATGTTTTTAAAGTTTGACACAAGGTCAAAATTCATGAACTAGTTGGTCCACTGGCACATCTGCGAAAATTGCATTATATAGCATACCCTATAGCTGGACACTGCCCCCTAAGGTACAGGCCTAGCCTAGTTTAGGGGACAGGGGTAAACCTATTGTACATACCTATTGTAATCAGTATTAATGTACATATAGTTTAAAAAACTAAAAAAACATGCTTTTAAAGAATATCAAACTAAAAAGTTACAAAAGCGTGAGGCGCTTTGTGCCATAATTTTTGTATATTAAGCGCCTCACGCTTTTTTCTCATTTATACTAGGGCCTGTAGCCAATGTAACATCGCTTCATAGCGTAGCGAAATCGAACACCAAACCAGCCAATGGCGGGAACGATTGACCACGCGACGCGACAAATCACGTGGTCAATCGTTCCCGCCATTGGTTGGTTTCGTATTCGATTTCGTTTCGCTACGAAGCGATGTTACATTGGCTAGGGCCGCTGTATTGTCTACATACTATTATCATAAATTAAATTTTAAAATTATTTTTAACTTTTTAGTTTGATATTCTTTAAAAGTATGTTTTTTTAGTTTTTTAAACTGTATTTATTTTCAACTTTTTAGTTCGATATTCTTTTTTTAAATAATATTAAAGCTTCAGTGGTGCTCATTTGTTTTTACTAAACTTTTTGTTGGGGTTTTTCGCCGTTGACGATACCCCAGAGTTGTTGTAGGTAATGAGTAACACTAAAACACCCAGTATTGAGCCGCACTTGTTTATTTACACCTGACCGCGTGACGGAGGTATATTTACGACTGTTTTACATTGCGTTGAAGTTCATTCTATATACAATAGTATTTTGCTGTATGAGCATTATTGGCTCGTACATGCTCCCGAGGGAAAGGTAAACAGAGATCAGTTAACAACATATGTTACAAGGTAAATAAAGTATAAAATGGAACAAAATATGTTACAAGTTGAATAAAGTGTAAAATAAAGTACATGGTAAAGCAACAAAACAATAAGAGAAACAATTATTTAAATGAATTATTATAGTTCGAATCTACTTCCTATTGGGTTCTTCGAATGCCGATCTATTGCAGCGTAGGTAGTAATTATTATAGTTCGAATCTACTTCCTATTGGGTTCTTCGAATGCCGATCTATTGCAGCGTAGGTAGTAATTATTATAGTTCGAATCTACTTCCTATTGGGTTCTTCGAATGCCGATCTATTGCAGCGTAGGTAGTAATTATTATAGTTCGAATCTACTTCCTATTGGGTTCTTCGAATGCCGATCTATTGCAGCGTAGGTAGTAATTATTATAGTTCGAATCTACTTCCTATTGGGTTCTTCGAATGCCGATCTATTGCAGCGTAGGTAGTAATTATTATAGTTCGAATCTACTTCCTATTGGGTTCTTCGAATGCCGATCTATTGCAGCGTAGGTAGTAATTATTATAGTTCGAATCTACTTCCTATTGGGTTCTTCGAATGCCGATCTATTGCAGCGTAGGTAGTAATTATTATAGTTCGAATCTACTTCCTATTGGGTTCTTCGAATGCCGATCTATTGCAGCGTAGGTAGTAATTATTATAGTTCGAATCTACTTCCTATTGGGTTCTTCGAATGCCGATCTATTGCAGCGTAGGTAGTAATTATTATAGTTCGAATCTACTTCCTATTGGGTTCTTCGAATGCCGATCTATTGCAGCGTAGGTAGTAATTATTATAGTTCGAATCTACTTCCTATTGGGTTCTTCGAATGCCGATCTATTGCAGCGTAGGTAGTAATTATTATAGTTCGAATCTACTTCCTAGTGGGTTCTTCGAATGCCGATCTATTGCAGCGTAGGTAGTAATTATTATAGTTCGAATCTACTTCCTAGTGGGTTCTTCGAATGCCGATCTATTGCAGCGTAGGTAGTAATTTCCTCCAGTTCTATATCTTCTGCCTTCTTTCGAGGTTTTGTAATGCATCAGCGAAGCGTATTACCCATGCGAGTATTCTTGTAATACGATCCATGTTGCCATGCCGCTCGAGTAATGAATCGATTAATTCATTTTTGGTTGGCACGGGTTCCGTACTATTAATCGTGTAACAGTTTGTTAGAAGACCCTCACTTGTAGAATAAGTTTCTTTTAAGTTATCTTCTTGTTTCTCTTGTTCCTTAAGCCATGTAGGGCCCTCCCACCATAGGGTAAACTTGACCAGTTTTGATGGCGGAAGTCCTCTTGTTGCACAGTCGGCCGGGTTTTCGTTAGTTTTTACGTAACCCCAATTTATCGCTGGTACGATGTTTATTATTTGTGTAGTTCTGTTTGATATATATTTTTCGTATTTCTTTGGGTTTCCTTGAAGCCATGCTAAGACAACTTTAGAGTCGGTCCAGCATTGTATCCTTAGATCGTAGTCTGCAAGGATCTTAATTATCTTTTGTATGAGTGTTGCTAATAGAACTGCGGCGCATAATTCCAACTTCGGTATAGTAGTTTTCTTTTTAAGTGGTGCCACCTTAGTCTTTGCTGCGAGTAGCGTTGTTACGTAGTGGCCTGTTGGTGACGTAGTTCGGCTGTAGATAACGCAAGCGTAGGCTTTCTCGCTCGCGTCACAGAAGGCTTACGCTTGCGTTATCTACAGCCGAACTACGTCATATTATATATATATATATATATATATATATATATCCGGCTCGAAGGACCAAAAGATGTTGGGGTTTTTCGCCGTTGACGATACCCCAGAGTTGTTGTAGGTAATGAGTAACACTAAAACACCCAGTATTGAGCCGCACTTGTTTATTTACACCTGACCGCGTGACGGAGGTATATTTATTTATATCTTGATCTCCAACAGACAGAATAGCAAGTGCTAAAATTCGTAATGATGCGTTACCCAAATAACTAAATCTAAAACTAAATGTAAATCTAAACTAAATACTTTGCTTGCACAAATTAATACCGCTCGGCCAACGAACGTATTGAAAACGGTGGGACATTTTACAGTAATGAGCCGCTCACTTGTAGTCCAAAGAGTTAGAGACGGACAAACAAACAAACAAGCATGCAAGCAAGCAAGCATATAAAAAGCATGTAACAAAAATTTAAAAATGTGTTGTTTGTCCCAATGAATATTTGTATTTGTATTTGCTGGATGCATTTTTCATTTCCTTAATTGTGCTCTAGCGGTTGAGAGTGCTTATGGTCAATAATGTCTGGGTGATGGTGGAGTATGTGTAAGGTCAAAATGGTTGAGCTAACCGCTGCTGATCCATGCGTCATGTTCGTGAACGGGTACCCTGAGTGAGGACCGATAATCTCTTAGCTGCCACGACTTATTTTAATTTCTGAATTGGATTTTTATGTTTTCTACAACGTGCACGTCTTTAATCGTTTTCAAATTCAAAAGCTTTTTTCTGATAAAATATAGCCATATAATGTTAGTGAATGTAAAGCGTAGCCTAATCATCATCATCATCTCAGCGTTTATCCCGCTTTCCTGCACATTCTCCTCCATTTCGCACGATCTTCAGCATCCTGTGGTAAGAGCTTGTTAGCACGCATGTCATCTCTGACAACGTCAAGCCAGCACTTCTTTGGTCTAGCCCGCTTGTTCCGGCCCGGCGGAGACGCCATGGCAAGACATTTGTTACCCACGTAACATTTTGCGTATGACGTGGCCGTACCAACGTAGGCGACCCGCCTGCAGTTTGTCTGCAATGTCACGGACACGAAGACTGCCCCGGATGCGGGAGTTCCTGATGCGGTCTTTCCGCGTCACTCCACACATCCACCGCAGCATATTCATCTCCGTGACACGCAGCTCCTGCTTGTGTCGCTCAAGCACAGGCCACGCCTCACTGCCATTAGAATTGCCAGGAGAACAGTTCTAATGATGGTTTTATAGACCTACCCCTTAAGGTAAAAGCTAAAGCTTAGCCTAATGTTAATAATAAATTGACTGAAGTGCGTCTAGACTCTTATCCACCTAATTAGGAGGGGAGAGTTCCACCGATCTGAAAACACATTCAGGATGCCATTGGAGGAGGAGCGCAAGCGCGCCATCATGGAAGCTCAACGTTTCCGCATGATCTCGGTGAACCCGTCGACCCTCGCCTCCGCGAACATCCCTGACGCGCTACAATGCCACGGCAACCCCAAGAGCACCCTGAATACGTTATTATACTGTACGTACAGGTCAATGTATGCCCGCTGAGTATACGTAGTCCACAAGCTGCACGTGTAAAACGACTGGCAGGAGGCATTATAAAGTGTTATCTTAATAGGCTTAGAACAGCGCACAAACCTGCGGGGCCAGCATTCACATGGATAAATTCAACATGGTACTTCACACCAGGGCAGCTTCTAATGATGTACAAAGCACAGGTCGGTTCGTATATGGAGCCGCACCTGGCCACTTTGGATTCAGTGGAGAGGCGTGCGAAGAGGCTGATTGGTGACCCTGATTCAACTCGAGACAGTCTCCAAAGCCTAGAGCATAGGCGTAGAGTAGCCTTTCAGTGTTCTATAGGATGCATTTTAGGGAGTGTGCGAGGGAATTGCATGATTTAATTCCTCCATCTCCGTTCCACCATCGGACGACCCGTCGTACGGCGAGTTTCCACCCTTACGTTGTTAACGCCACTACGATCCGGACGAAGCGTTTCGCCTCCTCCTTTATACCGCGTACATCGAGGGACTGGAACAATTTGCCAGCGGCGGTGTTTCCGTCACATTACAATTTGAGTGTCTTCAAGGCTAGAGTGAATAGGCTCTTAATAAAGTAGTGCGCTTTACCATCAACGATTGCATCACCACTTACGATCAGGCGGGATTGCGGTCAAGCTCTAGTTTATGATTATAAAAAAAAATCAAATACTTTGTAACGATTTTATGATTTTAAATCAGTGTCCGTCGAGTTTCTTGCACATTCTTCTCCATTGAAACGTATGCTTTGTAATGGACGTCTACCTTTATCTGACCGACTGACCGACCCTTTGACAATTAAATAGTGGCTATAATTGTATAACTTGAAATAAATACTGTTACACACTTGGGATACTAAAATACCGGTTAAGGGTTACGAAGTTTCGGGAGGTTCCTAAGGCGGGTTCATAAGGCGGGAGGAAACGCCAGGGTCTCATCATTGTGTGGATTGCCCTCAGGACACGGTGGAGCATACGGTAGAGGTCTGCCCGGCTTGGGTAGAGCATCGCCGTGTCCTCGTAGCTGCGATCGGCGGCGATCTCTCGCGGCCGACCCTGGTCCAGGTAATAGCGAGAGTGCATGGCAGGCCGTGACCTCCTTCTGCGAAGCAGTGATGCTGGCAAAGGAGGAGGCGGAGCGCGTGAGGCAGCGGGAATCCCAGCGCCCTCACGCTACTGGCCGCCGCAGGAGACGCCCTGGTCGGGAGACAACGCCGAACTCCCAGCCACCGTAGGCACGGGCCTGCGGGTGGTGAGCAGTGGGCAGCTCGCCGCCCGGTAAGGACCAGGCCGAAGTCGACGGCGCATCGTGATTCACGCGCGCCTTAAAGAGATCTCAGCATATCGTGACGGGATCCACGAAGACCGATGCCTCCTGGGTCAGGGTTGCAGGTTGGTTAAACAAGAAACCGTGGCCCTGGCCGTCGCACAGGCAAGCGAAGAAACACGGGTGGGTTTTAGTCAATAAAAGTCTGACACGCCCTTCTGCTCCGCCCAGAGCGGGAGAAGTCATTTGATGATTTCCCATCCCAGCATAAGGGTTACGGAGTTTATTGACAACGATGGTACAATCGATAAGAGGCAATGACAAGTAGAATGTTTTTTTTCTTCATTTTTTTATTAATTATAAACTAGTGCCTGACCGCAATCTCGCCTGATGGTAAGCAGTGATGCAAGTCATCATCATCATCATCCTAGCGTTAATCCCAGTCGCATCCGAAGCCTTTTCAGCTTTGGAGTCTGGGGTCCGCTTTACCAGTCCAACTGCTGATATGGCTAAACTTCGACATTTTCCGTGAAGCGACTGCCGTCTGACCTCCACAACCCGAAGGCGACATCGAAGCATTGCAGTTAGACCAATTGTAGGACTTTTGAGGGCTCCAACAACCCGTAACGACTGCCACTAGATGTTCGTATGGCAACCGGGACCAACGGCATAACGTGCTTTCCGAGGCACGACCAGACCAGTGCAAATATTCGTATTCATGCATACAAATACTTGCACTGTGCGGGCATCGAACTCCGCACCTTGCGCAGCGGCTACGTCCGCTACCGCTACGCCACGGAGGCTGTCGTAAGCAGTGATGCAAGTGTTGGTGGTAAAGCGCACTAGTTTATTACGCCTATTCACTTAAAAAACTTAGTGAACTGACACTGGTCTGGTCGTGCCTCGGAAAGCACGTTAAGCAGTTGGTCCCGGTTGCCATACGAACATCTAGTGACAGTCGTTACGGGTTGTTGGAGCCCTCAAAAAGTCTAACAATTGGTCTACCTGCAATGCTTCGATGTCGCCTTCGGGTTGTGGAGGTCAGACGGCAGTCGCTTCACGGAAAATGTCGAAGTTTAGCCATATCAGCAGTTAGACTGGTAAACGCGGACCCCAGACTCCAAAAGCTGAAAAAGCTTCGGATGCGACTGGGATTAACGCTGAGATGATGATGACTTAAAAAACTTAGTGAATAGGATTGATCTGGAGACCCTCCACGACCAAACTCCCGACACAACAACTTTTGGCGCATTGTACCCGGCACACATCGCAACACAACTGCTCAGACCCGTCCTCCGTACGAGTGAACAGAAAGAGTATTATGAGTGAATCTTACCTTCCAAATAACTACGCATCAATATCCAAAGCTACTAGTAATATTTATACATTGAAGGAATTTAATTAACCAATTGTTTTGGAAAACATTTTTCAATTAGGTTGCTTTAAAATTAATATTTTTCAAAATATGTGTCAATGATCTTCCGTTACGGTAGAGTGGTGAATGCGTGAAAGATAGTTTTCAAAATAAATTTAATTGGGCTTTTTCGTATATAAAGTTAGAATTTTCAGATTTTTGGTACAGATTGTCATCGACGCAGAAATGGCATTCAAGGCTTTAGTATTCGCTGGTAAGTTAATCATTTTATATAATAATACTTATCTATATTAATAGTGGTACCGTACGGTGGTAGGCCATAACATCGGCTACCGGCAGAAGTTACCACAGACAAAGTCTTGCCGCCAAGCGATTCGTCGTGTTCCAGCATGATGTCTGGTGAAGCCGTATGAAGGACGGGTCTTAGCAGTGGTGTTGCGATGTATGCCGGGTACGACGCCAAATGTTGTTGTGTCGGTTGTTTGGTCTCCAGATCAATCTCCCTCTGGCGCAGCATCGTTGGTCGTGTTGTTGGGTTTAACATTGCATCACCTCGCTCAACTGCCGTCTTCCTTCTGACTCACTCAGTTTTAATGAGTGAATAGGCTCTTAAAAAACTAGCGCGCTTTCCATCAACGATTGCATCACTGCTTACCATCAAGCAGGATTGCGGTCAGGCACTAGTTTATAATGATAAAAATGGCGTACCACCGAGTGCTTACTACTAACACTACACTACACTAGCAAATAAACTAAAACACATAAAATACCTAGTCGTAGTGTCAGCCTCTCAAGTATGAGTGCGCGGGTTCGATTCCAGGTCAGGCAAGTCCCAATGTAACTTTTCTAAAGTTATATGTACTTTCTAAGTATATCTTGGACACCAATGACTGAAGGTGAAGGAAAACATCTTAAGGAAACCTGGACTTTGGGTCTGAAATCGCCAACCCGCATTGAGCAAGCGTGGTGATTACGCTCAATTCTTCTTGGTATGAGAGGAGACCTGTACCCAGCAGTAGGACGATAAAAAGGTTCATCATAGCACTTACTAAAATAGTTTTTCTTTCTCAGCTTGCTTGTGCGTCGCACGCTGCAACCCCCTGAACTTGGGGCAGACCACGGTATGCGAGTCAAGCCCCAACTACCTTCCCACTCTCGGCACGACAATCTGTGAATCTGGACCCCTCGGGTTGGGTGGCCTCGGCTATCTCGGTCTTGGCGGACTCGGCGGTCTTGGACTTGGCCTTGGAGGACTTGGCGGTCTCGGAGCGGCAACTGTTTGCGAATCTGTACCGAATATCGGATACGGTGGATTAGGTCTCGGCTTAGGCCTTGGAGGTTTAGGCGGTGTCGGCACCGTCTGTGAATCCGTACCGACTTACGGTTATGGCCTTGGAGGGCTGGGTCCTCTTGGAGGAATTGGTGCCCTTGGACTCGGTGGACTGGGGGGCCTTGGAAGTCTCGGTTTAGGTCTCGGAGGATTAGGACAAGCTACCGTCTGTGAATCTGTACCGTCTTATGGCCTTGGACTTGGCGGGCTCGGTCTTGGCAGTCTCGGCCTTGGAGGATTAGGACAAGCTACAGTCTGTGAATCCTTGCCGACGTACGGTCTTGGCCCCTTAGGAGGCCTAGGCCCCTTAGGAGGCCTGGGCCCCTTAGGAGGCTTGGGTCCCTTAGGAAGCTTGGGCCCCTTAGGAGGCCTGGGCCCCTTAGGAGGCCTTGGACTCGGAGGCCTCGGAGGATTAGGACAAGCCACCGTTTGTGAATCCATGCCGACGTACGGTCTTGGCCTCGGAAGCCTGGGCCCCTTAGGAGGCTTGGCCCCCTTAGGAGGCCTCGGATGCGGAGGCCTTGCCGGCTTAGGTCTTGGTCTTGGCCGACCTTTTTTATAAATAGCAATACCTCGTCGGCTTATTACAGTAGCAACATCCAAACCTCTGGAGTTTTGCCGATAATGTCCACCACTGCATCCAGAGGGCATAACGAACAGGCACATTTCATGGCATTAAGATTATAATTTTAAAAAGCAAGTAAAAAAAAAAAGCAGGTGTACTAGAAATATTTGCAAGCAAACTTTTCTGATTTTTTTTTTGGAATTTATAAACTGAAACAACGACGAAAGCCCTCCCCCTTCGGGGACTAGGATTTTTCGATGTTTCTACGCAACAACTCTCGCTTCAGAACCGTCATACAGTTTGTATTAAGATGTAGTTGAATGATTTTTGGCGTACTCATAAAGTACACACCAAAGCCAAGGCATATGTCGGCAACATTTTGCCGGCGGGCTAGGTTGGCGGCTTCAGTCATTGCAAGTCGTAATACTTTGCCGGCGGCTCGAAATCAGAAACTTATTTGGCAGTTAAATTACTAGCACGTCACTGCTGAAAAGTCGCCGGGCAACTGAGCGCTTGCGTACCGGTAGCCGCCGGCAAGCCGCCGACGTGTCGACGGGCAACACGCGCGGCCGATGTTTACCGACATGCTTCTTTCAACATAAGCTGCCGACGTGTGTAGGGCGGCGGGTGTAGGGTGCTTAAAAATTAAATTAATTACATTTCCTTCAAATATTTTATAAATGAATCAAGACTCTGATCTCAAAGTATTTTAATTTCTATCGTTTGCTTCAAATATGACTGCCGGGTTGAAAAAAAAGTATAATTCAAAATTTTTATTAAGTATTATGTATTGATGTATAATTATGTATTTACTTTCTCATTGGCTAATAAAATGTATGTATTTGAATATTTTGTTTAATTTCATGGTGGCCTAGTAAGTCGTGGTGGCCTAGTAAGTCGTGGTGGCCTAGTAAGTCGTGGTGGCCTAGTAAGTCGTGGTGGCCTAGTAAGTCGTGGTGGCCTAGTGGTTAAAACACCAGCCTCTCAAGTATGATTACGAAGATGACTGAACGGATATGAGAAGTTTACTGCACGGTTAGCGCAGTGGTCCAGCCATTGACTGTTGCGCTGCGTGTCGCGGGTTCGATTCCCACACGGAACAAACATTTGTATGACCTATAAGTAGTTGTTCTGGGTCTGGATGTTTGTATATGTGACTATATGTTTGTAAACGCACCACGATACAGGAGAAATTCCTAGTGTAGGGCAATATTAAAAAAAAAATGATTGTGCGGGTTCCATTCCAGGTCAGGCAAGTACCAATGTTTTTCTTTTCTAAGTTATATGTACTTTCTAAGTAAATCTTGTACACCCAATGACTAGTTACAAGGTGAAGGAAATATCTTTAAGAAACCTGGACTTTTAAGTCTGAAATCGCCAACCTACATTGAGCAAGCGTGG
The DNA here is from genome assembly GCA_017933935.1 of Sesamia nonagrioides. Classification (NCBI taxonomy): domain Eukaryota; kingdom Metazoa; phylum Arthropoda; class Insecta; order Lepidoptera; family Noctuidae; genus Sesamia; species Sesamia nonagrioides. Next base: position 354,264 of record JADWQK010001310.1, read on the forward strand.
TGATTACGCTCAATCTTTCTCTGTATGAGCGAAGACCTATGTCCAGCAGTGGGACGATAAAAAGGTTGATGATGATGGTTTAATTCCGCAATTAGATAACCGTAGGATGTCAGTGTGATACTGTAACCAATGAACCGTGTATCTTATGCGACAAGAGTTCGGAGTAGGGTTGCCAGATAGGAAGTTACCAAATCCGGGACAGTCGTCGACAAAGACACTCTGAAAGAACGTCTAAAAAAAAAAAAATCCGGGACAGTCGGAAAAGTAACGTCTAAAAAAAAAGCTAATTCCAAATCCGGACACTCGTAAAATCTTTCTCCATTCCAACAACTCTTACAAAATTAATAGCTTTTTAAAATCCGGGACAATTACCGCTCATTCCGGGACAAGAGGCAAGATTCCGGGACAATCCCGGATTTCCCGGCGGTCTGGCAACCCTAGTTCGGAGTGAGTGAATGTTGTTGAACTATTAAAATGAAACCCATTGATACTGATCGGTTTCATTTTGTCAGTTCAACAACATTCATTACATTATGTACTTTATTGTGCACACAGATTTTCCGATCATATAGATCATATAGAGATATTTTCAACAAGGTTCACTACTAAGAACACCACTACGATCCAGACGAAGCGTTTCGCCTCCTTCTTTATACCGCGTACATCGAGGGACTGGAACAATTTGCCAGCGGCAGTGTTTCCGTCGGACTACAATTGGAGTGTCTTCAAGGCTAGAGCGAATAGGCTCTTAATAAACTAGTGCGCTTTACCATCAACGATTCCGTCACTGCTTACCATCAGGCAGTATTGCGGTCAAGCGCTAGTTTATAATACACAATAAAAAAATGCGGGTAACACCGCGGGTGCAGCTACTGATTAAATAAAACAAAAACTTTTAAATTGCGCAAATTACCCGTACTTTATTTCGAACGCTCATTCATTTACAAATGCATTATAAATTATATATATATATACATAAAACTACATAAATATTATATTGCTATCAGCACGGGCATAGACAGGGGGGTGGGCAAGGGCAAGGTGGGGGCGGGCACGGGCAGGGGCAAGGGGGGGGCGGGCAAGGGCAAGGGCAAGGACACGGGGGGGGAGGACACGGACAAGAACAGCACGGGTTTGGTAAGTTCACGTCGTTTTGCCCAGAAACTCTGCAAACGGTCGCGGCACCCAGGGTTCTGAAGTTCTGGGGTGGGTTCGGACGGAAGCAGATGGTCGGGGGGGCGGGCACGACGATCTTCGGGGGTTTGACAATGAGGGCACCCGGCACTGGTGGCTGGACTGGTGGAGGTTGCACCTGGAATGAAAAGATATTTTAGTAGTTCACCGCTCTGGGTCATCAGTGATCTCCAATAATGGGTAGAGCTGTTGAATTAAAACGGGTGTTACAAGCAGGGGTGTTACGGAGCTTCGACTCCGACTCCGTTAAGTCGGAATTTCTGATTATTATCATACCTTCGGTTCCAATACTTTTGAATCGGAGGTTTTAAAGCATACCATATCGGCGGCGGCTTGCCGGCTGTTATGAAAAGCACTATCAGTAGTAGCAATGGGTTTCATTTTGACAGTTCAACAACATTCATTGCGCTATTTACGTTGTTATATATGATACATACAATATGCTTCAAATTGATTTCAATTGTTAGTAATAGTACGCGGCAGCGGACGCGGTCGCTGCGAAAGGCGGCGCGGGTTCGATCCCCGCACAGTGCAACTATTTGTATGCATGAATATGAATATTTGCACTGGTCTGGTCGTACCTCGGAAAGCACGTTAAGCCGTTGGTCCCGGTTGCCATACGAACATCTAGTGGCAGTCGTTACGGGTTGTTGAAGCCCTCAAAAGTCCAACAATTGGTCTAACTGCAATGCTTCGATGTCGCCTTCGGGTTGTGGAGGTCAGACGGCAGTCGCTTCACGGAAAATGTCGAAGTTTAGCCATGTCAGCAGTTGGACTGGTATAGCGGACCCCAGACTCCAAAGCTGAAAAGGCTTTGGATGCGACTGGGATGATGATGATGATGAGTAATAGTACGTTACGTGATTGGGGTGCAGGTTCATATATAGCACGCGGGGAATTCCCTGACTCCTGCTACTTGTTTTGATTTTTCGCTGGATTTGATTTACTTAATTTGTTTCAAAGCTTTTGTTCATTAAATGTCATATAATATGCTACTATCGGTTTTAATTAACTTCATTTTAACTTCTTGTTGTTCAAAAGTCGTGGTGGCCTAGTGGTTAAAACACCAGCCTCTCAAGTATGAGTGTGCGGATTCAATTCCAGGTCAGGCAAGTACCAATGTAACTTTTCTAAAGTTACATTGTACTTTCTAAGTGTATCTTGGACACCAATGACTGAAGGTGAAGGAAAACATCTTGAGGAAACCTGGAGCAAGCGTGGTGATTACGTTCAGTCCTTCTCTGTATGAGAGGAGACCTGTGCCCAGCAGTGGGACTATAAAAAGGTTGATGATGATGATGAACATCTTCTTCATTTAGAAATATGCCAATTTTCTTTTCACGGTTTGTGTTTAATTTTACAATTAAAAAATTTAAATGAAAAACTTGACTGAATAATGTTTTTGTGTTTAAGTAAACATTCTCTCTCCTATCACCAATTTTGATCCTGACTCCGGTTCCGGTTCCGACTCCGATAAATCAAATTTAAAAACTCCGACTCCGGTTCCGGTTCCGATATAACTACCTCCGTTACATCCCTAGTTACAAGACCCTTCGTAAAGCTAGGTCTTACTTGTTTATCCCATCCTTGTGGTTTTTAAGGTTCGTATACCATCTTTCATAAACCGTGTCTACTACAAGGTAGAAATTCTTATATGAAGAGACTGCTTTCACAGCCAACTTACTAGGCTACATGTATTCAATCTGGAAGAAAAAAAAACTTAGATTCCCTACCCAATAAAACTCTTAACTACTTAAAAATTTGCTTACCCTGATTGGTGAAGGTTTGGGCACACAGACAGGCCGTGGTCGGACGATCAGGGGTGGTGGTTGTGGAGGGTTGACGGCTGGCACTCGGACATAGAACGGTGGGGGGGTAGGTGGCTGCACAGGGGGTGGTCGTACAGTAATCGGCTGCGGAGTGGGTGGCTGGACTGGAGCTGGCTTCACCCATATTGCGGGTGGTTGGGGCAGCCTTATCTCACCAGGGCGCACTACGATTGGGGGTGGTGTCGGGAACCTGATCTGTCCTGGTCTGATTAGGATGGAACCTGCGGAAAACAAAATTACATTTTTTTTTAAACGTTATAAACAAGTGCTCGATCCGCCTGATGGTAAGCGGTGATGCAATCGTTGATGGTAAAGCGCGCTAGTTTATTAAGAACCTATTCACTCAAAAAACTGAGTGAATAGGAAGGAAGAGGGCAGTTAAGCGAGGTGATGCAATGTTAAAACCAACAACACGACCAACAATGCTGCGCCAGAGGGAGATTGATCTGGAGACCCTCCACGACCAAACTCCCGACACACCAAATATTTGGCGCATCGTATCCGGCACAATTTGCATGAGAACTGCTCAGACCCGTCCTCCGTACGGCTTCACCAACATCATGCCAGAACACGGCGAATCGCTTAGCGGCAAGATTTTGTCTGGTGGGTGGTAACTTCTGCCGGCAGTACCTTCACCAAGTAAAATGTTCGTTTATGATTGTTTTCGTGGTATTCTGGTACGAATCACAACAAATACTATTTAACTTACCAGATGGAGCCTGTCCGTAGACATAGTTGACAGGGGGTTCACAGGGGTTGCACGGTCCTATCTGCTGAGCCGGAGTGGCGTCACATGGGCAGGGTGGCTCAGGCTGTGGTTGACATGGGCATGGGCAGGGGAACTGAGGCTCCGGCTGTGGGCACGGCTGCCCCAGCACAGTACCCAGGAAAAGAACTGCGGGAAAAAAGACAAGTCAGAAAATTTTGACACGAGAATAAAAATAAATAAATATGTACGGACAAATCATACAGATTGAGCTAGCCCCAAAGTAAGCTCGAGACTTGTGTTATGGGATACTAACTCAACGATACTATATTTATAATAGATACATATATAGATAAACATCCAAGACCCAGGCCAATCAGGAAAAGATCGTTTTCCATCATGACCTGACCGGGGATCGAACCCGGGGCCTCCACGTCGCAGGCAGGCGTGTTGACCGCTGCGCCACGGAGGTCGTCAATGACACGACAATGAAAGGAATAAAAATATATGTATTTAAATATAATATTTACCCGATAACCATATGACTTTGCCCTTTGCCATGTTTCGTTCGTCTGACGGAAACCGATCAGGTAAATCACCTTTTATACTTTTTTAATACTAAAAATCCCATTCTCCAAACCCCTATTTACAAAACCCACTCCATTCAATATTCAACTATAAGCAAATGATGAAAGAGTTCATTTTCAATCAAATTTCTGTTTCGAAAATCTTGTACACCCCACTACATTCTAAAATCAACTTTAAATTTTTGATTTCAGAGTTCAATTTCAATCAAAAATTTTGTGTAGCATTAAAATCTCTGTATTGTCACCATAAAATAATTGTTTTGTAATGGTATTAAAAATTATTTTTTAAATTCGGAATTATTTAGTTTTGCAACACTGACTGTGGACAAGGTTTTGCTTAAAGATTTTTTTAAATATAATATTTAGACTTTTTAAAATTTGATACGGTTAGATAACATTAATTTTGTTTTAAAAACAATTTTATTATTTTTCGTAAGTATTTTGTACTTTTAAATTACCTTTTATTAACCTCGGTGGTAGGCCTCAACATCGGCTGCCGGCAGAAGTTACCACCCACCAGAAAAAGTCTTGCCGTCAAGCGAATCGTCGTGTTCCGGCATGATGTCTGGTGAAGCCGTACGGAGAAAGGGTCTGAGCAGTTGTGTTGCGATGTGTGCCGGGTACGATGCGTCAAATGTTGTTGTGTCGGGAGTTTGGTCGTGGAGGGTCTCCACATCAATCTCCCTCTCCACATTGCACCACCTCGCTCAACTACCGTCTTCCTTCCTATTCACTAAGTTTTTTTTTTTTAAGTGAATGGGCTTAATAAACTAGCGCGCTTTACTATCAACGATTTCATCACTGCTTAGCATCAGGCGGGATTGCAGTCAAGCGCTAGTTTATTATTATTAAAAAATAAAATATTACTATTTTAAACGCGAAAGGTTGTGAGGATGGATGTATGAATCTTTGTTACTCTTCTTCTGCAGCCTATAGAGGTCCACAGCTGGACAAAGGCCTCCCCAAGGCTTTTCACAATGACCAGTCTTGTGCTGCCCGCATCCATCTGCTTCCCGCGACCTTCACCAGGTCATCAGACCACCTTGTTGGCGGCCTCCCTGACTAACCCCAACTGTATATTACCCCACTACTCTAGCCCGTATCTATATTTTAAACATGCAATTAAAAACTTTAAAAGTAAACTGTATTCTTTTAAACTTGTTCCATCGCCTTTGTGTCAATTTTCTACATCGAACTGTGAATTTGAACAGTCCGCACATCACATCTTGTGGGAGTGTATTCTTTGGCAGAATGAACGCAATATTATGTTGGAAGTGTACAAGTTACATCTGGAGTCGTCTATTATACGGACCTTGTAGAAACTAGAACCAATTTCCGTGCATTCAGGCGCTTTTGCCATACCTATTATTGGAATCAATTGTAACAGCACATACCTACTTAGGACCGATTAACTTAATCAAATTTTATTCCACGGTGCTTGGCAATCTGGGCTTCTCCCAGTTGCAATAATGTACCTTTGTGCCGATTGGCCTAGTTCTGTTCTGTCTCCTGCTTGTTATGGAAGAAGTGAAAAAAATATCTTTTTTCCTACTCCTCCGCTATTCTTTTCTGATTAATTTCGTTGCGGGACCAAAGACAGTTGAATCGTTTCTCCGGGACTGATCTAGCTTCATTACTCGGCGTTTTTGTGGCGGTCTCCACTGTTGATTCTGGCTTTCTGGAGTTGCAGTGGGTGTAGGGCTACCAATCCCGAGTTCCGGAGTTTCGAAGCAATTTTAAGCATTTTTCAAATCCGGAGTTGAAATAGAACACCGGGGTTGAAACGTATTTTCGTAAACTTTATTTACAAGACCACGAAAAACGCATTGTAACTCGGTTGTTTGATTCCTTCATAAGTCCTTAGCACACATAAACATTGAATACATTAGTACAACACTTCGATATTATTCGGTCGGTCGAATAATATCGAAGTGTTGTACTAATGCAACAGGCTTTTTCAGCACGAAAGTTAAAAGTTCTCTTTCTGACTCATCTTTGAAAGCGCTATCTTTTCTCAGAACATATTACCAAGAGCTTCAATCTCAAAAAGTATATTTTTTAGGTACATACAATATGTTAAGAAAACCCTGTCCGACCCGTAAGGATAGTAAAGGTTAGGTAAACACATGACCAAATAACATATGAAATTTTACATAATCATCATAGTAACAACAATACTAGTGAATTTTGAAATCATCTTTTTTTCCCGCGAATTAATTTCAACTTCCCCAAAATTTGGTAATTTTTAAAAAGTGACAACATAATTTTTACGGTATAATTATGAGCGAATAGCGATGAGACCGCGTGCCGCGTGCCCTGCACCTCTTCGCCTGCGCCTGGATGGCCTACCGTACCCGCACATGTTTTAAGTTACCTCTTTTTGCGAAATATTTTTTTTTTTAAAGTTTAGCCCGGCTTTGTAGGCATTAGTAGAATCAGTTATCGATACCTAACAATACCTTAACGGGTCGGACAGGGTTTTCTTTACATATTGTATACTTATAAGTTCATGATTATTATATTACTAGCTTTCCGCCCGCGGCTTCGCCCGCGTGGAGGTCGGTTATATCGCGCTTTTTAGGTTTCCCTCGGGAACATCAAATTGTTCCGGGATAAAAGGTAGCCTATGTTCTTTCTCGGGGTCTAAAGATTGCCTGTGCCAAATTTCATCAAAATCGGTTGAGAGGTTTAAGCGGGAAAGCGTAACAGACAGACAGACAGACAGAGTTACTTTCGCATTTATAATATTACTAGCTTTCCGCCCGCGGCTTCGCCCGCGTGGAGTTCGTTTATATCGCGCTACTTAGATTTCCCTCGGGAAAATCAAATTTTTCCGGGATAAAAGGTAGCCTATGTTCTTTCTCAGGGTCTAAAGATTGTCTGTGCCAAATTTCATCAAAATCGGTTAAGAGGTTTAAGCGGGAAAGCGTAACAGACAGACAGACAGACAGACAGACAGACAGACAGACAGACCGACAGACAGACAGACAGAGTTACTTTCGCATTTATAATATTAGTATGGATAGTATGGAAGTATGGATTGTAACTTGCCAAAAAATAATGTTAATTTTTATGACTGTTTTTATTGATTTTTTAATATTTTACAATGCGTATTACCTAATTGTCTCTAATATACGTCTGCCTGTTAGACAGTAAATTTTTAAGGAAAACGACTGATTCTTGCTATACAAGTGTTTATTTTTTAAGATTGTTGATTGTTTTAACATTTTACAATGCGTTTTTGTCGTCTATTAGAACGTTTGCCTGGCAGATAGTAATTTTTTAAACAAAAAGACTGATTCTTGCTAAACAAATGTTTGTTTTTATGATTATTTTAATCCTTACTAATACATCATTATAAATCGGAAAGTGGAGTTGTTTGTTCCCCTTTCACGCCGTAACTACTGAGCTGATTGTTTGAAATTTTGCGGGCATAAAAGTCCGGATTAAATAATAGGGTACTTTTAATCCAGGAAAAAAATTCTGGAATATCAAATTTTCCTGTATATAAAGTACCCTATTATTAAATCCGGACTTTTAACTGTATGCCCCCAAAATTTCAAACAATTGGTTCAGTAGTTACGGCGTGAAAGCGGAACAAACACGAAGAAGAAGACATTAGCAAATCAAAGACAAAAACAAAAGCCAAACATATTTGTGTTTTTGGATATACTAATTGTTATCATGTTTATTAAAACTCATGTAAATGACATAAATAATCCTCATTATAAGCAATTAAAGCAAATAATCACAAAAATATTCATACTGTCAAATAGCTTATTATTGTGTTCAAATATTACAGTAGGCCAAAGTGTGTTAAAGTAGAGCGGTCGTATCTTTGTTATGTGACCCTATAAAGTAGTTCAAAGTTATTTTCTAAAGTATACTTAATAATCAAAAATTACGTATAATCGAAATTTCCTGTCAACAATTACTATCTCAGTTGAATAAGTCGTATTGTATCTGAATGTTTATTTTTGTAATTATATACTAGCGCTTGACTGCAATCCCGCCGGATGGTAAGCAGTGATGCAATCGTTGATGGTAAAGCTACTTTATTAAGAGCGTATTCACTAAAAACAAAAAAGAAACTTGAGTGAATAGAAAGGAAGCCGGCGGTTGAGCGAGGTGTTGCAATCATCATCATCATCATCTCAGCGTTTATCCCAGTCGCATCCGAAGCTTTTTCAGCTTTGGAGTCTGAGGTCCGCTTTTACCAGTCTAACTGCTGATATGGCTAAACTTCGACATTTTCCGTGAAGCGACTGCCGTCTGACCTCCACAACCCGAAGGCGACATCGAAGCATTGCAGCTGACCAATTGTTGAACTTTTTGACGGCCCCAACAACCCTCTAACGACTGCCACTAGATGTTTGATGTTTGTGTGGCAACCGGGACCAACGGCTTAACGTACTTTCCGAGGCACGACCAGACCAGTGCAAATATTCACATTCATGCATTCAAATATTGGCACTGTGCGGGGATCGAACCCGCGCCACCTTGCGCAGCGGCCGCGTCCGCTACCGCTAAGCCACGGAGGCTGGTGGAGGAGCGAGGTGTGCAATGTACTATACAATAATGCAATATACCCAACAACATGACCAATGATGCTGCGCCAGAGGGAGCGCAACACAACTGCTCAGACTCGTCCTCCGTACGGCTTCACCAGACATCATGCCGGAACACGACGAATAGCTTGGCGGCAACACTCTGTCTGGTGGGTGGTAACTTATGGCATGTTGTCCGGTGAAGCCATACGAAGGACGGGTCTGAGCAGTTCTGTTGCGATGTGTGCCGGGTACGATGCGCCAAATGTGGTTGTGTCGGGAGTTTGGTCGTGGAGGGTCTCCAGATCAATCTCCCTCTGACGCAGCATCGTTGGTCGTGTTGTTGCGGTTAACATTGCATCACCTCGCTCAACTGCCGTCTCCCTTCCTATTCACTATATTTCTTAATAAACTAGCGCGGTGTACCATCAACGATTGCATCACTGCTTACCATCAATCGGGATTGTGGTCAAGCTCTAGTTTATAATTGTAAATAAAACAGACCCAATCATATTATTTTAGTCAAAATTACTGCTAACAACCAAAACAAGTTAAAAGAGCTTCAAAATAAGTCAAGAGTCAGGAAGTTTTCGACAAGAGTAATTTTAACTGAAATTGTAGTCCAAATTAGTTTAGCCCAGTTTTGTTTTGTTACAAGTATTTTTTTTTAATAAGTTATAAACTAGCGCTTGAGCGCCATCCCGCCTGATGGTAAGCACTGATGCGATCGTTTATGGTAAAGCGCTAGTCTATTAAGAGCCTGTTCACTCTAGCCTTGAAGATACTCAAATTGTGTGTAACGGAAACACCGCCGCTGGTAAATTGTTCCAGTCCCTCGATGTACAAAAAAAAAAGCTCATTCGAAATCAAATCCGGGAGAGTCGGAGAAAGAACGGCTAAAAAAAAAAAAAAGCTCATTCGAATCAAATCCGGGAAAAAAGGTCGTCAACACTCGCAAATTCTTGCTATCATCTTTCTTATTAAAGATCCGGGACAATTACCGCTCATTCCGGGACAAGAGGCAAGATTCCGGGAGAATCCCGGATTTCCCGGCGGTCTGGCAACCCTAGGTGGAACGGAGTTGGGGGAACTAAATTATGCAATTTCTTCGCACACTCACCAAAATGAATCATAGAGAAAAATCGGAATATCGAATATGTTTTCATTATGTGTTGTTTTTATCGGAATTGAAATATGTCTTCTTTACAATACAATAAAATATCACAACTCTGTCATAAAATACTTAATTTTATTTTAAAAAGAATAAGTACACTCTTTCTGAGACACCCTTTACATACGTGTGCGTCTGAAAGCTTAGACTAAAACGGAAAACCAATTTCCTCCTACATGTTTAAGGTAAAAAATATAAAGGAGATATTAGCGAACCTGACTCTCCTGGCAGACATCGTCCTGCCCGAAAAATTAGCGCCTCCTATCATATACAATTATTTCTCAAATACTTCTTTTTTGTTGGTACGTCCTAACTTCCTTCATACTTCATCAATATGCATAAACGAGGCATCATTTTAAAGGTCATCTAGACCGCTACCGGTAAAATATACAAATAACTCACATTTTGGCTTTGGCAAATGGCTTTCGAAAATTTTGGATTTAAAATCAAAGATTTTTTCAAATCATGCCCTCGTCATATCGATCCTCTATCGTGAACATCGAGATAATTATATCGAAATAGAATAGGTATCCAAGGTATGAAAATAAAAAAAAAATAGTCAGCCTTATAGATAATAAAAAATATTAAGACCCGTATTTTTTATTTCGTCGAAATTACCAAAAACTACTGAGATATAGCGTATTAAAGCTACGGAGTGGGTTCTAATCACGTCACGCCGCCCGTGGTATATTTTGTTCCACAGCGTGACGTCGTGCGACATTTCAAATCAATATAAATTATCTTCCTAAGTATTTGAATGAAAGAAAAAATAAAAATACATGTTCAATATTTTTTATAAATCTATCTGATGGACATTTAATTATTTTTTAGGATACAATCCAATTGTTTGATTTCATGCTTCATCTGCATCTTTTATCACATTCCGCATTCAATTTCAACTCTAAATATTGATTAAATGAATTTAGTTCACCGATCGATCTATGAAATTAATTATTTAATTTTATATGGTCCGCTCGTGTGTGGAGTACTGCAGCCACATTTGGGCTGGTGCTGCGAAATGTCACCTGGATACTTTGGATTCAGTGGAGAGGCGTGCGAAGAGGCTGATTGGCGACCCAGACTTAACTCGAAACGGTCTCCAAAGCCTGGAGCCTGGAGCACAGGCGTAGAGTAGCCAGCCTTTCGGTCTTCTATAGGTTGCATTCTGGTGAGTGTGCAAGGGAATTGCATGACTTAATTCCCCCATCACCGTTCCACCATCGGACGACCCGTCGTACGGCAAGTTTCTACCCTTACGTTGTTGATACCACTGCGACCCGGACGAAGCGTTTCGCGTCCTCTTTTATACCGCGTACATCGAGGGACTGGAACAATTTGCCAGCGACGGTGTTTCCGTCACATTACAATTTGAGTGTCTTCAAGGCTAGAGTGAATAGGCTCTTAATAAACTAGCGCGCTTTACCATCAATGATCGCATCACTGCTTACCATCAGGCGGGATTGCGGTCAAGCGCTTGTTTATAACTTACAAAAAAAAAAAAAAAATATGCGCTCTTCAATCGCTGTCATGTGTTTGCGAATTGAGTTTTCAAACAATCTGGGAACCCTTTGTATTATGCACTAACTGCTTACTACGGTTAACGGTGTTATCTTTATGGTAACTCAAGTAATAAAGAAGTTGCATTTAAAGCATAAAAGAGATGTCTCAGAGCCATGTTTAAATTGAAAACCATCGATAGTTGAAAGCGCTGTTTTATCTTTATATATATAATTCTGCTGTACGTGTGTATGTCATTGAACTCCTCCTAAACGTCTTGACCGATTTAAATGAATTTTTCTGTATGCATTTGAGTGCCGCCCTGGATGGTTTAGATTCACAAATCAGCCCGGCAGAGGGCGCTGATTGCTTGAAAAAGCATGTGATCTCGGAAACGTTGTTTCGACTTCTCCTATAGTCTTTGTGCTACCCTGGTACCTTGCACCTCTACAAACTAGGCACAATAAAAGTTCTTCCGTGCAATTATTACGGTTAAATGATGAATGAGCTTCATTGTTTCGGCTTCTTCTACACTTTTGTGCTACCCTGGTACCTTGCACCTCCACAAAGTAGAGAAAATGAAATTTCTTGTATTAATGTGATTTTTAATGATGGAATGTTACAAGATGAAAGAAAAGTGCCGATTACAAGGTAAAGGAAAACATCTTAAGGAAACCTGGACTTTAAGTCTCAAATCGCCAACCCGCATTGAGCAAGTGTGGTGATTACGTTCAATCCTTATCCTTATGAGAGGAGAGCTATGCCCAGGAGGTGGACGATAAAAAAAAGGTTGATGATGATGATGAGCTTCATTGTTTCGACTTCTCCTACACGTTTGTGATATCCTAATTATCCTAAATTAAAAAAATAAAAAATAAGATCATCCTTTAAGGCGGAACAAAGTTCGCCGGGTCAGCTACTTCAATATAAAATTTTGATCTTGTCTTAACTTTATATTCTATAAACACTAATGTTTGGTAGAAATAATTTAAATTTATTTTCGCGAATGGCAGATAAGTTCCAAGAAACAGGCGTGATCAAAGTCAGCTTTGTCTGCATGGAAGCAAGACAGCACCTAGGCAAAAAAATGGTTTTTGCATGGCTCCGATTATTTATAACAAGTTACCTAAAAGTTGGAGGGAGTTAAATAATGTACATTTGAAATGTCGACTAAAGTCATATTTATTTGATAAAGCTTACTGTATAATATAACATTAGTACTATAGGTTTGGGAGTTTATAGCTCAAGATTTGCCAACGGGCAATGGAGAGCCGCATCATCATCATCCCAGACGCATCCGAAGCCTTTTCAGCCTTGGAGTCTGGGGTCCGCTTTACCAGTCCAACTGCTGATATGGCTAAACTTCGACATTTTCCGTGAAGCGACCGCCGTCTGACCTCCACAACCCGAAGGCGATATCGAAGCATAGCAGTTAGACCAATTGTTGGACTTTTGAGGGCTCCAACAACCCGTTACGACTGCCACTAGATGTTCGTATGGCAACCGGGACCAACGGCTTAACGTGCTTACGTCCGAGGCATGACCAGACAAGTGCAAATATTCATATTCATGCATACAAATACGGGATCGAACCCGCGCCACCTTGCGCAGCGGCCGCGTCCGCTGCCGCTACGCCACGGAGGCTGTCTATGTCAATGGAGCACCAAATAATAGGTGACTAGGTGTTAAGAGTATAGATTGTGTTAGAAACATTACACTGCACTCCATAACTCAGTAGCAGATGTTGGATGAGAGGGAGAGGGCAAAGAGAGAGCAAAGATCGTCACTCACTGGATACCTGAGGGAGGTCATCGCATCGCCGTCCCGACAGACCACGACAAAGATAGTGTGGCGATCTGGGCACAAGAGAGAGAGGTTTGGAAGAAAAAAGGTAGCTGTGTGACACCAAATAGGCTACGAAAAAAGGACTATAGGTAATAATGACCTCTCGATGATTCCTCTGATGATTTCTCGGTGGTAGGCCATAACATCGGCTGCCAGCAGGAGTCACCACCCACCAGACAAAGTCTTGCCGCCAAGTGATTCGTCGTGTTCCGGCATGATGTCTGCTGAAGCCGTACGGAGGACGGATCTAAGCAGTTGTGTTGCGATGTGTGCCGGGTATGATGCGCCAAATATTGTTGTGTCGGGAGTTTGGTCGTGGAGGATCTCCAGTTCAATCTCCCTGTGGCGCAGCATCGTTGGTCGTGTTGTTACATTACATCACCTTGCTCAACTGCCGTCTTCCTTCCAATTCACTAAGTTTATTTAGTGAATAGGCTAAATAAACTAGCGCGCTTTACCATCAACGATTGCATCACTGCTTACCATCAGGCGGGATTGCGGTCAAGCACTAGTTAATAATTATTAAAAGAAGACAATGTTAATAAAACCAGCGTTAATAATACATATATTATGCATATATTAATTCTTTATTAAAATACATAAATACTTATAAAATACATTTGTAAACGACACACATTCGAAACTCATACGGGTAATCATCTAACCTTTCTAGTACCGTTATCACATGCCTTGGTTAATCATCAAAAAACCGTTTAAGAGATCTTTGAAGCATACTAAAATACAAATGGGACTTATGTATATAAACGACTCCAGTATATGACAAAATATCCAGTAGGATCATCTGATGCCAACTGAAAAGTTGTGGCACTGCTATTCTTTTTTATACTGTGGTTCTTGCTAAAGTCAGCGTTCTTGTGGAGCTAAAGGGAGTGTAAGAGGTATTTGTTACTCTTCTACACCTTTCTACATTAATACCTCAGAAGGAAATGCTCCAGCGACGGTGAATAGCTTTCTCCTTTTAACTCCTCAACCCCCTTTAAGTGTAGAAAGTCGTCAGTCCAAGCAGTAGGGTGTAAATGGAGTCGTTATAAAATTAAGTCCTAAAATTTTGTCATATAGCATGGTTAACACGGGGGTGGTTCACAGGGGCACGGGCATGGACACGGGCATGGGCACGGGCATGGACACGGGCACGGGCAAGGGCATGGTGTGGGCTCGCAGGGGCATGGTGGTGGTGGAGGAGGCTCGCACGGGCACGGACAAGGGTTGGGACACGGGTTGCACGGTGGTGGCGGCGGCACGCATCCACACGGACCACACGGCTGTCCTTGGAGCGATGACGTCGACACGCAGATGGTAGGAGGCTGTATATTCTGCGGCTTAGGCGGTCTCACCACAATCTGGGGCGGGTTGATCGGTCCTGGGCGTGGTTGAGTCACGCTAATCGGCGCGGGCTGGATTAGTGCTGGCTTTGGCACTCTTACCACCAATGGAGGAGGTTGCACGCAAGGAACTGGGCAAGGACGAGCCAAGACTGGAGGAGGAGTTATCGGCGGCAGAGGAGGCGGTCTCACGCAGATCGGCGGTGGAGTCACTGGTGGTGGCGTCGGTGGCTGGACTGTTAATGCTGGAGGAGTGATGGCAGCCTGCTGAGGTGGACGGACCAGGATCGGGGGTGGTTGGATGATCACGTCGGGAGATGCACTGATGAAGAACGTGCCTCCGGGGACGGCGATCTCTTGGAAGCCGGCGGACCTCAGACGTTCAGGCACGCAGTTCTTTTGCAGCAGCACTTTGATTGGTCCATCACCGCATGGTGCTGTAAGGAATATGTATTTAGTAGAGATGCTGGTACAGGTATTAGTGAACTAACTCCTAGCTTTTAGAGATTTAATCGGCTAGTATTGCCGTAGCGGTTGTAAGGGTAATTTTAGTCCTTCTGGCAGTATTTTGCTCATGGCAACCAATCTTAACAGTGAATATCGTATGCCCATATCAAGGTACACTCTGTGTTCCTTCACTCTCCCAGGTTGATAAGACAGCTATCCTACACGAACGGAGTGAGATCTGGTGCACGGTCAATGCTTTACGAGGTATCACACTGGTATCTTCCGAAGCTGTTACTAAACTCCAAATGAAAAGATTTTTTTTTTGTTATCGGGGGGAAACCTTCTAGAGGCCCTTGATCTTTAGGAATAGGACAGGGAGTGTGGGATACTTGCCTCACAAAAACCACCTCGGTGGTCACCATATGCACATAGTAGGGGGTAAAGAGGTCTCCCCGAACCTAACTATGCAAGGCAACACATGAACACTGCACGACGCCTTCCCTGAGGTCACTCAGTAGGCCGACAGAGTCCCCACTCTAATCGCCCGCGACCTCCAGTTCCCGTCTGTCTTAGATGATGCAGGCTGGGTTTTAGCTTGTTAGATGTCAAGGCGGTTTTTTTTTACATATTATAAACCAGCGCTACGGTTACGTCTTCTACGCCTTCTTCTCCGAGCGGGATCGGCTCTCCCACGATCAAGCTCCGCTGCCTTCTGGACCATCACAGTCTCACAGAAGGAGGCGGCTTCCCCCCAGTTAAATGAAAAGAATTAATAACAATCTGCCTGACCATAGGCTCAAGTATCATTTGCAACCATGAGACTTCAGGGCAGTCAAAAAAAAGATGATAGACTTACAAGCTGGAGGAGCGCATGGGTCGCATGGGCACGGCGGAGGCACAGGAGGTGGGCAGGGCGGCGGCGGGGGAGGACATGGACACGGACATGGTGGTGGGGGACACCACTGGGGCGCAGGCGCCGCTGCCGCTGAAGCTACCAAAGCTGAAAAGGAAGAAAAACATTAATATACAATCTGGTGATGATAACACGACAATAAATTAAACATTGTGTACCTCAACACATTCTCAGTCTACCCATAAAAAATCATTTAAATATATCCATAAGTTTAGTCACAGGAAATTATTTTTAATTTTTCACATTTTCTACATGATGTACATGTTGATAAGGAAGCGCTTACAGGTTGATGACCGCCGCATCCAGCAGTACCACAGTAGAGACAGAATAGCAGATTATCTAAGGTCGCTTGCAGAGTTATTAGCCTACTCTTGCGTTGAACCACAGCCCGTACTGCCCCTATGTTATTCCAAGCTATATTATGCCAGCGCCTGCGTGAAATCGCGTACCGACACGGCGCACGCGTACGCATACATTCAAACCGAGAGCGTCTCGTTTCTATGAAGATGTTTTACTGTCTGTCTACTGTGGCGGTACTAAATTTTAATAATGATGGCGCGAAAAAAGCAAGTTGATACACGACCGTGCTGTCACCCGCTGATCGAAGGTCATTGAACCAATATTTTAAAGGATGTTCTATTCCGTTTGCAATTTTATGCGATTTAGTTTGAAATTTTCATTTTTTTATTTTTGATGCCAGGTTTTTTTCTATGGTTTAGGATTATTCATGTGAACCAGCATGGTCCGTGATTCGTTGTGTTCCGGCATGATGTCTGGTGAAGCCGTACGGAGGAAGGGTCTGAGCACTTGTGTTGCAATGTGTGCCGGGTACGATGCGCCAAATGTTGTTGTGTCGGGAGTTAGGACGTGGAGGGTCTCCAGATCAATCTCCCTCTGGATTAAATATTGCGTCACCTCGCTCAACTACCGTCTTCCTTCCTATTCACTCAGTTTTTTGAGTGAATGGTCTTATTAAACTAGCGCGCTTTACCATCAACGATTGCATCACTACTTACCCTCAGGCGGGATTGTAATCAAGCACTATTTTATAATTATTATTAAATAACAGAACCTGCGAAAAACATTTTTTTTAAACGTTATAAACAAGTGTTTGATCCGCCTGATGGTAAGCAGTGACGCAATCCTCGATGGTTAAGCGCACTAGTTTATTAAAAGCCTATTCACTCTAGCCTTGAAGACATTTAAATTAGGGTTGTAACAGAGGCTTGTTAGCGGAGGCGGAGGCGGATGCGGAGGTGACGAGTCTCACCTCCGCGGACGCGGAGGTTAACGGAGGCGGAGGTGAAAGTACATATAGATAAAATTGAAATTTATGGTTAATTAAAACAAAATTTTGATTTTAAATACGTACATTAATAGTAGTATACTTGGTAAAAAAAATATTACCTTCTTGTAATGAAAATTAAGGAGAAACAAATTGTGCTTGCAGCATTCCCGCCTCGCACTAGTTGATTCTTGACCATTTCGCGCTCAAACGCGGCCGGACTATTTATTTATTGCATAAATACGTAAATAAACCTCCGTTATAACTCGGCTAAAAATTGTGCGGAGGCGGAGGCGGAGGCGGAAGCGAAGATACGATTTCTTGCGGAACTTCCGCAGTAACGGAAGCGGAGGCAAAGCTCCGTTACAACCCTAATTTAAATTGTGGTCATACAGAAAGACCAGCGCAGGCAAATTGTGCCAGTCCTTCTCATCATCTGTGTTCGAAATAAAGATGAACGCGACTCATTGCTGAGCGAACTGAAATTAAATAGATTAAATGTGGGGTCCAAAGTATTTTATTAAAACCGCCTGTAGTTAGTTATTGTGCACGGCTCCTATTGGTCGCAGCGTGATGTTATATAGCCTTAAGCCTTTCTGGGTTAATGGGCTATCAAACGCAAAAAGAACTTTTCAAATCGGACTAGTGGTTCCTGAGATTAGCGCGTTCAAACAAACAAACAAACTCTTCAGCTTTATAATTATATTAGTATACATAAAATTTTAAAGTAAAAATTAATTAATTCGCAAATTACACAAAAAAGCGCAATGTGAACAATACTCGAAAAACTATCCTATCAACTGATTTTATAGAGTTCACTTCAGGGGTCAACGTCATACCTACAAACACGTGCGGCGGCGCGCTTGCAACGCTCTAAAGCCGAGCCGACACTTTTTTTAAAGACTGTGGTTTCTGTATCCGCTCATTAACGGAGTATATGACTATCATATTATTTTTTTATAATTATAAACTAGCGCTTGACTGCAATCCCACCTGATCGTAAGCAGTGATGCAATCGTTGATGGTAAAGCGCGTTAGCCCATTCACTTAAAAAATCTTAGTGAATAGGAAGGAAGACGGCAGTTGAGCGAGGTGGGGCAATGTTAAACCCAACAACACGACCAACGATGCTGCGCTAGAGGGAGATTGATGTGGAGACCCTCCACGACCAAACTCCCAACACAACAACATTTGACGCACACATCGCAAATTCGCAACACAATTGCTCAGACCCGTCCTCCGTACGGCTTCACCAGACATCATGCCGGAACACGACGAATCGCTTGGTGACAAGACTTTGTCTGGTGGGTGGTAACTTCTGCCGGCAGCCGATGTTATGGCCTACCACCGAGGCCTGTATTGGTGGCATGCGGTGTAGCCTTTTCGCAAAGTTTGCATCACATTTTCAGATACACCCTGTATAAGTTATTATAGTAGTAAGTTAAAATACGGAAAAATAATGAATGGTTAATTACCTATTATACCCAATGCCGTTAGACGCCCCATGGTTGACAACCTTGTGTATTATCCACCGAAGTTTTGAACCTTTTATACCCAAACGCAAACCGGATTTGTTTTAACTCACAAATTCACCGTTGACTCTCGCTAGATCGGGCATCAATATAACAAACTTTCATTGTTATTGAAAACTTCAGCGAGGGAATCAGTTTTTTTGGACCTGCAATGTGAGGGAATGAAAATATGATCTGTCTTTTCCTATAATTAGCTTCACTTTTTTTTTTTTAATAGTTATAAACTAATGCTTGACTGCAATCCCACCTAATAGTAAGCAGTGAAGCAATCGTTGATGGTAAAGCCCACTAGTTTATTAAGCCTATTCACTTAAAAAACTAAGGAATAGGAAGGATGACGGCAGACCAACACGACCAAACGAAGCTGCGCTAGAGGGAGATTGATCTGGAGACTCTCCACGACCAAACTCCCGACACAACAACATTTGGCGAATCGTAAATTCGTAACCGCCACACATCGCAACACAACTGCTTAGACCCGTCCTCCATACGGCTTCACCAGACATCATGCCGGAACACGACGAACCGCTTGGCGGCAAGACTTTGTCTGGTGGGTGGTAACTTCTGCCGGCAGCCGATGTTATGGCCTATCACCGAGAAAAGAACGTAGGTATGCAAACGTCATATAACAGTAATGATAGAACCTTTTTTTTTTGTTGAGATTGGAAATCATCAAATGACTTCTCCCGCTTTGAGCGGCGTGGAAGGGCGTGTCAGACTTTTACTGACTAAAACCCACCCGTGTTTCTTCGCTTGCCTGTGCAACGGCCAGGACCAAGGTTTCTTTTTTAACCAACGCGCAACCCTGACCCAGGGGGCATCGGTGTTCCTGGATCCCATTACGATGTGCTGACATCTTTTTGAGGGGCGAGTGAAACACAAGGCATCGTCTACCAAGGCCAGCCCTCTAATTGGCGAACACATTTTTGTCAAATGATTGCGACTAGTTGGGATCGTTTTGACCAATGGACGGTCCTAACGATCCCAACTGGCTGGTCCTTACCGGCGGCGACTTGCCCACTGCTCACCGCCCGCAAGCCCACGCCCACGGTGGCCGGGAGTTCGATGTTATCTCCCTACCAAGGAGTCTCCTGATCAATGATGGAACCTAAGGGACAATTCTCGTTGGGCGGAGAACCGCCGTGTCTTCGTGGTGGCGATCTCTTGCGTCTGGTCCTGGTCCAGGCCATAGTCGTAAGTTACGACCACCGTAAGCGCGGGCTTGCGGTGGCGAGCAGTGGGCAGCTCTACCTTTCTACTGTGGCTCTACACACGGCCTTCCTCTGCGCTCAGAGCAGGAGAGGTCATTTTATGATTTCACATCAAAATAAGAGCGGTAATTCACATAATTTTAAAATCGTTAACATTCTGGTGTAAATCTCAATCCGTCAGAGAAATTACTTTCAGGGCCTCGTTGATCCGGAGAGGCAAAAACAAGATCCTTTTCGGATTATCGAGGCGTCCCGTTATAGTATGCTATATTTAATGTTAATAAATTAATAATAAATTACAGGGTGACTGTCACCTTTATCTAACATATTAAATCCGCAATTTGTCTTTTAATGTCAATGTCGTATGTTTACGGCATCGTGATATTCGCAAGCGCGCTAAATTGACACTATACGTATTACACCAAAAGCGATAAACAAAACACTGACGGACGGCGCATTGGTTAGAGCATGACAGCCCGCACCTACCCTCGCCGGCCTCCCCCGCGAATCCCATTGCCCGGCCGGATTACAGCGATCACCGAACAAACGGGCAAAAGCCAATCTTGTAGCATTCAATGCCGCCAAAACACAGGCGTGTCTTTTCACCGCCAAAAGGAGCCCATTCATCTTGGCTCCTACTTTTCAGAATGTATCCTTGGAGTGCACCGACCGCCTTCAGCTTTTGGGAGTAGAGATTTCCTCGAACCTTAACTTTGGGCGGTTCATTGAGTCCAAGGCCAAGGTGGTTGCCAGAAAACTTTACTACTACTAACTAACTTTACTACTACTAACTTTACTAACTTTAAAACTTTACTTTACTAGACGCATTATCGCAAAGGTCCGGCGGTACTTCACACCGGGGCAGCTTCTAATGTTGTACAAAGCACAAGTCCGCTCGTGTGTGGAGTACTGCAGCCACATTTGGGCTGTTGCTGCGAAATGTCACCTGGCTACTTTGGATTCAGTGGAGAGGCGTGCGAAGAGGCTGATTGGCGACCCAGACTTAACTCGAAACGGTCTCCAAAGCCTGGAGCACAAGCGTAGAGTAGCCAGCCTTTCGGTCTTCTATAGGATGCATTCTGGTCAGTGTGCAAGGAAATTGCATTATTTAATTCCCCCATCGGACGACCCGTCGCGTCGTACGGCGAGTTTCTACCCTTCCGTTGTTGACACCACTGCGACCCGGACAAAGCATTTCGCTTCCTCTTTTATACCGCGTACATCGAGGGACTGGAACAATTTGCCAGCGACGGTGTTTCCGTCACATTACAATTTGAGTGTCTTCAAGGCTAGAGTGAATAGGCTCTTAATAAAGTAGTGCGCTTAACCATCAACGATTGCATCACCACTTACGATCCCGCGGTCAAGCGCTAGTTTATAACTTATAAAAAAAAAAAAAAAACGGGAGTCCGGATTACCGAGATCCTACTGTACTTTCAATTATAATACTTGCAAAATATCATTTAGTTTTAAGATAAATGCAGTATACAACACCTCTGCGAACCCGTGATCAGTAAAAGCGTGAAGCATCATGTTATCAGTTCACCATAACTGCGTCAGTCAACCATGCACTTACGTTTTTTACACATTCAATAGACCAATTCAAAATATCTTAATCTTTGAAGTATATAAGGAGTGATGACTTCCAAATTATGCACGAAAGTCACCATGGGTCTACAGGTTTTCGTGGTTCTTGGTAAGTTAACATCTTCCTCATCACCAGCACCATCATCATCATCACAGCGTTAATCCCAGTCGCATCAGTAGCTTTTCAGCTTTGGAGTCTGGGGTTCGCTTTACCAGTCTAACTGCTTATTTTGGTTAAACTTCGATATTTTTCGTGAAGCGACTGCCGTCTGACCTCCACAACCCGAAGGCGATATCTAAGCATAGCAGTTAGACCAATTGTTGGACTTTTGAGGGCTCCAACAACCCGTAACGACTGCCACTAGATGTTCGTATGGCAACCGGGACCAACGGCTTAACGTGCTTTCCGAGATACAACCAGACCAGTGCAAATATTCATATTCATGCATACAAATATTTGCACTGTGCGGGGATTGAACCCGCGCCTCCTTGCGCAATGGCCGCGTTCGCTATCGCTACACCACGGAGGCTGTCAATCCTCATCATCAGCACCATTTTGACCAAAATCGTACAGGACCTAGGCTGCTATTACAATTTTTGTGTAGGATATTCCATGATCTGTTCCTTGGTTTCCAGCACTCATCAGCGTCGCCGCCGCCGCTCCCTGGCGCTGCTACAGTACTTGCGACGGAAGTACTGTTTGCTTTGGAGAAGCTGGTCAGCCATGCATCAGCCCCCCAGCTATTTGCATCGGCAGGCCGAGCCCTCCATGCACGGGACCTGCGACTGTTTACACCCCCTGTCAGTGCCCCCCCCTACCACCGCCGCCGACTCCCTGCCCTTGCCCATGCCCATGTCAGCCTCCATGCCCCCCACCTCCTTGCCCGTGCTACTAACTGAACCTGCGTTATGACAATCAAAATTGATGATTGGTGGTTTAAAAAAAATCAATTTTTCTTTTTCGAATTTTTCTGTTGATAATTAATTGATATTTGGTTAATAAAAATGTTTTGGAACTAATTAAAATTGATGATTTGGAACTAAATATAGTTTTCGTTTTTTTTTTTTATTTGTATTTATTTACATATTATATAAGGCCTTATAATTATTCAGATTTATTTAATTAATATGGTTGGTCCGTGTATACAGCATTTTTTTTTTTTTAATTATAAACTAGCGCTTGACCGCAATCCCGCCTGATGGTAAGCAGTGACGCAATCGTTGATGGTAAAGCGCACTAGTTTATTTAGAGCCTATTCACTCTAGCCTTGAAGACACTCAAATTGTAGTCCGACGGAAACACCGCCGCTGGCAAATTGTTCCAGTCCCGCGATGTACGCGGTATAAAGGAGGAGGCGAAACGCTATTTTTTACCCGACTACGGCAAAGCAAAAGGAGGGTTATGATTTTCACAGGCTATGTACATACATAGCCTGTGAAACACACGCTGCATGCATGCATGCATGAAATGAAATCGTTTATTAAGCAAGTAGGATCACTGATCACTTTTACACGTCATGTTTATTTTTTATTTTATTTTTTTAACTAGATGAAGCCGGCATTTCCTAACTGACTACCTCTGAGAAGAAATAGCCGAAACAAAATCAGGGAACATCGTCTTTTTTCAAGTCCAGACATTAAAAATGAAAATGTTTACAATAATTTACCTTATAATTACGCATATTGCTTAATAACAATTAACAATGCTTAACAGAGCGAGCAGCTCAGTCCCAAGCTTTTTTGTCTTCTAAATAATCTGTGATTTTATAATACCCCTTTTTGCAAAGTTTGGCCTTTATGGTTCTTAAATCGTTTAATGGGTAAGTTTCGAACGTCCATGGGAAGCTTGTTGTAAAAGTGTATACATTGACCCATGAACGAGTTGCCTACTCTGTAGAGACGAGTGTGATGTACAGCAAGATTGTGTTTGTTCCTGGTATTTATATTATGAATATCGCTTATTTTCTTAAAATTTGAGATATTTTTATGAACATACATAAGATTTTCAAATATATATTGTGAAGCTACAGTCAGAATGTTCACCTCTTTGAACTTTTCTCTAAGAGATTCTCTAGGACCAAGGTTGTAAATGGCTCGAACAGCCCTCTTCTGTAAAACAAAGATGGTATTGATGTCCGCACAAGTTCCCCAGAGAAGAATCCTATAAGTCATAAGACTATGAAAATAACTAAAATAAACAATTCTGGCTGTATCCACATCAGTTATCTGCCTAATTTTCTTAACAGCAAAGGCGGCAGAACTGAGTCTACCCGACAGCTTCTCAATGTGAGGACCCCATTGTAACTTGGCGTCAATAGTTAATCCAAGAAAACTGTCGACTCGACAGGGATCAACTCTACTCCATTCAGTTGAACATTGGTACTTAGCTGCCTGACATTTGGCGTAGAAAATTTAATGACTTTAGTTTTTTTTTCATTTAAAAGGAGGTTATTTACATTAAACCAATGGACAACTTTAGAGAGTGCATTGTTAACTTCGTCAAATTTGTTAGCTGACGCTTGACTTTAAAAATAAGAGAAGTGTCATCCGCGAACAATACTATGTTGTGATTATCCCTCACGTGATGAGGTAAGTCATTAATATAAATTAAAAACAAGAATGGACCTAGAATTGAGCCCTGCGGAACGCCCATGGTGACCACAGATCCTGCAGATCTTTTGCCATTAACATCAACCCTCTGAATTCGATTATTCAGATAAGAAGTCAGAAGGTCGAGAGCTCTGTCCCTCAAACCATAATGGTACAATTTCCTGATAAGAGTATCATGATGTACGCAATCAAAGGCCTTGGACAAATCACAAAATACCAAGAGCATCTTGCGATTCCTCCCAGGCCCCAAATATGTTCTTTAGCAACGCCACGCCCGCATCTGTAGTTGAACGACCCTTTGTAAAACCAAATTGTTTCACGTGCAATAAATTGTGTAAGTTAAAGTGCCTCAACAACTGTTTCAAAATTAATTTTTCAAAAATTTTGCTCAAAGTTGGTAATATCGATATTGGCCGAAAATTTGTGGGATCAGTTGTACTACCAGATTTGAACAGTGGAATTACTTTGCTTAGTTTCATCAAATCAGGAAATACGCCAGATGTGACACAAGAATTAAAAACAATTGCTAAGAAAGGTGCGATAACATCTATTATTGAAACTACAGTGTATACTGACAAACCCCAATGATCGGCAGTTTTTTTTACATCAAGATCCTTAAAAGATTCTATAATGTCTTTAGCAGTCACAAATGCAAATTCAAAGTGATTGTCACAAACTGGAACACATTCTTTTAGTATGGCATAAGCAGAAGTGGAGGAAGAAGACAAAGTTTTTGTTGTCATTATTGGAATACCAGTAAAAAAAATCTCAAACTCAGTTGCTACCTCCAAGTCCGCCTTTATATCTTCATCGTTAATTTTAAGATGGAAATTGCGATTTTGTACTTTGGTTCTTCCAGTTTCAGAATTTATAATTCCCCAAGTTGTTCTGATTTTATTGCCAGAAGATTTTATTTTATTTTTAATGTGTATGGCTTTTGCCGAGGAACAGGCTCTTTTAAAAGTGTTTGAATAATTTTTAACAAATTCTTGAAAAGCTTCATCATGGTTAAATGTTTTTTCCTGATACAATTCATACATTTTTTTCCTGCTTTTATAAATACCTGGGGTTGCCCAGTCACTAAATATGATACGGTCGCTAACAGGCAATGTTTTTTTTGTGAAAACTTTCATAAATTCACAATTAATTAGGTTAAATAGTACACTATACGCATGATCCGGATTGGCGTGATAAGGCAAGTCCGGTAGCTTTTCAATTAAATTATTTTTAAATTGTCCTAAACGATTTTCATTTATGGGAACAAAAGTCACAAGTTTTCTTTGAGCTCTGACTTCACTTTTCTGAGTAAAAGTAACTAACTGGCCACAGTGATCAGAGTCTAACTCGTTTATAATTAAATGGTCAGAATGTTCATGTGTGCATACATACATATGTATGTATGTATGTATGTCCATCTGTTCCCTCGTAACTTCTAAACTACTTATCAGAATTCGACAAATGACATATCATTAGAAGCGTCTTAATTGTCCGCTGGTTATAGGCTATATGGGTTTTCACAAAATCTAATGTAGCGCCCTCTATCGGACAAAACATACAGAGTAAAAAAATAAAGTTAAGATAAATATGCCGTGTTTGGTATCATTTTAAAGCGTTTTACTTGTACATTTTGAATATATGTATATATATATATATATATATATATTACTAGCATTTGCTTGTGACTTTACCTGTATTCATGGGCTGATTGCATATAATTTACATCTTTTCCTTCATAGCTTCTTTACTACTTATCAGAATAAGACCACTGCAGTACCATTAGAAGGGCCTTAATATTCTGTTGGTTATGAGCTATAAAGCTTGTCACCAAATTTAGTATTGCGCCCTCTAGCGGACAAAAAGTTATATGTAAATATAAAATTAAAATAAATATACCGTGTTTGGCATCAATTGAAAGAGCTTCACGAGTACTTTATGTTGGTACATAAATACAGGAATGCTTTTTAGTTCATCAATTTAGCTTTTGTTAATAATAAGCGCCACAAATACACTATCACACCAAAATAGTACAAATAATAAAAAGTAAAAAAAACTAAAACCCAACTACGACAAAAAACGACGCTGAAAAAGTATAAAACAAGATTTTCAGAATACTGCACTAAACAAAGTTGCTAGTTTTCAAGTTTGGAAAGGCGTAGTCACACGTTACATATACCTGCCGTAGCACTTTGATAACGTGTGACTGCGGTTTTCCAAACATGAAAACTAGCAACTTTGTTCAGTTCAATATTCTGAAAATCTTGTTTTATACTTTTTCAGCGTCGTTTTTTGTCGTAGTTGGGTTTTAGTTTTTTTAAGTGTCCAGTATTTTTAAGAAAGAATCTATGTACAAAAGATATGAAATTTCTTCGTATTGCATTGCTCGGTTTGTATGCAACGCATTCGTTGCTGTCTTAAGTAAAGTATCATTAGCCGACACATTAGACCACCCATTTTCCTACACTTTCTGAGGAGTGTTTAAATATTCACGACGATAGTTTACTCTTGTACTAAACTGATATTAAGTAGTGTAAGTAGAAATCTGTACTAATATACAGTATGTTAAATAACAGAGGGCGTTCCCTTAAACTCGTTAATATATATCATTAATAGATTAAAATAAAAATACCAGCATAGAAAAATAAGCATAAAAAAATCCGAATAAAAAAAAATTCTAATTGGAAATAAATTTGAAACCTCCTGTTTTAAATCAAAATAGTAGTCGGTCATGTATAAATAAATTGCGACGTTGCCGTCTTTCATGTTCGCATGTACAGTGTGTTTCTTTTACATGTCAATTTAAAATTTTTATTGAATATTTTCTTATTGGAAAAAATTTTAAAACATTTTGTTTTCGAATGGAAATATTTTTTTAGCATGTATGTATGCTATACTATTTCGGGTTAACGGGAACGCCCTCTGTTAGTTAACATACTGTATAAAACTGAAGAGTTTGTTTGTTTGTTTATTTAAACGCGCTAATCTCAGAAACTACTGGGCCGATTTGAAAAATTATTTTTGCGTTAGATTCCAGGAAGGCTTTAGTTCCTGAGATTAGCGCGCACAAACAAACAAACAAACAAACTCTTCAGCTTTATACAATATGTAAAGAAAACCCTGTCCGACCCATAAGGATAATAAAGGTTAGGTAAACACTTGACCAAATATAATATAAAATTTTACATAATCATCATAATAACAATACTAGTGAATTTTGAAATAATCCGTTTTTCCCGGGAATTTATTCCAATTTCCCCGAAATTTGGTAATTTTTAAAAAAGTGACAACATCGGTATTATTATAAGCGAATAGCGACGCGACCACGTCACAGGAGCCGCGTGCCCTGCCCCCCGCAGCCCGCGGAAGGGGTTGCTTAACGCACATGTATTAAGTTACCTTTTTTTGCGAAATAATATTTATTTTTTTAGGGGGAATTTTTTTTAAGTTTAGCCTGTCTTTGTGGACATTAGTAGAATCAGTTATCGATACCTAACAATACCTTCACGGATCGGACAGGGTTTTCTTTACATATTGTATATTAGTATAGATAAATAAACTGTTTAGATTAGTAGGAAGTAGGATTATTACTGTTATGAAAATCATCTATTTAGAAAAGGTTGTTAACATCTGTCTTTTAGGCGTAAACTACTCGTTGCCTAGCAACGGTTTGTTTACCTCTATTCTTTATCGAATTTGGCTCAAATGTAGGTAAGCCCATAGCGTTGAGGCTTCCGGGGACTGGGAACGCAATAAACTCGGACCGCGGTCCCAGTCGCCGGATTCATAAAAATTAAATAATTTTCTTCCAGCGACTGGGACCACTCATAGGTCATTTAAAAAAAACTACTATACAAGCCAAAATCGGTACAGTCAAACGCATAAACATCTAAATTATTTATATGAATATCATCATCCTGCTTACCATCAGGCGGGATTGCAGTTAAGCACTAGTTTATAATTATTAAAAAAAAAATTTACTCGTTCTAGACATGATTTTATCCTATGCGCTTATAGATTGTACTAGCCCGTTTTTATATAATTCACACATTCAGGTAAACACACACAAAGGCAATAGCATTGTATGATAGTAGGTATATTACTATCCCTTGCGAACTCGTAAAATTTGACATACAAAATATTTACCATCAACGATTGCGTCACTGCTTGCCATCAGGCGTGATTGCTGTCAAGCGCTAGTTTATAATATAATTTAAAAAAAACCTAGTTGGTATCGAGTATCGTCGAATACTATTGGTTTATGGGTATATTTTACAGGGACACCATGATGGCGCAAACAGTCGCCGCTACCAAAAAAATTTATACAGAGTTGCGCAACCAAATGGACACCAGGTGAGTAACTCTCTCTAGAGCTGGACGTGCCACCATGGTGTCCCGGTGAAATATAGCCCTAAAACTCATGGTAGAGTGCAAATCGGTCCAGGCGTGTTAGAGTAATCGGTGAACATACATACAAAAAAGAGATTATGACGAATTGATAACCTCCTCCACTTTTTTGAAGTCGGTTAAAAAGATTTTAAGCCAATTATTACTTCGTCGTTTGACTGTACATTATTTGATTTCAGTTATCATTTATGGGTGGTCTCAGTCGCAGGTACAAAATTATTTAATTTTTATGAATCCGGCGACTGGGACCGCGGTCCGAGTTAATTGCGGTCCCAGTCGCCGGAAGCCTCTGGCGTTAGTCAAAATCATAACATTCTGAAAACTGTATTATCCAACGTAATGGGATGAAAATCTATATATGTACACTCACAGACAAGGTCTAAATCCCTCGTGAAATGAGAATTTTTCCACCGAATAACTAGTATCAACTAGCAGCAAACTAGTAGATTTTTCTTCAGTAAAGGAATTGAATACAAATCCTTACAAAGGCGCCTGTTTTCTTGTTCAAAACTAAAATTTAAGGTCAGTGCACCTTTTTGTTTCCATTTCATTAAGCAAATTACAGAAGATAACATGTCTCCGTTCCACCATCGGACGACCCGTCGTACGGCTGGTTTCCACCCTTACGTTGTTAACACCACTACGATCCCGACGAAGCCTTTCGCCTCCTCCTTTATACCGCGTACATCGCGGGACTGAAACAATTTGCCAGCGGCGGTGTTTCCGTCGGACTACAATTTGAGTGTCTTCAAGGCTAGAGTGAATAGGCTCTTAATAAACTAGTGCGCTTTACCATCAACGATTGCGTCACTGGTCAAGCGCTAGTATATAATATACATAAAAAAAAAATGTTAGTTCAGACTTGTCATTTTTTTTTTATAAATAATAAACCAGCGCTTGACCGCAATCCCGCCTGATGGTAAGCAGTAACGCAATCGTTGATGGTAAAGCGCACTAGTTTATTAAGAGACTATTCACTCTAGCCTTGAATACACTCAATTTGTAGTCCGACGGAAACACCGCCGCTGGCAAATTGTTCCAGTCCCGCGATGTACGCGGTATAAAGGAGGAGGCGAAGAGCGTCGTCTGGATCGTAGTGGTGTAAACAACGTAAGGGTGCTGCCTGGTCATTAGTCCGCTCCTGACATAAATTTGCGTATTTTTGGTCGCCATGTTTATAATTGCGTCTAAATTGTCTATGGAGTATCTTAATTTGACAGGATTAAACTGAAATGTTATCTTCTATCCTTTTCTTAATGACGTCAGTGTGACGAGCTGTGTGGCATTGTAGGTTCCGCTACAAACCAGAAAACTTGCGAAATATCCGCCAAAAATGTAAATAAATACCATCATCATCATTTCAGCTGAAAGAAGTCCACTGCTCAACATAGGCCTCCCCCAGGGATCCCCACGACGATTGATCCTGCGTCTCCCGCATCCAGCGGTTTCTCGCGACCTTCACCAGATTTTCGGTCCAGCTTGTCGGGGGCTTACCCACGCTTCGTCTTCCGGTGCGGGGTCGCCACTCGAGAACCCCTCGGCTCCATCGGGCATCGATCTTACGGGCCATGTCCCCAGCCCACTGCCACTTTAGTGTTGCAATTCTTCGGGCTATGTCGGTTCCTCTCGTTTTTCTAAAGACGAGTTTATTGCAAAATAACTTTAAATTCCTACACAACAAAGTTTATTTTAAGCTACAAACTCGCGATCAAAGTCAACATAATTGATTTGTGTGTCTTTCTAAATTTTCATGAGGGCTTGTATTGACAGCTTCCCATCTCTTTCGCTTCCCATAGTCTGGACCAGGGCCGATTTCGGGACACTGCCACTGGCAAACCACCCCGTTACTTTATTTTTTTTAATAATCATAAACTAGTGCTTGACTCCAATCCCGCCTGATGGTAAGCAGTGATGCAATCGTTGATGGTAAAGCGCGCTAGTTTATTAGAAGCCTATTCAATTAAAAAAACTGAGTGACTAGAAAGGCAGTTGAGCGAGGTGATGTAATGTTAAACCCAACAACACGACCAACGATGCTGCGCCAGAGGGAGATAGATCTGGAGACCCTCCACGACCAAACTCCCAACACAACAACATTTGGCGCATCGTACCCGGCACACATCGCAATACAACTGCTCAGACCCATCCTCCGTAAGGCTTCACCAGACATCATGCCGGAACACGACGTATCGCTTGGCGGCAAGACTTTGTCTGGTGGGTGGTAACTTTTGCCGACAGTTGATATTGTTATGTTTTTTGTTGTTTCCTTACGCAATAGAAGTCCTCGTGCATTTCTTGCATGGTAGAGATCATAAAGGGATATACTCTGTCTATGACCAGGGAAGCAGGATTCGTATAAGCGTTCATCGCTCGCACGTCCATTTTTACTAGGGTACGCTCTGATGGCGTGATTTCATTTTGGTAAAAATAAAACAAAGTTTTTAATAAATTATCCTTTCATTAAACCATTTAAGAAGTTCATTGGTATCTGAAAAGGTTGGGTGAGCATTGCCAGAGGGTTCGGTTGAGGGTCGGCGGTAGCAACGACTGGAGTGACCACCTGAGGTCTGCTTGAAGTTAGAAGTAGCAACGCTGGAACAAAAATATTGTAGATGATTTTTTTTTACATAATCAACACGGTTTTATTAACTTCACCTGCAGAGCGGTACTGTTGCTGGATCGATCCCCGGGCAGTGCAAATATTTGTATGCATTAATATGAATATTTGCACTGGTCTGGTCGTGCTCCGGAAAGCACGTTACGCCGTTGCCCCGGTTGCCATACGAATATCTAATGGCGGCCGTTACGGAGCCCTCAAAAGTCCAACAATTGGTCTAACTGCAATGCTTCGATGTCGCCTTCAGGTTGTGGAGGTCGCTTCATGGAAAATATCGAAGCCATAATATTTAGTATAGTTTCTATATATATGTTCATACAATGTTAGATCTTTAAAGTCATCAGAAGAAAAGGTCTCTTTAAAATACGCATTGGAAAAATAAAGTACGTTATTATAGGACTGTGGGAAGTCAGCGACAAGGGAACAGTATCCTAGAAGACGACAGATATATTTTGTTACACAGAAAAAACAAAAGGATCACTACGGTGTCGGATTCCTAATTAAATATATAATTATGTATATATATATTACAAAATTACACAGAAATATTTGAAAGAGTGTTTGTTATAGACAGCATAGTAAAGACCGCAGGGATAACTTGGCTAAATGTGGCAACGGATACAAATAAATGGCACTTGGAGGAGGCCTATACCGAAAGGGGCCATGAATTATAAGGAAATCTAAATTTATTTATTTACTTTTATTTTTATTGTTTCCTTTTTTCGATATACTTAAATTATGTTATTAATTACTTAAGAAATTCATGGTTTAATAAAGGCTTATTATTATTATTTATTTATTTTAATATTTAGTGAAATAAGCAGTTAGACTGGTAAAGCGGACCCCAGACTCCAAAGCTGAAAAAAGCTTCGGATGCGACTGGGATTAACGCTGAGATGATGATAAGATTTTTACGCAATCGACGACAACGCTAAGGATCCCCAACAAGGGGTGCCTTTAGCGTGGAGATAAGATAGATTTTTTATTTTTTATCGGGGGGAAACCTCCTTAAGGACCCTGGTCCTTGGGAATAGGACCAAGTAATATGGGATACTTACCTCGCTAAACCACCTCGGTGGTCACCATCTGCGCTTAGAAGGGACACCGTTACCTCTCAAAAGACCAATCCGGAGCCCCTTCCGTGCAATGCCTGTTAGGGCTCCTCTCTGGGGAGAGTGTAAAGGGGTCTCCCCGAACCTAACTATGCAGGGCAACACATGACCACTGTGCGCCGCCTTGCTTGAGGTCGCTCAGTGTTCCCACTCTAATCGCCCGCGACCTCCAATTCCCGCCTGTGTTAGATGATGCAGGTTTTCAGCTTCCTAGGCGTCAAGGAAGTTGCGTCCTCTACGCCTTCTTCTCCGAGCGGTATCGGCTCTCTCACGATCCGGCAACTTCTTTCTGGACCATCACAGTCTCAGAGAATGAGGCGACTTCCCTCCAGGTCTGAAGCCCTGGCTGGAGAGTTAAATTTATTGTGGCATTCACAAGCAAACCCGCAGCTTAATTGCGCAAAATACTGTTCTCTCTTCTCTTCTTTTTCAGCCTATAGATGTCCACTGCTGGACAAAGGCCTCCCCCAAGGCTTTCCACGATGACCGGTCTTGTGCTGCCCGCATCCATCGGCTACCCGCGACCTTCACCAGGTCATCGGTCCACCTTGTTGAGGGCTTCCTTACGCTGCGTCATTCCAGTATGTGGCCGTAACTCCAGAACCTTACTGCCCCATCGGCCATCGGTTCTACGAGCAATGTGCCCTGTCCACTGCCACTTTAGTTTAGCGACTCGAAGAGCTATGTCGGTGACTTTGGTGCTTCTGCGGATCTCCTCATTTCTGATTCGATCACGCAGAGAAACTCCGAGCATAGCTCTTTCCATTGCGCTTTGTGTGACTCTGAGCCTTCATATGAGGCCCATTGTAAGTAAAACCATTATTATGTGCTATCAATTTACAAAATTATACGTATCATTGATTCCTATATACGAAAAATGATCTGCTAAACAACTTAGATTATGCAATGAATGTTGTTAAACTGTGAAAACAAATTGCTAGGTAATAATAGTGTCAACCCACTTTGAGCAAGCGTGGTGATTACGCTCAATCCTTCTCTGTATGAGAAGAGACCTGTGCCCAGCAGTGGGACGATAAAAAGGTTGATGATGATGATGATGATAGTGTCAAAGGTAGAAACTAACGATCATCAAAGATGAACTGCGAGCTATTGGAGGAATAGATAAGAATAGCTGGTCGCTCTGATTAACTCAAGACAATGTTTGTGTTTTTCTCCGGAATTAGCTTACTGACACTTTATATGAATTCATATAATTGTCTTTTTTATACCTGGGGCATTTATGTAGGTACTAAGTTTTTGCTTACTTACATGTCCATTTTTAATGTTAATTTAATTAATTTTTTGCTCTGCTGCTATTTTAGTGTAGCTAGCTGGCATATGGTAAATAATTTCATTTAATGTTCTATGTTTTCTTGTGTTAATTACTCTTCATGGTATTGTATTAAGTCCTGTGTTTTTAAATGAACAGACAGCTGTGCTGCTGGGGAGTTTGTTCTGCCATTTGTTCCCAGTGAAAGCACTAGGAAGTGGCGAAGGGCGGGCGTTTTGGGGGACTGTCTTATGTAATATTGATGTTCAAATAGTGCTGATTCTCAGCCTAATTTGAATAAATGATTTTTAATTTTTATTTAATTTTTCTAAATGTATTCCACCAAAGGCACCAGCACAAAAAAACACACTCACCGCTTAAAACTAACAGAAGAAAGTATATTTTAACTGCCATTTTGTGAATATACTGCTTATTCTTCTATTTTGAATAAATTTACTCCACATAACAGGTTCATATAACATATATATCATTCATTATTTATATAAACTGAATATGTTTTCAATAGTCACGGTGAAATCGATTTTTACTTTAATACTAGCTTTCCGCCCGCGGCTTCGCCCGCGTGGAATTCGGTTATATTACGTTTTTTAGATTTCCCTCGGGAATAAAACTAATTAAATGACGATTGATTGTTTTCGACCGGAGATGAAAAATGATTAAATTACTAAAATCGCTATTAAAAAATAAGGGTTGATCGTAGAAGGGTGAAAATTTAGGACTGTATGTATTTTTGTATGTTGTATCATAAAAAAATAGAAACTAAAAATTTTGTCTAAAAAGGAAAAAAAATATGGGGTGGACTGGACTACCCCTAATTTCATGAGAATCGGTCAAGCCGTTTCGGTAGAGTATGGGAACGAAAACTGTGACACGAGAATTTT
Source organism: Sesamia nonagrioides (assembly GCA_017933935.1). Taxonomy (NCBI): domain Eukaryota; kingdom Metazoa; phylum Arthropoda; class Insecta; order Lepidoptera; family Noctuidae; genus Sesamia; species Sesamia nonagrioides. The sequence goes on from JADWQK010001310.1 coordinate 388,870, forward strand.
ATATCTATACCCTATACTAATATATAAAGCTGAAGAGTTTGTTTGTTTGTTTGTGCGCGCTAATCTCAGGAACTACTGGTCCGATTTGAAAAAATCTTTTTGCGTTGGATAGCCTATTAATCCAGGAAGGCTTTAGGCTATATAACATCCCACTATGACCAATAGGAGCAGAGCAGTAACAAAAAATGTTGCGAAAATGGGAGCTAACGCAGCCGAACATATTGCCAATAGGAGCTCAGCATGACTAATTCCACGCGAACGAAGTCGCTGGCGGCCGCTAGTATAAGATAATAACGTTTTGGCTAGTCAACATTCTGTGGCGTTACTTGGAACTAGAATATGTTGGTTTATGGATGGATGTTTTTATTATTCTGAATGATATTTCATCAAATGACCTCTCCCGCTCTGGGCGGAGTGGAAAGGCGTGTCAGACTTTTACCGACTAAACCGACGGATAGACGGATTACCTAACAGACAGACTATAGTAATAACCAGTAAGTATTTTTTTATGCATTTTAATGAAATTGTTTTTATATATTTGATGCGGTATAATGCTATTTCGTAAAACTAACGTAAAATCAATTTATTTTAGAAAAACTGCGTTCTAAAATAACTGTGTTTTTTTTTTATTTTATTTTTTTACCCGACTGTGTATGGCAGAAGGTTTTTGCGTTTCATGTTTGTAGGGTTCTGTACCAAGTCCCCTTTTTGAGGAGTGGCTAGATTACCCAAATCAACACTTAAACTTAAGGAATTCCACCAAGACATATAATAATAATAATAATAAAACTTTATTTCGGGTGGCATAGACCCATATAGTTGGCTTATTGACAATTATAATTTAAAACAACAGTCTTTAAAATTCCAATTCACAGCAAACAACGGCCAATAAAGCCGTTATTTGCTGTGACTTGCCACTCCCACACACGACTGTATCCAGTGTGTTTGAAAGGGACAGTCAAATCGCACAGCTATTGCGTTCAGAATGCCGTTGTTGCTATTCCGTATACGGGCCAGCAGGGAAGCTGCTTTTTTACGCATGATGGCCTGGAAACCATCAGTGCGAGCATCAGCAAACATCCCGGATGCACTGCACCGCCACGGCAGACCCAACAACACTCTGAACGCATCATTGTACTGAGTGCGCAGGGCTCTGTAAGCTCGCTGCGTATATCTCACCCACAGGCCGCCCGAGTAGAAGGACTGGCAAAACGCTTTGAATAACGTAACCTTCACCTCTGTCGTGCATCGTGCGAACCTGCGTGCGAGCATATTAGCCCTCACCGCCAGAGCCCTGCGCTCCCTCTCGACATCCTCGTCGTCCCTAAGATCACTTGTCACAATGTGACCTAAGTATTTCACGGCTTGAACCTGCTTTAGGGCCATTCCATTAAGAAATACAGGAGGCACATGGGTTGGCTGTTGTTTGCATGATTTAAATACCAAAATTTCACTCTTTTTAGAGTTATATTGTAACCCATGCGCCTCCGCATACTCCTCACAAATAGACAGCAGTTTCCTCAGTCCGCTTATGGAAGGGCTCAGCAGCACCATATCGTCTGCGTAACTAATATTGTTAAAACAAATGTCATCAATGTGACAGCCGACATGTGTGCTACTGAGCCGCTCCACAAGCTGGTCAACATAGATGTTGAACAGTAGAGGGGAGCTCAAACACCCCTGTCTAACGCCACATTCTAATTTGTACTCATCCGATAGGGCCCCCGCCCACCTCACATGGTTTTTCTGGTTTGCATACCAATACCTCAGGAGAGAGATGCACTCCCCGGGCACACCCGCGCCTCCCAGCTTGTCCCACAGAAGGTCGTATGACACACGATCAAAAGCCCTTGAGAGGTCCAGGAAGCAGGCATACACCGGCGTCCTTCTGGTTGTGTAGTACCCGACAGCATGCTTTAAACTTAAAATGGCACTCTCGGTAGACAACCCAGCTCTGAACCCAAACTGGGCATCTTGCAGCTCAATCATTTTCGCGAGGTTCGCATTAAGCATGCTGTCAAGTATCTTGGCAGCAGTGGTGGCCAGTGAAATAGGCCGGTAGTTAGCCCTATCAGATGAGTCCCCCGTCCTATTTTTTTTAATAGGTACCACAAAAGTACGCATGAGCGACTCCGGTAGATATGAGTGGGACATACAGAAATTAAACAACATTGACATCACACGCGGCAAATGAACACCAGCATATTTAAAATGTTCAATGCTGAGGCCGTCATGACCGGGCGATTTCCCATGTTGCATACGGTTTATTGTGTTTCTGATAACCTGGGCAGAAAAGTACGTCTTACGCCCAGTCACGGCAGCACCCGCATCGCGAACACAACTCGCTGACGACGGAGACGGACCCAAGGACGACGAGATTGCAAACTGTTCTCTAAACATGTTAGCAATAGCTTTGTGGGTGCTGACGCCGCCGACGCTCACCGGAAGGCTTGTTTTCACATTTGAACGGTTAACATTTTTCCAAAAATCTTTAAATTTTTTTACCGAGTGGTTAGAGGCAAGAATGTTCATTTTTAATTGTTCTTGTCGGTTTTGGCATGATTTTAACTTGGACTTAAATATTTTTCGTGTGTCTGTCATTTCATCATACACGATGCCACTTGTAGGTTTACCGGCCAGTACCCATATTTTAAATTTTGTGCGAGCATCTCGATGTGCGTCGGCAACGCATGCATTCCAACCAGCTATATGAAAAGACTTTGTTCTAGTCTTTTTACAACAATATGTTTTCATTGCAGCCTCCGACAACACAGAAACAATTTCATTATATAACTCCTCAATAATAATACAATGATCTGAATTACGACATATGGAATCACAACATTGTCCCAGTGCTAAAGGGAAGTCTATCGCTCGAAGCTTAGAATTACATAATTCATGATATTGATGAGTTTGATTAGGCTGTCTTTCGCCCCAAATTATTTTCCGTCTGAGATCGCCTTTATTTAAATTATATTCATATTTAATATTAAGTTTATACAGATTACATTCAATTACAAGTGGGTAGTGGTCAGACCAGTACACGTCTTCTTGCACCCATACTCTATTAATGGTGGAAACAGCAGATTGTGTTGTAATGCAATGATCCAACCACCTCATGCACCCATGAGCCTCACTACGAAACGTATAGGTACCAGACAATAACCCCAACATATGTACATCCGCACAACACCATGCGTTATCATTACAAAAAGCAACTAATTCATTAAAGAATAATTCATTCGGATGTGCATTAAAGTCTCCAAGCACATAAAATGCCTCAGTTCCACATCTTTGTTTCATTTCAATCACAGACTGTATCTTACTAAGACAGTTTGTAAATACTGATAAATTATCACTACTGTTTGTTGGCATATAGACACTAAGAATGACTATGTTTCTATTACTCACTGTTAACTTTATACCCGTCACACGAACGTTGTCACAGCTAATCACAGACACAGAATGGAACGCACTTTTTCGCCACAATATCGCGACACCACCGTACGGGCGACCGGTAAGTAAGCCCGCTGACGTGTCCACGGCAGAGGTTCCCGTCGCACTGAAATCCTCGTGGATAGTACTCAGCACCGGTAACTCGTATGGCAGGAGCCACGTCTCCTGTAGTGCTACCACATCAGCAGTCTGGCACAGGGCTCTAACCCCTTCCCAGGATCTTTTGACTGATTTACAATTGTAACTAATAATTCTACTGGAACATTTAGTTGCTTCTTTGTCCATTTAAATTTTCATTTATGTTAGCCTCACTTTCAGAATCTGTTTTCACATTTCTCTTTTCCCCAAAGTTTATAAAGCGCCTAAAGGAAATGCCTGATGGCCACAGCTTCTCATCCAGAAATATATCTAATTTATGCTTCACAACGTAAGCTTTATAAGCATTATAGCTTTTTTGTTTTTTAATTTTTAGCTTTACTAACGTAATAGTTTCACCCGTTTTATTGTGAACATAATCAATAATGTCCTTTTCACATACATCTGTATGGACGTTAGAAATAAAGAATGGTACTTTACTATCCGCCGCTTTAAATTTCACATTGTCCTGTGACTCGACAACTGCATTACCTTTTTTTGTAGCTAACCTATTTCTTAATCGTTTTTTCTGAACCAAAATCCATCGATTGTCCGCACCATTTACCTTCCATTCTGAGCCATTACCAGCCATTTCCGCATATGATAATAAACGCCCTGTAGTCTCGGTTTGTTTATCTGGCGTAGTAATGAGATTACTTTGTTGTATTGACAGCCGTTGATGTGCCGTCTCACTCGCACTCGTCTTGCGGGCTGGATTACTCCTTGGTAAGAGCGCCGGTGGCGCTCGCGCCGATAAATTTGCCGTATCATGCTGTTGGCGTAAACATTTACTACTACCATCAGTGACCTGCCCTAAAATCGAGCAGTTCTGTTCATAGTCGTACACTGAGAGAGCCTCCGGTCCACTATCCTTAACGGAGACATTATTCTTTTGCAGGTACCCACCACGACTCATGTTAACATTTCGTGTTTCGTCAGAGGACGGCAACCTACGATCATTTACCATAAGTTCCTTGATATCCTTCTTTGATACGTAGTTTTCACGAATTTCATCAATGGTCCCTTGCATTATGACGATCTTTTTAAGTAACGACGTTACATCCACATGATCGAATGTAACCGGAGGTAGTTTTTCGAGATTTCTCGCCACAAAAGTTGGTATGCATTCTGGATCAGTCCCTTTTAACAGTGATATAATGTCGTCTAGGTTTCGTTGAGTCTTGCCTTGTCGCTTTCGAGTTGTAGCCGCTTTTTGCAATGCTTCAAAAAGTAACGACTTCGCAAGTTCTATATCCTCGACACTAAAAGCACTTTCACATATACGGACAAGGCTTTCTTCGTCCATCACGTCAATTTTGTTTTGAATAAACGCTAACACCTCGCATATTACAATGTTACAATTCGCACACTTTAATCTCTTAGATTTAGACATATTCGTAGCGTACGGTAGGTAACGTACACTCGCGATCGCGTTCGAACTGTCATATGCCTCCTGGGGCACGGTTGCGGGTTGGTTAAAAAGGAAACCGTGGCCCTGGCGCACAGGCAGGTCAACTAACCTAACCAAAACAAAGTAACTAAGTATAACTAACTCCACGCGAACGAAGTCGCTAGCGGCCGCTAGTAGTTTTTTTTTTTTATTATTTTTTTTATTATTTATGAACTAGTGCTTGACTGCAATCCCGCTTGATGGTAAGCAGTGATGCAATCGTTGATGGTAAAACGCCCTAGCTTATTAAGCCTATTCACTCAAAAAAACTGAGTGAATAGGAAGGAAGACGGCAGTTGAGCGAGGTGATGCAATGTTTAACCCAACAACACGACCAACGATGCTGCGCCAGAGGATGATCTGGAGACCCTCCACGACCAAACTCCCGACACAACAACATTAGGCACATCGTACCCGGCACACATCGCAACACAACTGCTCAGACCCGTCCTCCGTACGGCTTCACCAGACATCATGCCGGAACACGACGAATCGCTTGGCGGCAAGACTTTGTCTGGTGGTAACTTATGCCGGCGGCTGATGTTGTTGCCTACCACCGAGAAAAGTTTAGAAAATAACGCTGCAATTTCCGCTTAAATGCAAACCGACTGGTAGCCACCCTGATATCAAAAGGAAGCGCCTTCTACAGAAGAATGGACTGAATGTGAATGAAGAATGAACGAAGTCAGACGTATGTAAAGGACAGAATAAGAGAAGTTTGTTAGAAGAACACAGATTTTTAGAGTGTGAAGACCGTAACTATTGGAAGTGAGTCATAAGATAAGAAGATAATTTCAGTACGGTATTAATATCAGGACGTTGACAAGTCGGTACACATTTAACGTTAAAGCTCGGGAATACCTACGTAAGAAATTGGCAGATTCATCCCACATATAATTAACTATAGCCACACCTACTTTTCTTGACGGAGACCCAGATCAGATGTCCGACTGACGCGGCGTACCTCGGCTACCCGGGATACTCTTTGGAGCATCATTTCCTGCAGCGTGCCGGGGTCTGTGTGTATGTCCGCAATGACATCTGTTGCCGGCGCCTCCGTCACCTCGAAGACCCTCACTTCTCGTCCCTATGGCTGTTGGTTGACACTGGTGTGGACAAAATTGTTTACACCTGTGTCTACCGATCGCACAGCGGTGATCAGGAGACAACTCGTTTATTTGACCACCTCAGTGAGGCTGCTGACAATGCGCTGCATCGGCACCCTGACGCTCAGTTCGTCGCTCTGGGGGACTTCAACGCCTGCCACCAGGACTGGCTCTTCCCATACCAGAGGACCGACCACGCTGGGAGAGAAGCGCGAAACTTCGCGCTTTCTATGGGCCTTTCCCAGCTGGTAGAGCAAGCGACTAGGGTGCCTGATGTAGTTGGGCATACTGCCAACTGTTTGGACCTTCTGCTGACCACTGATCCGGACAGATGTGTTGTAACGGTTTCCTCACCGTTGGGAACTTCAGACCACTGTCTGGTGAAGTCTGTAACGTCCTTCTCCCCACCAGATCACGACTCTCGTGGTGAACGGCGAATGTGGCGATACAGGTCAGCGGATTGGGATGAGATGCGCCACTTCTTTGCGTCTTATCCTTGGCAGCAGGTCTGCTTCTCTTCTGACAATCCTTCGAGCTGTGCGGACGCTATAACCGATGTGGTGCGTCAAGCTATGGAGTATTTTATCCCATTCAATGACGTGCCCGTCGGTGGCTCAGCTCGCCCATGGTTCAATGCCGATTGTGTCCAAGCTGAACAGCGAAAGCACACGGCATTTCTCGCCTGGGTTGACGCTCGTGACCGCGGAGCTCCGGATCTAAGCTCAAAGAAGAGAGCCTTTAACCGTGCTGCCAAGTCCTACAAGAAGGCGCTCAAGAAGGCTCGCTTCGACCGCATTACCCATATTGGCAACAAGTTATCTGCGCAGCCATCCGGTAGCAGATCTTTTTGGTCCCTTGCCAAATCGGTTGAGGCGAACTTCTGTCGGCCCTCACTGCCTCCGCTGGTTAGGCCTGATGGAACACTGGCTCATACGGCGAGAGAGAAAGCAGGTCTCTTTGCATCTCTCTTTGCCCATAATTCGCGTCTAGATACTGGCAGTGCTACTCCACCTAATTTACCTCATTGCGGAGCTTCAATGCCTGAGGTTCGCATTAGAAACAAGGAGGTTCTGAGAGTACTGTGTCGTCTGGACGTGAATAAGGCTAGTGGTCCGGATGGTATACCAGCGATTGTTCTTAAGGCATGTGCGCCCGAGTTGTCTCCTGTATTGACGCGCTTGTATCGCCTCTCATTTAGGACTGGTATAGTGCCCAAGTCCTGGAAGCTTGCTAACGTGCAGCCTGTGCCCAAGAAGGGTAGTCGTGCCGATCCCGCCAACTATCGGCCGATTTCGATCACCTCCATACTTTGCAAAATTATGGAGCGTGTATTGAACTCGCGCCTCTTGGCATACCTGGAAGGTAACGATCTCCTCAGTGACCGACAGTACGGGTTTCGCCGCAATCGGTCAACTGGGGACCTACTAGTGTATGCCACTCACTTGTGGGGCGAGGCCCTCGAGAAGAATGGGGAAGCGATTGCTGTCTCCCTTGATGTCTCGAAGGCCTTCGACCGGGTTTGGCACGCTGGCCTTTTGAGTAAGCTTCCAGCGTACGGCATTTCCCCTAGCCTGACTGGCTGGGTAAAAGACTTCCTGACTGAACGGTCCCTCCGAGTTGTTGTCGACGGATGCTCTTCTGAGCCCATGTCAACTAATGCCGGTGTTCCTCAGGGGTCTGTTCTCTCTGCAACTCTGTTTCTGCTGCATATTAACGATCTGCTGATGCCCGGTATCTATGGGTATGCAGATGACAGCACAGTTGTAGAGAGATACCTGCCGGATGCTCGGGCTAGTAGGGAATCAATCCGGTCCGAAAGAGAGGCCATGGTTGAGCGAACGAGTGTTGCACTGCAGGCAGTCTCCGAATGGGGCAATGCCAATCTTGTAGCATTCAATGCCGCCAAAACACAGGCGTGTCTTTTCACCGCCAAAAGGAGCCCGTTCACCTTGGCCCCTACTTTTCGGAATGTGTCCTTGGAGTGTTCCGACCGCCTTCAGCTCTTGGGAGTTGAGATTTCCTCGAACCTTAACTTTGGGCGGTTCATTGAGTCCAAGGCCAGGGTGGCTGCCAGGAAACTTGGCGTTATCGCAAAGGTCCGGCAGTACTTCACACCTGGGCAGCTTCTAATGTTATACAAAGCACAGGTCCGTTCGTGTGTGGAGTACTGCAGCCACATTTGGGCTGGTGCTGCCAAGTGTCACCTGGCCACTTTGGATTCAGTGGAGAGACGTGCAAAGAGGCTGATTGGTGACCCTGATCTAACTCGAGTTGGTCTCCAAAGCCTAGAGCACAGGCGTAGAGTAGCCAGCCTTTCGGTGTTCTATAGGATGCATTTCGGGGAGTGTGCGAGGGAATTGCATGATTTAATTCCCCCATCTCCGTTCCACCAGCGGACGACCCGTCGTACGGCTGGTTTCCACCCTTACGTTGTTAACACCATTACGATCCGGACGAAGCGCTTCGCCTCCTCCTTTATACCGCGTACATCGAGGGACTGGAACAATTTGCCCGCGGCGGTGTTTCCGTCGGACTACAATTTGAGTGTCTTCAAGGCTAGAGTGAATAGGCTCTTAATAAACTAGTGCGCTTTACCATCAACGATTGCGTCACTGCTTACCATCAGGCAGGATTAAATAATAAAAACTAGCGGCCGCCAGCGACTTCGTTCGCGTGGAATTAGTCATGCTCAGCTCCTATTGGCAATATGTACGGCTGCGTTAGCTCCCATTTTCGCAACATTTTTTGTTACTGCTCTGCTCCTATTGGTCATAGCGGGATGTTATATAGCCTTCCTGGATTAATAGGCTATCCAACGCAAAAAGAATTTTTCAAATCGGACCAGTAGTTCCTGAGATTAGTGCGCACAAACAAACAAACAAACTCTTCAGCTTTATATATTAGTATAGATTTATTTTCTCTATCTATAATTTTTTATCTCTCTCTAGTTTTTATATTTTGTATGTATGTATTTATTTTTAATAAGTTTTTTTGTCTTTTTAACTTTAATTTACAAACATGGTAGGTGCAAATACCTACCATGTTTGTTTCTGCATTACCTCAAGGTAGACTGGTAGAAAATGCCTGAGGCATTAAGTCCGCCATTGTGCAATGTTTGTGCATAAAGTTTAAATCCATACTAATATTATAAATGCGAAAGTAACTCTGTCTGTCGGTCTGTCTGTCTGTCTGTCTGTCTGTTACGCTTTCCCGCTTAAACCTCTCAACCGATTTTGATGAAACTTGGCACAGACAATCTTTAGACCCTGAGAAAGAACATAGGCTGCCTTTTATCCCGAAAAAATTTGATATTCCCGAGGGAAATCTAAATAGCGCGATATAACCGAACTCCACGCGGGCGAAGCCGTGGGCGGAAAGCTAGTATTACATAAGACAGTCCCTCAAAACGCCCGGCCTTCGCCACTTCCTAGTGCTCTCGCTGGGAAGAAGTGGCGGAACAAACTTCTCCAGTAGATACTCTCCATATTCCCGTGGAATAACATCCAGCCTCTATGACGGTAAAGCCGCGGGCAAAAGCTAGTCAGCTATACAAAAGTTATTTTGAGAACTCATCAGGAGCTGTTAAAATGTGCAAATGATCAAAGTTTCCATTTTGGAACTTAATTAAGCTAAACGTTGTATGAATTTGGAATTAAATCCGAACGGTTTTTATTGAGATGTGAAATCATCAAATGATTTCTCCCGCTCTGGGCGGAGCGGAAGGCCGTGTCGGACTTTTACTGACGAAACCCACTCGTGTTCCTTCCCTCCACGGTCACGGTTTCTCTTTTGACCAACCCGTAACCCTGATCCAGGCATCGGTTTTCGTGGACCCCGTCACTATGTGCTGACACCTCTTTGAGGCGCGCCTGAAAAACAACGAGCTGTCGATGTTCTTTTAAGCGTCAATGAACGTATTTTATTGTTTTTTTTTTTTTTTAATTATTGTAAACTAGCGCTTGACCGCAAACCCGCCTGATGGTAAGCAGTGACGCAATCGTTGATGGTAAAGCGCACTAGTTTATTAAGAGCCTATTCACTCTAGCCTTGAAGACACTCAAATTGTAGTCCGACGGAAACACCGCCGCTGGCAAATTGTTCCAGTCCAATTGTTGTTGTTGTTTCTTTAGAACTGCGATTTTTGTATATTATATTTTTGTTTTTACCTAATATTTAGATATCATTCAAGGAGTTTCGCTGGCTAATTAAATTTTACCCTTTGAACACTATTTATTCTCAGTGTTCAGAGGGTCAAATTAAATTAGCTAGCCAACTAACTTTTCTGCCATCCCCATCAGTCAAAACTGGCGTGAAGATAAGCTCGAATTCAATGAATAAAAAAGTACAGTTTAATTATGAGGCATTCACTAAAGTTTTTAAGATTGGCAAGAGGAGTTTTAGGGTACCGTAACTACAATAAAAGCGTTCATCTCGAGCGGTCTTGAGTGGTCGTGGTGGCCTAGTGGTTAATATACCAGCCTCTCAAGTATGAGGGTGCGGGTTCCATTCCAGGTCAGGCAAGTAACAATGTAACTTTTCAAAGTTTCGCCTCCTCCTTTATACCGCGTACATCGAGGGACTGGAACAATTTGCCAGCGGCGGTGTTTCCGTCTTCATGGCTAGAGTGAATAGGCTTTTAATAAACTAAGTGCGCTTTACCATTAACGATTGCGTCACTGCTTATCATCAGGCGGGATTGCGGTAAAGCGCTAGCTTATAATTTATTAAAAAAAAAAAAAAATATCTTGGACAGAAATGGCTGATTAAAAGGTGAAGGAAAACATCTTGAGGAAACCTGGACTTTAAGTCTGAAATAGCCAACCCGCATTGTGCAAGCGTGGTGATTTCACTCAATCCTTCTTTGTATGAGACGAAACCTGTGTCCAGCAGTGGGACGATTAAAAGGTTTGATGATGATGATGATCTCGAGCGGCCTGGCAACGTCGCATTTTTCGAAATTTTTATTTTAAATTTTATTAAATTTAACCCATGGTACAATCAGTTTATGGCCAGACTATTAGTTTTAAGTTTGTATGCTATTTTTTACAGTGAAAATCGGTTGCCTGCAGAAGTTACCACCCACCAGACAAAGTCTTGCCGCCAAGCGATTCGTTGTGTTCCGGCATGATGTCTGGTGAAGCCGTTGGAGGACGGATTTGAGCAGTTGTGTTGCGATGTGTGCCGGGTACGATACGCTAAATGTTGTTGTGTCGGGAGTTTGGTCTTGGAGGGTCACCAGGTCAATCTCCCTCTGACGCAGCATCGTTGGTCGTGTTGTTGGGTTTAACATTGCATCACGTCGCTCAACTGCCATCTTCCTTCCTATTCACTCAGTTTTTTTTTTTTTTTTTTAATGAAAAGACTCTTAATAAACTATCGCGCTTGAACACCAAAGTTTGCATCACAGCTTACCATCAGGCGGGTTTGCGGACTAGTTAATAATTATACAAAATTTCTCTATTTTTTCCACTATATTGGTCGCAGCGTATGCATGATCATAATGTCCCCATTGTTGGGAGACAGGCCTCCTCTCGATGTGAGAGAGTGTGCCGTAATCTACCACGCGGGTCCGATGTAAGTTGGTATGCATAGCAGTGTTATATAGCCTAAACTCTTCCTCAATAAATGTACTATCAAACAAAAAGAATATTTCAATTCGAACCAGCAGTTACTGAGATAAGTATCTTCTTCAGCCTATAGAGGTCCACTGCTGGACAAAGGCCTCCCCCAAGGCTTTCAACAATGACCGGTCTCGTGCTGCCCGCATCCATCGACTTCCCGCGACCTACACCAGGTCATCGCTCCACCTTGTTGGCGGTACAGACAAACTCTTCAGTTCTATGATATTAATATAGATAAGAATTCCCAAATGTCTCGCAACGTTCGTTTTTCATATTTTTAAGTCGTGCTACGGAACCATCGACCGGCGAGTGAAACTCCCTCTTAACCGCTTTTATTTTTTACTTTAAATTCATTAAATTCACTGAGTTTGGTCTGTGTTTCTCAAACTTTTTGTGGGATTTTTAAAACGTTTTGTGTAGAGAGAAAATGGTAGGTAATGTAGAATAATTAACAGAACCAGCCGGGTCATTGTGTGACATTGTCAGTAGCAGTAATGGGTTTCATTTTGATAGTTGAACAGTTGCGAAACAATGCGAAAGTATCTCTGTCTGTCTGTCTGTCCGGTTTTCACGCAAAAACTACTGAACCGATTGTAATGAAATTTGGTACACAGATAGTCTAGAGCCTGAGAAAGGACATAGGCTATTAAACATCCCGCTATTACCAATAGGAGAGCAGGAACAAAAAATGTTGCGAAAACGGGAGCAAACGCGGACGTATATATTGCTCCCATTATTTTAACAGGCGCTTATTTTATATCAATATTGAGCTCTTTCGGTTCGAAGCTTACGCGGGTGAAACCGCGGGGCACAGCTAGTTATTCCATATACGACTATTTAAATGATAAGAATAGCTGGTCGCTCTGATTAAGTCAAGGCAATGTTTGTGTTCTTTCTTCAGAATTAGTTTACTGAGTTACTGACACGTTATATGAGTGCATATTAGTATGTTTTAATTACAATGCATAAATATGTGAGCTGTCATGCCCTTTTGTACCTGGTGCTTTTGTTTAGGTAATATTTTTTTAAGTTAATTAATGTATTTGTTTGTCTCTATGTTAGTTAATGTAATTGGTTTTGTACCGTTTTAGCTAACTATAAAAAAAAAAAATATGTTTTTACTTATTTTCATTTCCGTTTAAATGATATTTGTTTTTTTGTTTTGCTGGTATTGTGTGTGTGTAACGTTCAAGAAGTGCTGATTCTCAGCCTCATTTAAATAAATGACTTTTCGCCAAAGCCTAGAGTACAGGCGTAGAGTAGCCAGCCTTTCGGTCTTCTATAGGATTCATTTTGGTAAGAGTGCGAGGGAATTGCACGATTTAGTTCCCCCATCTCCGTTCTACCATCGGACGACCCGTCGTACGGCGAGTTTCCACCCTTACGTCATTAATACCACTACGACTCGGACGAAGCGTCTCGCTACCTCTTTCATACCGCGTACATCGAGGGACTGAAACAATTTGCCAGCGGCGGTGTTTCCGTCGGACTACAATTTGAGTGTCTTCAAGGCTAGAGTGAATAGGCTCTTAATAAACTATAGTGCCGTTTACCATCAACGATTGCGTCACTGCCTACCATCAGGCGGGATTGCGGCTAGCGTTAATTTATCCTTACTTAATATTATAAATGGGAAAGTGAGTTTTTTTGTTCTGCTTTCATGCCGTAACTAGTGAACCGATTGCTTTGATTTTGCAGACGTAAAGTTAGAAGTCCGGATTAAATAATAGGGTACTTTTTATCTCGGAAAAATTTGATGTCCCGACGGAAATCTAAAAGCGCAATAGGTATAACCAAACTCCACGCGGGCGAAGCCGCGGCCGGAAAGCTAATAATTTATAAAAGAAAACATTTTGACAGTTCAACAATATTTATTGCTTTATTTATGTAATTGAGCAAATACATTTTTTTGAACATATATAACGTTATTTTTTGTATACGCGAAACCCGAGACACGTGTTCAGTATTTTTATGTAAAGAATTTATGTACGAAAGTTCAAAAAGCCGTCATGAAAAATCACAAAGTTATGAGCTTGTTATGTAACCTGATTGTCCCAACAAAAATATGGTCAATACGCCGCTCAACGCCCGAGCCTGCAGCGGCGCGGCGTTGTCTTGCGTTTATTGATTTCTGTTTGTATTGTATTTACATAACTAGTGATAACGTTTTGCATCACACTTACAGGCTTTAGACTGTCGTAACAGTCAAAATACTATCATATACTTTACTCGTAAACGAGGCCTAAAGTGATAAAATAAAATGTAATATAAAAGGTGATTTATTTTCCTTAAAACGTGTTGTACCCTTGCACAACGAGACCACTATGATCTGCATAGAACTGTATCATACGCTCGGTAACCACATTGCAACAATTTCTAAATGTATTTTGGAAAAAAATATAACATGGTGTAAAAATTATTGGAATCGATTCGGATGCAACATGGATGGATGAACAAACTGTATTCAGGTTTCGTATAAAGAAAATAATGTTGTATAGCAATGGATTAGTAATATACAATATGTAAAGAAAACCCTGTCCGACCCGTGAAGGTATTGTTAGGTATCGATAACTGATTCTAATAATGCCCACAAAGCCGGGCTAAACTTGAAAAAAAAATCCCCCTAAAAAAATAAATATTATTTCGCAAAAAGAGGTAATTTAAAACATGTGCAGTATGCCATACAGGCGCGGGCGAAGAGGGGCAGGGCACGCGGCACGCAGCCGCGCAGAATTACACCGTCAAAAATATTGTTGTCACTTTTAAAAAATTACCAAATTTTAGGGGAAGTTGGAATTAATTCGCGGGAAAAAGAAGTTATTTCAAAATTCACTAGTATTGTTACTATGATGATTATGTAAAATTTCATATTTTATTTGATCATGTATTTACCTAACCTTTATTATCCTTACGGGTCGGACAGGGTTTTCTTAACATATTGTACTTCAAAATGATTCTAAGTGGTAGTAATATTGTGTTACGCAATTAGTCTCTATCACACTGAAAGCATTCAGAAGTGATCATCATTAAAGTACCATTGTGTTGAATATCTTATATTACAAATGAAAAAGAAAATACAACAATAATTCAATTATTTACCACTAGCTTTCCGCCCGCGGCTTCGCCCGCGTGGAGTTCGGTTATATCGCGCTTTTTAGATTTCCCACGGGAACATCAAATTTTTCCGGGATAAAAAGTAGCCTATGTTCTTTCTCAGGGTCTAAAGATTGTCTGTGCCAAATTTCATCAAAATCGGTTGAGAGGTTTAAGCGGGAAAGCGTAACAGACAGACAGACAGACAGACAGACAGACAGACAGACTGACAGACAGACAGACAGAGTTACTTTCGCATTTATAATATTAGTATGGAGTATGGATGTACATTTAAAAAAAAAAGCAAATTAAAAATAACACATTTTGAGTTATTATTTTTTTTGTCAATAACTGAGATCTAAACTATTTAATGAAAAAAATAGTCTTTCAATATAGTAACAAAAATTCAATTTCTATTCATAAGATCTAAAGATAACAGCTGGTACAGAATGACTATACACAGTTTAAACTCAAAATAAAATATTCTAAAACGTTTTAAAAACTTTGAAAGCCAATGGACCCTATTTCTCTCCATTCACATTAAAATAAACTTTTTAATTAAACACAGAAAATGTTCCATTCAGCATTGAAAATACTTTTGCTTAATTTTGTTTTTTATTTAACTCAACTATTTTGAAATGAGGTGTTTTTATTTTTAATCTGCGACAGCTTTCACAAAAGATTTATCAAATGGCACAAAGGCCAAGAGGCCATGCCACACAAATATAAAAAAAACCTATTTAGTCTGTGAAAGCTCCGGCAGGCATTAATAGATAAAAGACTCGACCTCGGAATAAAAAAGAGGTTTTCTATTCAATTTATTTTTATTCAAATTCTCTGTAAGTTCTAGGCTGTAGAAACGTAAACACTTGGCAAGCTATATTATAATATAGACTACAATTTTTTTGAGTTTTTGGCGGGAAAGTCAAGCTGAGTGTCACGCTCATTTTTCATTGGACTTTTAAAGTTATTTATAGTGTTGTTTACTAAATAAAAGTGCGTAATTATTGCAATAAATAATTCATAAAGAACAGTGAAATATCACAGCATAGTGGCCATATCATGACTTTGCCTCAAACCTCCCTCATAAGACGGTTCACGCGGCCGTCTTTTTCGACATGAATAATTCATTAAGTGACTTGAAAGACTACAATTTAGTTGTGTAATTTCTGGTGTACAATGACGGCACAGATGGCGCAGCGGTTAAGCTATTGATTGATACGCTGCGTGTCGCGGGTTCTTTTTAGGGTTCCGTACCTAAAAGGCAAAACGGAACCCTATATAGGAGACTTTTCTGTCCGTCCGTCCGTCTGTCACCAGGCTGTATCTCATGAACCGTAATAGTTAGACAATTGAAATTTTCAGAGATTATGTATTTGTGTTGTCGCTATAGCAATAAATACTAAAAATAATAAATAATAAAGTGGTTAAGGGGACTCCCATACAATAAGCATGATTATTTAACGTTTTAAAGATAATAAACGGAACCCTCGCGTGCGGAACCCTTCGTACGCGAGTCCGACTCGCACTTAGCCGTTTTTTTTTTCATAATTATAAACTTGTGCTTGACCGCAATCTTGCCTGATGGTAAGCAGTGATGCAATCATTGATGGCAAAGCGCGCTAGTTTATAAAGAGCCTATTCACTCAAAAAAACTGATTGAATAGGAAGGAAGACGGCTGTTGAGCGAGGTGATGCAATGTTAAACCCAACAATACGACCAACGATGCTGCGCCTGAGGTTGTTTGATCTGGAGACCCTCCACGACCAAGCTCCCAACAAACAACATTTGGCGCGTCGTACCCGGCACACATCGCAACACAACTGCTCAGACCCGTCCTCCGTACGGCTTCACCAGACATCAAGCAGGAACATCGGATACGGACGAATCTGATCAAACCTTTTTTATAGTTTGATCAATCGATTTTGACATCTATTGCGTTGATGATATGGCAAGCGGCAGCTGCAATAAATAGTTAGTACTTATCGTAACCACTTTTTGCTTTTAATGGCATTCGCCAACGGAATATTTTTTTTTTTTTTTTTACAAATTATAAACCAGCGCTTGACCGCAATCCTGCCTGATGGTAAGCAGTGACGCAATCGTTGATGGTAAAGCGCACTAGTTTATTAAGAGCCTATTCACTCTAGCCTTGAAGACACTCAAATTGTAGTCCGACGGAAACACCGCCGCGGGCAAATTGTTCCAGTCCCTCGATGTACGCGGTATAAAGGAGGAGGCGAAGCGCTTCGTCTGGATCGTAGTGGTGTTAACAACGTAAGGGTGGAAACCAGCCGTACGACGGGTCGTCCGCTGGTGGAATGGAGATGGGGGAATTAAATCATGCAATTCCCTCGCACACTCCCCGAAATGCATCCTATAGAACACCGAAAGGCTGGCTACTCTACGCCTGTGCTCTAGGCTTTGGAGACCAACTCGAGTTAGATCAGGGTCACCAATCAGCCTCTTTGCACGTCTCTCCACTGAATCCAGAGTGGCCAGGTGACACTTGGCAGCACCAGCCCAAATGTGGCTGCAGTACTCCACACACGAACGGACCTGTGCTTTGTGAATAGGAGTCAAAATCGTCAAAGCCGAATTGAGTGTAAAATAGGTTTGTTTGTCTCATCTTATTTCGAATGAAATTATAATTTAAATGCAAGTCGCATTTAAATTATAATTTTAAATATTAGAATATAATTATCTTATTTCTTGCATATAAATTATATTTTTAAATATTAGAATATAAAAATGTTTCAAAATAAAAAAATAGTAATCCACCGGTATCGGGAACAGGGTACAAGCTACCGGCGCTCAGGGCTCCAGAGAGTGGAACCTCCTGACAATGCGAGCCATGTCCAGAAGTACCGCTTTCTGAATAAAGCTCTTGATCCAGCTGCCCAACAAGAAGCCTCCTGAGGTGTTGGTGGAGGCTCTCGGCTATTAAGCCACTGGTTATCATGACTATCGGTACAATGATTGCTGAATCCACATTCCACATGTCGACAACCTCGCGAGCCAAGTCAAGATATTTGATTTGTTTATCTTTTTCGGATTTATCGAGATTCTCATCATGCGGGATGGTTATGTCAACAATCATTTCACACCACTCTGATCGATCCCAGTACAATGTGATATTGCCATTTTTGGGAATATAATTAGGAGATCATTTTCCTTGTCAAATATTCTAATAATATGTTTCTTATTGTTACAGATTATAAATACATCGTTGCGCACACAAACTGGCGTCAAAAAAGAGGTAAAAAAACACTTATTAGAACTATCCAAAAAATAGGTCAAAATGAAATAGCATATTCATTACTTTATTCAGAATGTAGCCTTAGGTGCAGACCACTGCGCGGGCGGCTTCCTATTTTTTTCTTTTTTATCCATACTAATATTATAAATGCGAAAGTAACTCTGTCTGTCTGTCTGTCTGTCTGCTACGCTTTCCCACCTAAACCTCTCAACCGATTTTGATTAAATTTGGCACGGACAAATTTTAGACCCTCAGAAAGAACATAGGCTACCTTTTATCCCGGAAAAAAATTGATATTCCCGAGGGAAATCTAAAAAGCGTCTACGTTGTTAACACCACTACGATCCGGACGAAGCGTTTCGCCTCCTCCTTTATACCGCGTACATCGAGGGACTGGAATAATTTGCCAGCGGCGGTGTTTCCGTCGGACTACAATTTGAGTGTCTTCAAGGCTAGAGTGAATAGGCTCTTAATACTTAAACTAGTGCGCTTTACCACCAACGATTGCGTCACTGCTTACCATCAGGCAGGATTGCGGTCAAGCGCTAGTTTATAATATACATATATAGGTATAAAAAAAAAGCGCGATATGACCGAACTCCACGCGGGCGGAAAACTAGTTAATTATAAACTAGTGTTTAACCCCCAATCCCGCCTGATGGTAAGCAGTGATGCAATCTTTGATAGAGAGTGAGTCTAATTGTTTTCTTAATTTATTAATCGCTCAACCGTCTTCCTTAGGTAGGAAGACGGTTGAGCGATTAATAAATTAAGATTCACTCAGTTCAGCGAAGTGATGCATGTTAAACCCAACAACTCGACCAACAATGCTGCACCAGAGGAAGATTAATCTGGATACCCTCGACGACCAAACTCCCGACACAACAACATTTGGTGCATCGTACCTGGCACACATCGCAACACAACTGCTCAGACTCGTTCTCCGTACGTCTTCACCAGCCATCATGCCGGAACACGACGAATCGCTTGACGGTAAGACTTTGTCTGGTGGGTGGTAACTTGTGCTGGCAGCCGATGTTATGGCCTACCACCGAGAGCCAAAACTTCAAAGACATGTGACATCTACCAACCCGCACTGGGCCCGCGTGGTAGATTACGGCCTACTCCCTCCCACCGAGAGGCAGTAGACCCAACAGTGGGAAGAATATAAGTTGATTCTGCTTCTTGATTGTGCTCTGGCTGTTGAGAGTATGTCATGCTCACTCAAATGTCTCGCTGGTGGTGGCGTGTGTGTTGGGTCATTAGGTTCCCTTCAATATGGTTGAGCTGAATGACGCTGATCCATACGTCATGTTCGTGAACGGACGCCGTCAGAGGGGACTGGTCATCTCTTAGCTGCCACGGTGTATTTTAATTTCTGAATTGATTTTTGTGTGTTTTCCATAATGGACGCTCTCAGCGTACAATATATTTCTGCATCGTTCTCACACGCTTCATTTGAACATGAATGATGTTATCAAATATTTGTAACAATAGCTTGAAAATTTAAAAGAGTGTCCATGGAATTTCTTGCCGTTCTTCTCCATAGGTACCTACTCTTTGGAATGGGCGACTAGCTTCACCTTACTGACTGACCGACCTTTTGACAATTCAAAAGTGCCTGTAACTGGTTTATTTGAAATAAATGCTTTGGATTATTAAGCCCATCCTTATATCTCTACTCCTAAATTTAGACCATATTCTTAACATTCCCTTAAAAATAGATGTTGTGAATAGATTAATCGGGCGGAAGGAGGCAATTCACTCCAATTGAGATTACTTACATTTTGATGTAACAACTTGTAAATGCGTCATTCTCAAACTATGCACTGTCCCTACATCACAAATAACCAGGAAAGTAATTACATAATACACTATCAGGAGCAATGGAGACCAGTAGGCCTAGTATGAGTTCTAACAATGTACAAAGCACAGGTCCGTTCGTGTGCGGAGTACTGCAGCCACATTTGGGCCGGTGCTGCTGAGTGTCACCTGGCCACTTTGGATTCAGTGGAGAGGCGTGCGAAGAGGCTGATTAGTGACCCTGATTTAACTCGAGACGGTCTCCAGCACAGGCGTAGAGTAGCCAACCTTTCGGTGTTCTATTGGATGCATTTTGGAGAGTGTGCGAGGGAATTGCATGATTTAATTACCCCATCTCCGTTCCACCATCGGACGACCCGTCGTACGGCGAGTTTCCACCCTTACGTTGTTAACACCACTACGATCCGGACGAAGCGTTTCGCCTCCTCCTTCATACCGCGTACATCGAGGGACTGGAACAATTTACCAGCGGCAGTGTTTCCGTCGGACTACAATTTGAGTGTCTTCAAGGCTAGACTGAATAGGCTTTTAATAAACTAGTGAGCTTTACCATCAACGATTGCGTCACTGCTTACCACCAGGCGGGATTGCGGTCAAGCGCTAATTTATAATTTACTAGCTGCACCACACGGTTTCACCCGCGTTTTTTTATATGTGCCGCTCCTATTGGTCACAGCGTGATGTTATAACCTAAAGCCTTCCTGGATCAATGGGCTATCCAACACAAAAAGAATTTTTCAAATCGGTCCAGTAGTTCCTGAGATTACCACGTTCAAACAAACAAACTCTTCAGCTTTATACAATATGTAAAGAAAACCCTGTCCGATCCGTGAAGGTATTGTTAGGAATCGATAACTGATTCTACTAATGCCCACAAAGCCGGGCTAAACTTAAAAGAAAAATCCCCATAAAAAAATAAATATTATTACGCAAAAAGAGGTAACTTAAAACATGTGCGGTAGGCCATCCAGGTGCGGGCGAAGAGGGGCAGGGCACGCGGCACGCGGTCGCATCGCTATTCGCTCAGAATTATACCGTCAAAAATAATGTTGTCACTTTTTAAAAATTACCAAATTTTGGGGAAGTCGGAATTAATTCGCGGGAAAAAAAGATAATTTAAAAATTCATTAGTATTGTTACTATGATGATTATGTAAAATTTTATATTATGTTATTTGGTCATGTGTTTACCTAACCTTTACTATCCTTACGGGTTGGACAGGGTTTTCTTAACATATTGTATATTAGTGTAGATATCACATCGATTGGCCCGCTTCAAGGTTGTAAGAACTCTCAACCAATGAGAGCGCCAAACGCGCTCGATATCGACGATCGAGTCTCGTAAAGAAAGAAAAGAAAGAAAGAAAAATGCATTTATTGACATTACAGCAAAAACATAAATTTAAAACTATAAAACTTGGCGTGTAATGCCAAAAGGGCCTCAGCTCAGCATAATGTCAGATGACAACACAAGGTGTACCATCTGACGCTGATTTTCAGCTGCAACCCACGAGTGCCATACGCTAGAATTACAAAAACACAGTCCGCAATAAAATAAAGGATATATTATAATAATAGTTATCCAAATGATATAAAAACTAAACAGAATCTCATGAAAAAGTTGTGACATGCATAAATGAGTGTGTGTGTGTGTGTAGGTATAGGTATATATGTTAAATATATTGTAATTAATCAAATATAAAATAAGCATTCAATTTACATTAATTTTATAAACAAATACGTTAGATAAATATTAATACCTAAATAAATACTTAACAATATTAAAATTCAATAAATAAATCCGGAAAATAGAAAAACCCCCTCCCCACCAAACATAGAAAATAAAATAAGATGGCTTATATGGCAGATACGTCTACTTGGACATCCTCGAATTCTTTTTGTTGAGATAAAAGATATTCTTTTAATTTAAATTTGAAAGTCGAGGAACTTTTACAAAACTTTATGGGAGGAGGGATATTGTTCCAGCATTTAGAAGCTGCATAGCGAAAACTGCCTCTAAAAGCCGCCGACTTGTGCTGTGGGATGGAAAGTTGCTGAGAACATTTTCTCCCCTCACCAATTCTGTGCCTGCTTGTCCACGTTAGCTTATCATACAAGTAAGAAGGGGAGTGAGACTTAATAACTCCAAATAGTTCGTAATGAAAACTCATACTAGGCATACTGGTGGTGGGACGACACAGTCCAGAGGGAGACTAGGGTGAAGAAAGCCCTCTTCAAAACGTGGCTGGCGACCGGATCTCCTGAAGATCGCGACGCATACAAGATTGCCAAACGTGCCACTAAAAGAGCTGTAGCCAGAGCCAGACATGACCACTTGAAACTGCTTTACGAGAAGTTGGAATCGTCTGAGGGGCAGAAGCTCATTTACAAGTTGGCACGTTCCAGGGTCGAAGCGGAAGATATATCCAAGTGCCGTTGTGTAAAAGACCCTACTGGCAACCTGCTATGCGAGGACCTCGCAGTCAAACGCTGAGATGATGGTGATGATCACTATCTGTAGCAATGGCATTTTCTTTTGACATCATCATCATCTCAGCGTTCAATCCCGATTGCATCCGTGGCCTTCGCGTTGGAGCCCGGGGCCCGCTTTCCTGCCCATTCTCCTCCGTTTCGCTCGATCTCTAGCATCCATGTTCCAACATGATGTCTGGTGAAGCCGTACGGAGGACGGGTCTGAGCAGTTTTGTTGAGATGTGTGCCGGGTACGATGCACCAAATGTTGTTGTGTCGGGAGTTTGGTCGTGGAGGGTCTCCAGATCAATCTCCCTCTGGTGCAGCATCCTTGGTTGGGTTTAAAATTGCACCACCTCGATCAACTGCCGTCTTCCTTCCTATTCACTCAGTTTTTTTCAACTGAATAGGCTCTTAACTAGCACGTTTTACCATCAATGATTGCATCCCTACTTGCCATCGGGCGGAATTGCAGTTATGCACTAGTCTATAACTATAAAAAAGAACTTTTTCCCATCCATGTCTGAGGCCAGCTTCCAGTCTGACCAGTTGCAGATGAATACCTGTTTTTAACAATGTGCAAGTATCTATGAAAATCACGTCTGTTGCTTGGGGCGCTCTTAAATATTTATTTAATTTTGTTTTTAGTATTCATTTGTTTCAGACATAAGTCATAGTCTATAGTTTTAAACTGTTAATATTAATAATTTTAAATGTCAATTGGTTATTCAATTAAACAATTAAATTTTAAACTGAAATCTAATTATTTTAAATATTAATTGAATTACCAATTTATAATTACTATTAACAGTTTAAAACCATAGACTATGAGTCCTTTAAAAGAGTTATTTAAAATTCCAAACGCCGCAACTATTCCAGTCTCTTTAGAACATAAATATGTTTGAGCTGTTTGGGGTTGAAACACTAGGGCCATGGGATTCGAGTGCACCTACTGTTTCGAGATATCGCCAAGCGTTTAATCGAGTCTTCACGTAACCAGAGGACTGGGCTATTTCTTGGCCAAAGAATCAGCATCGCCATGCAACGTGGCAATGCTGCCAGCCTTTTCGGCACATTTCTTATTGACAGCGATGCGGATGAATTTTTTGATGCCCTCTAATTATTTCCGTCCGTCGCCCTCCGTGGCGCAGCGGTCAAGACGCCTGCCTACGACGCGGAAGTCCCGCATTCGATCCCCGGCCAGCACCGTAATCGGCGAACACATTTTTGTCAAATGATTGCGACAAGTTGGGATCATTTGAACCGAACGGACCAATAGGCGGTCCAAACGATACAAACTAGTCGCAATCATTTGACAATAATGTGTTCGCCGAGTAGAGGAAGGTCATGATGGAAACGATCTTTTCCTAATTGGCCGGGGTCTTGGATGTTTATCTATCTTTGTAAATATAGTATCGTTGAGTTAGTATCCCATAACACAAGTCTCGAACTTACTTTAGGGCTAGCTCAATCTGTGTGATTTGTCCGTATATATTTATTTATTTATTTTTATTTCCCTTTCTACTTTATACACTTGTACAAAATATTATTTTCAAACGTTTAAATTATCTAAATATATTTTATTTAGTCTTTATGTTCTGTAATTTTGAATAAATACACTAAAGAATCCAAACAGCTAAATGCCAAAATAAAATTGTGAAATTAAAATTAAAATAATAAAAACAAAAAGAAAGCATATTAAAATACTCATATACAAAATAAAACCATATTATTTTAAATACTTGAAATTTAAAAAAAACCTTAAGAATCGTTCAATATTACAAGAAAGTACCGAATATTAATTAAATATGCTTCTCGGAATTCCGAAACCCTTAGATCTAAGCTCGTAGTATTAATAATAAAACGCACGGCGGTCACCCCAATATTTTCAAATAAAAAGTATAATATATCAAAGGGTAGGTGCAATTCAACATCCCTCTGGGACAACCCCTCTAGAAGGATTCTTTAAATATTTAGACATATTGAAAGTTTAGTAAGAAAAACATAATACAATATGTTAAGAAAACCCTGTCCATGTCCGTAAGGATAATAAAGGTTAGGTAAACACATGACCAAATAACATTTGAAATTTTACATAATCATCATAGTAACAATACTAGTGAATTTTGAAATAATCTTTTTTTCCCGCGAATTAATTCCAACTTTCCCAAAATTTGGTAATTTTTAAAAAGTGACAACACCATTTGTGACTGAGCGAATAGCGATGCGACCACGTGCCCCCCGTCACCCGCGGATGTATGCCTAACGTGTTGTCTACCGCACATGCATTAAGTTACCTCGCTATTTCGAAATAATATTTATTTTTTTTGGGGGATTTTTTTTTTAAATTTAGCCCGGCTTTGTAGGCATTATTAGAATCAGTTATCGATACCTAACAATACCTTCACGGATCGGACAGGGTTTTCTTTACATATTGTATATCCTTTATTCATCATCATCATCATCCCAGCGTTAATCCCAGTCGCATCCGAAGCCTCTTTCAGCTTTTGGAGTCTGGGGTCCACTTTACCAGTCCAACTGCTGATGTGGCTAAACTTCGACATTTTCCGTGAAGCGACTGCCGTCTGACCTCCACAACCCGAAGGCGACATCAAAGCATTGCAGTTAGACCAATTGTTGGACTTTAGAGGGCTCCAACAACCCGTGACGACTGCCACTAGATGTTCGTATGGCAACCGGGACGAACGGCTTAACGTGCTTTCCGAGGCAGACCAGTGCAAATATTCATATTCATGCATGCAAATACTTGCACTGTGCGGGGATCGAACCCGCGCCACCTTGCGCAGCGGCCGCGTCCGCCACCGCTACGCCACGGAGGCTGTCTATATCCTTCATTCATAAACATTACTTTAAGTTAACGAGTGATTAGTGATTGTTTAACCATACATTTTAACGTCACTTGTTTATGAACAAACAGCAGAGTATTTAAGGGGCTTATTCATGATACAAAGTCACTTTCTCTTTCCCTATCCCATTTTATGATTTTGATGCGATTTTTTAAATAGATATAGTGATTATAGAGGAAAGTTTATAATTAGGTATGTATAATAAGCATTCATTAAATTGTGGAGAAATACTATTATTTTTGAAGCTTCTAATGTGATGTCGTAAATAATTACCGGCTAATTATCGAAGCGATTTTAACCAATACTGCGTTAATCCGTATCCAATTTAATAGTTTAAATACATTGTTCATTTAATATAGATTTATATCGCCCTTTACAGCATTTGGTTTAAACGAATATTTTCGAAGATATCACAGATTTAAAAATTGCGGGGTGTCACGATAAACACTGGGTGTCATGTTCACAGTTTTTCTGCAATGTATTTAGTATCAGCATTGCATCCGTGCATAGCCTAGTGGTTAAAACACCAGCTTCTCAAGTATGCGTGTGCGGGTTCGATTCCAGGTCAGGCAAGTACCAATATAACTTTTCTAAAGTTATATATACTTTCTAAGTATATCTTGGACACCAATGACTGAAGGTGAAGGAAGACATCTTGAGGAAACCTGGACGCATTGAGCAAAAAAAGCGTGTCTTGCGCGCAGTCTAACTGCTCATTTGGGTAAACTTCGATATTTTCCGCGAAGCGACTGCCGTCTGACCTCCACAACCCGAAGGCGATATCGAAGTATTGCGGTTAGACCCATCGTTGGACTTTTGAGGGCTCCAACAACCCGTAACGACTGCCATTAAATGTTCGTATGGCAACCGGGACCAACGGCTTAACGTGCTTTCCGAGGCACGAACAGACTAGTGCAAATATTCATATTCATACATACAAATATTTCCATTGCGTGGGGAGGCTGCATGGAGGCTGTCATTTAATGTAATCATATGTTAATAATCACTTATTCTTTTATCTTCAAAATAGATGAGCTAAATGGTGCTGATCCATGCGTCATGTCCGTGAACGGGTGTCCTCAGTGAGGACCAATCATCTCTTAGATCATCAATCATCATCAGCCCCTACTCGTCCACTGTTGGACATAGGCCTCCTTCATGACACGCCAACAAGCTCGATCCTGAGCAGTTCTCCGCCAGCCACTACCAGCCACCTTTTTGTCATCTCTTAGATGCCACGGCTTAATTTCTGGATTGTTTGAGTGTTTTCTCTAACGGGATGTTTTAACGGGCATGCCTTTCTGCCATGTTCTCCAAAATATGTTTGACTAATATTTATAACTAACTTTCCGCCCGCGGCATCGCCCGCGTGGGGTGCTGTTATATCGCGCTTTTTAGATTTCCCTCGGGAACATCAATTTTTTCCGGGATAAAAGGTAGCCTATGTCCTTTCTCAGGGTGTAAAGGTTGTCTGTGTCAAATTTCATCAAAATCGGTTCAGTAGTTTTGGCGTGAAAGCCGGACAGACAGACAGACAGAGATACTTTCGCATTTATAATATTAGTATGGATCATTGATTTATCGATAGTTCATTATTTTTTTGTATTTTTGTAAACTTTTGCATCATCATCATCTTAGCGTTTATCCCGGTTTCATCCGCGGCTTTCGTGTTGGAGCCCGGAGTCCACTTTCCTGCACATTCTACTCCATTTTCCCATGCATACAAATATTTACAGTGCGCGGGGATCGAACCCGCGCCTCGCCACGGAGGCCGTCAAGTCCCTCTGTCCCTCCCCTTGTTATAATTTGACAACGAGTCAACGACAGTCGGTTGAAAGCCACTGAGGAGATCGCATGTGCCTCTATAGCTCTAAAACGAAAATACGAAGATACTATCGCGCTTACAATAACACATTAAAACAAAACGTGGTCTTTGATTCGCGTCTAAACTGCCGAAGAGTGTGCTTAGTGAATTGTGTTGTCTAATGATTGTGTGATTATAAGTGTAATTCAATATATTCGTAGTAATTTACACTATCGTAACATCATCCTGTACGGTGAACTTTACTGGGAGGTCAGCAGAGGTGTAACCCTAAATTATAATTGTAATAGTTAAAATAAAGTTTTTTTTTTTTTCATTATTTACTAGCTTTCCGCCCGCGTGGAGTTCGGTTATATTGAGCTTTTGTTATTTCCCTCGGGACTATCAAATTTCTCCGGGATAAAAACTCTATTATTTAATCCGGACTTCTAGCTTTACGTCTGCAAAATTTCAAAGCAATCGGTTCAGTAGTTACGGCGTGAAAGCGGAACAAACAAAGAAACAAACAAACAGACTTTCCCATTTATAATATTAGTAAAGATGTTCAAATCTGTTTAAGTTTTTACGTTGAGTGACATTAAAGGTGATAAAAATAAAAGTGGTTATGTTGGATTGATATCGAAAATAGGTAAGTTTAATATTAGGTAACGCTCAGTTTACGTTTTTGACGGCACAGTTAGCGTAGTGGTTAAGCGATTGAATGCTGCGCTGCGTGCCGCGGGTTCGATTCCCGAACGGAACAAATATTTGTATGATGATGAGTTTATATACGTACCCACGATACAGGAGAAATTCTTAGTGTGGGGAACGGTTTTTTTAAACTTAGTAATATTTGGTAGGTACATCTGTAAAAAATGAGAAACAGAATTAATTACATATCATCATCATCATCATCATCAACCTTTCATCGTCCCACTGCTGGGCACAGGTCTCCTCTCATACAGAGAAGGATTGAGCGTAATCACCACGCTTGCTCAATGCGGGTTGGCGATTTCAGACTTAAAGTCCAGGTTTCCTCAAGATGTTTTCGTTCACCTCTTTCTTTCTTTTATGGCTTCGCACGGTTTATGCATTTAGCCAATGTCACGTAATGAATTATTCATGTCGAAAGAGACGGCCGCGTGAACCGTCTTATGAGGGAGGTTTGAGTCAAAGTCATGATGTGGCCACTATGCTGCGATATTTCACTGTTCTTTATGAATTATTTACTGAATGCACTTTTTACTACATAAATCAAGCACTTTTATTTAGTAAACAACACTATAAATAATTTTAAAAGCCCAATGAAAAATGAGCGTGACACTCAGCTTGGTTTTCCCGCCAAAACTCAAAAGATGTTCTTATCTATTCGTGTTGTCGTAATAATTATCCCCCTTAAACGTTGCTTAAAGTTAACGAGTGATTAGCAAATGTTTTCACATACATTTTAGACGTTTGCACGTTACTTCACTTTGATCATTGTTTATGAATAAACCCCTTAAACACTGTCTATTTATTTATTTATTAAAACCTTATGCACAAAGAAAAACATTGCACAATGGCGGACTTAATGCCTTAGGCATTTTCTACCGGTCTACCTTAAGGTGATGCAGAGACGATATTAAAGTTAAAAGAGAAATAATAAAAAGTAAAAAAACTAAAACCCAACTACGACAGAAAACGACGCTGAAAAAGTATAAAACAAGATTTTCAGAATACTGCACTAAACAAAGTTGCTAGTTTTCATGTTTGGAAAACCGCAGTCACACGTTGTCAAAGTGCTACGATAGGTATACCTATGTAACGTGTGACTACGCCTTTCCAAACTTGAAAACTAGCAACTTTGTTTAGTGCAGTATTCTGAAAATCTTGTTTTATACTTTTTCAGCGTCGTTTTCTGTCGTAGTTGGGTTTTAGTTTTTTTACTTTTTATTATTTGTACTATTTTAGTGTTAAAGTGTATTTGTGGCGCATAATATTAACAAAAGCTAAATTGATGAACTAAAAAGCATTCTTGTAATTATGTACCAACATAAAGTAAGTACTCGTGAAGCTCTTTCAATTGATGCCAAACACGGTATATTTATTTTAATTTTATATTTACATATAACTTTTTGTCCGCTAGAGGGCGCAATACTAAATTTGGTGACAAGCTTTATAGCTCATAACCAACAGAATATTAAGGCCCTTCTAATGGTACTGCAGTGGTCTTATTCTGATAAGTAGTAAAGAAGCTATGAACGAAAAGATGTAAATTATATGCAATCAGCCCATGAATACAGGTAAAGTCACAAGCAAATGCTAGTAATATATATATATATCAAAATGTACAAGTAAAACGCTTTAAAATGATACCAAACACGGCATATTTATCTTAACTTTATTTTTTTACTCTGTATGTTTTGTCCGATAGAGGGCGCCACATTAGATTTTGTGAAACCCCATATAGCCTATAACCAGCGGACAATTAAGACGCTTCTAATGATATGTCATTTGTCGAATTCTGATAAGTAGTTTAGAAGTTACGAGGGAACAGATGAACATACATACATACATACATACATACATACATACATACATACATACATACATATCCTGTGAAAATCATAACCCTCCTTTTGCTTTGCCGTAGTCGGGTAACAAAACAAATACATCAATATACATACATATAAAATGTAAACAGTAGAGAGAGATATAAAAAAAATTATAGATAGAGAAAAAGAATAAATTACATGTTTGATGAATCTGCTAATTTACATTCCCGAGCCTTAACTTTAAATGTGTACTGACTGGCCAACAATGATTAAAGTTCATCATCATCATCATCATCAGCCCCTACTCGTCCACTGCTGAACATAGGCCTCCTCCATGGCATGCCAACAAGCTCGATCCTGAGCAGTTCTCATCGCCACTACCAGCCACCTTTTTGAAGTCGTCGCTCCATCTCGCCCAAGGGCGTCCCACGCTACTTTGCCGAGACGCGGTCTCCACTCGAGTTAAAGTTAAGTGACGTTAAAAGGTCAAAAATCGCTAATCACTAGTTAACTTTAAGCCACGTGTATGAATAAGGGGTATGTGTTTTGTTTATTTTTCTTGCTACTTATCTGAGTTTAGGAACTTTTGACCTGCTACGGTATACATACTGTTATCAGCTATTATTGAACAGCTGACAATAACTTCGTTGATGATGTTTCATACAAATTGTTTATAACTTAACATTATCATCATCATCTCTGCGTTAATCTCAGTCGCATCCAAAGCTTTTTCAGCTTTGGAGTCTGGGGTCCGCTTTACCAGTCTAACTGCTGATTTTGGCTAAACTTCGATATTTTTCGTGAAGCGACTGCCGTCTGAACTCCGCCACACGAAGGCGATATCGAAGCATTGCAGTTAGACTAATTGTTAGAGGGCTCCAACAACCCGTAACGACTGCCATTAGATGTTCGTATGGCAACCGGGACCAACGGCTTAACACGACCAGACCAGTGCAAACATTCATATTCATGCATACAAATATTGCAGTACACGGGGATCGAACCCGCGCATCCTTTGGCAGCGGCCGCGTTCACTACCGCTACGCCACGGAGGCTGTCTGAGCAGTTATTCTATTGTTACTCATAGTGTGTTAGGTTAGGTTAGTGTGTGTATTAGGCAATTACCTTGCAGGTAGTGTGTGTACAGCGGGCCTTAAATTCGTCCTGACCACGCCAATGTAGCAAAAACATTCCCTCATTATGAACGAATAGGTCCCGTATAGTCCCCGGACAGACATTCCTACCCCTAATTGTTAAAACCACCCCTATGACGTCCGTGGCGCGTGTCGTACATTTATCATTATCTTTTACGCTAGTTTACGACATGGGGTGATCGTAGTCGAGACGGTGGTGTGAATGTAGCTTTTTTGTGTTTTGGTTAAAAAATAAACCGGCCGTGTGCGAGCTGGACCTGCGCACGAAAGACTTCGATACTATTATTAATATATACAAAAAAAAAAATGTGTTTTTAATGAGTATTTGTTGTTGTAACAGAAATAAATGAATTGTAAAAATCTCAACTGACAGATAGAGTGGAACCTGAAAACTAAAAGAAGAACAGGCAAAAAAAGACGGACAAAAAAACGGTCAAGCGCTAGTTTATAATTTAATAATAACAAAATATCTCAGTGTTCTTGTTATTTATTGTACATAATTTTAAATGGAAATAATCTGATCTGAATAATCGAATATGACCATTTTAATTAATTCTTAGTTGAATGTTGTACTAGGAGTTCAAAAATTATATAGGTAGTTTTAATGGAAGTAATCCAAACTTAATCATCCAGACGATTTTAATTATTAATCCTAAGTTTAATGTTGTACCTACAAGGAGTTCAACGAATTATATAATTTTAATAGAAATCATCAGATCAGAATCATCGAATATGACGATTTTAATTAATCCTAAGTTGAATGTTGTACTAGGAGTTCAAAAATTATATAATTTTTATGGAAATAATCCGATCTGAATCATCGAATATGAAAATTTTAATTAATTCTTAGTTGAATGTTGTAGTAGGAGTTCAAAAATTAGATAATTTTAATGGAAATAATCCGATCTGAATCTTCGAATATGACAATTTTAATTAATTCTTAGTTGAATGTTGTACTAGGAGTTCAAAAATTATATAAGTAATTTTAATGGAAATAATCCGAACTTAAATCATCGAATATGACGATTTTAATAATTCTAACTTGAATGTTGTACTAGGAGTTCAGAAATTATATAATACAGCTGTATCTCTAGGTCTTCTGGATGCATCCCATAACAATTTATCGTCATTTAGTTACATACATTTACGAATTGTGTAGATAAGTAGGCATTTTGTATTTTTCTAGTGTAAAGCCTGAACAAAAATATAAGGCAATATTTTAGTCCTAGCCATTGATTTCTAACATAAAAACTATATAATATATAATCCATACTAATATTTATAAATACGAAAGTATATCTATCTGTCTCTCCGGTTTTCATGCCAAAACTACTGAACCGATTGTAATAAAATTTGGTACACAGATAGTCTAAAGCCTGAGAAAGGACATAAGCTATATAACATCCCGCTATGACCAATAGGAGCAGAGTAGTAACAAAAAATGTTGCGAAAACGCAGACGTACATATTGCTCCCATTATTTTAACAGGCGCTTATAAACTGATTCACGCGGACGGAGTCGCGGGCAACAGCTAGTATAAATAATAAAAAGAAAACTGAGATATGTCACTTGTCTGTCGGGTCTGGGTTTTTTTTATATTAGACGTGCCGATCTTCTTTGGGACGCTATTTGAAAAATATGTAGGTATGTGTGTCCTAAGCCTACAAGACGTGTTAATGCACGTTAATAATAAAATTGTGCAATGTTTGTCTTTGTGCATAAAATTTTAATAAATAAATAAATATTATGTTTCCACCCACTCTCCTGGGACACGTGACACGGGTCTCCTCTCAGTGAGTTGGAGTGGGCTGTATTCTACCACGCGGGCCCAGTGCGGGTTGGTAGATGTCACATGTTTTTGAAGTTTTGCCTCTAGGACATGCCGGTTTCGTCACGATGTGTTCCCTCACCGTTTTGAGAGCAGTGGCGTGAAATTGCTTGATGGGTTATAGTGGTTCGAACCTATGGTCTGCAACTTGTAAGTCGCTGCCGATACCACTGGGCCACTACTCTGATTCAACAACACGCTCATATTAAATGACTCGACCGATTAAATGACCTGATGGGTATTTTTCGTGGGTTGGGAATGTGAGTTATATAGGTAATCTTCATATATAGAGTTTTTTTGTGTCGGTACGTCATAACTTCCTTTATACTTTATCAATATACATATATGAGGAATCATTTTAAACCTTTTCTGGACCGCTACACCGGAAAAATATACAAATTGCTCACATTTTAGTGTTTTTTTGGAAAATTTACGATTGAAAATCAAGATTTTTTCAAAAATAAGGCTGTTTTGTGTAACTCACTGTCCCAAGCATATCTGGTTATCCCATATTAACTTTACATATTCCTCTTTATTCATAAACATTTCTTAAAGCTAACCAGTGATTAGACATAAAAACCAGCCAAGTGCGAGTCGGACTCGCGCACGAAGGGTTCCGTACCATTATTTTTTATAACGGCAAAATATCACGTTTGTTGTATGGGAGCCCCCTATATATTTTGTTTTTTTTTTTTTTTTCTTTTAGTATTTGCTGTTATAACGGCAACAGAAAAACATAATCTTTGAAAATTTCATCTGTCTAGCTATTACGGTTCATGAGATACGGCCTGGTGACAGATGGACAGACGGACAGCAAAGCCTCATGAATAGGGTTCCGTTTTACCTTTTACGTACGAAACCCTAAAAAAGACAAACCCTCACATACAACTGCAAGCCTAATAATGCGACATTTCAAATAACTGTTAGTGCAACATTTGCTTTCAAAATTAACAAGATTTGTTCGATCGTTCTCTTTGACATTGCACATGGTATACACGCGCCGACCGCGTGGCGGACACGTGGTGTACACGTGGCGGACACGTGGCGGACACGATGCGATAACGACCCGCGTTTGATACGCTCAATTGCTTGCCTTCTTACTGGTTAAATCCAATATTGATTTTGAGAATTTCCGTAAACTATGATTTCTTAAATGTTTCGATTTGAAATGATATTTCAAATTAAACGAATATCAACTCTATTTCAGTGTCTATTAAATTGATTTCAAAATGACCAGCACTATTGAAAAAGTTGTAAATTTTTTTTTTTTAAACTTTCTCCACACAAGGCATTTCTCCTGTATTGTGCGGTACGTTTAAAAACATAAAACTCACTTAAACAAACAGCCAGACCCAGAACAACTACTTGTAGGTCATACTAATATTTGTTTCGTGCGGGAATCGAACCCGCGACACACAACGCAGCAGTCAATAGCTTAACCACTACGTTAACCGTGCAGTGAAAATGTTTATAATTATAAAGTAGTGCTTAACCGCAATCCCACCTGATGGTAAGCAGTGATGCAATTGTTGATGGTAAAGCGCTCTAGTTTATTAAAAGACTATTCACTCAAAAAAAACTGAGTAAATGGAAAGGAAAACAGCAGTGAAGCGAGGTGATGGAATGTTAAACCCAACAACACGACCAACGATGGTGCGCCAGAGGAAGATTGATCTGGAGACCCTCCACGACCAAACTCCCGACACAACAACATTTGGCGCATCGTACCCGGCACACATCGCAACACAACTGCTCAGATCCGTAGGTACTCCGTACGGCTTTACCAGACATCATGCCGGAATACGACGAATCGCTTGGCGGCAAGACTTTGTCTTTTGGGTGGTAACTTCTGCCGGCAGCCGATATTATGGCCGTACGGCTTCACCAGACATCATGCCGGAACTGAATATCAGTATTTTACAATCATCGAGCCACTGGCCGATGGGGCAGGAAGGCTCTTGAATGACGACCACGTACCGGCAAGCGCAGCGTCAGACACCCACCGACTAGGTGGTCGCATGACCAGTGGGGCAATCGTGCTCAAATAATTCAACCAAAACAGTATTGGATCGCAACCAAACCATAACTTTTGTTATGTTTCGTATCGCGCTAACCTTTTGACAGATGGTTTAACCATAACTAGATCGCAATTGGAACGTAGGTAATCGCTGTTAAATGTTAAAGTTGAAACAAAACTAACTTTTTCTGTGCCATTTAAAGAAAGAAAGAAAGAAAGAAAAATTGTTTATTCCGCACAAACAGAACGCACATAACAATACTGATACACTTAAATAATAATAAACACGTAATAAAGAAAAAAAGAACAAAGAAATATAACCTACTAAAAAGCCTCTTACTCAAAATAAAAATAAAAAATCTGATGTCATAACCCGGGTCAAAGACATACATTTTATTTGTCAAACTTATGTCTAAACGATTAGAATTACTTATAATTTATTTAGTTTTAATTATTATATCTAAAGAAATGTGTCACTCATACATTGATTTTATTTCAATCGAAGTTAAAACTTTAGCGCGATACGAAATGTGATCGAAACTAAACCATAATTAGAACTGTATTAGATACGAACAAGAGTTGAACTTCTACTGTTTTATTTAGCGCGATTACGCCCCTGACCAAAATCGCAAGGAAGCACTAAATGCAGGCGCGCGTTTATTTTTGAAATTCTTGGGGGAGGCCTATGTCCAGCCGTGGACTTCTTATGATGATGATGTTTACATACAAATAAATTGGTTTAGCAATAAATACTATACAATTGAAGTAAACTTTTATACAAAAACAGAAATTTTGAAAACACTGAAATATCGGAATTCTAATCATACAGAGTGGTGCTGAATACGATAATAAATGAAAATACGAACAATGCTGGTTCATAGGAATAATTATTCTAAACCATAAAAAACATCCTAGCATCAACAATAAAAAAAGGAAAATTTCAAACAAACTAAATCACATAAAATTGCAAACGGAATAGAACATCTTTAAAAATATTGTTTCACTGACCTCCGATCGGCGACAGCGCGATCCTGTATCGACTTACATTTTTCGCGCCGACAATTCGACAATAAATGAAAACACGAACAATGCTGGTTCATAGGAATAATCCTAAACCATAGAAAAAAACTAGCACCAAAGACAATTCGACAATAAATGAAAACACGAACAATGCTGGTTCATAGGAATAATCCTAAACCATAGAAAAAAACTAGCACCAAAAAAAAAAAATGAAAATTTCAAACAAACTAAAACGCATAAAATTGCGAACGGAATAGAACATCCTTTAAAATATTGGTTCAATGACCTCCGATCAGCGGCGACAGCGCGGTCCTGTATCGACTTGCTTTTTGGCGCCATTATTATTAAAGTTTAGTACCGCAGGATGCGGCGGTCATCAACCTGTAAGCGCTTCCTTATCAACATGTACATCATGTAGAAAATGTGAAAAATTAAAAATAATTTCCTGTGACTAAACTAATGGACTTTTTTATATGATTTTTATGTGTAGACCACTGATGTTATATTAAACTAAGGTAGATAAGTCACTAGCGTACTGAAAATGAAGCGTACAAAAGATTATAATTCTAATCTCTTGCCTTAGTCACTCTCGATACACTCGTAAAAACAAACGACAAACACTAACAGCGCAAATGACAAACACTAGCCATCTTTTTCTTCTCTATGCTTTAGATTGCGCCCCATCTCACACTATACCAACGTGTGAAATGTACGCAGAATAAAAAATTTGCATCTGTGTACTGCTGCTCCGATCGGCACATTTATTTCGGTTAATTTGTTAGAGCATATCATATCTGTTTAATATTATATCAAT
This sequence comes from Sesamia nonagrioides, assembly GCA_017933935.1. Lineage (NCBI taxonomy): Eukaryota > Metazoa > Arthropoda > Insecta > Lepidoptera > Noctuidae > Sesamia > Sesamia nonagrioides. The sequence continues at coordinate 425,321 of JADWQK010001310.1, forward strand.
GGGGTAGACTGAGAATGTGTTGAGGTACACGATGTTTCATTTATTGTCGTATTGTTAGCACCACTCCGTATAAGTAGGAATACGCATCCAAAACATTGTGTGCGGTATTTATCTATGAAATACAAAGTGGCGGACTTATACTTGCTAATATGACAATATTAGCAAGTATAAGACCGCCAATTTGTATTTATACACGACAGTGTATAGCTTTTGTCCCACTTACATAACACACCGTATTGTTTTCGAGGTGGTTTAGAATATTATCATGTATGCATAATCAGCCAATACAAGGAGGTCGTAATCTACCACGCGGGCCCAGTGCGGGTTGGTAGATGTCATATGTCTTGAGAAGTTTTGCCTTTTTTTGGTCTGGATGAGAAATCATCATATGACTTTTCCCGCTCTGGGCGGAGACTTTTCAGACTTTTACTGACTAAAACCCACCCGTGTTTCTTCGCTTGCTTGTGCACCAGGGCCACGGTTTCTTTTTTAACCAATCCGCAACCCTGATCCAGCAGGCATCGGTCTTTGTGGACCCGTGTGAAACATAAGGCGCTGTCGAGCCGTGTCTGGTCCTTACCGGACGGCGAGCTTTGCTAGAGGCGTGAGGGCGCTGGGATTCCCGCTCCCTCACGCGCTCCACCCCCTCCTTTGCCAGCATTACTGCTTCGCAGAAGGTGATGGCCTGCCATGCACTCTCGCTCAGAACCATAGTCTGCACCAGGGCTGGGCGGCGAGGGCGAGATATCGCCGCCAATCGCCGCCACGAAGACACGGCGGTGCTCTACCCAAGCTGGGCAGTTCGAAGTTTTGCCTCTAGGATATGCCGGTTTTGTCACGATGGTTTCCTCCAATGTTTTGAGAGCAGTGGTGATGAAATACCTGCCTGCCTGCCTATCTGCCAACCCGCATTGAGCAAGCGTGGTAATTACGCTCAATCCTTCTCTGTATGAGAGAAGACCTGTGCCCAACAGTGGGATGATAAAAAGGTTTTTTTTTTATTAGTTATAAACTAGTGCTTGACTGCAATCCCGCCTGATGGTAAGCAGTGATGCAATCGTTGATGGTAAAGCGCACTAGCTTATTAAGCCTATTCACTCAAAAAAAACTGAGTGAATAGGAAGGAAGACGGCAGTTGAGCGAGGTGATGCAATGTTTAACCCAACAACACTACCAACGATGCTGGCCCAGAGGGTGATTGATCTGGAGACGCTCCATGACCAAACTCCCGACACAATAACATTAGGCACATCGTACCCGGCACACATCGCAACACAACTGCTCAGACCCGTCCTCCGTACGGCTTCACCAGACATCATGCCGGAACACGACGAATCGCTTGGCGGCAAGATTTTGTCTGGTGGGTGGTAACTTATGCCGGCGGCTGATGTTGTTGCCTACCACCGAGGCAGGTTGATGATGATCCGACCACCCAGTCGGTGGGTGTCCGACGCTGCGCTTGCCGGTACGTGGTCGCCATTCAAGAGCCTTTCTGCCCCATTGGCCATCGGCTCTACGAGCTATGCCCAGCCCACTGCCACTTCAGAGAGCTAATCCGCTGGGCTATGTTGGCGACTTCAGTTCTTCTACGGATCTCCTCATTCCTAATTCGATCACGTAGAGAAACACCTAGCATAGCCCTCTCCATAGCTCTCTGTGCGACCTTGAGCCTATGTCCAGCCATGGACTTCATGTTGCTGAGATGAGATGATGTCAGGCACGGAGTAATTTGATAGGAATATTTTTTTTTCTTGTGTCCTCTTCCCAATGAAACAGAATGAAAAATATGCCCTGAATTTAAATTATTGCTTGGTTTGCTCCTCGCAGAAAGCCTTTTTCGACTTCCACTTCTCAGTGTTCAGATATATTCGTTGCTATCCGATAAATCCCACTGTCCACAGCCAGCGCTATTGTCCTACAGAGGCGATTGTAGACGAAATTGAAAATTCCTGACATCCACAGCCGGCATGCTCTAGCGTTGTAGCAACTATGTCGAAGCGACTATTTTAAAATAAATATAGTTTAAAAAACTAAAAAACATGCTTTTAAAAAATATCAAACTAAAAAGTTAAAAATAATTTTTAAAAAAGCGTGAGTCGCTTTGTGACAATTTTTTTGTAAATTAAGCGCCTCACCCTTTTTTAGTTTTAGTTTGGTATTTTTTAAAAGCATGTTTTTTGTTTTTTAAACTATATTTATTTTCAACTTGTTAGTTCTATATTCTTAAAAAAAAACCAACGAACGAACGTATTGAAAAGTAATGAGCCGCTCACTCGTAGTCCAAAGAGTTAGAGACGGACAAACAAACAAACAAGCAAGCAAACGAGCAAACAAGCAAGCAAGCAAACATACAAGTAAAGCGATTATAAAGCATGTTAAAATATCCTTACTAATATCGGAAAGTGAGTTTGTTTGTTTGCTCCACTTTCACGCCGTAACTACTGAACCGATTGCTTTGAAATTGTGTAGACGTAAAGTTAGAAGGCCGGTTTAAATAATAGGGTACTTTTTATCGCGCAAAAATTTGATATTCCCGAGGGAAATCAAAAAAGCGCGTTATAACCGAATTCCACGCGGGCGAAGCCGCGGTCGGAAAGCTAGTATAATTATAAACTAGTGCTTGACCACAATCCCGCTTGATGGTAAGCAGTGATGCAATCGTTGATGGTAAAGCGCGCTAGTTTATTAAGAGCCTATTCACTCAAAAAAAATGAGTGAATAGGAAGGAAGACGGCAGTTGAGCGAGATGATGCAATGTTAAACCCAACTCAATTACCCAATAACACGACCAACGATGCTGCGCCAGAGGGAGATTGATCTGGAGACCCTCCACGAACAAACTCCCGACACAACAACATTTGGCGCATCGTACCCGACCCGGAACACATCGCAACACAACCGCTCAGACCCATCCTCCGTACTTTATTTTTAAGTAAAGAAACTATGTACAGAATTTCAAAAATATATCATGAAAAACCACAAAGTTATGAGCTGCAGCAGCAAGTTAAACCCGAGAGTCGGGAGGCTCTAAACAATGTGACTTTACTAGTCGCGCTTCACAACGTGAGGTGCGACGTCGAAGCCCATTTGGATCGCGGAGATCGATGTTGTCCGTTTAACGCGTGCATCACGGCTCCGAAGGTCCGAATTTACCTCAGTTCGACGTCGGGGCTCGGAATAGTCTGTGACGACAACACGACCAACGACACTGCGCCAGAGGGAGATTGATAGTCTTTCGTGTTATCTTTTTGAAATTTTATACATAGAATCTTTGCTTATAAATACTGGACACGTGTTTTGGGTTCCACATAAACAAAAAAGAATGTTGTATAACTTGTCTTTTGACATGCTTTATAATTGCTTCACTTGTGTGTTTGCTTGCTTCCTTGCTTGCTTGTTTATTTGTCCGTCTCTAACTCTTTGGAATACGAGTGAGCGGTTCATTACTGTAAAATGTCCCACCGTTTTCAATACGTTCGTTGGTTCGTTTTTTTTTTTTTTTAAAGAATATGGAACTAAAAAGTTGAAAATAAATACAGTTTAAAAAACTAAAAAAGCATGCTTTTAAAGAATTATTTTTAACTAAAAAGTTAAAAATAATTTTTAAAAAACCCAACTACGACAAAAAATGACGCTGAAAAAGTATAAAACAAGATTTTCAGAATACTGAACTGAACAAAGTTGCTAATATAGTTGCAAGTAAATGGACACAGTAGACTCTACCAAGATGCCTTCGTTGTAAATTGACAATAATGTCTTACGATACTATTCTGAAGTATGCAATATTCACTATTTAGAGATAAATTTTCATGTTTGGAAAAGTCCGCAGGTAGAGTCACTGTGTATGCAAATATTAGCAACTTTGTTCAGTTCAGTATTCTGAAAATCTTGTTTTATACTTTTTCAGCGTCGTTTTTGTCGTAGTTGGGTTTTAGTTTTTTAACTTTTTATTATTTGTACTATTTTGGTGTTAAAGTGTATTTGTGGCGCATAATATTAATAAAAGTTAAATTGACGAACTAAAAACTAGGTAGTTAACATACGACATCTCTTTTGACTTATGTATCGGCGTATAGTAATATGTAGAGATGTCCTATTTTACTATTTCATAGCGCTTGAAGCGTAGCGCGTATAGCAACGGTTTCCCCGTATGAAGGAGCATTCGGTGCCATCGACGCACATTTGCGTCGATGGCACCGAATGGATCATGAATTAGTGGATGAGGCCGTTAGTATAAATAGATTGGATGTTTTTCTAACGGTGGTAGGCCATAACATCGGCTGCCGGCAGAAGTTACCACCCACCAGACAAAGTCTTGCCGCCAAGCGATTCGTCGTGTTCCAGCATCATGTCTGGTGAAGCCGTACGGAGGACGCGTCTGAGCACTTTGTGTTGCGTTGTGTGGCGAGTACGATGCGCCAAATGTTGTTGTGTCGGAAGTTTGGTCGTGGAGAGTCTCCAGATCAATCTCCCTCTGGCGCAGCATGGTTGGTCGTGTTGCTCTTGGATTTAACATTGCATCACCTGGCTCAACTGCCGTCATCCTTGCTATTCCTAAGTTTTTTAAGTGAATAGGCTTAATAAACTAGTGCGCAGGCATCAAGGATTGCTTCACTGCTTACCATCAGGCGGGATTGCAGTCAACCGCTAGTTTATAATTATTTAAAAAAAAACTTATATTAAGAGGACCTGGGAAGATTTCTTAATCTATCTAATTCTGCTAACGATCGACTGTCATGTGGATTTTTAAGTAATTTATTATGATCCAAGGCACTTATAAATAATCCTTCTATGGTTTTAACTCTACTGAGAGCGACATAGGCTTGTCCTTTAGCAAACAATGAATTTCCTAGATCTGTAACTTTTTTATCTAGAGTACAACCTTGTAATTTATGTACAGTGACAACAGTACAACCCCAAGAAAGAATCAGCGGGAGCATTTTACGCTGAATTTGCCCAGAACCCCTCAAGCCGTCAAATTCAGTGAGGCAAGGCTCGATTTTGATAAGTCCGTTAGTATCTGCGTTTATGGATGCGTCGTCAAATTGTATGAGAACAGCGCTTGGCTGTTCTCCTGTTCCAACTGATCGCGCCGAAGAGCAGGCCATTCGAAGGCCTTCACCACTCCCATCGCCCCGTTTACCAAACCCTGGTTTACATTCAAATTTCTACGAAGCATTACTAGGGATTATGTACAAACATAAAGTACTCGTGAAGCTCTTTCAGATGATACCAAATACGGTATATTTAATTTTGTATTAACATAGAACTTTTTGTCCGCTAGAGGGCGTAATACTAAATTTGGTGACAAGCTTTATAGCTCATAACCAACAGAATATCAAGGCCCTTCTAATGGTTCTGCAGTGGTCTTATTCTGATAAGTAGTAAAGAAGCTATCTATGAACGAAAAAAACGACGCTGAAAAAGTATAAAACAAGATTTTCAGAATACTGAACTGAACAAAGTTGCTAATGTAGTTGCAAGTAAATGGACACAGTAGTAATGTCATACAATACTATTCTTAAGTATGCAATATTCACTATGTAGAGATATATTTTCATGTTTGGAAAGGCGTAGTCACACGTTACATATACCTACCTACCGTAGCACCTTGACAACGTGTGACTACGCCTTTCCAAACATGAAAATATATCTCTACATAGTGAATATTGCATACTTCAGAATAGTATTGTATGACATTACTACTGTGTCCATTTACTTGCAACTACATTAGCAACTTTGTTCAGTTCAGTATTCTGAAAATCTTGTTTTATACTTTTTCAGCGTCGTTTTTTGTCGTAGTTGGGTTTTAGTTTTTTAACTTTTTTTTATTTGTACTATTTTGGTGTTAAAGTGTATTTGTGGCGCATATTATTAACAAAAGTTAAACTGATGAACTAAAAACTAGGTACTTGACATATTACATCTACACGCACATATAACAACATAAGCCCGAAGGCATATAGTGCAGAGGCCTTTTTATGGGAGATTTAGCCAGTTATCAAACTGTTTCCGCCTTCACCGCGTGGAGTTACTCCCAACTTATGTCGTTTTCAATAGTGCATTACATATTCTAATAATGATCACACTGCTCTACATTGCATATAGCGATTCACAGTTCCCGTGATCCGCGCTTTACTCTTATCGCTCATATTTAACATCATTAAAGCATTCTTGTAATTATGTACAAGCATAAAGCACTTGTGAAGCTCTTTCACGTGATACCAAACACGGTATATTTATTTTAATTTTATATTAACATAGAACTTTTTGTCCGCTAGAGGGCGCAATACTAAATTTGGTGACAAGCTTTATAGCTCATAACTAACAGAATATCAAGGCCCTTCTAATGGTACTGCAGTGGTCTTATTCTGATAAGTAGTAAAGAAGCTATGAACGAAAAGATGTGAATTATATGCAACCAGCCCATGAATACAGGTAAAGTCACACGCAAATGCTAGCAATATATATATATATTCAAAATGTACAAGTGAAGCGCTTTCAAATGATACCAAACACGGCATATTTATCTTAACTTTATTTTTTTACTCTGTATATTTTGTCCGCTAGAGGGCGCCACGGTAGATTTTGTGAAACCCCATATAGCCTATAACCAGCGGACAATTAAGACGCTTCTAATGATATATCATTTGTCGAATTCTGATAAGTAGTTTAGAAGTTACGAGGGAACAGATGAACATACATACATACATACATACATACATACATACATACATACATACATACATACATACATACATACTTACATACATACATAGCCTGTCAAAATCATAACCCTCCTTTTGCTTTGCCGTAGTCGGGTAAAAAGATGTGAATTATATGCAATCAGCCCATGAATACAGGTAAAGTCACAAGCAAATGCTAGTAATATATATATATTCAAAATGTACAAGTTAAGCCCTTTTAAATGATACCAAACACGGCATATTTATCTTAACTTTATTTTTTTACTCTGTATATTTTGTCCGCTAGAGGGCGCCACGTTAGATTTTGTGAAACTCCATATAGCCTATAACCAGCAGACAATTAAGACGCTTCTAATGATATATCATTTATCGAATTCGAATAAGTAGTTTAGAAGTTACGAGGGAACAGATGAACATACATACATACATACATACATACATACATACATAGCCTGTCAAAATCATAACCCTCCTTTTGCTTTGCCGTAGTCGTAATATAGTAATATACAACGTATATAACGTAGTAGTAATATACAAAAAATATGGCACAAAGCGCCTCACGCTTTTCTTAAAATTATTATTAACTTTTTAGTTTGATATTCTTTAAAAGCATGATTTTTTAGTTTTTTGAACTTTATTTTTTAATTGACTTTAATTTAGTTTAGTTTTAAGATCTTGAGGTTTTGAGGTGTTTTTGGTTTTGAGGCTCTTAATAAACTAGTGCGCTTTACCATCAACGATTGCGTCACTGCTTACCATCAGGCGGTATTGCGGTCAAGCGCTAGTTTATAATATATAAAAAAAAACTTGTACCAGTTGTTGCGGTATCTACAACCGCTACATCTGAACAACGCGTCATACTGACGTCACCCGAATTCTACATCTCGCAAGCAGAGTTTACTGTGGATTTAGAATACACACAACTTCTCAACATCAACCATTGGGCAAGTGCCCACCAGACATAATACCCGTCTGGTCGGAAGATCCTCCCTTTTCAATGTAGGAAGAATAAACATGGACACGGTGGAGCATACGGTGGAAGTCGCCGTGTCCTCGTAGCGGCGATCGGCGGCGATCACTCGCGTCCGACCCTGGTCCAGGCCATGGTCCGGAGCAAGAGTGCATGGCAGGCCGTCACCTCCTTCTGCGAAGCAGTGATGCTGGCAAAGGAGGAGGCGGAACGCGTGAGGCAACGGGAATCTCAGCGCCCTCACGCCACTAGTTATCGCAGGAGACGCCCGGGAGGGAGACGAGCACTAGGCAGCTCGCCGCCCGGTAAGGACCAGGCCCGTGTCGACGGCGCGTCGTGTTTTATGCGCGCCTCAAAGAGATGTCAGCACCTAGTGACGGGGTCCACGAAGACCGATGCCTCCTGGGTCAGGGCTGCGGGTTGGTTAAACAAGAAACCGTGGCCCTGGCCTTTGCATAGGCGAGCGAAGAAACACGGGTGGGTAATAGTCAGTAAAAGTCTGACACGCCCTTCCGCTCTGCCTAGAGCGGGAGAAGTCATTTGATGATTTCCCATCCCAACAAAAAAAAAGGATGAGTGAACACTACTCCCTGTTCTTCATGCTTCCACACCAGCTACAATAAATTTTCTTTCTATCTAAACATGGTCACCCATTGATATACAAACCTCGGCAAGCGTAGTTGTAAAGGCTGCTCAATTTGACCCCCACAGATTTTGATGAACAACCGAGACATTAGCTGCATAGAGAACGTCCATACTTTATAAGGAGCATGTAATTACAAAGATTCTTCACCCCACCAACCGATATCGTAAATTTAAAGTCGTTACGACTTCCAAAGAATGTTTTGAAGTTGCACTGAAATTCGGAAGGGACCGTGAAGTTGGTAGCAAGAATGTGTTAGAAATTTCGCGCCAAAATTGTTGTTTTTTGTGTAATTAAATTGGCTTTTGACATGGCTTAGACACTCGTATTCCGGGATCTCGCTCAAAATTTAAAGATCAGGATTCCTGGGATAACTACATTGACATTGATCAATATTTTTCTTTGCTTTATACCAAATCCTTATCATCATCACCTCAGCGTTAACCTCAGTCGCATCCGAAGCTTTTTCAGCTCTGGAGTCTGGGGTTCGCTTTACTAGTCTATCATAATTAATAATAAAAATCTCGATCCAGCCGTCCCTGGCTGTTCTCTCCAGCGATGCCCTAGGCTGAGGTCCGTACCCCGCCCTTAGCGTGTTGTCGCTTAGTTTTTAGATGCCCGTGGCTAAGCCACAGGATAGTCCGGTTAAGTAATCATGACCTCTCAAGGTCAACTACGAGATGAGAGGGAATCGGTTCCATTGTCATAACAATACTTCTTCTTCTTCTTCTTCGTTTCGCTCTTGACAGGACGGTCGTGGTCGCTATGACTGAATTCGAGACGCTCATGTCACATCCCGCACGATCTCTCTCCATCTATCCCTGTTGGACGACAGTCTGGAGCATTTATTAACAGGTCCCCCCACTGCCGACTTGATTTGGTCGGTCCACCTCATCGGTGACCTTCCACTCTGCCCTGGACGACCAAACGTTCTATGCAGTCATTATTGCACCTTGATACGTGACCGAAAAATCCGAGTATACGGGACTGTACTATTTCTGAAAGACGCTGTTTGATGTCGAGTTCTTCGAGTATAGAAACGTTTACTTACGGGAGCGCATCTTGTAAGGTACTCGTACAACATGGTGTGGGCTCGTAACACCTTGTGTTTGAACCTCACAGACTTCTGCAACAGACTCACACATTCATAGCACAACCACTGCGGTAGACCATCAGACTCTGTCACCTGAAACACAATAAAAACCTACTATAATACGTACAAAAACAAAAAAGTCATTATCATCATCATCTCAGCGTTAATCCCAGTTGCATCCGAAGCTTTTTCAGCTTTTGAGTCTGAGGTTAGCTTTACCAGTCTAAGTACTGATTTTGGCTAAACTTCGATATTTTCCGTGAAGCGACTACCGTCTGACCTCCACAACCCGAAGGCGATATCGAAGCATTGCAGTTAGACCAATTGTTGGACTTTTGACTACCACATGGATAATAACACAGTATAAATTATACCTTCCTAGAATCCTTATTAATTTTCCTATCCATTTAAACTGCTACGTAATGAAATAAAACTGCCCTAACTTTGCAGTTACAAGTTTTCATTTTGACCATTTTCGTACACATAACCTCCATACTTTTTATCCCGATATTCCCGAGGGATTGAAACTTAGGCGGGTGAAACCGCGGGGAGCACCTAGTATAGTATACAGAGTGGTGCCGACAATTCGACAATAAATGAAAACACGAACAATGCTGGTTCATAGGAATAATCCTAAACCATAGAAAAAAACTAGCACCAAAAACAAAAAAAATGAAAATTTCAAACAAACTAAATCGCATAAAATTGCGAACGGAATAGAACATTCTTTAAAATATTGGTTCAATGACCTCCGATCAGCGGGCGACAGCGCGGTCCTGTATCGACTTGCTTTTTGGCGCCATTATTATTAAAGTTTAGTACCGCTAGATGCGGCGGTCATCAACCTGTAAGCGCTTCCTTATCAACATGTACATTATGTAGAAAATATGAAATATGAAAAATAATTTGCTGTGACTAAACTAATTGACATGTTTATACAACGTGTAACAAAAACGGTATATACATACCAAGGGCATGGCATCTTTAGATGATATCAAACGATATCGGAAGGGTTTCAACTCAAAATAAAATACTCAAAAAATTGGTACCAAATTTTCGGTTTCGTGTCTTTCTTGAAATAAAATCATAACAAACGTGGCAGCACACTGCATGTTAATAACTACTCGTTACCCGTCACGTTACTTGCCAAAATCCGATAAATGTCTTCAATATCTCTGTGCGACTAGTATGATAGTAGCCTATCACAGGCGGAGTTTTTCCTCATAACTTCCTAACATAAAGAGATAGGATTAAAAAACCCTTCCAATATCGTTTGATATCATGTAAAGATGCCATGCCTTTGGTATGTATATACCCTTTTTGTTACACGTTGTATAAACGAGGCCTTGTTCACAAACTAAATTAAAATTAGTTCATTGTATCTCTCTCTTTCTATTTGATTAAGAAAAGGACAGAAGATAACATCTTAGTACGATGCGCCAAATGTTGTTGTGTCGGGAGTTTGGTCGTGGAGAGTCTCCAGATCAATCTCCCTCTAGCGCAGCTTCGTTTGGTCGTGTTGGTGTTGGGTTTAACATTGCATCACCTCGCTCAACTGCCGCCTTCCTATTCATTCAGTTTTTTTGAGTGAAAAGGCTCTAAATAAACTAGCGCGCTTTACCATCAACAATTGCATCACTGTTTGCCAGCCAACCCTAATCTTGAAGACACTTAAATTAGTAAGTAAGTATGTTGTCCTAAACACGATGTATAGATCAGTCTAAAGTATAGGTTGAAACCTAGAATTGTCCAACGTAATTAGTAGTCACGCGCCAAACTTGCTAATTGTTCGCCGCCAGGTGGCGGTAACGACTCGGGAATTATGATTATTAATTGTTTGAAACATACGACGCTGAGTTACGGGCGCGTAGGACCTGCTTTAAAAGAAATAATGAAAGAAAGAGTGTCCGTATGTGTGTTGCATTTATCTTCTAATCGACTCAAAAAAACGCAGTACTAGCTACCAGTAGCAATGAGTTTCATTTTGACAGTTCAACAACATTCATTGCGCTGTTAACGTTGTTGAGCAGGCACGTTTTTTTAACAAATGGAGCAATGGATTAGTAATGTGCTTTATAAGGTTTTTTTTTTATCTATACTTATACAGGGTTCGGCAATCGAACTGTTACTAATTTCACGTTGCTATAGCAACTAAACTGTTTACAATATGGCGCCCATTTTTTCACATTCCTTAGTGTATGGTATTGTTAATAAACTAACAAAAGCCTACTATTTTTCGTCGTTCTTAAAAAAAGTTTTGCAGATGGAAGTCAAACGAAACAGTGTCATTGCTTTGTATTTGGCTGGAAAATCGCAGGCAGCCATCGTTAATGAGCTAGGACATTTACATTTGAACAAAATGTTTGTGTATCGGACCCATCACGCGTTACAATGATACGGGTAGCATCAAAAAGCGCCATGGAGGTGGACATCCAACAACAGCAACATCATCAGCAATGGTTCGAAAGGTAAAGGCTAGAATTGAACGAAATCCACGACAAAGCGCAGTTAAATTGGCGAAAAGTCTTAATGTATCTGCCCGGAGCATATGGCGCATATTAAAAAATAAACTTCAACTGAAGCCCTACAAATTACAAAAAGTGCAAGATCTGACACTTGCACAAAAGACAGTTCGTCTAGAAAGAGCTAAGAACTTAAAGCAATTGCACGTTGATAACTTGCTTGAAAATTTGGTATTTTCCGATGAATAAATTTTTACCGTTCAGCAATATGTGAACAAGCAAAATGATCGCGTATGGTTAAAGTGTAAATCAAATGACAATTTAGACTAACGAATTGCCTTGCGAAAGCATGCACCAGCATCTGTGATGGTTTGGGCGGCGGTAACTGCCATGGGACGCTCACCTCTCGTTTTCATTGACCAGGGTGTAAAGATAAACCAGCAGATCTACCGTAAAAAGATTTTAAACGTTGCTTTGTTACCTTGGGCATGTAAGCAATTTGGTAGAAATCATTGGACCTTTCAACAAGACTCGGCACCATCTCACAAAGCTCGTGAAACCCAATTTTTTTTACAAGAAAATGTTCCGAGCTTCATTTCTTCGCAACAATGGCCACCATATTCCCCGGACTTAAACCCAATGGATTTTTCCATATGGTCAATTCAAGAAACCAAAGTGTCAACAAAAAATATGAGACGGTCGACGCCTCAAAGATTGCGCTTCGCCGAGAATGGAACAAAATACCAGCTGACCACATTCGTGCAGCGTGTGAAGCCTTCTCGGTCAGACTTGATGCTGTTATCCGCGCTAAAGGTGGCCATATCGAACAATAGCTTCTTTTTTTATATATTGTATATGTCTTTTTTCGTTACTGAAGTTTTTAAATAAATATGCTCATGTTTAACAGAATTACAGCATTTTGAATTGGTAACACTTCGAGTGCCGACCCCTGTATATAAAGCTGAAGAGTTTGTTTGTTTGTTTGTGCGCGCTAATCTCGAGAACTACTGGTCCGATTTGAAAAATTATTTTTGCGTTGGATAGCCCATTAATCCAGGAAGGCTTTAGGCTATATAACATCACGCTGCGACAAATAGGAGCGGAGCATAACGAAACCACGCGAACGAAGTCGCTGGCCGCCGCTAGTATATTATAAAGTAGCGCTTAACCGCAATCCTGCCTGATGGTAAGCAGTGACGCAATCGTTGATGGTAAAGCGCACTAGTTTATTAAGAGCCTATTCACTCTAGCCTTGAAGACACTCAAATTGTAGTCTGACGGAAACACCGCCGCTGGCAAATTGTTCCAGTACCTCGATGTACGTGGTATAAAGGAGGAGGCGAAACGCTTCGTCCGGATCGTAGTGGTGTCAACAACGTAAGGGTGGAAACTAGCCGTACGACGGGTCGTCCGATGGTGGAACGGAGATGGGGGAATTAAATCATGCAATTCCCTCGCACACTCCCCAAAATGCATCCTATAGAACACCGAAAGGCTGGCTACTCTACGCCTGTGCTGTAGGCTTTGGAGACCAACTCGAGTTAGATCAGAATGATAACGATAGTAATAATATACTATGAACTTGAGGCGCTGTTATTGGCGATGATTGTCTTGTTCACTAACTAAACAAAGTTTAAATTAACTGCATCTTTTTCTTTCCTATTCGTTAAGAAAAGGATAGAAGATAACATTTTAGTTTAATGAAATGAAATCGTTTATTAAGCGAGTAGGATCACTGATCACTTCTACACGTCATATGTTTCTTCTTTTTAATTAGATGAAGCCGGAATCTTGTCAAATTAAGTTACTCCATAGACTGTTTAAACTAGGGTTGTAACGGAGGCTTGTTAGTGGAGGTGGAGGCGGATGCGGAGGCGACGAGTTTCACCTCCGCGGATGCGGAGGTTAACGGAGGCGGAGGCGGAGGTGAAAGTACATATAGAAAAATTGAAATTTATTGTTAATTAAAACATTTTTTTTATTTTAAATACGTACATTAATAGTAGTATACTTGGTAAAAAAAAAACTATTACCTTCTTGTAATGAAAATTAAGAAGAAACAAATTGTGTTTGCCGCATTCCCGCCTCGCACTAGTTGATTCTTGACCATTTCGCGCTCAAACGTGGCCGGACGGTTGTTGAGCGTCGCAGCTTGCGCGTTATTTATTTTATAAATACGTAAATAAACCTCCGTTATAACTCCGCAAAAAATTGTGTGGAGGCGGAGGCGGAAGCAAAGATACGATTTCTTGCGGAACTTCCGCAGTAACGGAAGCGGAGGCGAAGCTCCGTTACAACCCTAGTTTAAACGCGATTATAAACATGGTGACTAAATAAATATAGTTTAAAATACTAAAAAAACATACTTTTAAAAAATATCAAACTAAATAGTTAATAATAATTTTTAAAAAAGCGTGTGGCGCTTTGTGCCATAATTTTTGTATATTAAGCGCCTCACGCTTTTTTTAAAATTATTTTTAACTTTTTAGTTTGATTTTTTCTAAAAGCATGTTTTTATAGTTTTTTAAACTATAGGTATTTATTTTCTACTTTTTAGTTCGATATTCTTTTTGTAAAAAAAAACGAACGAACGAACTTATTCGTCCTCCGTGGCGCAGCGGTCAACACGCCTGCCTGCGACGTGGGGGCCCCGGGGTCGATCCCCGGCCAGGTCATGATGGAAAAACGATCTTTTCTTGATTGGCCTGGGTCTTGAATGTTTATCTATATATGTGTCTATTATAAATATAATATCGTTGAGTTAGTATCCCATAACACAAGTCTCGACCTTACTTTGGGGCTAGCTCAATCTGTGTGATTTTCCGTATATATTTATTTATTATTTATTTATTTATTGAAAACGGTGGGACATTTTACAATAACGAGACGCTCACTCGTAGTCCAAAGAGTAATGGACGAACAAACAAACAAACAAGCAAGCAAACATACAAGTGAAGCTAATAAAAAGCATGTAAAATACGCCAGTATACGTCAGGAGCGCACTAATTTGACAGATCTAAACTGACATTTTGTCATAGAAAAATGAATATCAATATTGTATGCATTTTTCTATGACAAAAAAAATCGCGCGTGCGACCCCGTGCTTGAAACCCTCTCAGAGAGGATCAAAGGTCATAGGGATGTCACTAATTTAACATTAAAACCAATATTGACGTGCGGAGGGGTGCGCCCTCGTGGGACTGGGGTGCGGTCCCGGCTAGCGCAATAATTGATATAGTGATTTATGAGCTTGTTTATATTATGTTATTATCGATTTTATTTTTAATAATTGTAAACTAGTGCTTGACTGCAATCCCGCCTGATGGTAAGCAGTGATGCAATCGATGATGGTAAAGCGTGAAAGTTTATTAAGCCTATTCACTTAAAAATCTTAGTGAGTAGGAAGGAAGACGGCAGTTGAGCGAGGTGATGCAATGTTAAACCCAACAACACGATCTGGAGACTCTCCACGACCAAATTCCCGACACAACAACATTTGGCGCATCGTACTCGGCACACATCGCAACACAACTGCTCAGACCCGTCCTCCGTACGGCTTCACCAGAAATCATGCCGGAACTCGACGAATCGCTTGGCGGCAAGACTTTGTCTGGTGGGTGGTAACTTCTGCCGACAGCCGATATTATGGCCGTTTATCGATTTTTTTTTTTTTGGCTATCGAGCAAAATTTTGTGACTTGTTAATCGATTCGCCCGAATTTACTCGCCCGAAAGCGGTGTAAGTAAGGAAGCAGTACTAGTAGGCGTTTTGCGTGGATATGACGCATGTTTCCCTCAACTATTTTTCATTTTCTGTGTTTTTGTAAATTTTTACGTCATTTTTACCGCAAATAAACGTTTTTGCTTTCTTTTATTTAATATTTTATTTATTTAATTCAAGCCACTAGGGCCCGTAAAAATACAATACAAACTATAACATAAAAATACTTGTAACCTAATATATAAAAAATTACACAACAAATACAATACTATACTATTAAAACTTAAAAATACTATAAATACATATAACATAACAACTAAAACTACTGTGCACGGATCATCGGCGTCGTGTTTCGCTGACTGGTGTCACGCAGCCGGCCACGAAAGCGGCGGTACACAACAACCTTCGGCCATATTAGCTCTTCTCCTGTCTAACGAATGTATATACGAAATTTCATTACCATCGGTTCAGCCGTTTCGAAGGAGTTCGATTACAAACACTGTGACAGGAGAATTTTTACGTATATATTAGAAGATTAATAGTGCGGCATATATGTAGCACGTAGAAAGGACGGCCGATGGTGCAGAAAGGCTCTTGAATGGCGACCACGTACCGGCAAGCGCAGCGTCATACGCCCATCGACTAGGTGGTCGGATGATCTGACCAAAATCGCAGGGAAGCGCTGGATGCAGGCCGCGTCCAACCGCTCTTTTTGGAAATCCTTGGGGGAGGCCTACGTCCAGTAGTGGACTTCCTTTGGCTGACATGATGATGATGATGAATAGTGGTAATTCCCCATCTTCGTTCCACCATCGGACCCTTAAGTTGTTAACACCACTACGATCCGGACGAAGCGTATCGCCTCCTCCTTTATACCGTATACATCGAGGGACTGAAACAGTTTGCCAGCGGCGGTGTTTCCGTCGGACTACAATTTGAGTGTCTTCAAGGTTGGAGTGAATAGGCTCTTAATAAACCAGTGCGCTTTACCATCAACGATTGCGTCACTGCTTACCATCAGGCGGGATTACGGTCAAGCGCTAGCTTATAATTAAAAAAAAAAGTACTGACGACCCGGTTGGTGCAGTGGCCGAGCGATCAACTGCTGCTGTTCTAGTCCCGAGTTCGAATCCATCGCGAAACAAATATTTTTATATCCTATAGTAGTTGCTCCGAGTCTTGGGTGTTTGTGTATGTGCGTTTCAATGATTGGTGACGCACCCAAGATAGAGGACAAATTTCTATTCGTTGCACGGATGTGAACCCGCAACAACATGCATAACAGGTTCATCATCATCAAACCACAGCTGGGCACAGGTCTCCTCTCATACAGAGAAGGATTGAGCGTAAAGACCACGCTTGCTCAATACGGGTTGGCGATTTCAGACTCCAGGTTTCCTCAAAATTTTTTCCTTCACCTTGTAATCAGTAAATGGTGTTCAAGATATACTTATGTACTTAGAAAATACATATACATAACTTAGAAAAGTTACATTGATACTTGAGAGGCTGGTGTTTTAACTACTTGGCCACCATGACTGTTTCACGACTTTTTTAAATAAGTATAAACTAGTTCTTGACCGCAATCCCGCCTGATGGTAAGCCGTAATGCAATCATTGATCGTAAGAGCGCCAGTTTATTAAGCCTATTCACATATAAGACTTAGTGAATAGGAAGGAAAACGGAAGTTGAGCGTCGTGAAGTAGTATGAGTAACTAACGATGCTGCGCCAAAGGAAGATTGATCTGGAGACCCTCCAGGACCAAACTCCCGACACAACAACATTTGGCGCATCGTACCCGGCACACATCGCAACACAACTGCTCAGACCCGTCCTCCGTACGGACTGTTCGTGTATGTGAGTCTAAATGTAAACGTACTCACGATACAGGACTTCTATTCTTTGCACGGATGTGAACCCGCAACATCATGCATAACAGCTATTCAACATCCCCTAATACAAATATACAGAATTTCTCATCAAGTGCAAATCTATAACAATTTCACGGATTTTTACATTTTCAATTGCTCCACGCTCCCCTATTTTGGTGAACGTAGAGTTAACAAATGGGGTAGTAAGCTCGTTTTACAAATCCACCGGGTGGTCAAGAGGTTCCATTAAATTGGATAAAAAGAGGGTAATCGGATAAAATAAATCAATGTATAATAACAATGCTTCTACCCGAGTCTTTGTTCAGTAAAATCCAGTCCCTCTCATCGCCGCCCGGTAAGGTCCGCCCGAGTCGACGACGCGTTGTGTTTCACGCGCGCCTTAAAGAGATGTCAGCACATCGTGACGGGGTCCAAGAAGACCGATGCCTGGATAGGGTTGCAGGTTGGTTAAAAGAGAAACCATGGCCCTGGTGCATAGGCAAGTGAAGGAATACGAGTGGGTTTTAGTCAGTAAAAGTCTGACATTTGATGGTTACTCATCCTAAAAAAAAAAACCACGTCATCGCACTATTTGCACAGGCGTCTAGTGCGTTTCCCCTTACCCTTCATCTTATTACTTCATCATCATTTCAGCCGAAAGACGTCCACTGCTGGACATAGGTCTCCCCCAAGGATCTCCACGACGACTGGTCCTGCGCCTCCCGCATCCTGCGGTCTCCCTTATTACATAACATGTTTTTTTTTACTCTTTATTCAGTTTTGGGACTTTTACACGAATGTGTATGCCAGACCCATCGTAACTAACCCAAAAACTTAACTAAACCTTAACCTAATAAACTCGAGATGGTCTCCAAAGCCTAGAGCACAGGCGTAGAGTAGCCAGCCTTTTGGCGTTCTATAGGATGCATTTTGGGAAGTGTGCAAGGGAATTGCATTATTTAATTCCCCCATCTCCGTTCCACCATCGGACGACCCGTCGTACGGCGACTTTCCACCCTTACGTTGTTAATACTACTACGATCTACCGCGTACATCGAGGGACTGGAACAATTTACCAGCGGAGGTTTTTACGATGAACTACAATTTGCGTGTCTTCAAGGCTAGAGTGAATAGGCTCATAATAAACTAGTGCGCTTTACCCTCAACGATTGCGTCACTGCTTACCAACAGGCGAGATTGCGGTCAAACGCTAGTTTATCATACTTCATACTAATATTATAAATGGGAAAGCGAGTTTGTTTGTTTGTTCCGTTTTCACGCTAGTTATTATTAAAAAAAAAGATAAACCTATAAAACACTATAACAATTGCTATTAAGCTATCATTTACTACTTCCGTCTGTTATTAACTTGAATGTGATCATAAATTAATAATCACTCTAATGTCTCGCTGATGGTGTCGTGTGTTGGATCATTAAGTTCCCTTCAAAATGGTTGAGCTAAATGGTGCTGATCCATGCGTCATGTTCGTGAACGGGTGCCCTCAGTGGGGACCGATCTTCTCTTAGCTGCCACGGGTTAATTTCTGGATTGTTTTTTTTTTTAATAATTTCAAACTAGTGCTTGACTGCTATCCCGCCTGATGGTAAGCAGTGATGCAATCGTTGATGGGAAAGCGCACTAGTTTATTAAGCCTATTCACTTAAAAAACTAAGGATTAGGAAGGATGACGGCAGTTGAGCGAGGTGATGCAATGTTAAACCAATCTGCAGACTCTCCACTACCAAACTCCCGACACAACAACATTTGGCGCATCGTACCCGCCACACATCGCAACACAACTGCTCAGACCCGTCCTCCGTACGGCTTCACCAGACATTATGCAGGATCACGACGAATCGCTTGGCGGGAAGACTTTGTCTGGTGGATGGTAACTTCTGCCGGCAGCCGATGTTATGGCCTACCACCGAGAAAAGGTTTAGTGTTTTTTCTAACGGGATGTTTTAACGGGCACGTCTTTCTGCATTGTTCTCCAAAGCATTTTAGGGGTGTGTGACTCCCGATATAAATGAAACTCAACTTGCACTGAAACTATGATTTACTTTCACTTTTCCCTAATACAAAATAGCAGAAGACATTGCAAGTGTACGACCATACTGGGTCTCCGGAGCCGACTGGCGTGGTTTGCCGCTGTTCGGCTTGCCCGCCGTACGATTTCCCTGCGTAGGCATTCCGCACGTCTCTACAGTATGTTTGACCAATATTAATTATAATCATTGATATTTATCAATAGTCGTTAGTGTCGTTAGTTTTTCTCGGTGGTAGGCCATGACATCGGCTGCCGGCAGAAGTCACCACCCACCAGACAAAGTCTTGCCGCCAAGTGATTCGTCGTGTTCCGGCATGATGTCTGGTGAAGCCGTACGGAGGACGGGTCTGAGCAGTTGTGTTGCGTTGTGTGGCGGGTACGATGCGCCAAATGTTGTTGTGTCGGGAGTTTGATCGTGGAGAGTCCCCAGATCAATCTTCCTCTAACGCAGCTTCGTTTGGTAATGTTGGTCTTGGGTTTAACATTGCATCACCTCGCTCAACTGCCTTCATCCTTTCTATTCCTTAGTTTTTTAAGTGAATAGGCTTAATAAACTAGTGCGCTTTACCATCAACGATTGCATCACTGCTTACCATCAGGCGGGATTACAGTCAAGCACTAGTTTATAATTATTAAAAAAAAAAACATTATTTTTTGTGTTTTTGTAAACTTTTGCATCATGTTTACCGCAAATAAACGCTTTTTCTTTCTTATTTGTTTCATCAACTATTTATGGCGCGTTTTTGACCGGAGGCACCGGTTGGCCTGAAGTGATGCTGTGACCGCGTGCTCTCCGTCCTCTATCTCGAAAACTTAAAGAAACGTACTTCTTCTTCTTCTTCAGCCTATAGATGTCCACTGCTGGACAAAGGCCTCCCCCAAGGCTTTCCACGCTGACCAGTCTTGTGCTACCCGCATCCATCGGCTTCCCGCGACCTTCACCAGGTCATCGGTCCACCTTGTTGGGGGCCTCCCTACGCTGCGTTTTCCAGTACGTGGCCGCCACTCCAGAACCTTACTGCCCCACCGGCCATTGGTTCTACGAGCAATGTGCGCTGCTCACCGACTCGAAGAGCTATGTCGGTGAATTTGGTTCTTCGGCGGATCTCCTAATT
The DNA here is from genome assembly GCA_017933935.1 of Sesamia nonagrioides. Classification (NCBI taxonomy): domain Eukaryota; kingdom Metazoa; phylum Arthropoda; class Insecta; order Lepidoptera; family Noctuidae; genus Sesamia; species Sesamia nonagrioides. The sequence continues at coordinate 445,952 of JADWQK010001310.1, forward strand.
TTTGTTTCGATCACGCAGAGAAACTCCGAGCTATAGCTCTTTCCATTGCCCTTTGTGTGACTCGGAGCCTTCGTATGAGGCCCATTGTGGTCCGTGGTTCCTCACAATGGGCCGCATAAAAAAGTACATTCTACAATATTGATAAAAAATATCTACAAATAGCAAAAAATCCCATAGGAATTGAGATATTTACAAAAACGCGCAAAGAACTGATTTTTGTGACCTTAGACCTTGAAATTTAATAGTTGCGTACACCCTACCATATGTAGGTTTTGAGAAAACTTTTAGGATGTCAATTTACAAGTATTTACAGACCTATAACTTGGTATATAGAATTCCGAGGAACTTACTATAATGATTGGAGTACCTATATAAGGTTTGAAAATTACGTAAGGCATGTCACGCAATATAGAACCTTATGCCATTGACATAAGTTGCATTCGTAATAATAATAAAGAGTATTCTATTCTTAAGACTGCCATATGATGAAGAAGCCAAGGAAGTGACTTTTTCTATGTACCTATGTATGTTGTTTTAATTCTACATATTATTAAAAAAAACTGCTCTTAAAATTTCGGACAAAACCATCACTCTTAATTCTATTCTATAATGATCCGCCCGACGCATTGAAAAGCTCAGTGACTTAGCTTATTACCATCATCATCATCATCAACCTTTTATCGTCCCACTGCTGGGCGCAGGTCTCCTCTCATACAGAAAAAGATTGAGCGTAATCACCACGCTTGCTCAATGCGGGTTGGCGATTTCAGACTTAAAGTCCAGGTTTCCTCAAGATTTTTCACCTTCAGTCATTGGTGACCAAGATATACTTAGAAAGTACATATAACTTTAGAAAAGTTACATTGGTACTTGCCTGACTTGGAATCGAACCGGCGCACTCATACTTGAGAGGCTGGTGTTTTAACCACTAGGCCACTGCGACTTATTACTCAATAACCTTACAACCCATGAACTTACACTAATGGACATGCCTTAGAGAAGAGAATTGTGGCACTCCGAAAGAAAGAGAGGAAACGAAGTTTCGTCTATCTTTATCTCTCTCAAAGTCATCAATCATCTATGAGGAAAGAGATAGTGCTAAACCGAAAGCATAGGCCATCTCTCTCACTCATTTCAAACCAAAAAATTACTGATTATACGCGTACGGCATCTCCATTATTATATGTCCACGCCACAGCCAAACAACGCCACAGACCACACATTAATTTGAATAAATAATTGTCGTATACAAAATCACTAAACGCCACCCGACACGCCCCGACTCACCCTCCAACTCATGCAACCCCTTTTTGGGCAAAAATTTAAATACTGCCGATGACATTTTAACTAAACATTTATAAGATAAGTCAGACTTATCCCTAACTAATTAAAAAAACCCATGGGAACGCATTAAAAGGCTGGTTCCCCAGATTTTGCGAGACAACTGAACTTGGGGGATGTGATTTTGCATAAATTAATTTAATCTGTTGATGTGTTTTCGTGGGAATCACAATGGCAAACGAAGAATTGATTTTCATCGTATAAATAATACAATATGTAAAGAAAATCCTGTCCGATCCGTGAAGGTATTGTAGGTATCGATAACTGCTTTTACTAATGTCTACAAAGTCGGGCTAAACTGAAAAAAAACTCCCAAAAAAAATATTTCGCAAAAAGAGGTAACTTAATACATGTACGGTAGGCAATACATGCGCGGGCGAAAGAGGGCAGGACACGCGGCACGCGGTCGCTCATAATAATACCGTCAAAGGTGTGGTCACTTTAAAAAAAAAAATACCAAATTTTGGGGAAGTTGGAATTAATTCGCGGCAAAAAAAGTAAGAAAAGATTATAAAAATAAACCCCCTAAACACTGTGGTGTTTATTCAGATAGGATGATTTAAGTTAAGTGACGTTAAAAGGTCAAAAATGTAAGGTTAAAGAATCGCTAATCACTAACTTTAAGCAGCGTTTATGAATAAGGGGGATTATATTTGGAAGTAGCAGCCGCCAGCGACTTCGTTCACGTGGAATTAATTATGCTCCGCTCCTATTGGTCGCAGCGTGATGATATATAGCCTAAAGCCTTCCTGGATTAATGGGCTATCCAAAGCAAAAAGAATTTTTCAAATCGGACCAGTGGTTCCAGAGATTAGCGCGAACAAACAAACAAACTCTTCAGCTTTATATATTAGTATAATGAGGCAGGCAGATAAATCTATTATGGCAACATGTTTAACTGTATTAATTATCTTCACAAACTAGCGCGCTTTACCATCAACGATTGCATCACTGCTTACCATCAGGCGAGATCGCGGTCAAGCCTTAGAAAATAACAAAAAAAAATGACTCGAAAATTAATTATTTTTCTACAAAAAACATGCTGGTTCCCCTAATAATAGATGAATAAATACACATCGCGCGGCGCCCCTTAACAATATTGTGTTGAGCGATTGATTCCACAGCTAGGGGTGGCTGCTTAAGGGGTAGGTATACCGTATACGCAACTTGGAATTAAAAAAAAAACCGTTGATTTAATTTGGGCTGGTGCTGCTAAGTGTCACCTGGCCACTTTGGATTCAGTGGAGAGGCGTGCGAAGAGGCTGATTGGTGACCCTCATTTAACTCGAGACGGTCTCCAAAGCCTAGAGCACAGGTGTAGAGTAGCCAGCCTTTCGGTGTTCTATAGGATGCGTTTTGGGGAGTGTGCGAGGGAACTGCATGATTTAATCCCCCATCTCCGTTCTACCATTAGACGACCCGTCGTATGGCGAGTTTTTCCACCCTTACGTTGTTAACACCACTACTAGCTGGACTGGCTGCACTCTGGACTGGAACAATTTGCCAGCGGCGGTGTTTCCGTCGGACTACAATTTGAGTGTCTTCAAGGCTACAGTGAATAGGCTCTTAATAAACTAGTGCGCTTTACCACCAACGTTCGGACACCGCTTACCACCAGGCAGAATTGCGGTCAAGCGCTAGTTTATAATTAATAATAAAAAAAAATATCTGGATTTTTCACAAGAGCATATAGCCTACATACATTATAATCAGCCTAAAATGTTTCCACTCGTGGGACGCAGCCCTCCTCTCGGTGAGAGGGAGTGGGCCGTAATCTACCACGCAGGCCTAGTGCGGGTCGGTCATACGCCTGATAATGATAAACGTTTGTCCAGTCTTCGCACATGCCAAGCCACGTCATATCCATAGGATGCAAGTAGTCCAAAACCGATTCCTCCGTAAAGCCACAAACGCCCCTTGGTTCGTCCGAAATGAGATCCTCCATCTTCATCTCAAAATCCCCAGCACCCAGCAGTACATGAAACGTTTCTCCAAGCGTTTCTTTGACATTGCTGTCAAGCACCGCAATCCCCTGATAGCAGCAGCTGCTAATTACAACCTTTTTTTTTTGTTCCGGGGTTGAAAATGCTCATGCATGTCCGCCGCCCTGGGGTGGGCGACGGGGTCTGTCAGACTTCTTCTGACGAAAAACCACCCCGGTGTCTCTTCTGGTACGAGCGCGCGTAGGGCCAAGGGAGTCTAAATTCTTTCATGGCCCCACACTCTCGTGCTGGCCCGGTCTGCGCGCCGATACTCGCGCGTGCCTTCTCCTCGGAGTCTATCAAATAGGGGGCGGGGACTTCGCCTTCGCATAGAAGTAGAGCAATAACAAAAAATGTTGCGACAATAGGAGCTTACGCGGACGTACTATATACTGCTCTCATTATTTTACCAGGCGCTTATTTTATATATTTTTTTTTTACATATTATAAACCAGCGCTTGACCGCAATCCTGCCTGAAGGTAAGCAGTGACGCAATGGTTGATGGTAAAGCGCACTAGTTTATTAAGAGCCTATTCACTCTAGCCTTGAAGACACTCAAATTGTAGTCCGACGGGAACACCGCCGCTGGCAAATTGTTCCAGTCCCTCGATGTACGCGGTATAAAAGAGGAGGCGAAACGCTTCGTCCGGATCGTAGTGGTGTTAACAACGTAAGGGTGGAAACCAGTCGTACGACGGGTCGTCCGCTGGTGGAACGGGGGTGGGGGAGGATGGGGGAATTTATTTTTGGGGCTATTGAATTTACGGGAACCACCGCGCGCTGTAAACAGAAGTCCACGCGGTCGGAGTCGCGGGCAACAGCTAGTTACAAAATAAAAGTGCGGGTTGGTACATGTCACAAGTCTTTGAAGTTTTGCCTTTCATTTTTAAAACCCTAAAATATCGAAATTCCAATCATATACCTAATACGCATTCCAAACATTGTGTGCGGTATTTATCTATGAAATACAAATTGGCGGTCTTATACTCGTGTATAGCTTTTGTCCCACGTACATAACACACCGTATTGTTTTCGAGGTGGTTTAGAATATTATCATGTATGCATAATCAGCCTATAAAAAGGGGGAGTGGGTCGTAATCTACCACGCGGGCCCAGTGCGGATTGGTAGAAGTCATATGTCTTAGAAGTTTTGCCTCTAGGACATGCCGGTTGCCTCATGATGCTTTCCTTCACCGTTATGAGAACAGTGGTGATGAAAACATTTACGCAACGTAAAACGCCTGGCGGGGTTCAAACCTACGACCTATAACTTGTGAGTCGCGGTCTATACCACCTGGCCACCAACGCTCTGACTCCTGCTCTGTGTTAGCTCACGCTTAACACCATCTACCATGCGCCGGTGCTTTGGCGCTGGTTAGCATTGCTTGTGCGGCAGGCATGATTAGTTTTTAAGTGTTATTAACCCTTAGTAGATAAGTTACTAACCATTGGACCATTGTTGTCTTTGAATAAAATAAATTATTATTATTATTATAGAACTCGTAGTGGCCTAGTGGTTAAAAAACCAGCCTCTCAAGTATGAGTGTGTGGGTTCGATTCCAGGTCAGGGAAATACCAATTTAACTTTTCTAAAGTTATATGTACTTTCTAAGTATATCTTGGACACCAATGACTGATTAAAACGTGAAGGAAAACATCTTGAGGAAACCTGGACTTTAAGTCTGAAATCGACAACCCGCATTGAGCAAGCGTGGTGATTAGGTACGCTCAATCCTTCTCTGTATGAGAGGAGACCTGTGCTCAGCACTGGGACGATAAAAAAGTTGATGGTGATGATGAAGATTGCTCTTGGTTCCTTATTTCTACTACCCTTGTAACTTAATAAATAAACAACAACATCTACCTACTCTAAATAACATGTAATCTGAGTACACACATAACTATGTAAATACGTAACATTAAAAAAACTACAAAAACTTATCAAAAAAGAAAATTCCACCCCTAGCAATATGCCCTTTAAGAGCATTTATTCCGAATGATTTCATCCCCTAGCGAGGGGTGAAGGGACCAGTCGTATTATGCTTAAAAAAACATGTACACGCACGTATGTATAGCATTCCTGCGACCACGACCACGGCGAATTGTTGGAATTAACGTATTAAGATACGGTTTGTGAGATATTTGGGGTGAAATTTAGATATTAATCGATTTGGGGTTGAAATATAAGTCACTAGCTTTCCGCCCGCGGCTTCGCCCGCGTGAACTTCGGTTATAGAATAGAATACTCTTTATTATGTACACCATATAGATTACACAACATAAATAAAAAGATATTACAATGGGTGACACAATGGGCGGTCTTGTGCTAAGAGCGATCTTTTACAGACAACCTTTGGATGGAAATAATGTAGGTAGTTCTACAGTGTACTATTTACATATATTATACAATAAATATATAGGTTAAGTGTATCATATACCTAAGTTTAGATTTCTCTCAGGAATATCAAATTTTCCGGGATATAAAGTACCCTATTATTTAATCCGGACTTCTATCTTTACGTCTGCTAAATTTTAAAGCAATCGGTTCAGTAGTTGCAGCGTGAAAGCAGAACAAACAAACTCACTTTCCGGTTTATAATATTACTAGCTTTCCGCCCGCGGCTTCGCCCGCGTGAACTTCGGTTATATCGAGCTTTTTTAGATTTGCCTCGGAAATATAATTTTTTTCCGAGATAAAAATTACCCTATTATTAAATTTCAAAGCAATCGGTTCAGAAGTTACGGCGTGAAAGCAGAACAAAGAAATAAACTCACTTTTCAATTTATGATATTAGTAAGAATTTTCTGCTCGCTTCTACTCAACTACATAATTATGTTAATGTTTTTTTTTATCAATTATAAACTAATGCGCAATCCCGCCTGATATGATATTAAGCAGTGAGGCTATCGTTGATGGTGAAACGCGCTAGTTTATTAAGAACCTATTCACTCAAAAAGCTTGGGACTGAGTTGCTCGCTCTGCTAAGCATTGTTATTAAACAATATGCGTAATTATGCTACAATCACTTTTTTTACATTTATTATGCTTCAATCATTTTTTTAATCACGTACGTTATTGTAAACATTTTTAATGTCTGGACTTGAAAAAAGACGATGATCTCTGAGTTTGTTTCGACTATTTCTTCTCAGAGGTAGTCAGTTATGAAATGGCGTGTAAAAGTGATCAGTGTTCCTACTTGCTTAATAAACGATTATATTATAAAGCACGTTAGTAGAAATGATTTTCTAAAAACTACTACTCAATTTAAACATTTAATAGTGCAGTATCAGTGACTGACCACTAGAAAGCCATAATAACGCAATTTTGTTAGTAGAATAGAATAGTCTTTATTATGAACACCTTATAGGTTACAGAACATAAATATAAAGATTTTACAAAGGGTGACACAATGGGCGGTCTTATCGCTAAGAGCGATCTTTTACAGGCAACCTTTGGATGGAATACTAAGGGGAAGGAGAGAGAAATAATGTAGGTAGTGTACAGTGTACTATTTACATAGAGTATACGACGTGTAACAAAAAGGGTATCTACATACCAAGGGCATGGCATCTTTAGATGATATCAAACGATATCGGAAGGGTTTCAACTCAAAAAACACGGATTCGTGTGTTTCTTGAAATAAAATCATAACAAACGTGGCAGCACACTACATACGTTATTAACTACTCGTTACCCGTCACGTTACTTGCCAAAATCCGATAAATATCTTCAATATCTCTGTGCGAATAGTATGATAGTAGCCTATCACAGGCGGTGTTTTTCCTCATAACTTCCTAACATAAAAAGATAGGATTAAAAAACCCTTCCAATATCGTTTGATATCATGTAAAGATGCCATGCCTTTGTTATGTACAAATATACCCTTTATGTTACACGTTTTATAATAAATATTAATGTTAAATGAATCATACTAGTTAAACTACATAAACTGTATACAACGTGTAACATAAAGGGTATATACATAACAAAGGCATGGCATCTTTACATGATATAAAACGATATTGGAAGGGTTTTTTAATCCTATCTCTTTATGTTAGGAAGTTATGAGGAAAAACACCGCCTGTGATAGGCTACTATCATACTAGTCGCACAGAGATATTGAAGACATTTATCGGATTTTGGCAAGTAATGTGACGGGTAACGAGTAGTTCTTAACGTATGTAGTGTTGTTTAACGTTTGTTATGATTTGATTTCAAGAAACACACGAAACCGAAAGTTTGGTACCAATTTTTTGAGTATTTTATTTTGAGTTGAAACCCTTCCGATATCGTTTGATATCATCTAAAGATGCCATGCCCTTGGTATGTATATACCCTTTTTGTTACACGTTGTATATGTACATCTAATTAATAAACATCATGAACAGCATCATTATGAGGTCACTGATCGACTATTCAGATACTATTTTAATAGCTGACTAGGGCCCCATGTACAAACGACAGCATATCAAGCTAGGTACCTACTTCATTTCTTTCTTAGGTTTTCAACTTCATCTCTAAAGCGTTAAGGCTCAAGGTTGATTGGGAATATCTGACAGTTTGGGGTAGCTTGACCTGCTGTCGTCCGTACTATGCCCTGTTATAAGTTAAATACAAAATAAAGGCGATGCATCAAAGTCAGAGATATCTGCATAATTATCTGGAAGACAAATGACTTCATTGTTAATGCTAATAAAAAGCATTGCATAGCAACAGTACCTATTCAATAGACAATATGTAAAGAAAACCCTGACCGATCCGTAAAGGTATTGTTAGGTATCGATAACTGATTCTTCTAATGACTACAGAGTCGGGCTAAACTTAAAAAAAACCCTAATAAATAAATATTATTTCGCTAAAGGTGATAAATATTAATACATGTGCGGTAGGCAATACATGCGCGGGCGAAAGGGGGCAGGGCACGCGGCACGCGGTCGCATCGCTATTCGCTCATAATAATACCGTCAAAAATGCTGTTGTTACATAATAAAAATTACCAAATTTTGGGGAAGTTGGATTTAATTCGCGTTACTATGATGATTATGTAAAATTTAATATTTTATTTGGTCATGTGTTTACCTAACCCATAAAATATTATCCTTATGGGTCGGACGGGGTTTTCTTTACATATTGTATTGTTAGGAATCAGAAAAGAAATAAGATTATAAAAATAATAAACAATCTTTAATATTATTTAAACTAGCGGCCGCCAGCGACTTCGTTCGCGTGGAGTTAGTTATGCTCCGCTACTATTGGTCGCATCGTGATGTTATATAGCCTAAAGCCTTCCTGGATTAATGGGCTATCCAACGCAAATAATTTTTCAAATCGGGCCAGTAGTGCCTGAGATTAGCGCGTTCAAACAATCAAACAAACTCTTCAGCTTTATATATTAGTATAGATAACACGTTACAAAATTGAGATGGTCTTCCTTTTTTGTTCCAGATGAGGTACAATTCCCGGTGTGGTGGAGGTCACGGTTGACGCGATGGAGGTGTCGTGGGTTGTGCTCGCAGCCGTCTTCATAGCGGCCCAAGCACAGAACAACAGAAGTAAGTCAATTTTACTTAACTATCACTGCTTACCATCAGACTTAACCCGAAACGGTCTGCAAAGCCTGGAGCACAGGCGTAGGGTAGCCAGCCTTTCGGTGTTCTATAGGATGCATTTTGGTGAGTGTGTAAGGGAATTGCACGATTTAATTCCCCCATCTCCGTTCCACCATCGGACGACCCGTCGTACGGCGAGTTTCCACCCTTACGTTGTTGACACCAGTCAACAACGTAAGGGTGGAAACTCGCCGTTGCCGCCGTCGCTGCGATCCGTACATCGAGTGACTGGAACAATTTGCCAGCGACGGTGTTTCCGTCACACTACAATTTGAGTGTCTTCAAGGCTAGAGTGAATAGGCTCTTAATAAACTAGTGCGCTTTACCATCAACGATCGCATCACTGCTTACCATCAGGCGGGATTGCGGTCAAGTGCTAGTTTAGAATGTATAAAAAAAAATAAAGTAGGTATTGATAGGTTGACGAGTGGTTGAGTCGTCGAGTCGTAATCGTAACGCTCTTCAGTAAATGAACAAACAGCTGTGCTGCTGGGGACATTGTTCCGCCGGCAGAAGTTACCACCCACCAGACAAAGTCTTGCCGCCAAACGATGTCTGGTAAAGCCGTACGGAGGACGGGTCTGAGCAGTTGTGTTTTGATGTGTGCCGGGTACAATGCGCCAAATTTTGTTGTGTCGGGAGTTTGGTCGCGGAGGGTCTCCAGATCAATCTCCCTCTGGCGCAGCATCGTTGGTCGTGTTGTTGGGTTTAACATTGCATCACCTCGCTCAACTGCCGTCTTCCTTTCTATTCACCCATTTTTTTTTTAATGAATAAGCTTAATAAACTAGCGCGCTTCACCATCACCGATTGAATCACTGCTTACCATCAGGTGGGATTGCAGTCAAGCACTAGTTTGTAATTATAAAAAAAAGTGACACAAAAACGATTTTTACAAAGGTTATAGATCGATTGGCTCTGTGAATCTACATATCTCTTAATTGAGTAGCTAACGTTTGTCATAACATAACACTAAAAATGGAAATGTGCCGCAGGCATAAATGTATGCCAAAATAAAATATGAAACACTAGCTGCGCCTGCGCATGTTTTTTTTTTATATGCCCCGCTCCTATTGGTCGCAGCGTGAAGTTATATAACCTAAAGCTTTCCTGGATTAATGGGCTATCCAACGCAAAAAGATGTTTTCAAATCGGACCAGTACATATTTCCTGAGATCAGGGCGTTCAAACAAAAACACAAACAAACTGATCAGCTTTATACATTTTAAAAAACCGGCCAAGTGCGTATTGGACTCACGCACAAAGGCTTCCGTACCATTGATTTATGAAATTAAAGGATTTAAGTTATTTGTATGAAAAATTACGCGGTAATAAGCGGTTTACGATTTACGAGGTATTAAAAAAAACTACTTACTGTATCTCGTTCAAAATAATTTTCGTTGGTAGTTTTTATAGTAATGTACATCATAAGTTTTTTTTTTATTTTTTATTTTCTTATTTTAGAAGTTAGAGGGGGGTGGGGGCAACTTTTTGCCACTTTGGAAGCGTCTGTCACGCAAACTATTCGGTTTAGAAAAAAAAATATCTTAGAAACCTTGATATCATTTTTGAAGACCTATCCATAGATACCCCACACGTATGTGTTTGCTGAAAAAAATTTTTGAGTTCCAGTTCTAAGTATGGGGAGCCCCCAATATTTATTATTATTTTTGCATCAAAATCTTAATGCGGTTTACAGATTACACTTGCCTACCAAGTTTCAACAGTATAGCTCTTATAGTTTCGGAAAAAAATTCGGACAGACAGACATGACGAATCTATAAGGATTCCGTTTTTTGCCATTTGCCTACGGAACCCAAAAAAAGTATAGATTATGCCCAATTTCCCAAAATTTAAGATGAAACCGTGAAGAAATTCAGAGGTCACATCTCATTTAATGTTATGATTTATTAGAAACCGTTAACTTAAGATTTCATTAGTAGATATTCAATAGACTTCACGATAGAATACTAATTAAAATTTATGGATCGTGACGATACGGAATATTCAGGAAGATTGAATGAAAAGGATTCTTTCGAGCTTCAGCAAGAGAGCTTCAATTTTCATTTTCTAATGCTCGTGGCATTAGAAAGAAAAATAAAGAAAATATGTTTATTCCGCACAAACAGAACGTTACAATAATAATACTTTAGTGTATTATCAAAAAAAAAAAAAAAAACAAAGGAAAATATAATTCGTTAACAAGGCTCGTATAACTTGGGCACTTAAAGAAAAGATCTGTAAATGGCGTCCGCGCGCATGCGTTCTCGCTCACTCTCTATCGCTGTCTATACTCACACAGTGAAGTAAGAGCTGCAAAAAAATAACAATCAGTCAGGATTCGCTTTCCAAGCTACTTTGACGCACTCCGAGTTATCGTTACTTTCGTTCCGCTAAAGTCTCTGTTATTTTGTTGATATTATTGTTTTTGTTGAGTTTAATTGTTATTTGTTTGCGTTACGTTTGATTGTTATTTATTTTTGTTAAGTTTTTAGTACTAACGTTGACATTTTATTATTTTATCATTTGGTTTGTGATTGAACAATGGCTTCACGAAAACGTGGAAAGATTCTACACAGTGATGCGCGTGAAATTGTTTACAACGTGATAAAATACTTTGAAGAAGAGAAGAACTTGGAGCGCTACCATCCGCTCAAGTACAGCGCTGCACGCGCAGCGATGGCGACTAATTTATCGATGTCTACTATATCGAAAATTAAGAGAGAAGGTAATTACCAATAAACTATCAGTTTGTGCTTAGCTCTGTTCTGTCTATAATATGTTTTTTCAGTTAAATTTACCATCTATATCACCCAGATGTGACATTTTTTGTTTTTGCTTCGCTGTTATTAGTAACAAAGTTAAGTTAACTTCTATAAAGTGTTAAGTTCTTTGAAGTTAACTTCCATACTAAAACATACTATTAAACTGATACTAAAAGTATCCAAGAAACTCGGATAGCATGCTTATTGTCATCAAAACTTAAATAAACTTAGGATAACGCAAACAAAAATCGACCTTTCATCATATTGATAGCCTGGGCGACTCAGTACCCAAGGTGCATTATCATAGTAATTTATTCTTCTAACCTAATAATCTCTGGACTCTATAGTACCCACGTGCAGAGAAAGGTATATTTTAATGACTTCACGCTATAAAAGAGCGTCCAGCATATTTTAGCATGTTTCAGTTCATAAAAACCCTAATTAAAATAAAGCCATCATATTACTATTCTATTATAATATTTTACTATTATTTCAGGTAAACTTGCAAAACAAACCAACACTAAAATCCGTACGCCGAGTAAGGGTAGAAAAGGCAAAAACAATACGCGTGTCCCCATGGATAACTTCAGTTTATGTGCCATTAGAAATATTGTGGCCTCAATATATGACGTTCGAAAGGAGGTACCTACGCTGAACAAGATTATGGCATCAGCAAAAGCTGATTTAAACTATACAGGCTCCAAAACGACGTTAAGAAAGATTTTAAAAGAAAAGCTCGGATTTCGATTTAAAAAATGTCGCCAGAACCGAATGGTGCTCATAGAGCGCGATAATATAAAAGCCTGGCGAGTGAAATATTTACGCCGCCTCCGACAAAATGATGCCATGGGTGCGGAAAAAAAGAAAGTTGTATACATGGATGAGTCGTGGATCCATGCTCATTATACTGTCAGCAAGTGCTGGCAGTCATCCACCAACGAAGGCATTCGAAAAAATGATAGTCCTGGACAAAGGTGGGTGATGGTTCATGCCGGCTCAGAGGATGGGTTTGTGGAGGGTGCAGGATTATTATTCAAAGCAAAATCAAAAAAAGGCGACTACCATGACGAGATGGATGGTAATAACTTTACAAAATATTTGAACGAAAAACTTATACCAAATCTGCCTCAAAACTCCATTCTCGTCATGGATAATGCATCTTACCACAGCATGCAGTTGGATAAAGCGCCAACGACTGCAACCCGCAAAGCGGATATAAAGAAATGGATGCACGAGCACGGTGTGGCATTCGAAGAAGACTGGACTAAAGCAGAGCTGCTCGTGCATCTAAAACACCATCGCCCCGAAAAAAAGTATGTGGTAGACGAACTTCTACGTGAGCATGGCCATGAAGTTCTCAGACTCCCTCCTTACAACTGCGACCTGAACCCCATAGAACATGTTTGGAATTTAATAAAACAACGGGTCGCAGATAAAAATGTGGAGCAACACGAAAATAAAATTGAGGACTTGACAAAAGAGGCCATAGCTTCAATTACACAAGACGAATGGAAGAAACAAATAAATCACATAAAGAAAGTCGAAGAAGCATACTGGAATCGCGATGTAGGCAGGGAGAGTGAACTAGAGGATTTCATTATCAGTGTGGGCATGAATAGCGACACCGAAGATGAAAGTGACGAATGTGACGACCAAGACTGTGAAAGTGACCAGTCCATGGATGATTATAACGAATTGATGGAGGGGATTGAACCAATAATGGGTTCAGATGATCCAGATATTGCTGGGCCAAGCGGTTTATAAAACCTTTTTCTCAGATATTTTATCAGGTATTTTTATAATTAATAAAGACAAATTTTAAAATCCAGTATTTTATGTACCTTTGCTCCTTACTTAGTAATATTATTTTTACTATTATTGGCTAAAAGAATAATTTAATATTAGTAATATAATTATATAATATTTGACAAACTATATTACAATTATATAATAGAATATTAGCTAAAAAAAATAATTAACTGTATAACAACACACTCAAGAAAGTGATTTAATTTAGTTTCGTTTCGTGAGTAACTGTATAGTTGGTGGAGGTATAATTATGTAAACAATCACAGTAGTCGAATGAAAATAACTAGCTACAAAAATATCTCTTTTTATTCGACCAAGTAACTGGTTATGTTACGTTTCTTGAAAAAGGCGTAACGACCCATAGAACCAAACTTGTTTTGTAAACCGTACCATAAGTAGCCGCCGCCATTTTCAGATCTTTTCTTTAACTGCGCGAGTTATACTCAAACATGAAGAAATTAAGGCGCTGTGCTCAGTAAAAATAGGCTTCAAAAAACAGTTTTTTAGCCAAATGTATACATTTCAGAGCAGCCAAAAATTTATATGTTAATCTTGATTATATGTAGCAGGAAACCATTGTTTTCAAAACACGTTTTGAATTAATTTTCTCGATAGAAAAAAATCCTAAAGTAACCCCTAAAATTGAATTTATAACAGTTGTAACTGTATTATTAATCATCAAATCTTGATAAAATTGAGAAGAGCGTTGTAAAATATAATAGTAAATGAAACCATTGTTTTTGTTTATCGATTTAACTAAGATATTCTAAAATAAATAATGTATTTAATGATAAATAACGTGAACGAAACGTCGCTCCATCGCGGCGTCCATTGCCTTCTCTTTCACTTCTATGCTTAGCGACAGTGACCGCTGAGGCGCGCTGCCTGACGGACCTATGTCAATTTTTGCTTTACCCCGCACAGAAAATAATTATATTTACGTGTCTGTTTGTTGATGAATAATCATATTTCGTTTTTGCCCGGGTTCAAACCCCAGGTTTACATTATATGCTTTTTGTAGATTTTAATTGAAATAAATGCTTTTTAATTTACTGTTGTATTTTTGCCGATATTTTATTTGATTTTTCTCTGTAATTATTCTTTCTTTTTACTTTTTCGCGGCAAATTTTTCTTCACCTGTATGTGTTCGGGTTCAAACCCCAGCTTTACGTTGTATGCTTTTTGTTGGATTTCTTATTTGCAATTATTTTATTTTTTTAATTAATATTCATTCAGCCGTTTCTGTATTTTTTGTAGTAATTGTTCCATCTTTTTAAATATATTCTTTTTGTAACAATTATAATGCAAACTAATATTTAAAATCAATTCGTTATAATTTTCATTCTACAAATTTCTAGAAATTAATAATAAATAATAATATTAAGCCTTATTTCACCATGAATTTCTTAGTTCATAATATAATTTAACAAAAGAAAAACAATAAAAATAACAGTTAATTTGATAATAGTTCAAAACAGTAAATTTAGATTTCATTTTGTTGCATTATTCATGGCCCCTTTCAGTATAGGCCTCCTCCAAGTGCCTCCATCTATTTCAATCTTTTTGTGTTGTGTCATCATTCAAGCACTCGTACAAACCCGACTTCGATAAGAGTTGCAGTTTTGAAGAAAAAATCTTTTATTTTTTTAAATATCCGAAAATGTATTTTTTTTTTTAACAGTTACTCTAAACAGCTGTTTATAAATAGTAATTTCTAGAAATGATATATTTCTAACAGTTTAATGAAAAAAGGACATAACACAAAAAATTTAAGCAGAACGGACAAAGCGCATTATAAAAATAAAAAAGAAAACAAAAGTAATAATAAAAAATGAAAATATGTATAAAATACACATTTTCGAAAATCGCAAGGTAAAGTATACGGATGTGGGATTCGAACTTGCTGCTCGTTTAATGCGAACCGGGACTGTGACGAACAGAGCCAACCATGCCTCGCGGTTGGGTTGTGAAATTACGCTTCTAAATGTAGATGGAATAGAGAATGGTTGGTATAGATTTAATAGAACGTGCGTATTTCTCGATGCACGACGCCTCACGCATCGATGTACTCGCGCGGAGCGCCCCGCGCCCCGCAGTGGGCGGGGCTAGTCGTGTCCCACTTCGTCTGCTTCACCCCCTCAAATACCTAAAAGTTTGCTATTCACAGCGTCTTAAAACAATGATTTCCTGATATCATAACCCGGGTCAAAGACAATCGACATACACTAATGGACATGCCTTAGAGATGAGAATTGTGGCGCTCCGAAAGAAAGAGAGGAAACGAAGTTTCGTCCATCTTTATCTCTCTCAAAATCATCAATCATCTATGGGGAAAGAGATAGTTCTAGACCGAAAGCATAGGCCATCTCTCTCACTCTTTTCAAACCAAAAAATACTGCAGTTTATATGCGTACGGCATGTCCATTAGTACCTATATTATGTCGATATCAAAGACACACATGTTATTTGACAATTAGACATCGATTCTGTTGTTCACAAACTTAATTTCAAGTTAAGTGCATCTTTTTCTCTCCATTTCGTTAAGAAAAGGATAGAAGATAACATTTTATTTTATTCCTGTCAAATTAAGATACTCCATAGACAGTTTAGACGCGATTATAAACATGGCGACTAAAAATATGCCAGTTTACGTCAGAAGCGCACTTCATTTCATCCACATTTCATCATCAACCTTTTAATCGTCCCACTGCTGGGCACAGGTCTCCTCTCATACAGAGAAGGATTGAGTGTAATCACCACGCTTGCTCAATGCGGGTTCGCGATTTCAGACTTAAAGTCCAGGTTTCCTCCTGATGTTCTCCTTCACCTTCAGTCATTGGTGTCCAAGATATACTTAGAAAGTACATATAACTTTAGAAAAATACATTAATAATAAATAAATAAATAAACATATACGGACAAATCACACAGATTGAGCTAGCCCCAAAGTAAGTTCAAGACTTGTGTTATGGGATACTAACTCAACGATACTATATTTTATAATAGATACATATATAGATAAACATCCAAGACCCAGGCCAATCAGGAAAAGATCGTTTTCCATCATGACCTGGCCGGGGATCGAACCCGGGACCTCCACGTCGCAGGCAGGCGTGTTGACCGCTGCGCCACGGAGGACGTCAAACATTGGTACTTGCCTGACCTGGAATCGAACCCGCGCGCTCATACTTGAGAGGCTGGTGTTTTAACCACTAGGCCACCACGACATCATTCACATTTGACAGGTCTAAACTTACATTTTATCTTCTGTCCTTTACTTAATGAAATTTAGTTGGTGAACAAGGGACTCAGGGCCATTGACAAGATTAGCAGCCTTCATGTTCACAAGGCTGATACACAGGCCTCGTCTTGGTAAGATGGAGTGGGCTCTAACCCAACACGCAGGCCTAGAGCGGAATGGTAGTTGTTCTAGTGTCCGAACATTCACTCAAGGACATGCCAATTTCAAAGATGTTTCTTGCCGTTTTAAGGACGGACTATTTGCGGGTATATAATTTTCGGCTGCCGCATTTACTTCGCTAATTTAGTCAGAGACTAGCGAGCGAAAACCAAAAGAAAATATCTTTCCGTACTATTGCAGAGCACTTTTTGTCGGCCACGCCAGACAAAAAGTGAACGAAAAAAAGACAGCAAAGACCAATCGAATTCCCGCCATATTTTAGTCGGCCATTTTAAAAACCTATTCAAAGTATTTCAAGAAAAAATAATAAAGTGCCGAAGTTGTGGAACTCTTAAAGAGAGATTTGCGAAGTTTGTAGAACTCGGGATGTAAGAATATGTGGTTTCGTCAGCTGTGAATGATGTATGCGATAAGTCTGTACTCGAGTTCTGTTTGATGACTCGAGAAAGTAATGTTTGGAGAACGTTGAAACCGTATTTTACAGAGTACTTACAATAATAATGAAAGTCCTGAGCTGTATTGTCGCCGATAAACTTGAATAAATGGTGATTTTTTTTTTTTAATATTTATAACTTAAGTACTCAAAAACAGCCTCCGTGGCGTAGCGGTAGCGAACGCGGCCGCTGCGTAAAGAGGCGCGGGTTCGATCCCCGCGCAGTGCAAATATTTCTATGCATGAATATGAATATTTGCACTGGTCTGGTCGTGCCTCGGAAAACACATTAAGCCGTTGGTCCCGGTTGCCATACGAACATCTAATGGCAGTCGTTACGGGTTGTTGGAGCCCTCAAAAGTCCAACAATTGGTCCAACTGCAATGCTTCGATGTCGCCTTCGGGTTATGGAGGTCAGACGACAGTCGTTTCACGGAAAATGTCGAAGTACCTATAGCCATATCAGCAGTTGGCCTGGTAAAGCGGACCCCAGACTACAAAGCTGAAAGCGACTGAGATTAACGCTGGGATGATGATGACTTAAAATAATAATGAAAGTCCTGAGCTGTATTGTCGCCGATAAACTTTAAATAATGGTGTTTTTTTTTTATCATTATAAATTACTAGCTATTGTCTGCCACTCCGTCCGCGTGTTGATATAAAATAAGCGCCTGTTAAAATAATGGGAGCAATATGCCTGCGTTTGCCCCCGTTTTCGCAACATTTTTTGTTACTGCTCTGCTCCTATTGGTCATAGCGGGATGTTATATAGCCTATGTCCTTTCTCAAGCTCTAGACTATCTGTGTACCAAATTTCATTACAATCGATTCAGTAGTTTTAGAGTGAAAGCCGGACAGACAGACAGAGATACTTTCGTATTTATAATATTAGTATGGATTACTTGACTGCAATCCCGCCTGATGGTAAGCAGTTGTGCAATCTTTGATGGTAAAGCGCGCTAGTTTATTAAGCCTATTTACTGAAAAAAACTGAGTGAATAGGAAGGAAGACTGAAGTTGAGCGAGGTGATGCAATGTTAAACCCAACAACACGACCAACGATGCTGCGCCAGAGGGAGATTGATCTGGAGACCCTCCACGACCAAACTCCCGACACAACAACATTTGGCGCATCGTACCCGGCACACATCGCAACAGAACTCCGACCCGTCCTCCCTATCTTAATTTTTTTTTTTTTTTTTTTTTGGTTCTGTGGCAGCCTCGTGGACCTCGTGGTATTGTCCGTGACTTCCAAGTTGTAGTTTCGAACCCCATCAGAGGCTTTACTTTGTGTAAATTATTTCATCAGCACTGCTCTCAAAACGGTGAAGGAACACATCGTGAGAAAACGGCATGTCCTAGGGGCAAAACTTCAAAGACATGTGACATCTACCAACCCGCACTGGGCCCGCGTGGTAGATTACGGCCCACTCCCTCTCATCGAGAGAAGGCCTGTGTCCTAACAGGGGGTACAATATAGGCTGATTATGTATGTACCCAAGTATTCAAATTTTTAAAAATTTGGCCTTAAAATTATCTCGGTGGTAGGCCATAACATTGCCTGCCGGCAGAAGTTCGGTGGCGGCGGTGTTTTCGTCGGACTACAATTTGAGTGTCTTCAAGGCTAAAGTGAATAGGCTCTTAATAAACTAGTGCACTTTACCATCAACGATTGCGTCACTGCTTACCATCAGCCGGGATTGCGGTCAAGCGCTGGTTTATAACTTATAAAAAAAAAATAAGTTACCACCCACCAGACAAAGTGTTGCCGCCAAGCGATTCGTCGTGTTCCGGCATAATGTCTGGTGAAGCCGTACGGAGGACGGTTCTGAGCAGTTATGTTGCGATGTGTGCCGGGTACTATGTGCCAAATGTTGTTGTGTCGGGAGTTTGGTCGTGGAGGGTCTCCAGATCAATCTCCCTTTGGCTCAGCATCGTTGGTCGTGTTGTTGAGTTTAACATTAAATCATCTCGCTCAATTGCCGTCTTCCTTCCTATTCACATCTTTTTTTAAGTAAATAGGCTTAATAAACTTGCGCGCTTTACCATCAACAATTGCATCACTGCTTACCATCAGGCGGGATTGCAGTCTAGCACTCATCATTATCCCAGCGTTAATCCCAGTCGCATCCGAAGCCTTTTCAGCTTTGGAGTCTGGGGTCCGCTTTACCAGTCCAACTGCTGATATGGCTAAACTTCGACATTTTCCGTGAAGCGACTGCCGTCTGACCTCCACAACCTGAAAGCGACATCGAAGCATTGCAGTTAGACCAATTGTTGGACTTTTGAGGGCTCCAACAACCCGTAACGACTGCCACTAGATGTTCGTATGGCAACCGGGACCAACGGCTTAACGTGCTTTCCGAGGCACGACCAGGCCAGCAAATATTCATATTCATGCATACAAATACTTGCACTGTGCGGGGATCGAACCCGCGCCACCTTGCGCCGCGGCCGCGTCTGCTACCGCTACGCCACGGAGGCTGTCTATTGCAGTCTAGCACTAGTTTATGATTAGTCTAGGTATAACATCAGTTTTACCCCGGAAAATTGTAAAATAAATCTTAAGTCACTTAGATTCAGGGAAAACACGGACCGATTCATCCCCTAAGTCGACCCTCTAAATAATTATCATTCGTAGCCAATATTTAATAATAAATAACAAAATAAACAAGAAAACACAATTACGAACATTTACAAAACAGTGTAATATTTTTATAGCGGATGTGACGAATCCGTTACGTCACTTCCGGTCCTAAAGCCACCATATTTATACCTTCCGGCGGAAAATGGACAGTTTCATTTAAATGGTGTTCGCTTCGTGAAATAGAAATGGGAAGTAATAATATTTTGCTATAAAGGATTTTTGAAGCTACGCATTTTTAGGGGTTGAAAATGCCAAAGACGTCATGCGAAATAATTTCAACCCTTACAATCAAAACGATTGGTTATTCATTGATATACCGGTCAAGTGTGAGTTGGACTACCAATTATTTCTGATTATCGGCTTCTTTTTAATAATAATAATAAGTTTATTGAACAAAAATATACATAGACAAAGTTTTACAGGTACATGCTAAGACCTCAAAACTAACAATAGACACAAGAGAGAAAAGAATAAAAGTAATTGTCTATATCCATACTAATATTATAAATGCGAAAGTAACTCTGTCTGTCTGTCTGTCTATCTGTCTGTCTGTTTGTCTGTCTGTCTATCTGTCTGTCTGTTACGCATTCCCGCCTAAACCCCTCAACCGATTTTGATGAAATTTGGCACAGACAATCTTTAGACCCTGAGAAAAAACATAGGCTACCTTTTATCCCGGAAAAATTTGATGTTCCCGTGGGAAATCTAAAAAGCGCGATATAACCGAACTCCACGCCCGCGAAGCCGCGGGCGGAAAGCTAGTAACAAAACAATAAATCCTGCCTCCTAAACTAGGGAATACCTGTATCTTAGAAGACATTGATTTGATCCGATTGAGCTGAACTGTACAGTACATGTTGGGCCCTTGGTTTCCAGTAACGATGTTATTTCCAATCCTATCTTAACAAATATATGGGACGTCAGGAAGCGGGGCCGAAGTTCCGGGTAGTTGAGGTGTGTTCTCATCCGCATGAGCATCCATCGTGAGCGGTATTTAGAGAAACCGTTGAAAAATAACTATAGTGTGATGTTCGATTCTTATTATTTTAATTGTACAGACACTTAGATTTGATATTCAGGGATTACGATAATAATCTCAGAATAAAACAGATAAGAGCTTACTGGGTTTGAGTGTGACCAACACATTCGATCGAAGTTTAAGCAAATAATGCCCGCGCTAACGGTCGCTCGCTATGGCAAACGCTACTCCCTACTTAATAAAAAATCATAATTTATTCGAATCATCATCCCAGCGTTAATCCCAGTCGCACCCGAAGCCTTTTTCAGCTTTTGGAGTGTTGGGTCCGCTTTACCAGTCCAACTGCTGATATGGCTAAACTTCGATATTTTTCCGTGAATCGACTGCCGTCTGACCTCCACAACCCGAAGGCGACATCGAAACATTGCAGTTAGACCAATTGTTGGACTTTTGAGGGCTCCAACAACCCGTAACGACTGCCACTAGATGTTCGTATGGCAACCGGGACCAACGGCTTAACGTGCTTTCCGAGGCACGACCAGACCAGTGCAAATATTCATATTCATGCATACAAATACTTACACTGTGCGGGGATCGAACCCGCGCCACCTTGCGCAGCGGCCGCGTCCGCTACCGCTACGCCACGGAGGCTGTCCGATCGACTTCAAAAAATAGTAGAGTAATTTACGAAGAATTGATACTCAATATTCAAAGTTAACCAGTCAAGCCGTTATGTATATCATAAAGGACTATAAAAATATATAAATTTGAGTTATAAATTTAATTACAAAATAAATATAAACATTCGATTATAATTTATTTCAGTATGGATTTGAGATTAAGAAGAAGACCTCAGAAGAGCCTCAGAAGAGCCTCCGAGCGAGTCGGTCTTAAAATCCAGGTGAAGTTGTTGACAGTTACGTGTAGGTACCTGGGATAAACTATCTAGTTAGGAAGGTTCAACTTCGAGAAAGAGGTCAACCGTCGAATCCAACTCGGCTGGGCTGCTTTTGGGAAGCTACGTAAAATCTTCTCGTCCGAAATATCGCAGTGTCTCAAGACAAAAGTCTTCGACCAGTGTGTGTTGCCAGTGATGACTTATGGAATTGAGACGTGGTCGCTAACAATGGGCCTTATAAGAAGGCTCAAAGTCACTCAAAGGGCAATGGAGAGGGCTATGCTTGGAGTTTCACTGCGCGATCGAATCAGGAATGAGGAGATCCGCAGAAGAACGAGAGTAACCGACATAGCCCGAAGAATTGTAACACTAAAGTGGCAGGGGGCTGGGCGCATTGCCAGTACGACCGATGCCCGAATACGCACCGGAAGACGCAGCGTGGCTTGGCCCCCGACAAGGTGGACCGACGACCTGGTGAAGGTCGCGGGAAACCGCTGGTTGAGGGAGGCGCAGGGCCGGTCGTCGTGGAGAACCTTGTGGAAGGCCTATGTCCAGCAGTGGACGTCTTTCGGCTGAATGATGATGATGATGAATTTGAGAGAGTATGTGTGTTAGTAAGTGTAATGTAAGTTCTGTTGGATGGGTGTATGTGTTGAGTTGTTGGTTTATATGTAGACTCGGGTTGGTCTTCAAAGCCTAGAGCACAGGCGTAAAGTAGCCAGCCTTTCGGTGTTCTATAGGATGCATTTCGGGGAGTGTGCGAGGGAATTGCATGATTTAAGTAATTCCCCCATCTCCGTTCCACCAGCGGACGACCCGTCGTACGGCTGGTTTCCACCCTTACGTTGTTAACACCACTACGACCCGGACGAAGCGTTTCGCCTCCTCCTTTATACGGCGTACATCGAGGGACTGGAACAATTTGCCAGCGGCGGTGTTTCCGTCGGACTGCAATTTGAGTGTCTTCAAGACTAGAGTGAATAGGCTCTTAATAAACTAGTGCGCTTTACCATCAACGATTGCGTCACTGCTTACCATCAGGCAGGATTGCGGTCAAGCGCTAGTTTATAACATGTAAAAAAAAAAAAGTTTTATGTTTCAAATTGAATAATGTTTTGTTAATTGTTAAGTGATGTATATTAGTGTAGTAATAATGTTTTGTTAATTGTTAAGTGATGTATATTAATGTTTTGTTAATTGTTAAGTGATGTATATAGTGTTTTAACCAGTAGACCACCAGTCTACTGGTTAAAACACCAGACTCTCAAGTATGGTATGGTCAGGCTGTTGTATGTGCAAGTTATATGTACTTACTTTCTAAGTATATCTTGGACACCAATGACTGATTATAAGGTGAAGGAAAACATCTTGAGGAAACCTGGACTATCGCAAACCCGCATTGAGCAAGCGTAGTGATTACGCTCAATCCTTCTCTGTATGGGAGGAGACCTGTGCCCAGCAGTGGGACGATAAAAAGGTTGGTGACGATGATGTGTGCCAATAGAAATTCCGTGTTGTAGTCACCATCATCATCCCAGCGTTAATCCCAGTCGCATCCGAAGCCTTTTCAGCTTTGGAGTCTGGGGTTCGCTTTACCGTTCCAACTGCTGATATGGCTAAACTTCGACATTTTCCATGAAGTGACTGCTGTCTGACCTCCACAACCCGAAGGCGACATCGAAGCATTGCAGTTAGGCCAATTGTAGGACTTTTGAGGGCTCCAACAACCCGTAACGAATGCCACTAGATGTTCGTAGGGCAACCGGGACCAACGGCTTAACGTGCTTTCCGAGGCACGACCAGACCAGTACAAATATTCATGCATACAAATACTTGCACAGTGCGGGGATCGAACCTTGCGCAGCGGCCGCGTCCGCTACCGCTACGCCACGGAGGCTGTCAGAAATTCCGTGTTGTAGTAATCCTGCTGAATGGGCCTGCTGATTGCTTAAACAAAGAAGCCGAAAATGATTTGTTACAAAATGTTTCACATCAAGTTTGCGATAGCGCCAAGTTTCCTGGAAGCCACCTTGGCCTTGGACCCAATGAACCATAAAAAAAAAACAATTTAACATAACCTTTTTAAAAAAGGCTTTGTTACATTTTAGCAGACTTGTTGCAAATAGCCTGTGTTCATTTTGTTTTGTTTTTTTTTTTCAGATGATGGTCCCAGATTCTTATCACGTGGACATTCATTCAGAACAGTAGTGGGAGATACTCTTCTGTTGCCATGTCAAGTGCAAAACTTGGGTAAGTAAAGATTTTGACTTCTCTTTAAAATAACGCTGGGCGAACGGTCTGTACCAGAAATACATAGGTATACAATATGTAAAGAAAACCCCGTCCGACCCAAAAGGATAATAAAAGTTAGGTATACACAATGACATGACCAGATAAAATATGAAATCTCACGTAATAGTCATAGTAACAATACTAATGAATTTTGAAGTAATCTTTTCTTTTCCTCGAATTAATTCGAAAAAAAAAGATAACTTCGTCCATAATTGCACAGACCTTCAATTTCCCTGAAAAAATCACCAAATACCAGGATACGGAAGCTAAAACGTCTGACATCGGACTCATGAAGAGCCCGATAAAATCGCCGATTAATTATCAAGGATAATTTTATACTATACAATATGTAAAGATCTTATTGGGTATCGATAACTGATTCTACTAAAGCTTACAAAGCCTGCTAAACTTAAAAAAAATCTTCCTAAAAACATAAATATTATTTCGCAAAATGAGGTAACTTTAACACTTGTGCGGTAGGCAATACATGCGCGGGCGAAGGGGGGCAGGGCATGCGCCATGCGGTCGCATCGCTCATAATAATACAGTCGGAAAAGGTGTTGATACTTTTTAAATTCCAAATTTTTGGAAGTTGGAAATTGGAATTAATTCGCGGAAAAAAAAGATTATTTCGAAATTCATTAGTATTGTTACTATGATGATTATGTAAAATTTTATATTTTACTAGCTGTCCGACCGCGGCTTCGCCCGCGTGGAGTTCGGTTATATCGCACTTTTTAGATTTGCCTCGGGAATATCAAATTTTTCCGGGATAAAATAAACACCCAATTCCCTATAATGTTTCCACTCTTGGGACATAGGCCTCTCTCGGTGAGAGGGATTGGGCCGTAATCTACCACGCGGGCCCGGTGCGGGTTGGCAGACGTCACATGTCTTCGAAGTTTCAGAAGGCTACCGTCTATGTTCTTTCTCAGGGTCTAAAGATTATCTATGCCAAATTTCATCAAAATCGGTTGAGAAGCCGGCGAAGCCGCGGGCGGAAAGCTAGTGTTAAATAATTTGGAGCTCTAATAAATTTGATTTTGATTTTTTTTATTTTGTATAACCTGATCTTTTCTATAAATACATTGTGAACCATGTTTTCAATAAATTTTATTATATTGCAGGCTCATTAGTGCTGTTATGGCGGAGGGGGCCAGCAGTGCTGACGGCTGCTAGTCTCATGGTGACCAGAGATGAACGGTTTCGGTTGGTGGACGGCTACAATCTGCAAATCACTGATGTTGGACCACAGGTAATTAATAAACAGTGTGGAGCCTTTGCAATAGCAGCAGTGACCTAATGGTATCGCCTGTGACTTATAAGCTGTACGTCATAAATTCAAACCCCGTCTAGCGCTTTCATATAAAGCCACAAGTGCCACGACTACTTGTCATTATGATCTTGTTCAACAAACACTTTCTTTATGTATATGTGTGTATCTACTTTAGTCATCATCATCAACATCTCAGCGTTAATCCCAGTCGCATCCGAAGCTTTTTCAGCTTTGGAGTCTGGGGTCCGCTTTACCAGTCTAACTGCTGATACGGCTAAACTTCGACATTTTCCGTGAAGCGACTGCCGTCTGACCTCCACAACCCGAAGGCGACATCGAAGCTAGACCAATTGTTGGACTTTTGAGGGCTCCAACAACCCGTAACGACTGCCATTAGATGTTCGTATGGCAAGCGGGACCAACGGCTTAACATGTTTTCCGAGGCACGACCAGACCAGTGCAAATATTCATATTCATGCAAACAAATATTTGCGTGAGTATCTACTTTAGTATATTGTAATAATGATGTTTGCACCAACGTCAGTCCCATTTGTGGTTCGGGAGAATCTGTCCATTCTTTGGTTGCCTGGAAGAGATAAGGTCGCCTATTGTATGTTTCTTTTTTGTGTTGAATGTTTTTTGGTCGATTTTTGATTGGTGTACAAAAAAGAATATATAATTAAAGAAATAAATAAGCCTATAATGCTCCCAGTTTTGGGACACAGACCTCCCTCTCACCTTCTCACTCCGTCTCGATGAGAGGGATTGGGCCGTCAAACGCTTTACTTTGTGTAAATTATTTCATCACCACTGCTCCCAAAACGGCGAAGGAAAACGTCGTGAATAAACCGGTTTGTCCTAGAGGAAAACCTTCAAAGACATGTGACATCATCGTACGGAGGACGGGTCTGAGCAGTTGTGTTGCGATGTGTGCCGGGTACGATGCGTCAAATGTTGTTGTGTCGGGAGTTTGTTTGTTTGAATGTGTCCTTGAGTTGAGATTTCCTCGAACCTCAACTTTGGGCGGTTCATTGAGTCCAAGGCCAAGGTGGCTGCCAGGAAACTTGGCGTTATCGCAAAGGTCCGGCAGTACTTCACACCTGGGCAGCTTCTAATGTTATACAAAGCACAGGTCCGTTCGTGTGTGGAGTACTGCAGCCACATTTGGGCTGGTGCTGCTAAGTGTCACCTGGCCACTTTGGATTCAATGGAGAGGCGTGCGAAGAGGCTGATTGGTGACCCTGATCTAACTTGAGATGGTCTCCAAAGCTTAGAGTACAGGCGTAGAGTAGCCAGCCTTTCGGTGTTCTATAGGATGCATTTTGGGGAGTGTGCGAGGGAATTGCATGATTTAATTCTGCCATCTCCGTTCCACCATCGGACGACCCGTCGTACGGCTGGTTTCCACCCTTACGTTGTTAACACCACTACGATCCGGACGAAGCGTTTCGCCTCCTCCTTTATACCGCGTACATCGAGGGACTGGAACAATTTGCCAGCGGCGGTGTTTCCATCGGACTACAATTTGAGTGTCTTCAAGGCTAAAGTGAATAGGCTCTTAATAAACTAGTGCGCTTTACCATCAACGATTGCGTCACTGCTTACCATCAGGCAGGATTGCGGTCAAGCGCTAGTTACCAACCCGCACTGGGCCCGCGTGGTAGATTACGGCCCAATCCCTCTCACCGAGAGAGGCCTATGTCCCAAGAGTGGAAACATTATAGGGTATTGGGTGATTATTTCGGAGCGTTTTGGCCTCGCTTAGAACTTTCTGGTTATTTTTGGTACCTTTATTTTATTATTTGGTTTTATTTTTGATTGTCTTAGTTTTATGATCTTTCACATTCGATCCAGCCCTCCCTTGCTGTCCTCTCTAGTGACGCCGAGGTTCGTACCCCACAGGCGGACAAAATTAGGCGACTACGCACCACCCTTAGTGCGTATATATTCGCCTAATTTTAGTTTAGTTTTAAGTGCCCCTGGCTGGAGGCTTTAATTTTAATTAAGGCATCCACAGGAAAGTCCGATTAAGTAGTTACGGTCTCCTAGTAGCCACCTACGAGATGCCATATCAAAAAAAAAAAGTGATCTTTTTTCAAGAGTCTTCTTTAATATTTTTTCTTCCTTTCTTTCTTTATACCAGAAGGAGACTGGGCTGTAACCCAACATGCAGATCCAGTGCCGGTTGGTAGAAGTCGCATGTCTTCGCCTTTGGTTCTAGAACGTACCGGTTTTCTCACTATATTTACTTTTCTTCTTCACCGTTTTGAGAGCAGTGCTGATGAAATTATTTAGGTACGCAAAGTAAAATACTTATCTACGTTCACATCTGCGTGATGGGCAGCCGTGCCCGTACAACCTACTACGTCTCACAGAGTAGAGACCTATGTCCAAGCATTGGGTACACTACATACAATCATCATCGTCTCAGCGTTAATCCCAGTCGCATCCGTAGCTTTTTCCGTGAAGCGACTGCCGTCTGACCTCCACAACCCGAAGGCGATATCGTAGCATTTCAGTAAGACCAATTGTTAGACTTTTGAGGGCTCCAACAACCCGTAACGACTGCCACTAGATGTTCGTATGGCAACCGGGACCAACGGCTTAACGTGCTTTCCGAGGCACGACTAGACCAGTGCAAATATTCATATTCATGCATACAAATATTTGCACTGTGCGAGGATCGAACCCGCGCCTCCTTGCGCAACAGCTGCGTTCGCTACCGCTACGCCACGGAGGGTACACTACATACAATATGTAAAACCCCGTCCGACCCATAATGATAAAAAAAGGTTAGGTAAACACATGGCCAAATAAAATACGAAATTTTACAAAATCATCATAGTAAAAATAGTAAAGAGTTTTGAAATAATGTTCTTATTCCGCGAATTCCAACTTCCCCAAAATTTAGTATTTTTTTTAAGTGACAACACTATTTTCGACGATGTTATTGCGTGCCTTGCCCCTCTTCGCCCGCGCATGTATTGCCTACCACACATGTATTAAGTTACCTCGCTTTTGCAAAATAATATTTAGTTTTTTTAGGGGGTTTTTTTTTAAGTTTAGCCCAGCTTTGAAGGCATTAGCATAATCAGTTATTGATACCTATAAATAACGTGTTTCTTCACTTGCCTGTGGGATGGCCAGGGCCACGGTTTCTTTTTTAACCTACCCACAAACCTGACCCAGGAGGCATCGGTCTTCATGGACCCCGTCACGATGTGTTGACATCTCTAGGATAGGATAGGACAGGGTTTTCTCTTTTTTTTTATTTTTTTTTACGGACAAATCACACAGATTGAGCTAGCCCCAAAGTAATTTCGAGACTTGTGTTATAAGATACTAACTCAACGATACTACATTTATAATAGATACATATTCTATAGATCAACATCCAAAACTCAGGCCAATCAGGATAATATCGTTTCTCATCATGACCTGGCCGAGGATCGAACCCGGGGCCTACACGTCGCAGGCAGGCGTGTTGACCACTGCGCCACGGAGATGACCTGATTTTGCAGGACATATAAAGAAGGGTAATTTATAGAAGCCCGGAAGAATGGTTCTCATTCAATCATCCCGAATATTCCACACCGTCCCATCCGTCGTCGGTCCATGAATTTTAATTAGCATTCCATCAAGAAATCTATCGGATATCTGTTAATTAAATCTTAAGTGAACGATTCTAACTGCCGACATTTGCATAAATTGGTTTTTCGTGAAGATTTCTATCATTTGATTTGTACTTTATTTAGGTTCGTGTTGCAGAACCTCACTCAATTACTCAAGCGTTAGTCAGAATTAGTTTTAACCAACAGCTATGTAGTTTAGGACTTCAACACGCAAAAAAAATCTACATACAGAGAAGAATGACCTCACATATTACAGCAGCGCGTTTCTGCAACCGGGTAGGCCATAACATCGGCTGCCGGCAGAAGTTACCACACACCAAAGTCTTGCCGCCAAGCGATTAGTCGTGTTCCGGCACGTTGTCTGGTGAAGCCGTACGCAGAACGGGTCTGAGCAGTTGTGTTGCGATGTGTGCCGGGTACGATGAAAGAAAAAAAAGAAAAATTGCTGTGTTGTTGGGTTTAACATTGCATCACTTCGTTCAACTGCCGTCTTCCTTCCTACTCACTCAGTGTTTTGAGTGAATAGACTCTTAATAAACTAGCGCGCTATACCATCAACGGTTGCATCACTGCTTACTCTCAGGCGGGATTGCGGTCAAGCACAAGTTTATAAAACAATTTAAAAAAAGTTGTCCCAAAAATTATGTCATATGAGTCCCGTTGCCCGAATAGAACGATTAATTAAAAAAATAGCCTGATTATTGATGTTATTAACATAATAATTGGTCAAATTAGTACCACGCCACAGCCCTTAGGAACAAGACAGAAATAAAAATAGAAATATCACCGAGGGAATACCAAGTGACAACATGGGTAGGAAAAGCGACATAATAAACGACTAAATTACATTATTTTTTTGTAATCATGTGGTTATGGTAACCACATTTATAAAATTGGAAAAGCATCTAATTCAGCGGAAGAATTTAAAATCAAAATAGTTCCCTGGCCGGACTTAAAATTCAAATCTCCCTCTATCACCCCCAAATAGGTTTTATAGTACCAGAAATTGCTCCACGTTTTTTTTTCGCCGTCCAAAATGCTAAATTGCGCCCTAAACGGTAATTGGCCCCAGAAAATATGATAATGGGTTCATAAAAACCTTTGTGGTATACATCCTCGTTATTTTTTATGCATTGCAACACTGAGGTACGATTTCCCGCGCAATTCTAGTCGGCCATGTTGCTTTTTATTTTTGTTTATTCTGTGCGTCGAAAAGGTTTAACATAGGGGAATGCCATTTTTGTTTCAGAATAAAAACTGTATTCTTTACTGTTTTTGTGTTCGTTCAATCGTTGATTTCTTACA
Organism: Sesamia nonagrioides; assembly: GCA_017933935.1. Lineage (NCBI taxonomy): Eukaryota > Metazoa > Arthropoda > Insecta > Lepidoptera > Noctuidae > Sesamia > Sesamia nonagrioides. The sequence goes on from JADWQK010001310.1 coordinate 476,343, forward strand.
AAAGATTTTAGTTTGAAATCAACTTTGTTTTATTTCGTGTGCACATTGATACCTAACCATATACTAGCTCAGTAGCTGGAGTTTATAAAATATTTATACAGTATGTTAACTAACAGAGGGCGTTCCCGTTAACCCGAAATAGTATAGCATACATACATGCTAAAAAAAATATTTCCATTCGAAAACAAAATGTTTTAAAATTTTTTCCAATAAGAAAATATTCAATAAAAATTTTAAATTGACATATAAAAGAAACACACTGTACACGCGAACATGAAAGACGGCAACGTCGCAATTTATTTATACATGACGACTACTGTTTTGATTTAAAACAGGAGGTTTCAAATTTATTTCCATTTAGAATTTTTTTTTATTCGGATTTTTTTATGCTTATTTTTCTATGCTGATATTTTTATTTTAATCTATTAATGATATATATTAACGAGTTTAAGGGAACGCCCTCTGTTATTTAACATACTGTATCTATACATATAATGTATGTAATTATATAGTTTATAAGTCATTGCTGCCGATTATCCTGTTTACAAACTAAAATAAATTTTAAGTTATATGCATATTATTTTTCTATTTCAAAAAGATTACGATAGAAGATAACATTTTAGTATAATCCTGTCAAATTAGATATTCCATAGATTTTTTTTTTTGGTTCATTTCTTTCCGTTCGGGCGAATGGAAAAGGCAAAGGCATAGTACGCCATACAGCCAAGTCTTCAGTAATTTTTTTTTTCTTCATTAAATATCTATCCTAACTTATCCTAATTTATCCTAACTTATCCTAGCATAACTTAACCTAAACTAACTCCTTTCGTTTTACGCGTTTGGACGATAAGGAGCGGTTTAGCGTAAAGACATGATGAGGCCACTATGCTACAATATTTCACTGTTCTTTTTGAATTATTCACTGAATGCACTTTTTACTACATAAATCACGCGTTTTTATTTAGTAAACGACACTATAAATAATTTTAAAAGTCCAATGAAAAATGAGCGTGACACTCATCTTGACATTCCCGCCAAAACCCTTCCATAGATATTTTAGACGCGTTTATAAAGATGGCGACCAAAAATACCACAATTTACGTCAGGCGCGGACTAATTTAACAGGTCTAAACTAATATCTGTTGACCTTTCCTTTGTTTTAATTTAGTTTAGTTTGCGTACGAAGGAATCGTGTCCATTGTCTGTCTCAATGTCGACTTTTATCAGAAGACATTAATATTTATTTTTTTTTTATTTTTTAAACTAGTGCTTGACTGCAATCCCGCCTGATGGTAAGCAGTGATGCAATCGTTGATGGTAAAGCGCACTAGTTTATTAAGCCTATTTACTTAAAAACTTAAGAATAGAAAGGATGACGACAGTTGAGCGAGGTGATGCAATGTTAATCCCAACAACACGACCAACGATGCTGCGCCTGAGGGAGATTGATCTGGAGACCCTCCACGACCAAACTCCCGACACAACAACATTTGGCGCATCGTACCCGGCACACATCGCAACACAGCATCTCAGACCCGTCCTCCATATGGCTTCACCAGACATCATGCCGGAACTCGACGAATCGCTTGGCGGCAAGACTGTCTGGTGGGTGGTAACTTTTGCCAACAGCCGATGTTATGGCCTACCACCGAGAAAGTCTTAATTTGACAGTACAAATAATATATAGTTCTGTCCCTTTATTTACGACATATAAAGAAAATAGATTCACTGTTAGAGAATCGGGTCCACTGACATGCTTAAAAAAAAAAAGTTGCGTCACATTAGGAATTACTCCTGTAACGTGGGTGCGTTTTACAAACTCACATACACAAACAGCCAAACCCGGAACTACTACTTAAAGGTCATACAAATACCCGCCGCGACATCAAAGCAATAGTCGTTCCCTTCCCACTACGCCACCAAACGTGTCCTTTAATTGCAAAAAACGGAAGAAAATTTGACTTTCATAGAACACGTAGCGCATCCCTCCTATAGGGGATGTAATTGAATGGATGCGACAAATTATAATATGCAAGTGATTCTACGTGCCGTAAAATAAATTAAGAAAATGTTATTAAAGAAAGGGATGCACATTGTACGTATGTAGGTGCGCTTAGGCGAGAGATTTGCAATGTCGTTCATCATCACCATCATCATCAGCCCCTACTCGTCCACTGCTGGACATAGGCCTCCTTCATGGCACGCCAACAAGCTCGATCCTGAGCAGCTCTCCGCCAGCCACTACCAGCCACCTTTTTGATGTCGCCGCTCCATCTCGCCCAAGGGCGTCCCACGCTACGTTTGCCGAGACGCAGTCTCCACTCGAGGACTCGTTTACCTCAATGTCGTTGCGAGCTGTTTTTAGAGCTCCATAGACAATTAGGAACTCTGACCCCCTTATTACAAGACATGGATTTTTTTTAGATCAGGTTTAAACTACCTAAAAGGTTATTAAATTATGCACCTAACTATTATAGAAATGCAGTTCTTTATATAAAAATATAGTTTATAAAAATAAAAAACATGCTTAAGAAAGCTCAAGCTTTCTTATTAACACCCATTGTTAGCGACCACGTCTCAGTTCCCTATGCCATCACTGGATATACACACTGGTCGAAGGGCAATGGAGAGAGCTTTGCTTGGTGTTTCACTGCTTGATCAAATCAGAAATGAGGAGATCCGCGGAAGAACGAGAATAACCGACATAGCCCGAAGAATTGCAACACTTAAGTGGCAGTGGACCGGGCACATTGCCCTTTGGACCGATGGGGCTGCTGGGTTTTCGAGTGGCGACCACGTACCGGAAGACGCAAGGTGGGCCGACGACCTGATGAAGGTCGCGGGAATCCGCTGAATGCAGGAGGCGCAGATCGGATTCACTCAAAAAAACTGAGTGAATAGGAAGAAAGACGGCAGTTGAGAGAGGTGATGCAATGTTAAACCTAACAACACGACCAACAATGCTGCGCCAGAGGAAGATTGATCTGGAGACCATCCACGACCAAACTCCCAACACAACAACATTTGGTGCATCGTACCCAGCACACATCGCAACACAACTGCTCAGACCATTGTACATTGTACCAGAGTATTTCTTACTTTATCATTTTTAATTGTCGCTTCTTTTTCCAGGACGCAGGGGACTATGTATGCCAGATATCCGACCGCGTGGCACGCGACCAGGTTCATACTGTGGAGGTCCTGGTGCCGCCTAGCGTGAGAGCGTCTCCAGAGTCCAGGCATGCAGCTGCCAGGAGAGGAGGGGCGGCTGTCCTGGAGTGCAGAGCAGCCGGCAACCCAGTGCCGACAGTTACCTGGCATAAACTTGTGAGGACCTATTATTTATGAATTCAGCAGTTGTTGTCCATGGCTTCTTTGGTGTGGAGCTGGGGGAAATCCATACTAATATTATAAACTAGCTGCCGCCAGCAACTTCGTTCGCGTGGAGTTAGTTATGCTCCGCTCCTATTGGTCGCAGCGTGATATTGTATAGCCTAAAGCCTTCCTGGATTAATGGGCTATCCAACGCAAAAACAATTTTTCAAATCGGACCAGTAGTTCCTGAGATTAGCGCGAACAAACAAACAAACATACAAACAAACTCTTCAGCTTTATATCCATACTAATATTATAAATGCGAAAGTAACGCTGTCTGTCTGTCTGTCTATCTGTTCTGTCTGTCTGTTACGCTTTCCCGCTTAAACCTCTCAACCGATTTTGATGAAATTTGGCACAGGCAATCTTTAGACCCCGAGAAAGAACATAGGCTACCTACCTTTTATCCCGGAAAAATTTGATGTTCCCGAGGGAAATCTAAAAAGCGCGATATAACCGATCTCCACGCGGGCTAAGCCGCGGGCGGAAAGCTAGTATTAGTATAGATGCGAAAGTAACTCTGTCTGTTTGTCTGTCTGTCTGTTACGTTTTCCCGCTTAAACCCCTTAACTGATTTTGATGAAATTTGGCACAGACAATCTTTAGACCCTGAGAAAGGACATAGGCTACCTTTTATCCCGGAAAAATTTGATATTCCCGAGGGAAATCTAAAAAGCGCGATATAACCGAACTTCACGCGGGCGAGGCCGCGGGCGGAAAGCTAGTGTGAAATAAAACGTAGAGTTACAACTTCTCAAGAATTGTACCTTTATTGAATTGATCTTAGCTTATACAACGTTGCGTTTATGCGAAACTTGAATACAGTTTGTTCAGAATAAGCAACTGAATCGATTCCAATCATTTTTATACCATGTTATATTTTTTCCCAAAAACATTTAGAAATTGTTGCAGTGTGGTTACTGAGCGCGCCACTCAGCTTACGGTAGATCATAGTACTGCGTACGCTCGCGTAGCAGCTGACGCCAGAGGTCAACGCACCGCTAATATAAAAATAATAGTTACTAGTATATAATTATAAAAATAATAATAATACTGCTGACTAATAAAGCCATTTCCTGACGTAATAGACCATCTTTTATATTAGTAGATAATTCCGGTGTTTCAGAATGACACCAACACACGGCTCGGGGAGGGCCCACAGTTACAACTGTCGCGGCTAGAGAGGGGACACAGCGGACGGTACGCGTGTACCGTAGACAATGGGGTCGGTGCACCTCTAGTGGCGGAGTTCCAGCTGCAGGTTCTATGTAAGTATTTTTTGTCTATTCCATTATCGTCTTCTCTAATTGATGAAGAAAACTGTCGAGGAAACTGGCCATGCCTTAGAACAAAAACTTTGTTTTATACATTTGGCATTTATCAACTAGGGTCCTTAGTCTGCACAAAATCAAAAACAAAAGTCTTATTCAAATTAGGCTGAGAATCAGCACTTTTTGAGCGTCAATTTTACGTAAGACAGCCCCCCAAAACGCCAGCAATTCGACACATCCTTGATCCTAGTGCTTTCGTTGGGAAGAAGTGGCGGAACAAATTCCCCAGCAGCACAGCTGTCTGTTCATTTAGAAAACACATGACTTTATACAATACTATGTATAGTGATGAATACAAGAAAACACAACAACAATGAAATTATTTACCATATGCCAGCTACCACGCCAAAATACCAGCAGAACAAAAAAAAACATAATTAAAATGGAAATGTAAATAAATAAAAATTTATTACCTAAATAAAAGCCGCAGGTATAAAGGGCATGACAGCTCACATATTATATACTAGCGGCCGCCAGCGACTTCGTTCGCGTGGAGTTAGTTATGCTCCGCTCCTATTGGTCGCAGCGTGATGTTATATAGCCTAAAGCCTTCCTGGATTAATGGGCTATCCAACGCAAAAAGAATTTTTCAAATCGGACCAGTAGTTCCCGAGATTAGCGCGAACAAACAAACAAACATACAAACAAACTCTTCAGCTTTATATATTAGTATATAGATTGTAAAAAAAAGCAATTATACGAACTCATTTAATGTGTCAGTAAGCTAATTCTGGAGAAAGAACACAAACATTGTCCTGAGTTAATCAGAGCGAACAGCTATTCTTATCATTTAAATAATCATTTACGGAATAATATGCGTTTGAACGAAGCTTGGATTGGATTTGTGATATAAAAGCATTGTAAGGCAAGTCTAGCAAAGCAAAGGTGATTCAGAAACACGACTGTCATGGTGCTAAAAGTTCATAATCTGCTAAATTCATAATGATCGACCAATTATCGGTCAGTTGCCTCGTAATCGAATGGTGATAGAATGACATTGCCGTATTGCCATTATTATAAAATCCGTTAGTAGAAATGATTTTCTGAAAATTACTTCCTCAATTTGAACATTTATTAATAAGGAATGTAGTATCAGTGATTGACAACTGGAAAGTCACAAAAAGTCAGAAACTTGACAAATTGATCATGAACTGAAATGAGATTACTGAACGACCATTCTGACACTATTGTAAGTAATATCAGACTAGGTCCCCTCTTTTTTTCGGGGTGGAAATCCTCATAGGATGTCTGCCGCCCTGGGGTGGGCCACGGGGTCTGTCAGACTTTTACTGACTAAAACTACCCCGGTGTCTCTTCTATCACGAGTGCGCGTGGAGCCGGTGGAGTCTAAATTCTTCCACGGCCCCACACTCTCGTGCTAGCCCGGTCTATCCGGGCCTCGTCTCCTGCACGGGGTAGTGGGATGTTAAACTACCCCGTGCATCGCCTCTGAGGCGCGCGCCGACACTCACGCCCGCCTCCGCCTTGAGGTCCATCGAAAAGGGGGGCGGGGACTTCCCCATGTCCCTCTCCCCTGGACCCGTTCATGGGGGGCGGAAGAGGGCGTTATCCGCTCTTCCTCGGCGCCCGGTGCGTCTTCTGTGGCCCGGGAAGGGAGCTGAGATCTCCCTCTCCCGATCCGCAGCTTCTGCGACATCACGTCCTCGCAGAAGGACACCACCGCGTCCCACGACTCTGCGCTGCCGACCATCCTCCGCACTACTGCCGGCAGTGTCAGGTCGCAGACTAGGTCCCCTGTATAACACAGTGTGGACAGTCCACTCCCTCTCATAGAGTTGAGGTTTGTGTACCAGTCGTGAGGACTTTTAGGTCCGTATTACAGAACGTCACTCAAACTCAAGCTCTACTTAAGTCTCGTTTGAAGCCTTTTGATTGGTTGAAACTAGTTTTAAGTAATGTTTAAGCAAAGATCAATGCTTGAGTGACGTTCTGTAATACGGACCTTATAGGCCGATCATACAATTTAGTACAGTAGGACCCCATTATCCGGACCTCAGTTATTCGGATTTGCTATTATCCGGACTGCCAACCGTGTCGAGTTTATTCTAACATGAACGTGTCGGAACTGGCATGACGCCACGCCACTCGTGTCGTCCGCGCACTCCGCGCGTACTTTACCTACAATTATTTAATAAACGTTTATTTTCGCTGATATGTATTTGTTGTTTTTAATAAAAACTGATACTGCTGATAGCTGAATCCTCCCAACAGTCCCAACGCATCGGTCTCCGGATGAACTTAGACAAAACCCAAATTATGTTCAATGAAAGGGTCACTCCAGGACCGGTTGCCGTAAACGGAATGCCGCTCGAAGTTGTTTCAGAGTATGTATCCTCGGGCAATCGTTGCAATTAGGGAAAAACAACTTCTAAACTTCGTCGGGTATTTTCGTCGCCCATACCCCTGGTTGAAGACTAAAATCTTCAACTAATGCGTCCTGCCCCTCATGACTTACGGAGCCGAGACGTGGACACTAACGGTCAGACTAGTCCATAAGTTTAAATCCGCTCAGTGAGCTATGGAGCGGGCTATGTTGGGCGTCTCTCTAAAGGACCGCATCAGAAATGAGATGATCCGACAAAGGACCAAAGTCACCGATATAGCTGAGAGGATTAGCAAGCTGAAGTGGCAATGGGCTGGTCACATATGTCGCAGAACCGACAACCGTTGGGGTAAATGAGTCCGCGTCTCTATAATCGCAGCGTAGGGCGTCCTAGGGCGAGATTGAGCGACGACATCAAAAAGGTGGCTGTTAGTGGCTGTCGGAGAACTGCTCAGGATAGAGCTTGTTGGCGTGCCATGGAAGAGGCCTATGTCCAGCAGTGAACGAGTAGAGGCTGATGATGATGATGGAGCAATGGATTAGCAATTCGCTTCGAAATGATTCCAATTCTCCAATTGATGGTAATAGTGTGTTCCTCAATTAGGGTCCTGTGCGAGCCACGAGCCACGAGCCCTCTTCAGGAAGCTATCTAAAGAAACTAATGAACTAACGCTGTATTTCCAGATCCGCCAGAAATAACAGTGGAGCGATCTTGGGTGCACACGGGAGAAGGCTTCAGAGCTGAACTGCTGTGCACAGTACTCGCAGACCCTCCAGCTGAGGTAAGCCATATTTAACCTGAAACTTTTTTAAGAATATCACGAAACCGCGCCACATTTAGCGGATTCGGGGGGCCCTTATAGTGATCCTTTTTTGATGTGAAGTGTGTTTCGGCTCCCTCGATATTGCAGTGTTTGTTGACGCCAGCCTAAATGACTTTTTTGGCAGTGATGGAAACGTTGACGATAAAGCGTGCTAGATTATCAAGAGGCTATTCACCAAAACAAAAACTAAGTGAATAGTAAAGAAAACGGCAGTTGAACGAGGTGATCCAATGTTAAACCCAACAACACGACCAACGATGCTGCGCCAGAGGGAGATTGATCTGGAGACCCTCCACGACCAAACTCCAGACACAACAACATTTGGCGCATCGTACCCGCCACACATCGCAACACAACTGCTAAGACCCGTCGGAACACGACAAATCGCTTGGCGGCAAGACATTGTCTGGTGGAGAACTTCTGCCAGCAGCCGATGTTTGATGTGTTTGATTGAAATGATGAAAGTTGCGTCGGTAGCGGATCGAGTACGGGGGAGCCCGAATAGCGTTCTGAGGATGATTGGCGACAGAACCGACACCGTTCTGCTCAGTAGGTTCACTGAATTCCATGTGTTGTGAGACCGATGAGCATTCTGAGCAGGGGTGGCATGTGTTAAGTTTTCTTCTGTTTATTTAGTCGTAATTACTAACGTTACTTGTAAGACGTTGCGGTAACGAAGAAACTGTCCAGGGCCTGTAGCCAATGTAACATCGCTTCATAGCGAAGCGAAATCGAACACCAAACCAACCAATGGCGGGAACGATTGACCACGCGACGCGACATATCACGTGGTCAATCGTTCCCGCCATTGGTTGGTTTGGTATTCGATTTCGCTTCGTTACGAAGCGATGTTACATTGGCTAGGGCCGCAGAGCTCCATGGTATTTTCTGCCGACTATTTGTCCCCGATAAATACATCGGTCACAATCTGTCGGGGCACAATCTGTCTGCGCAACTCCTAGTACCTAATTACATCAACTACATGCCAATCAATGTCAATAAAAGTCTTAACACGTTCATTGTCCACAACCCCATTTGGAGTCGCAAATTTAATTTGTATGTCCAGTCCACGCCTACTTTGGGAGTCGTGTTCCTCGTACGTCTTCAGTAGCTTGTAACTTCGTTAGAATTGTAAGTTAAGATTTTAATTTGTTGTGGACGTATGCAGGAAAAACTTGTTATTTTAGTGCAAAAATTAATTGTTATGTTGTTTTCCCAAAGGACATATCTAAGTTGACAATTTAAAGGAAAAAAAAAGTTGGACTTGGTGGTGTGACTACCAAATTTCTTTTGGACTGTGAACGTGTTAAGTAGTAACTTAACACGTGCTGTGAACGTGTTCAGTAGTAACTTAACACGTGCTATGAACGTGTTAAGTAGTAACTTAACACGTGCTGTGAACGTGTTAAGTAGTAACTTAACACGTGCTGTGAACGTGTTCAGTAGTAACTCAATACGTTCACAGCTACTATGTACCAAGTTCAACTTTGGATAAAAAACACAGCAAAGCAGCATAAGTAGTAACTTAAGCTGCTTTGCTGTGCTTTTTTTTATCCCAATATTCCAAGGTCATCAAAACATACGCGAGTAAAACCGCTAGGCGCAGCTGTAGTAGATAATAAAATAATGCACAACATTATTTTCTGTTTATACGAAGCCCGAAACACGTGTCCAGTATTTTTAAGTAAAGAATCTATGTACAAAATTTATGTACAAAATTTCAAAAAGATATCATGAAAAACCACAAAGTTATGAGCTTGTTATCCTACTTGGCTGTCGCAACAAAAATATTGTCTACGCCGGTAACGGCCGGGCGAACGGTGCATTGACCTCTGGCGTCAGCTGTTGCGCGGGCAATGATCTACCGTATGCTGCGTTCACGCTCTGTAACCACATTGCAACAATTTCTAAATGTATTTGGGAAAAATATAACATGGTGTACAAATTATTCGAATTGAGTCAATTGCTTATTCTGAACAAACTATATTCAGGTTTTGCATTAAAAAAAATAACGTTGTATGTTGCGGTGACCACTACTAGTACATTTAAATAAGGATAAAAGGATAATAATGACAGGGTTTATAAACATTTCCAGGTGACCTGGTACCAGAACTCATTCCCTTTGAGCGCTTCGGAGAGAGTGACCATGTCCGCGAGAGGTAACAATCACACGCTCCTCATAGCCAACGTACAACCTGAAGATTTTGGAAACTACAGGTCAGTTTCTACAGAAATCTGTGTTTTTTTTTTTAATAATTATAGTATTTGACTGCAATCCTACCTGATGTTAAGCAGTGATGCAATCGTTGATGGTAAAGCGCGCTAGTTTATTAAGAAAGTATTCACTGTAACCTTGAAGACATTTAAATTGTAGTTAGACGGAAACACCGTTTATTAAGAGCCTATTCACTCAATATAACTGAGTGAATAGAAAGGAAGACGGCAGTTGAGCGAGGTGATGCAATGTTAAACCCAACAACACGACCAACAATGCTGCGCCAGAGGGAGATTGTTCTGGAGACCCTCCACGATCAAACTCCCGACACAACAACACCTGTAATATCAAGTCACCAGGTCTCCACTTGTTTTTGATTACATATTTGATAGTTTAGGTACATAATGTGAAGATATCACAGCAAGTAAGAAAAATTCAAACAATTAGAGAGAGTAAAATACATAAATATAGTGTAAAAAATAAAAAGCGTATCACACAAACAAAGACACGTTTTTCGTTTTCGATACGTTCTGGGTAAACAAGTTGTTCTTAAGCCATTTACTAATTGTATCGAATCCCTTCTGAGTTAGACGATATTCCTCTTCCCAGTCGTCCGACGCAAATAGATAAGAAAATATTGTACCGCCTTCCCAGCTGGACACATAGGTCGTTCTTGTAGAATACAAATAAACTGGGTTCAAAAATACTACCCTGCGGCACACCTAAAGCTACATTTAAATTGGAAATAGAGTAGGATCCAATTTTTGCACTCTGCGTTCTATTTGTAAGACAGCTCCTAAAAAAGGACAGTTGGGTACATCGTATGCCCAGACATTCCAGCTTAGATATTAAGATGGGAATCAAGACCGTATCGAAAGCTTTTAATAGATCCAGGGATAGTGCAACACATTTCTTACCGTTGCCAAAGTTATGAGCTATGTGATTAACCAGTTTATGAACAGCAACTAGCCTTTTATCTATACTAATATATAAAGCTGAACAGTTTTAACGCGCTAATGTCAATAACTACTGGTCGGATTTGAAAAATTCTTTTGAGTTAGATACCCGATTAAACCAGGAAGGCTTTAGGCTATAGCCTAAAGCCTTCCTGGTTTAAGTCTTCCTGGATTAATCGGCTATCTAACTCAGCATGATGCTGCAGCATGAGCTCGCAGCATGATGTTATATATAACATCATGCTGCGTAATCGCTTTATAATTGAGTTATCCCATATTTGTGAATGATCAAAGAACGCATTGGTGTCCCCAGCTGCGTGGCCGACAACAGCCTGGGCCGCGCGCGGCAGCACGTGGAGGTGTCGGGGCGGCCGGGCCCGGCGCGCTTCACGTCGGCGCCGCTCGCGCGCGCGCACACGCGCTACACGCTCGCCTTCGCCGTCGACAGCTACCCGCCGCTCGACGAGCTGAGGCTGCTGTACCGGCAGTTAGCTGTGAGTCTTCATGGCATGTCCCTGTTTGTGTGGTCCCTTTGAACCCTTGCACACAAAGACACACATCGGATGTTTGTTCCAGATCAACGAGTCGTTCCAGCAGCCGGGCCGCTGGCACGACGTGGTGATCCCGGCGCCCGAGCCAGCCGGCTCGCTCACCCACCGCGTCACGCACGAGCTGCGCGGCCTGGAGCCCGGCGCCGTCTACGAGGCCATCGTTCAGGCCAAGAACAGATACGGCTGGAACGAGGTATATACTCACAACCAATTACCACTAGTTTTATTTGACATGCTTCGGATACAGCATACAGATAACTTCATATATAAAACATTATTTTTTGTATATGCGAAAACTAGTATTTTTAAGTAAAGAATCCATGAAAAAAAATTTAAAATTATCTGGTTGTTTAAAAATAATTGTGATCAATGCACCGCTTAGGGTGCTCTGGGGTCCCACCACCATCTTTGGGACCCAAGTCAACCCCACCTGCCAGACGGTGCACCTGCTGACTAACGAACGGGGCGCTGACGCCGGCTTTCCCTTCGGGGTTTAGTGGTCAGACGGCAGTCGCACTTATAATTAGCCAAATAAGCCAATCGACAATGGACAGAAGTATAAGAGCACAAGTCACGGCTAGGGCGCCGCCGCAAAACGGCGCGCAGGAGCCTCGCCCGACTCCTGTGACCTGTGGGCTAGGGCTACCGTGTCAGAGGCGGACACGGCTGAAGAAGCGAGCCCAAAGCAAGAAAATCCGTTTCGCATCGTGGAACGTTGGCACGCTAACTGGACGCGCGAGAGAACTGGCCGAGACTCTCCATAGGCGGAGGGTGACCGTGGCGTTCCTGCAGGAGACTCGGTGGAAAGGCAGCAGATCCCGGCTTATTGGGAATGGCTACAAGCTGATCTACACGGTTGCACCTAGTGGGAGAAATGGGGTCGCCGTGGTGTTGTCTGACGAGCTCCAGGATGACGTCTTGGAGGTGAATCGCATCAGTGATCGGCTAATCTCGGTGCGGGTGCTTGTCAATGGGGTAATAACCCACTTGATAAGTGCCTACGCTCCGCAGGCCGGGTGCGGTGACGCCGAAAGGACGTTGTTCTGGAGCCAGCTCGAAGGATTGCTTCGCGGGATCCCGTTATCCCAGGGAGTCGTTCTGGGTGGTGATTTGAACGGTCATGTGGGAGAGAAGTGTGACGGGTTTGGGCGTGTTCACGGTGGCTATGGGTACGGTAGCCGCAACGCGGAAGGGGACAACATTCTCCGAACGTGTGCGGCCGCTGACCTTGCAATCGTGAACACCTACTTCAAAAAGAAACCGGAGCACCTTGTCACCTACCGGAGCGGACGAAGTGCTACCCAGATCGACTTTCTACTAACTAGGAGGCACCACATCGGCAAAGTAGCCAACTGCAAAGTCATACCCGGTGAGAGTCTCACTGCACAACACCGTCTCCTTGTCATGGATCTCTGCGTAAAGGCTCAACGCAGACGTGTTGAGCACTGCCCGCGCCAGATCCGGTGGTGGCTGCTGGATAAAAACAGGTCCCAGGATTTCGCATCGGTTATTGGTGACAAGTGCGCCGGTACCGATGGGGAGCCTGTTCAAGAACACTGGAACAGGATCCAGGCAGCTATTGCTGGGGCGGCGCGGGTAGTGCTCGGCGTCTCCAAGGGCGGCCGCAAACGTGATAAGGAGACCTGGTGGTGGAACGACACAGTCCAGAAGGAGACTAAGGTGAAGAAAGCCCTCTTCAAAACGTGGCAAGCGACCGGATCCCCTGAAGATCGCGACGCATACAAAGTTGCCAAGCGTGCCACTAAGAGAGCTGTAGCCAGAGCCAGACGAGACCACTTGCAACCGCTCTACGAGAAGTTGGAATCGTCTGAGGGGCAAAAGCTCATTTACAAGTTGGCACGTTCTAGGGTCAAAGCGGCACAGGATATATCCAAGTGCCGCTGTGTAAAAGACCCTGCTGGCAACCTGCTATGCGAAGACCTGGCGGTGAAGGAGAGATGGCGCTCGTACTTCCACGAGCTGCTGAATAAGCAGCACCAAGAGGTGCAGACACCGGAACTCCCTCCAAATCTTGGATTAGTGCCCCCGATAACGCCTGAGGAAGTCCATACGGCTCTTCGTCGCATGGCGAATCGGAAAGCTGTCGGAGCTGATGGAGTCCCCATTGAGGCCTGGAAGGCGATGGGTCCTCGCGGTGTGGGCATGCTAACTAGCTTTCTGAACCGCGTGCTCCTGACTGGCAAAATCCCGAGCCAATGGAGGCTGAGTATTATTACTCCAGTCTTCAAAGGCAAGGGCTCGGTTCAGGAGTGTGGCAACTATCGCGGTATAAAGGTCATGTCCCACACCATGAAGATCTTTGAGAGGATTATAGACTCCCGGATCCGACAGGAGTGTGCTGTCTCGGAGTGTCAATATGGGTTTCGTCCAGGGTACGGAACCATAGATCCTATCTTTGCACTAAGGATCGCCATGGAGAGATACAGATCGAAGAACACGCCTCTGCATATGCTGTTTCTTGATATGCAGAAGGCCTTCGACTGTGTCCCTCGAGGGGTGATCTGGTGGGCACTGAGGTCCAAAGGGGTACCAGAAGCCTATGTTGACATAATTCGAGATATGTACCTCAATTCCGATTCCGTTGTTAGGACCGCTGTTGGTGACACTAAACCCTTCCCCGTCACCGTCGGAGTCCACCAGGGTTCCGTCATTAGTCCGTTTCTGTTCAGCGTGATATTAGACGTTTTGTCGGATAGCATCAGGGATTCACATGAGCAACCTCCTTGGTTGCTTATGTATGCTGACGATATGACGGCACGTATTTCCGCAGCTTGGGCAAAATGGCGTGAGGTGACGGGTGTCATTTGTGACCCCAAAATGCCGGTTAAGCTTAAGGGGCAGGTCTATAAGACCATCATTAGACCTGTTCTCCTCTATGGCAGTGAGGCGTGGCCTGTGCTTGAGCGACACAAGCAGGAGCTGCGTGTCACGGAGATGAATATGCTGCGGTGGATGTGTGGAGTTACGCGGAAGGACCGCATCAGGAACTCCCGCATCCGTGGCAGTCTTCATGTCCGTGACATAGCGGACAAACTGCAGGAGGGTCGCCTACGTTGGTACGGTCACGTCTTACGAAAACCGGTATGTTACGTGGGTCACAAATGTCTTGCCATGGCGCCTCCGCCGGGCCGGAGCAAGCGGGGTAGACCAAAGAAGTGTTGGCTTGACGTTGTAAGAGATGACATGCGTGCCAACAATCTCACACCACAGGATGCTAAAGATCGCGCGAAATGGAGGAAATTAAGTAAGAAAGCGGACCCCGGGCTCCATCGCGAAAGCCGCGGATGCAACCGGGATAAACGCTGAGATGATGATGATGATGATGATCAATGCACCGCTCGCCTGCCCGCGCCTACAGAGGCGCGGCGCGGGGGGGGGGGCTGTCCTACTGTGCCCCTAATACTATAATCTACCGTCAGCTGTGTTGCGTGCTCTTTAACCACACTGCAACGATTTCTAAATGTATTTGATAAACAATATAACATGATCTAAAAATAAAGTAAAAAACAAGTAAAATAACATTTTAAATAACTTTTAATTTTTAGTACATTCATGGGCGTAGCCAGCCTTGGGCTCCGAGTGGGGTAACAGTCAACCTATCCATTGTACAGGTCGTACATGACTGGGCAAGAAAAATAGCAAGCGCAGTTTTTACGCTGCGATAAAATTGCATTTCCGAAATCTTGATCAGATCCGCCACTTCTATTTCCTTCAATGCATTAATCACTCGGGGACTGCCGCGGTAAAGCTATTGCATAGCATTTTTTTATCAACTTATGCAATTACAATCATTTATTTATTGTATTTATGCAGTACTTTTCCTTCTTTTTGTTTTCTTTCTAACGGATCGACGGCTGATGGCGGAGTTAATTCATGTTATTCCCGCGCACACTCTCTAATTCTCTTCTTATAGAGTACAGAAATGCTAGCTTTTCTACTTCTGTGCTTCTCAATTCTTTTCTTGCTAACCTCTAAATGTACAACACTTTGTTCCAGGTGAGCGACATCTTCCAGTTCCACACGCTCGGAGGAACCCACACGGCGCACGCAGACGAACTAACACCCATGTTCTCATCAACAACAAGAAAACAAATCACAAAATCTCTCATTCTCGCCTTATACGCTTACTTCACGCGCCTAATCTGAGCCGACCAATCAGCGTTCTCCGTTTAACGTTTTTGACATTTTTTTTTTTTTAAATCGTAAAACGATGAGACACCAACGTTTTAGTGTTAAGCTTTTTTAAGAGTTGTGACCTTGTGACGGGTGTTTTTTTTGTAAAATACTCCATTTTGGTTGTTTGGATATGGTAATTATTGTAGCTATATGAAGCGGGCGCGATTTTGATGTAATTTACTAGTGGCGGGGTTATGTTAACACTAACAGTTTTCCATTTTGACAGTTCAATTGACAGGGACAAATTTTTGGCTACTAACTATGCAATGCATTAGCAGTCCTTCAAAATGAATTCCATTGTTAGCGTATTAGATAAGTAGAGTACGGAAGTTTATTGCAAATAATACGCATAGGTACTTACAGAAAATACTTTCAGTAAATATATAATACGAAAAGTTCAAGTTGAGTGTCCCATACACGCAAATTTCGTGTTGACAGATTGACAGCAGTCTGATATTGAAATCGCGCGCGAATCATTTAAAAAATGGCGGTCAACAATGCTTATATTAGTGTTGCCATACCTCGATTCATACTACCATTTTGTAAAAAAATCGCATAAAGTTTAAGGTTCCTTGGAAAACTAATATTATATATTATTTTACTGTTAATTTTACTTTGATAACCACTTACGCACATAATAATTAATATTCTTTAATTAAATAACTACCTAGGCTTATGGCGACTTTTGGTGGCAATAACATAGAAAAAAATCGATATGTATCTATCAATATTTTTTAAATATAGAGCTGTTTAAATTTTTGTTGCTCCATTTTGTAACTTTGCAAACAAAATCTTCATACATAATAAATAAAACTCAAGTAACCAACTATTCAGAGTACCTAATAATTATGCTTAAAAAGATCTCTTGTAATTGGTGCACATGACAACTAATGGCTAAATGGTCAAACTGAAACAAATCTATCAATGATATGATACGTTAGACTCATGGGCGTACCCAGCTTCTGGCCTTTAGGGCAAGTCAGGCCTGGGGGCGAGAGCAGCTGCTTCCCTCTACCCCATCTGGGTACGCCCATGGTTACTAAGGTTACACTTATGTCAATAAAAAGAAAACATAGGCCTACACTGGGTACTTAATGAAAGTCTAGAAGCTAGCGTACGGATACAATTATAATTGGACATTCTCTATGGAAAAGAAGTTGACTAGAGCTCAAAACCATTATGAAAAATATACATTTTTACACTATCAATATTTGCCTTACTTTTAATAAATATATTTTTCGTTATCTAAGGAAACCTTACACAATCTAGTCGTAACATAGTTAATATTATAATTTCCCATAAATAGGCGCTTTTTACTATAATATTTTACAAACATATTAATATTTTTTACTAAGTAACATCCATGTAAAGTGAATTTACTAATATATGTAGTTAATAATTTATACTAAGAGTTTCCAAATGGAATTTAAAGAGAACAAGCTTCTTTAAGTCAACAGAAAAAAGTTCTTTACAGTTAATTTACCTCTGACAACCCAACAGTAACCTTATTGTAACAGCTATGTTTTAAAAAATACTTTAAGATTTCGACTGAAGGACTTGTATCCATGGTCATGAAAACAAACAAAAAAAGAAAACTTATTGTATCGATCATAGACATATACTAATGGACATGCCATAGGCATGTCCACTACTGACACTCTGAAAGAAAGAGAGAAAACGGAGTTTCGTAAATCTTTATGTCTCTCAAAATCATCTATCACCTATGAGGAAAGAGATAGTGCTCTACCAAAAGCATAGGCCATCTCTCTCATTCTTTTCAAACCAAAAAAATCACTGCAGATTATACGCGTACGGCATGTTCATTAGTATGTGTCTATGAGCTGAACAGTGATTTTGCAACCCAACATAAACTTTATTATAAGCAGAATAAAGACAACTACGACTTTGACATAGATGTAAAATCAGAGATAAAATAATTGAAAGGACTACTTAAAGCAAGCACATCTTGTCCGGTGACGGGTGAACCAATATTTTTTTTTTTTAATGGCATCTGGCAGGCCAACGACGGAGGTTGTTTGATGCCTTAAGATGAGTTCTTCAGTCAGGACGTAAAACTTATAACCTAAGCCTGTTGCTTACGGTGTCTTAATGGATACTGATCTTGGCTTTGAGCGTGGTTGGAAAGTATCAAGAAACAGGATGGTTCAGATCAAGGTGAACATATTTAAGAAATACGTTGACAGTTAAATGATTAGCTTAATTAAACAGACATAAAGGACTAAATTTGAAAATTTAGCGTTTTTTTTTTTTAATTTATCTTATAGGTATCTCCGATCATTTTAAAATTAATAATAGCCAAATCGATCCAGCTTTTCTCAAATAATGCACTTACCAACGCACTGCATTTTATTTTCATTTTTATAGGAAATTTCGTTAGTTCCAATTACAGCCACCGGGCCAGATATGCTTGCACTACTGTACATGCCAGTGCTATTGGTTACATCAAATGGGTTGGAGCATAAAAAAAAACATGATTTTGAAAAAGAAAATGCGATTAAAGTAATTCTATCTGACCATATTCGCAATAATGGACAGCGTACATCGAAACCTGAGGTAACGGTTAAGCAATAGGTCTTATTTCTGTCGCGTGTGAATTGCACACAGGAATATTTTACTATGTGGTTTATTTAAAGCCAATTATCTAAGTGAAGTGTCTTTAAGGTCACATAAATTTTATCATCGTTTTAAAGTTCGTTTTTTAATCTCAGATACTAAGCTGACGTTTGTTTTTTGTGTTTGACATGACAGATGTCAAATCTGTGTTTCTAAAACCAACCTTAGATAATGATACACATTATGACGTCTGAGATATATTATGCAGGACGAGACGGTTGACGTGTGTCGGGCATGCTCCCATCCGGGTGAGTCCATCAGACATTATTATATCTATACAACGTTTCTTTTTTATGCGAAACCTGAATATAGTTTATTCAGAATAAGCAACTGAATCGATTCCATTCATTTTCACACCATATTATATTTTGTCCCAAATACATTTAGAAATTGTTGCAGTATGGTTACCGAGCGTGCCACGCAGCTTACAATAGATCGTAGTATTGCGCACGCCCGCAAACAGCTAACGCCAGAGGTCAACGCACCGCTCGCCTGCCCGAGCGTAGCGTGGACTATATTTTTGTTGGGACAACCATGTAGGATAACAAGCACATAACTTAGTGGTTTTTATTATCATCATCAATCTTTTTATCGTCCCACTGCTGGGCACAGGTCTCCTCTCATACAGAGAAGGATTGAGCGTAATCACCACGCTTGCTCAATGCGAGTTGGCGATTTCAGACTTTAAGTCCAGGTTTCCTCAAGATGTTTTCCTTCACCTTCAGTCATTGGTGTCCAACATATACCTACTTAGAAAGTACATATAACTTTAGAAAAGTTACATTGGTACTTGCCTGACCTGGAATCGAACCCGCGCACTCATACTTGAGAGAGTTTTTATTATATCCTTTCTAAAATGTTGTACATAGATTCTTTACTTAAAAATTCTGGACACGTGTTTCGGATTTCGCTTGAACAAAAAATAATGCTGTATACACATCACGCGAGACACGGCCAGGAGAATGGTGATGATGAGATGTATTATGATTGACAGTCTCTGTGTACGCTGTCTATTACTACAGTCTGTCCCCGTGTATGCGCATTAGGCTCCTAGTTATTATTTTAAGTAAGCAATAAATCGTGTTAGTGATAAATGCTATCTCTAGAAATAACGTGTAATTTTATTATTATTTTCGAACGTTTCGTAGGGTTTTGTGTCGGGTCGGTGGTGGTAGTGGATTCAAGATTAGAGCGAGCGCAAAACACTTTCCCGCCATCTTGACGTTATTGACAGATGTCAAAAGTTTACTATTATCTATGGTTTAAAAAATAATTGTCATTATTGTGGCGAAAGTGATCAATAATACTTACTGACCCCTAACTTGAAAGGGGTCTTTATGGTCTAATGTCAACGCATGCCGGCCGGCTTGTCAAACCCCAAGGTCAAGTTACATCAATAGAACTGGACTGTCAGTGTCATCGTTGTAGTGCAATACTGAGACTGACAGCTCTTGAAAGCTAAACGTAGACAGTGTTCAGTTTCTTTAAAAAAATCAGCCGTAAATATAGCAAGCGTGTGATGCTGCCTTTTATAATTTGCTTGCGAGTAGCTAAATCTGAATAGAATTCTAGGTGACAATATTTGACACATCCGAAGACATAAAAGTACATATATGCAACGATTGCATCTGATAATATGGATACGAAAATACATAAAAATATCATGCATACAAGTATTTTGAAACTGTCCAATTAATCTTAACATCGATGAGATGAAAATTATTTTTTTAACAAAATAAATACCTAATAATTATTGACCATCTTACGGATTGTGTCAATATTTGACTAGCTGTCGTCACTAAACTTGATACAATCAAGTTTTTTTCGTAATTAGTTTGTTTCGTAATTAGACTGAGAAAGTCATTAGTTTTTTTTTTATGAGTTATAAACTAGCGCTTGACCGCAATCCCGCGTGATGGTAAGCAGTGATGCGATCATTGATGGTAAAGCCCGCTAGTTTATTAAGAGCCTATTCACTCTAGCCTTGAATTAAATGTTGAATACAAATACGCGGGTCATGTAAACAGCGCCGGTGTTGCCAGCAGTATGTTGTCTTTTTCTCACAAGCTTTTAAAAATGACTCCAAAACTAAAAGTCGGAATACCTAGTCTTATCCACTGCCACCATTAAAAAGAACAGAGTATTTCGAAGCTAAATTTAGTCGTCAATGATTATAACGTAATTTAGGTGCAATATTAATTTTAGTGTGAATTCGAAAGCAATATTTGAACACATCACTAGTTTTTTCTAAGAAAACGAAAGTTATGGAACAAACTGTTGTTTCTGGGCGCAATGGGAAATATTAGTGCATTATTGAGGCAACTGCCTTTTGCTTATTACAATAAAAAAAATTAAGGCTTGGAGCCCTACTATGATATGTCAAAACCATCACTAAACAGTTGTAAAAGTGGAATAGCGCTATTCAACCTGTATAGCTCTATCTTCGTCTGACACTGAAACCATGGTGATTTTAAAACATCATTGTAACCCGTAGCATTAATAGTCTAGCATGAGTATATCAAGATATTTTGACCAAGACATTGGAAGGCACGTTAAGCCGTTGGTCCCGGTTGCCATACAAACATCTAGTGGCAGTCGTTACGGGTTGTTGGAGCCCTCAAAAGTCCAACAATTGGTCTAACTGCAATGCTTCGATGTCGCCTTCGGGTTGTGGAGGTCAGACGGCAGTCGCTTCACGGAAAATGTCGAAGTTTCGCCAAAATCAGCAGTTACACTGGTATAGCGGACCCCAGACTCCAGAGCTGGAAAAGGGGTGCGACTGGGATTAACGCTGAGATTATGATGATGTAGCGTTGGAAGACCTCTCACAAGATAGATCGGGGATCTGGTAAAGGCAAGGAATTCGCTAGATGCGAGAAGTACAGATCCAGAAGGAATTGCGTCACACACTATCAGTAGCCATTTGACAGTTCAACATCATTCATTGCGTTGCTTACTTTTTTTTTTTACATATTATGAACCAGCGCTTGACCGCAATCCTGCCTGATGGTAAGCAGTGACGCAATCGTTGATGGTTAAGCGCACTAGTTTATTAAGAGCCTATTCACTCTAGCCTTTACTTTCTTGAACCGAGACATTTTGCGTACACATGCAGTAGTTTAGCAATATGCTTCGAAATTATTCCAATTGTTTGTAGTTGTGTGTTACGCTAATAGGATGCCTGTTGAAGTGGCGGTTCCAGAGAGAGGATTGAAGGCTTTTCATCAGCTAAAATGATAATGATGATTATTTTAAAAGCTGTTTATATGTGAGGTTTTTTTTGCCTTTGTATGTTTATGTACTAATGTTAGCCATTGAAACCAGAAATCCTATTTTAAATTGTAATTATATTATTTTAAATTGCGTAGAATGTTTAGAAGAACGTAACTGATTTAGATACTATTATGAATATTGTTTAGTTATATTTTTTGACATTTTCTTTACTTGTGAGAACTGTTTGTAGTCGGTACTCCTTTTGTATTTTTAATAAATACTTTTCGTTCTTCTGAGCCCTTGGTAGCAATAGTCTATTACTTACGAAATTATTATTTTTAAAATACGTAAAACAGTAAAAATAATATAATCACTGCCGATATACTGAATTTTGTAAAAACAACTTTTTTGTAATTATTTTTGTGACTTAATTTCTCAAAGTCATTAAAAATTAATGTAATTAAAGAAAAATATTCGGCCATAATTCTTTTTAACGAGAATTTAGATGTAAATTTTTTAGAAAAAAATAATACTTGGTATATATTATATGAATATATTATATAGTTTGAGTGAAAATTGTAAATTTGATGGGCTGTAGAAAATCGCCTTTTTATTTGAGAAAAAAATGAAGAAACTGAACCCTGTATGTAGCAAATAAACGTGTAAGTTTATTATATTATTGTGTTTTATTCATCAACTCATCATAATCATTGGTACAAACCCTATGGCAATGATAATAATAAATTATTGCGAAGACGAGAATACCCCATTCCTCGTCCAACATACCTCATTGCAGTGCCTAAAG
Organism: Sesamia nonagrioides; assembly: GCA_017933935.1. Taxonomy (NCBI): domain Eukaryota; kingdom Metazoa; phylum Arthropoda; class Insecta; order Lepidoptera; family Noctuidae; genus Sesamia; species Sesamia nonagrioides. Next base: position 498,788 of record JADWQK010001310.1, read on the forward strand.
ACAAGTCTTTAACCAATGATGACATATGGATCAGAAACGTGGGACCTCACTATGGGCTACATAAGAAAGCTCAAGGTCGCACAGAGAGCTATGGAGAGGGCTATGGTAGGTCTACTTTTGTAGAAGAACGAAAGTCGCCGACATAGCCCAGCGGATTAGCTCTTTGAAGTGGCATTTGGCGGGGCACATAGCACGTAGAACCGATGGCCGATGGGGCAGAAAGGCTCTTGAATGGCGACCATGTACCGGCAAGCACAGTTTGGACACCACGACTAGGTGGTCAGATGAGCTGACCAAAATCGGAGAGTTTTTCAGTTGTGCTTCTAGTACAAAATAATGTGCTAGTATCAAAATGATTTCAGTCAAGTCAACAGGGTTGCTATATGCACGACCGCAGCGCCCTCATTTATTTTCACTGCTTTACACTTAGACGACTATATTTCATTTTTATTTTTTTTAATTTTGTTTGTAATTTTATTTCACCTGAAATGATATTTTGTTGAAATTTTTTAAAATTTTAAAATCAAAATCAAATTTCAAATAAACCAGTTAGAGGCACTTTTGAATTGTCAGAAGGTCGGTCAGTCAGTAAGATGAAGCTAGTCGCCCATTCCAAAGAGTAGGTACCTATGGAGAACAACGGGCAAGGAACTCCATGTGTGGTCTATGGTACCAAATCCTCCTCGAAACCCGGCCTGCTCAGGCGGCTGGAATTCGTCGAGTCTGCGCGCTAGTCGGTTCGTGATCACTCTCTCGAACACAGCTTGTAGACATGGCTCAAAAGCGAAATGGGTCGACAGTTCTTCAGTAAGGTTTTATCACCTTTCTTGAAAAACAAAACCACTACGCTTCTGTTTCATGCCTTAGGAGTTCTCCCCGAAAAATGAGCAGAATTAAATATACGCTGAATCTCTTTTAGCACAGGCGTACCTGCAGCTTTCAATACCTCCGAGGTAATCCCGTCTTCTCCCGGGGCCTTCCCATTTTTAAGCTGTCCAAGAGCCACCACGATCTCGTCTAGGCATTGCTGATATATGTACTTTAAAAACTATTTCCCGAGTTCCACTTTTATTTGTTTTGTTCATTTTTAATAAGTTTCTTCGATATTTTATCCATGTAGATATGAAAAGGAATATTAAATGCAATAGATATCGAGTTACAAATCAAATATACGACAGCCGATGACATTCGATGTACTATAATTTAATGTTACCCTACTTTTAAAATTTTTAGTTTCAGAAACCTTTAATTTCATGACTTTATAAACATATTATATCAATAAAATGTTACTACATTTATTAATTTATTAATCAATAAATTCCACAATCTATTAATCAATATATTGAAAGTCTTTTGAAGACCTCGTTGGGTGGTTGAATAAAAAGCCTGATTCAAAAGGCAGCACTCGTCGATACAGTTCGCGTTAGGAGGTTCCTGCCTCTGAAGCCCTAGCCACCGGTAGTTTGGACCCTGCTCCGGACATAGGTGCATTATTTTATTTTATTTTATTTTTTATTTTATTTATTTATAGTAGTGTAGTAATATTTATACTTTTTTTGTAAATATTTTAAATATTTAGGTAGTTTACCTAATATGTGAATAGAACGATAAATGGAATAATAATTAAAATCAAATTAAAATAACTTTATTGACACAGAAAACCATTTACAAAAATAGGTACATATGTACAGATGACAGTACTTCAATCAATCATTCTAGTAATAATGCGTTGAAAAAAGAAATTATGGGCACATAAATAATTTTGCATAATTATTATATGTTATAAATCATGAAATAAATCAGCTACTAGAATCTGTCAGATTTCTTCATTAGATTTTAAACTTTTTCACTAAAGCACTAAGGCTCAAGGTTGATTGGAAATATTTGAGAGCTTCGGGAGCTTGGCCTGCTTCCGTCCGTACATTTAGTAGACACATTGAATTTATCTTTGTTTCAGACATACATTTATACGAAGATAGCTACAACTACTACTATTATAAACAGCTGAATTTTATTCTCTTCACGTAAGCGGTGGAATGTCTAAGCGGTGACATCTTCGCAGCGCTCGTGGTGCTCACTGCGTCGAAATTATATTTATTATATTGCATGATTTAATTCCCCCATCTCCGTTCCACCATCGGACGACCCGTCGTACGGCGACTTTCCACCCTTATGTTGACACCACTGCGACCCAGACGAAGCGTTTCGCTTCCTCTTTTATACCGCGTACATCGAGGGACTGGAACAATTTGCCAGCGACGGTGTTTCCGTCACATTACAATTTGAGCGTCTTCAAGGCTAGAGTGAATAGGGCTCTTAATAAACTAGCCCTTTACCATCAGGCGCGATTGCGGTCAAGCGCTAGTTTACAACTGCAAACTCTGCTCACCAAATACGGAGGGCATCAAAATATAATTTTATTGCGATAATTATAATAGTAGAATAAAAACAGTTTTCGGCAACTGTTAAATAAACGTTTCTCAAAAGCCTACATTCGATTCCGATTTCAAAGATTAGGTCCGTCCGTATTACAGAACGTCACTCAAACTCAAGCTCTACTTAAGTCTCGTTTCAAGCCTTTTGATTGGTTGAAACTAGTCTTAAGTAATGCTTAAGCAGAGATCAATGCTTGAGTAACGTTCTGTAATACGGACCTTAGGTGCGTATTCCAGAAGGAAACTCAAGCATTGATCTCTGCTTAAGCATTACTTAAAACTAGTTTCAACCAATCAAAAGGCTTGAAACGAGACTTAAGTAGAGCTTGAGTTTGAGTGACGTTCTGTAATACGGACCGTAATCAACATAAACATTGTGCGAAGCCAAAGAAGAAGAGAAAAAAAAAGTTATGTTTTGACATTGACAAATGACATTTTGACAGCTGTTTTGTTGTTTGGTGTCTACTTGTATACAAATAATTTTTTTTCTATTTAATAGGAAAATATAAATTAAAATGTCCCTGGTAACGCTTAAGAACGAATTCAATGAAAATTTACTAGCCTGTAGAGCTTGTTTGGCTACAAATAGGAAATTGTACAGCATACATCACGACGACCTGTTAAAAGCTTATAAGAATCTTATTGGACAGGAAGTAAGTATGAAAATATTTTTTAAATGGTTACTATGTACTACTGATAGTTAATGGAGTTATGGCAGTCTGTCTGCAGTCACACTTACTGTAGTTTAGGTAATCTTTATTTAGTAATATATACATTTTATTGTAAATACACTAAATGTGTTAACTTTTTAGAATTAGGTGATTAGTGGATAAAAAGTAAATAATCGTAATGTTTACAGTTATTTAACTATGCGCTGCTAATAACGCCTTGCAAGTTTCCAATAAATGGAACTATAAAGGCAATGATTTCTTTCCTTTTTACACACTTCACCTAATTCCAAACAGTTAGTATAAAATAAAAGTTGAAAACCACGTAATATAATAAATATGTTGCCAGTTGTGCGTGGCAAACGCCCTTAGGGGCTATTTATTTATTAATCCATTTATTTCAGGCATCAAGGCCATATAAACATATACAATACGATACTAACATAAAACCTTATAATACAATAAATACATGTAAGATTATTAACTAAACTAACTAGCGCTAACTAGTGTCGGTGTTGTGTTCCGCTGACTGGTGTCACGTAGCTGGTATTCATCATACCGAAGCATAGTTCTCTCTATCATACATAGGATTGGAACAATTTTCCAGTGGCGGTGTTTCCATCTGACTACAATTTAAATGTCTTCAGAGAAAGGCTATAGTGAATAGGCTCTTAATGAACTAGTGCGCTTTATCATTATTGTCAGCCCCACTGTGCCACCCCCCGTGTTTGGAGTATTGCTGTTGTTGTGCGGCAGTGTAGGTAAGGCTGCAGTACTCCACACACGAACAGACCTCTGCTTTGTATAACATTAGAAGCTGTCCTGGTGTGATGTACCGCTGGACCTTTGCAATATCGCCAAGTTTCCTGGCATCCCACCTTGGCTATGGACTCATTGAACCACCCAATGTTTAGGTTCGAGGAAATCTCAACTCCCAAAAGCTGAAGGAGGTTGGTGCACTCCAAGGATACATTCCGAAGAGTAGGAGCAAAGGTGAACGGGCTTCTTTTAGCGGTGAAAAGACACGCCTGTATTTTGGCGGCATTGAATGCTACAAGATTGGCTTTACCCCATTCGGATACTGCCTATAGTGCAGCATTCGTACACTCTACCATAGCCTGTTTTTCGGACCGGATTGATATCTTATTAGCCTGAACACAAATTATTTGTTGTTATTTATTAATAAACCATCGACCCGCCTCGGCTTCGCGTGGGTGCAATGCTGATAGTAAATACACTACTTATAGAAAAACTACAGCACCCGCCGCCCCGGCCGGTCGCTACAACCCGCAATTTTTAAATCTGTAATATCTTTGAAAATTTTCATTTAAATTATGTGCTGTAAAGGGCCGTATATATCTATATTAAATAAACAATGTATTTAAGGTATTTAATTGGATAAAGATTAATGCTGTATTGGTTAAAATCGTACGAAAATTATCCATTTTTGTCGTTAAAAGTAAATGACAATGAGATAGACATATAGGGGGAAGTGGGGCACCTTGATACAGTTTTTACTTAGACCCAATAAAAGACGATCTAATGATAGTTACATCCAATTTATTAACCATAATATATTCAATATATATTCAGTTAATTTGTTACATACAAATTAACAGATAGATTGAATCACAAAACGTGTTAGAGCCTATTTACTAAAAAATGAAATTTGTATCAATGTGCCCCACATGCGGGGTACATTGGTACATACACTGGTACTTTGGTTCATAGAAATATTCCTATAAATTAAATAAGTTTTATTGATTTTTCTGACCTTTATTTATTGATTTTTTTAAATTATATTTATTCGCTGCTTTTGCTATTGATAATTTTTCTTCCAACACATCAGATATCGCAGAAGCCACGGAAATTTCATTGATGGAACTTCTATTCATCTTGCGTTTAAATGTTCAAACCATTTTTTATAAAGAAAATAAAATATATTACCTAAGTCTCACATACATGTATATTCAACAAAATATTGGCGTATCAATGTGCCCCAAGACCACTTGTATCTATGTGCCCCTGCATACTACAATCGAAGTCAACATTTTATAAAAATTAAAGCAATAAATATTTAAATAATTTAAGTCTATTTAATGTAATGACAGATATGTACTTACCAAATGTCTTAATATAACACAGGTAACACTAAATACATTAGAAGAATTACACCCGAAAGAAAAGTACGAAAATTTTGTTGCGAACATCAGAAACAGTTTTTTACGTGCTAGTCGCTAGTCGTCGAGTGAACGTTGCTCTGCGCTAGTGTGCGTATAGGCTTTACTATATACCTCCTTATCAGTGGCGTACGGCTCTTCTAACGCGTTTTGTTTTCGACGAATATTGACTGTATCTATGTGCCCCTTGTATCAATGTACCCCGCCTCCCCCTACCATCGCGGAGTTTTCTGTAGACCTCAAAGTGTACAATACTTAGTTCATTATTTTGATAAATCTCCTAGAGTTCAGCCTGCGTTTCACTGCAAACGCGGAAAATTTTATTTATTTACGACATCGCATTAGAAACCTCAGAAATAATAGTATTTCTCCACTATTTAATGGATGTTATTATACATATAAACCGTCCTCTTGTGTTGTATTAAAAAAAACCGCATCAAAATCCGTTTCCGAGTTTTAGGTGCGTATTACAGAACGTCACTCAAAACTCAAGCTCTACTTAAGTCTCGTTTCAGGCCTTGTAATTGGTTGAAACTAGTTTTAAGTAATGCGCAGAGATCAATGCATGAGTGACGTTCTGTAATACGGACCTTAAAGTTTTAATCATATAAACGGACATAGGGAAAGAGAAGCGATTTTCCTTCCGAATTTAATTGGTTTCTATAAACGAACAGATAGCACAAATCTATGGTCCCAGCCTTTCAAATAAGGCTGAGGCCGCACTACGGTTAAACCGCGGCGGTTTTTAATCGCGTGAATTTGTGCCCCAAGAAGACTAAGGTCCGTATTACAGAACGTCATTCAAAACTCAAGCTCTACTTATGTCTCCTTTGAAGCCATTTGATTGGTTGAAACTAGTCTTAAGGAATGTTTAAGCAGAGATCAATGCTTGAGTTTCCTTCTGGAATACGCACCTAATGCAAGCGGCCGCACCTGCGTTTTTTTCCCGCGAGCATTTTGTACCAAAAAAATCAGTCGCGGGAAAAAACCGCAGCGGTTTAACCGTAGTGCGGCCTCAGCCTAAAATGAGTAAATAAAAAAAAATCATACATGGGTATTATTATATGTTTTAATGTTTTTTTACAAATGAAAAGTATTCCAAAACATAATACTTAATTACTTTCATCATCTGATTCCAAATATACTTCGTTAAAAATTATTTTCATTGTCAGCTGCGTCACTATTAACACCGTCTCCGCTACTGCTATCATTAGCCTGCTTAGCTTATGCTAATAACTAACTCATCTTTATCTTGATAAAAGGTTTACTCTCACATTTTCCTGAATGAATAAAAAATATTAATATGTAAGGAAGCCGTGAAGCCGTACGGAGGACGAGTCTGAGCAGTTGTGTTGCGATGTGTGGCGGGTACGTTGCGCCAAATGTTGTTGTGTCGGGAGTTTGGTCGTGGAGAGTCTCCAGATCAATCTCCCTCTAGCGCAGCTTCGTTTGGTCGTGTTGGTCTTGGGTTTAACATTGCATCACCTCGCTCAACTGCCGTCATCCTTCCTATTCCTTTAATAAACTAGTGCGCTTTACCATCAACGATTGCATCACTGCTTACCATCAGGCGGAATTGCAGTCAAGCACTAGTTTATTAATTATTAAAAAAAAATGTAATTTCTATCAGAAGATGGATAGCAATAGCGCTATTTTTAATTTCGTTAAGCTGCGTCACTAACAACGTCTTCGCTACAGCTGTCATCAGCCAGTCATCATCTGCTATCTTGATCACTCTATCTATTTAAAAAAACCGCATCAGAGTCCGTTGCGTGGTTTTAAAGATTTAATCATACACAGGGACATAGGGAAAGAGAAAGCTACTTTGTTTTATACTATGTAATGATTGTGATTTCAGGTCTGTCCGTATGATATGCTACCGCAGTACACCTGTAGCTACTGCACCATACTCCTGATCAAATATAACACGTTCCGGGAACACTGCCACAGAGCTACTAATTATTTAGAGGAAGCCAGATTAAGAAATAGGAACGTATGTTGTGTTTATTTTTATTCCTGTAGATAATTTTAAGTATATACTTGGTAATCAGCCTCCGTGGCGTAGCGGTAGCGAACGCGGCTGCTGGTTCGATTCCCGCGCAGTACAAACATTTGTATGCATGAATATAAATATTTGCACTGGTCTGGTCGTGCCTCGGAAAGAACGTTAAGCCGTTGATCCCGGTTGCCATATGAACATCTAATGGCAGTCGTTACGGGTTTTTGGAGCCCAAAAATTCAGCAATTGATCTAACTGCAATGCTTAGATATCGCCTTCGGGTTGTGGAGGTCAGACGACAGTCGCTTCACGGAAAATATCGAAGTTTAGCCAAAATCAGCAGTTAGACTGGTAAAGCGGACCAGACTCCAAAGCTGAAAAAGCTTCGGGTGATGATGATGACTTGGTATTATATACTACTGCTTGATTTGTATAAGTACGACCAAAGCACAGCTAAAAAATCAAAAACATTCGCCCCGCGGTTTTTCCCGCGTTACTTTCGATCCTGTATGGAATATCAGCGAAAACGTTAAAGTTTGTTTCTTGTTAGATACCTACTCTTTTACGTAGAAACTACCGAAGGATTTTGATGAATTCTGACACACAGATGCTTTAACCATGGATGTACGGACGACAGCAGGTCAATGTACCCGAAACTGACAAATATTCCCTATCAGTATTGAGCCTTTTGTTTGTTGGGATGGGAAATCATCAAATGACTACTCCCACTCTGGGCGCAGCGGAAGGGCGTGTCAGAATTTTACTGACTAAAACCCACATGTGTTTCTTCACTTGCCCGCAACCCTGGCCCGGGAGGCATCGGTCTTTGTGGACCCCGTTGTGTGCTGACATCTCTTTGAGGCGCGCGTGAAACACAATGCGCCGTCGAATCGGGCCTGCCCCTTAATCGGCGAACACATTTTTGTCAAATGATTGCGACTAGTTGGGATCGTTTGGACCGAACGGACCAATGGGCGACCCGAATGATCCCAACTGATGCCAACTCGTAACAATCATTTGACAAAAATGTGTTCGCCGATTAGGGGGCTGGTCCTTACCGGGCGGCGAGCTGCCCACTGCTCACCGCCCGCAGGCCCGCATCTAGGCGTGCGACCAGGGCTTCCCCTGCGGCGGCTAGTGGCGTGAGGGCACTGGGATTCCCGCTACCTCACGCGCTCCGCCCCCTCCTTTGCCAGCATCACTGCTTCGCAGTAGGAAGTGACGGCCTGCCATGCACTCTCGCTCATCAACATTGAGCCTTAATGCTTTAGAGATAAAGTTGAAAATCTAATAAAGAAATATGAGAAATTGTAGTAGCTTGATTTGCTGTCGTCTGTACATATAGTATACATTTTCTCTCGATATTCCCACGGGTACGAAACTTATGTGGGCGAAACCACGGGGCACAGCTAGTGTACTATATGTTTAGATAATATACAAATTACCTTTTACAGATAACAGCAGACTATTTAAACAACTTTCAACCTTACATGCAACATGAAATGTCGGAAATAAAACAAATAAACTTCTATGAAAACAATGAAGAATTTTTAGGCTTCAAAATGGACGAAGATGAAGACCGTTTCGATAATTTAGATGACCACCACTCATATCCACCGCAAATGACTGAAACCTTACAAATATACGCTGAAACAGTCAAAGTCAAGATCGAAAATGACTTGCCAGTAACAGAAAAACCCAAAAGAAATGTCAACAAAAAGAAAAAATGTACAACGTTGAGAAAGAAATGTACAAAAAAAAGTGACACGGTCAAAAAGAAAGGAAAATATTTTGAAACTAAAGAGAATATGTCCGATTTCGAGAAAGCGTTCGACGTTGAAATTGTTGTGTTGAGCGAGGAGCAGCAAATGAAAGATGTGGCGGATAGAAAGTCCAGCTCCAATTATTTGCATTCTCCGTATAAGTGTGAGCTGTGTTTTAAAGGTTATATGAGCTCTGATATTTTGAACAAACATGTTTTATCGCAACACGATCCAGTAAGTATGAAACATAATAATATCTATCTATGCTAACAATCTATCTCTATCTTTATGCTCGGAGTTTCTCTGCGTGATCGAATCAGATATGAGGAGATCCGCAGAAGAACCAAAGTCACCGACATAGCCCTGCGAGTCGCTAAACTTAAGTGGCAGTGGGCAGGGCACATTGCTCGTAGAACCGATGGCCGATGGGGCAGTAAGGTTCTGTAGTGGCGGCCACGTACTGGAAGACGCAGCGTAGGGAGGCCCCCAACAAGTTAGACCGATGACGAAGCCGATGGATGCGTCAGCACCAGACCGGTCAGCGTGGAAAGACTTGGGGGAGGCCTTTGTCTAGCAGTGGATATCTATAGGCTGAAGAAGGTGCTAACTATAAAACTGAATAGCTTCGAGTATAACATAAAATATTACAGTGGAGTACAGCCTAAGACCCCTTTTTTGTTGGGATGGGAAATCATAAAATGACTTCTCCCGTTCTGGGCGGAGCGGAAGGGCGTGTCAGACTTTTACTGACTAAAATTCACCCGTGTTTCTTCACTTGCTGTGCGACGGCCAGGGCCACGGTTTCTTTTTTAACCAATCCGCAACCTCGATCCAAAACCCCTGCCTAAGACCCTTATACAAAAGAGTAACTTGTAATTTGACAAATTACAGATCCAATTATAAGATTACAAATCATACTTCGTTATTTATGTCAAATTTAGTAAATAATGGTTTTTATTGTTTACGAGCTTCATCCTTCTTCAGATTGCTTATAAAACTTATAATTATCATATAAAATGAAATCTGACATATGTACCTCGTTACGGTTGTCGCAGTAGGTATTCTCAAAGATTGCTTCTTAACTGTCGCTTGTTTTCGCCTCGGTTGTCAAATGCAGACTGACTGCCTGCTGGCGTCACAGCGCTTTATATAGGTCAGCTGATTGAACATTCCAGATTCGTCTAGACGTAATAATAATAGCGCATAATTTCGAGTACGTTCAACAAGTACCTACAGGTACTTCCCGGAAACGAGTTTCTAGAAATATCGATGTCGACACTTCGTTCACGATGTTGACGAAACCTGTACCACGTCGATAGGCCACCCTAGGTCTAGCAATGCGTTTTTGTATTGCACCTCTCCAGGTACAGGGTGAGTAGTGGGTTGGGTGTGAGTACTAGTTCTTAGGAAATCACTTTTACTAACGGGTTTTAGACAATACGGGTCTATTGTAAATGAAGAAGTTAACGGAAGAATGTACGACGATAAGTAAACAATGTACAGTCTCTGTACATTGTTTACTTATCGCCGTACATTTTTCTGTTTACTCTGAATTAAACAATGTGGAGTCTCTGTACATTGTTGTTGAAATTGTTCAAAACCTCATGGGAACGCTTGTTACACTGAGTGTAGCAAGCGAGAGTGTGTGTGTGTGTGAGTGTTGTGTGTGAGTGTGGTGAGTGAGTGGGTGAGTGAGTGAGGTCGGCTCAGTCTTCCATGACCTCATAATTCCAGAGTCGCGGCAGCGTGGTGTGTGAGTACTGTCAATTCCGTTACAAAGATCGGCGAGGTTTGAACCAACATCTGAAGAGCCATCGACTGAGGTTCGCTTGCAAACAATGCTCGTATGTCTCTAGAACAACGTAAGTACCACTGTACCCTGTTCCAATACTGTTTATTTATTTTTACGCATTCAAACGACAAAATTACGGGAAATAATTGATTTTTACTTTTATAATTATACAATATGTAAAGAAAACCCTGTCCGACCCATAAGGATTTTAAAGGTTAGGTAAACAAATGACCAAATAAAATATAAAATTTTACGTAATCATCATGGTAACAATACTAATGAATTTTGAAATAATCTTTTTTCTCGCGAATTCCCGAAATTTGGTAATTTTTAAAAAGTGACAACACCATTTGTGACGGAGCGAATAGCGATGCGACCACGTGCCGCCTGCCCTACCCCCTTCACTCGCGAATGTTTGCCTAACGTGTTGCCTACCGCACATGCATTAAGTTACCTCACTTTTTCGAAATAATATTTATTTTGGTAGAGGATTTTTTTTAAAGTTTAGCCCAGCTTTGTAAGCATTAGTAGAATCAGTTATCGATACCTAACAATACCTTCACGGATCGGACAGGGTTTTCTTGACATATTGTATATCTCTACATTGTATTTGAACCACGGAGCAAATACAGAGAGATGTTGTAATTATAACTCGCGCTAGTTAAATGTGTACCTTGCTCTATGACGTCATTCGGACGGTACCGTTTACAAAAAAATGAGAAATATGATACAAAAATATAAATTAGATTTGGTTGTGTCTTTTTTCATGTTATTAGTCAATGATATCTCCACATTGTGTTTGAACTGACGTAGGCTATTGAGTTTGACATTATACAGGTTGTTTTTTTATTGTTATTACAGTTTTAATGCTAAAGAACATTTTAAAATGCACGGAGGACAAATGCATGAATGTCGACATTGTGGAAAGTCTTATGAGTAAGTTACCATTTTTTTATATTTTTACTAGCTGTGTCCCGCGGTTTCGCTCGCGTAAGTAGTAGTAGTAGTACGATTATACTTATGAATATAAAAAATAGATGAAACCTATTCTCAGGAATAACGAATGTATACAAAGTGGTGCCGACAATACGACAATAAATTAAACATCGTGTACCACAACACATTCTCAGTCTACCCATAAAAAAATATATATAAATATATCTATTAGTTTAGTCACAGGATTTTTTTTTTTCACATTTTATACATGATGTACATGTTGATAAGGAAGCGCTTACAGGTTGATGACCGCCGCATCCAGCGGTAGGTACAAAATTTTAATAATAATGGCGCGAAAAAGCAAGTCGATACAGGACCGCGCTGTCGCCGATCTGAGGTCAGTGACCCAATATTTTAAAGGATGTTCTATATGTATATATAATATATATACGTTTACTATTTTATGCGATTTAGTTTCTTTGAAATTTTAATTTTTTATTTTTGTTGCAAGATTTTTTTCTGCGGTTTAAGATTATTCCTATGAACCAGCATTGTTCGTGTTTTCATTTATTGTCGTATTATCAACACCACTCTGTATACGAAATTTCATTAAAATCGGTTCACTATACCATCACGGAGTTTTCTGTAGACCTTTAGGTACATTATTTTGATAAATCTTGTAGGATTCAGCCTGCGTTTCATAGCAAACGAGGAAAAAAAAAATATTTACGACATCAGATTAGAAAACTTAAAAATAACAGTATTCTACACTCATTATCATCATCTCAGCGTTTATCGCAGTCGCATCCGAAGCTTTTTCAGCTTTGGAGTCTGAGGTCCGCTTTACCAGTCTAACTGCTGATTTTTGGCTAAACTTCGATATTTTCCGTGAAGCGACTGCCGTCTGACCTCCACAACCCGAAGGCGACATCGAAGCAGTGCAGCTGACCAATTGTTGGACTTTTTGAGGGCTCCAACAACCCTTTAACGACTGCCACTAGATGTTCGTATGGCAACCGGGACCAACGGCTTAACGTGCTTTCCGAGGCACGACCAGACCAGTTTAAATATTCATATTCATGCGTACAAATATTTTCACTGTGCGGGGATCGAACCCGCGCCCCCTTGCGCAGCGGCCGCGCCCGCTACCGCTACGCCACGGAGGCTGTCGCAGTATTTCTATTATATATATTATATTTGCAACAGTATTTCTACACTTTTTAATGGCTGTTATTAAACAAATAAACCTTCCTCTTCAATCACTCTATTTAAAAAAACCGCATCAAAGTCCGTTGCGGAGTTTTGAAGATTTAATCATACAAAGGGACATAGGGAAATAAATATTGACTTTGTTTTTTAATATCTAGTGATGTTGATCTTAACTTGCAATTGGGCAATTATTGTTAAATATCCGAAAAGCGTCAATATTTTTTTTTATTATTTATTTGAACCAAAACAAAAAGTTTTTTATTCATATTAGGCTGAAAATCTGTACTTTTTGAACATCAATATTACATAAGACAGTCCCCTACAACGCCCTCCCTTCGACACTTCCTAATGCTAGGATTGGGAAGAAGAAGTGGCGGAACAAACTCGCCAGCAGCCCAGCTGCTAAAAAATACACCAGACATTATAAAAAAAAAATACCATCTTTTAAGGAAACTGTCCAGTCATCTGTCCCATCTACGTATACACCACCCGTCAGAGTTCATTTGGTGCGACGTGTGTGGGGAGGCCTTTATTGGCACGTTTGGACTCAACGCGCACAAGAAGCGAGCGCACCGACATGTATGTATTGGACATTCATTCATTTAAAAACATAAAAATAAGGGAGATTTAGTGTAAGATACAAAGTTATTATATGGCTCATATCTCTCTCTCTCTCTCATACACACACACACACACTCACTCTCACTGACTCACTCATTCACCCACTCACTCATGGTAACGATTTGCCTAAACGTGACGTGTCCTTGAAAATTTCTGTTTCCAAACTCATTCTCGAAGCGGCTAAAGTATTTTTTGACTCTTTCTTGGTTCCCGGATGTATTCATTTAAACTTTCATTCACTCATTAGTTATTGTCTTGCTTACACTAGTTCGTTCACTGATTAATTGAGCATGTATGCTTTCAAATCAAGTTTGTTCATTCCTTCCTAATTCATCTAATTTTCTCCTAAATTTATCAATTTTGAACTAATTGATGTCATCATCATCATCTCAGACACATGAAGTCCACTGCTGGACATAGGCATCCCCCAAGGATCTCCATGACGACCGGTCCTGCGCCTCCCGCATCCAGCGGTTTCCGTCAGTACCTTGTTGGGGGCCTACCCACGCTATGTCTTCCAGTGCGTGGTCGCCACTCGAGAACCCGTCGGCTCCATCGGGCATCGGTCCAACGGACAATGTGCCCGGCTCACTGTCACTTTAGTGTTAAAATTCTTCGGGCTATGTCGGTTACTCTCGTTATTCTGCGTTACTCTCGTTATAGCCCTCTCCATTGCCCTTCTCCAGTGATGACTTACGGAACTGAAACGTGGTCGCTCACAATGGGCCTCATACGAAGGCTCAGAGTCACACAAACGGCAATGGAAATAACTATGCTCGGAGTTTCTCTGCGTGATCGAATCAGAAATGAGGAGATCGGCAGAAGAACCAAAGTCACCGACATAGCTCTTCGAGTCGCTAAACTTAAGTGGCAGTGGGCAGGGCACATTGCTCATAGAACTGATGGCCGATGGGGCAGTAAGGTTCTGGAGTGGCGGCCACGTACTGGAAGACGCAGCGTAGGGAGGCCCCCAACAAGGTGGACCGATGACCTGGTAAAGGTCGCGGGAAGCCGATGGATGTGGGTAGCACAAGGCCGGTCAGCGTGGAAAGCCTTGGGGGAGGCCTTTGTCCAGCAGTGGACATCTATAGAAGAAGAAGAAGATTTACCACATACCTTTTTAGCAAAAGTAATGCTACCTCAATACCCACTCATAAATTCATTCCCTCAACAGCTCTCCCTACCCGTCGCGTGTCCCTCCTGTGACAAGCACTTTGTCGACAACTTTGCTCTAGAACGTCATTCGTCGCGCGACTTTTGTAGCGAGCACACGTGTCTACATTGTGGAGAGGCGTTCAATGAACCGTTGGAGTTGAGGGACCATTTGTTGGAGACACATCGAAGCTGTAAGGTTTATTCCTGTGAGAAGGTTAGTATGATTATATGGATAAATAAATAACTATTAAACATTGTTATGTCTCTGTCTGTGCGAGTTACCACCCACCATACAAAGTCTCGCCGCCAAGCGATTCGTCGTGTTCCGGCATGATGTGTGGTGAAGCCGTACGGAGGACGGGTCTGAGCAGTTGTGTTGCGATGTGTGGCGGGTACGATGCGCCAAATGTTGTTGTGTCGGGAGTTTGGTCGTGGAGGGTCTTCAGATCGATCTTCCTCCGGCGCAGCATCGTTGGTCGTGTTGTTGGGTTTAACATTGCATCACCTCGCTCAACTGCCGTCGGCCTTCCTTATCACTTAGTTGTTTTCAGCAAATAGGCTCTTAATAATAAACTAGAGCACTTTACCATCAACGATAGCATCTCTGCTTACCATCAGGCGGGATTGCTGTCAAGCACTAGTTTATAATAGGCTATTTGACAGATTTATAATTTTTATCTGGAATTACTTGGTTGCGGTTTAGAAGTTCACCGAAAGTATTTTTTTTCATTAATATGTATTTCGTAACAAAATATGCAAATAAAAATTCAAAATTCAAATAAGCCACCGAAACGCTTTATTCAGCAAAATGGTCTCGCGCTTTGTAAGTGACGTCACAGCGGTTTTCGGTTCCGCAGTGGTGTTTGTGTTTATTTGTTATTTGTTGTTGTTTATCTAATAAAATGGTTTAAAAGTGGTGTGTTTGTACAAATACATCGATAAAACACCTGAGAACACAGAACAACAACAAGTGTTGATGCGCGTATGACGTCATCGTGACATTAGCCAATCCGGATCGTTTCACAATACGTGGCGCGAGAAACAAAAAGCAAACATATTTTTGTGTTTTTGGTTATATTGATTGTTATTTTTATTAAAACTCATGTAAGTGACATAAAGAACACTCGTTTTATGCAATAAAAGCAAATAATCACAAAAAAATTATACTTTTCAATAGCCCGTTATGAAAAAAGAACGTGCGTGCGTAATCTCCGTTGAAATTTATCGCCGTGCCCTTTATACTGTCTGAAGGGCGTAAAAAATAATCTTCTCCTTTTGTTATCTATAGTGTGACAAGACGTTCTCCCGCGAGTCATTGTACAGCGCACATTACAGAAGAATACACGTCGACAACAAAGATAGGAGGAAGAAGGAGAAACCGTGGGTGTGCGAAGTGTGCGGGAAGACTCTACCGGTGAGTGTGGTGCTCATCTAGATCCTACTAATATCATTAAGAGGGTCTCGTGATCGAGGGTCTCGAGGGTGTCGTGGTGGCCTAGTGCGCGGGTTCGATTCCAGGTCAGGCAAGTACCAATGTAACTTTTCTAAGGTTATATACATATACTTTCTAAGTATATCTTGGATATCTTGTTGTTTCTGAAGGTGAAGGAAAACATCTTGAGGAAACCAGGACTTTAAGTCTGAAATCGCCAACCCGCATTGAGCAAACGTGGTGATTACGCTCAATCCTTCTCTGTATGAGAGGAGACCTGTGTCCAGCAGTGGGACGATAAAAAGTTGATAATGATGATGATTAAGAGGGAACTCTAGTGGTGCTTTCTCTATACAAACGTATTCCGCTGCTTTCTTCGTGGATAATGCTTTTAGAGCAATTTCTTTTCTACAATTTTACACCGTGGTTATACGTGCTCCTATCATTTGATTTTTTCCGAAACTTAATTAATAAAAGACATACGATACTTCAAAATCGCGGAAAATAACCCATTTTTACCGTGATGTTCAGATAATTATTAGACAAACGTGATAACTTTTTGACAAAAAAGAAAATGATAGAAGCATAGGTATACTTTTCCTCTAAATTTTGATATAAAATTGAGTACTGTCGTGTTTTGAAAAAGAAAACAGCGGAATACGAAACGTCTTTTGGTCAACGTTTTTGTAGGTAAAATCAGCCTGAGCTGCAACTGTCCTTTTCGCACTTTACCGGGAGAAGTTGGAAGCAGCGCGACGGTAATACTTTCTTCAAATATCTATTTTCCAAATTCCTCTAGAGTCCCCTCTTAATGCGAAAGGTTGTGAGGTTGAATATATAGAGCGGGGTCCGTGCGGTCCACGACCCTTTACGGGGCACCGGTGTGGACGCGGTCGCTACAGAAGCGACCAGCCCGATGCCTGACCGGTCCCAGAGGGTCATGGCCGTTCGGCTGGTCCGGCGATATCGCACGGTCTCTGCTGAGGCGGCGAGCCTCCTTGCCGGATTGCCGCCATGGAATCTGGAGGCCAAAGCCGTCGCCAACATGTGGGAGTGGCGAGAGGAGGCAAAACGCGGGGCGTAACTCCGCTGATGCGAGAAATCCCGGTACGATGGACAGACCTCAGGCGGGATCTCATGGGGACATGGAGAGTGCGATTGTCGCAACCCAGTGCTGGGCACGCCACAATAGCGGTGGTAAGTCCCCTCTTTGAGGAGTGGCTAGAGAGGCGCCACGGCGCCCTCACCTTCCGTCTGACGCAGGTCCTCACCGGACACGGTTATTTCGGGAGGTTCCTGCTCCATATTAGGCGGGAGGAAACGCCAGGGTGTCACCATTGTGTGGATCGCCCTGAGGACACGGTGGAGGTCTGCCCGGCTTGGGTAGAGCACCGCCGTGTTCTCGTAGCGGCGATCGGCGGCGATCTCTCGCGTCCGACCCTGGTCCAGGTCATGGTCCGGAGCGAGTGCATGACAGGCCGTCACCTCCTTCTGCGAAGCAGTGATGCTGGCAAAGGAGGAGGTGGAGCGTGTGAGGCAGCCCTAGCCGCCGCAGGAGACGCCCGGGAGGGAGACGACACCTAACTCCCGGCCACCGTAGGCGCGGCCCTGCGGGCGGTGAGCAGTGGGCAGCTCGTCGCCCGGTAAGGACCAGGCCCGAGTCGACGGCGCGTTGTGTTTCACGCGCGCTTCAAAGAGATGTCACCACTAAGTGACGGGGTCCACGAAGACCGATGCCTCCTGGGTCAGGGTTGCGGGTTGGTTAAACAAGAAACCGTGGCCCTGGCCGTCCCACAGGCAAGTGAAGAAACACGGGTGGGTTTAGTCAGTAAAAGTCTGACACTCCCTTCCGCTCCGTGATTTCCCATCCCAACAAAAAAAAAGGTTGAATAGATAGACGTTTGTTACTCTTTCTCGCAAAAACGAACGAACTTACTGAACGGATTTAGGTAAAATTATGCACACGAATAGTTTATAACTTCGATTGACACATAGAACTTTTTATCTCGATATTTCCGATAGTGAAACCGTGGCATCCAACAGTGAAATTCATCATCATCATCAACCTTTTTAATGACCCACTGCTGGGCACAGGTCTCCTCTCATATAAAGAAGGATTGAGCGTAATCACCACGCTTCGCTTGCTCAATGCGGGTTGGCGATTTCAGACTTGAAAGTCCAAGTTTCCTCAAGATGTTTTAAATTGATAAATTTCATACAATTATTTGCGTATTATTTTTATTTTTTCAGAATAAATGTGTGTTACTGTACCATCAGAGGAACCACACCGGCGAGAAGCCGTACCACTGTGCGCAGTGCCCCAAGAGTTTTACCATGAGGAAGCTGTTACAGGTAAATTTTGGAACAGTTTCACTCCCTGCAAACTTCAACGTAATTTTTTCTTTATGAACCTGAATATAGTTTGTTCAGAATAATCAACTGAATCGATTCCAATCATTTTTACACCATGTTATATTTTTTCCCAAATACATTTAGAAATTGATGCAGTGTGGTTTTTCCACAGTGTAATGTCGTACGGCATTCTGTTGTGGGGAAATGCCGCCGATATTCAAACAATATTTGTTTTGCAGAAACGAGCTGTTCGTGCAATTTATAAATTAAGTCCGAGACACTCTCTCAGAGAAAAATTTAAAGATATTAATGTACTGACCGTGCCGTCTCAATGTATTTATGAAAATCTTTTGTATGCTCATAAAAATATAAAATTGTTTAAAAAATACAGTGATGTCCATAATATAAATACTAGGAACAGGCACAAATTTATTGTACCTACAACAAGGCTCAAGAAAATAGGTGGCTCTTTCAGATGCCAATGTATACATTTTTACTTCCAGAGGTGGTTCAAGATCTGAGCCTGAATAAATTCAAATCCTTCATTAAACGTAAGTTGTGTCAGAAAGCATTTTATAGTGTGAAGGATTATATTGAGGACAAAAAGGCTTGGGCTTGAGCTGCGTCCGATTTCTATACAATGATTGTTCTTTGATTTTTCCTCTTGTAGTTTTAATATGTAATTGTTTATGTTATTTAGTCAAAGCCTGTATTACACACTATGTAGCCAAGCATATTGTACGTTACGGAATTGTATCGCTGACAGAGGTGTTCGGCACTTGTACAGCTGCAGCTGCACAGGAGTTAAACTTTCCACAGATTCGGGAACACTGTTGGAGCTGCTGAACCTTGGACAAAACTATCTTAGCATTGTGTAGATTCAATTTCTTAGTATTGTATAATTGCATGGCAAACGTGTGAGCACAATGTACGAATGTGCTGTAAGGCATTTATTTGTTGGGTTAGTCTTTTTTATGGACTTATAGTGCTCTGGCTGTTGAGAGTATGTCATGCTCACTCAAATGTCTCGCTGATGGTGGCGTGTGTGTTGGGTCATTGGGTTCCCTTCGATATGGTTGAGCTGAATGATGCTGATCCATACGTCATGTTCGTGAACGGACGCCGTCGGAGGGGACTGGTCATCTCTTAGCTGCCACGGCGTATTTTAATTTCTGAATTGATTTTTGTATGTTTTCCATAATGGACGCTCTCAGCGTACAATATATTTCTGCATCGTTCTCACGCGGTTGATTTCAACATGAATGATGTAATCAAATATTTGTAACAATAGCTTAAAAATTTAAAAGAGTGTCCATGGAGTTTCTTGCCCGTTCTTCTCCATAGGTACCTACTCTTTGGAATGGGCGACTAGCTTCATCTTATTGACTGACCGACCTTCTGACAATTCAAAAGTGCCTGTAACTGGTTTATTTGAAATAAATGATTTGATTTGATTTGCGCGCCACGCAGTTGGCGGTAGATCATAAGTACTAACACAGTCGGGCGGGCCAACCAAGTAGGATAATACGCTCATAATTTTGTAGTTTTTCATGATATCTTTTTGTAATTTTGTACATAGATTCTTTACTTAAAAATACTGTACACACCTGGCCATTTTGGATTCAGTGGAGAGGCGTGCGATGAGGCTGATTGGTGACCCTGATTTAACTCAAGACGGTCTCCAAAGCCTAGAGCACAGGCGTAGAGTAGCCAGCCTTTCGGTGTTCTATAGGATGCATTTTGGGGAGTGTGCGAGGGAATGGCATGATTTAATTCTCCCATCTCCGTTCCACCATCGGACGACCCGTCGTACGACGTCCACCCTTACGTTGTTAACACCACTACAATCCAGACGAAGCGTTTCGCCTCCTCCTTTATACCGCGTACATCGAGGGACTGGAACAATTTGCCAGCAGCGGTGTTTCCGTCGGACTACAATTTGAGTGTCTTCAAGGCTAGAGTGAATAGGCTCTTAATAAACTAGTGCGCTTTACCATCAACGATTGCGTCACTGCTTACCATCAGGCGGGATTGCGGTCAAGCGCTAGTTTATCCATACTAATATTATAAATGCGAAAGTAACTCTGTCTGTCGGTCTGTCGGTCTGTCTGTCTGTCTGTCTGTCTGTCTGTCTGTTACGCTTTCCCGCTTAAACCTCTCAACCGATTTTGATGAAATTTGGTACAGACAATCTTTAGACCCTGAGAAAGAACATAGGCCTATACCTTTTATCCCGGAAAAATTTGATGTTCCCGAGGGAAATCTAAAAAGCGCGATATAACCGAACTCTACGCGGGCGAAGCCGCGGGCGGAAAGCTAGTAATTTATAAAAAATAAAAAAAATACTGGACACGTGTTTCGAGTTTTGCATAAAGAAAAAGTAACGTTGTATATTAGTAATACATTTACGAACAAAACAAAACTGAACAGATTGTGACATCATTGTATATTAGTAATACATTAACGAACAAAACAAAACTGAACAGATTGTGACATCATTGTATATTAGTAATACATTTACGAACAAAACAAAACTGAACAGATTGTGACATCATTGTATATTAGTAATACATTAACGAACAAAACAAAACTGAACAGATTGTGACATCATTGTATATTAGTAATACATTTACGAACAAAACAAAACTGAACCGATTGTGACATCATTGTATATTAGTAATACATTTACGAACAAAACAAAACTGAACCGATTGTGACATCATTGTATATTAGTAATACATTTACGAACAAAACAAAACTGAACAGATTGGGACATCATTGTATATTAGTAATACATTTACGAACAAAACAAAACTGAACAGATTGTGACATCATTGTATATTAGTAATACATTTACGAACAAAACAAAACTGAACAGATTGTGACATTATTGCTGCGAGATGACAGACCCAACAGACTTGCCATCTTACCTTAGCAGTGGGCAGCTCGGTGTCCGGGAGTTCGATGTCGTCTCCCCCCCGGGCGTCTCCTGCGGCGGCTAGCGGCGTGAGGGCGCTGGGATTCCCGCTGCCTCACGCGCTCCGCCCCCTCCTTTGCCAGCATCACTGCTTCTCAGAAGGAGGTGACGGCCTGCCATGTCGCTTCTGACCATGGCCTGGACCAGGGTCGGATGCGAGAGATCGCCGGTCGGCGGTGGCCCAGCCGAATCCTTGCATCCGGATTCACAAACTGACAGTCCATTTGTCAGCTGTCATAACTAGAATAGAATACTCTTTATTATACCATATAGATTCTTCTTCTTCTTCAGCCTATACAATATGTAAAGAAAACCCTGTCCGATCCGTGAAGGTATTGTTAGGTATCGTTAACTGATTCTAATAATGCCTATAAAGCCGGGCTAAACTTAAAAAAAATCTCCCAAAAAAAATAAATATTATTTTGAAAAAGCGAGGTAACTTAATGCATGTGCGGTAGGCAACCCGATAGCCCCGCCCCCTTTCACCCGCGCATACATGCGCGGGTGAAAGGGGGCGGGGCATGCGGCACGTGGTCGCATCGCTATTCGCTCCGCCACAAATGGTGTTGTCAGTTTTTTAAAAATTACTAAATTTCGGGGAAATTAGAATTAATACCCGGGAAAAAAAGATTATTTCAAAATTCATTATTATTGTTACTGTGATGATTATGTAAAATTTTATATCATATTTGGTCAAGTGTTTACCTAACCTTTATTATCCTTATGGGTCGGACAGGGTTTTCTTTACATATTGTATATGTCTACTGCTGGACAAAGGCTTCCCCCAAGGCTTTCCACGATGACCGGTCTTGTGCTGCCCGCATCCATCGGTTTCCCGCGACCTTCACCAGGTCATCGGTCCACCTTGTTGGGGGCCTCCCTACGCTGCGTCTTCCAGTACGTGGCCGCCACTCCAGAACCATACTGCCCCATCGGCCATCGGTTCTACGAGCAATGTGCCCCGCCCACTGCCACTTAAGTTTAGCGACTCGAAGAGCTATTTCGGTGACATTGGTTCTTCTGCAGATCTCCTCATTTCTGATTCGATCACGCAGAGAAACTCCGAGCATAGCTCTTTCCATCGCCCTTTGATTCTGAGCCTTCGTATGAGGCCCATTGTGAGCGACCACGTTTCAGTCCATATAGATTACAGAACATAATATAACCGAACTCCACGCGGGCGAAGCCGCGGGCGGAAAGGTAGTTATATAATAAAGGTTATCTGTAAAAGATTATTGTTTTCTCTTTAAATTACAAAGATAAGCAAAGACCGACATTTTCGTTTATTAAGAGGGGACTCTAGTGCCGAGGTATTTGGAAAATAGGTATGTGGAGGCATGAGGAACAGGGAGTAAAGTACACTCATCCTCCATAGAAAAGGGAGGATCCTCCGACCAGACGGGTGTTATGTCTGGCGGGCACTTGCCCAATACTTGAAATTGGGAAGTTGTATATTATGCTAGTTGCTCGGTAAACTCTGCTTGCGAGATGTAGAATTCGTGTGACGTCAGTATGATTTGTGGCGTTTGTAGGTACCGCCACAGGTATTTGAAGGAACTTTTACTGTCGCGCTGCTTCCAACCTCTCCAGGTAAAGTGCGAAAAAGACAGTTGCAGCTCAGGCTGATTTTACCTACAAAAACGTTGACCAAAAGACGTTTCGTATTCCGCTGTTTCCTTTTCAAAACACGACAGTACTCAATTATTTTTATATCAAAATTTAGAGGAAATGTATACCTATGCTTCTATTATTTTATTTTTTGTCAAAAACTTATCGCGTTTGTCTAATAGTCATCTGAACATCGCGGTAAAAATGGGTTATTTTCCGCGATTTTGAAGTATCGTATCCCTTTTATTAATTAAGTTCTCGGTGGTAGGCAACAACATCAGCCGCCGGCATAAGTTACCACCCACCAGACAAAGTCTTGCCGCCAAGCGATTCGTCGTGTTCCGGCATGATGTCTGGTGAAGCCGTACGGAGAACGGGTCTGAGCAGTTGTGTTGCGATGTGTGCCGGGTACGATGTGCCTAATGTTGTTGTGTCGGGAGTTTGGTCGTGAAGGCTCTCCAGATCATCCTCTGGCGCAGCATCGTTGGTCGTGTTGTTGGGTTAAACATTGCATCACCTCGCTCAACTGCCGTCTTCCTTCCTATTCACTCAGTTTTTTTGAGTGAATAGGCTTAATAAGCTAGTGTGCTTTACCATCAACGATTGCATCACTGCTTACCATCAGGCGGGATTGCAGTCAAGCACTAGTTTATAACTATTAAAAAAAAAAAAAAAAGTTTAGGAAAAAATCGAATGATAGGGGCACGTATAATCAGTGTGTAAATTTGTAGAAAAAAAATTGCTCTATAAGCATTATCCACAAAGAATACAGCGGAATACGTTTGTATAGAGAAAGCACCACTAGAGTTGTCTCTTAATATTCAACATACGAACCTTTACTTATGAAAATATATTAATTGCGCCTCAAAAATACTCATAATGAGTGGAATAGGCTTTCAGTCACTTGAAAGCTCGCCATTACAAGAAAACAAAACGAAGAGCGAACAAACAAACAAGCGAATCGCGACATTGGCTCCGATGGGATTCATTCAACACGCCGAACATGACCGATCACAGCGCGAAAACTTCTGAATTCATTATTCGGTCGTAGTTTCGGCAAGTTTGCCGCCGAAAATGAAAATAAAACCGAAACTTGTGTTTTTGTCGAAACTAAATCTAAACTGAACATTCGGTCGGACACTAGAGATAACTAAGAGCAGAAGTTACCACCCACCAGACAAAGTCTTGCCGCCAAGCGATTCGTCGTGTTCCGGTGTGATGTCTGGTGAAGCCGTACGGAGGAGGGGCTGAGCAGTTGTGTTGCGATGTGTGGCGGGTACGATGAGCCAAATGTTGTTTTGTCGGGAGTTTGGTCGTGGAGGGTCTTCAGATCAATCTCCCGCTGGGTTAAACATGCATCACCTCGCTCAACTGCCGTCTTCCTTCCTATTCCCTCAGTTTTTTGAGTGAATGGGCTTATTAAACTAGCGCGCTTTACCATCAAAGATTGCATCACTGCTTACCATCAGGCGAGATTGCTATCAAGCACTAGTTTAAAATTATTAAATACAAAGAACTTTACCCATGAGCCCCTCATGATGTCCACAAATCATTTCTTTTCAGTCACATCTCAGAGTACATACCAGTGACCGGCCCTACTCATGCAAGCTATGTCCGAAGGCTTTCAAAGGATTATCAGCTTTAAGAACACATGAACATGTAAGTTTTCATTTCAAATTCCTTTGCTATGCTTTTGAAGCTATAAGCTGTATAAATGCGTGCACCGACTGAAGAAGTCCGTTCAAATTTGTACATATACATACAATATGTAAAAAAAAACCCTGTCCGACCCGTGAAGGTATTGTTAGGTATCGATAACTGATTCTATTCATCATCATCATCTCAGCATTAATCCCAGTCGCATCCGTAGCTTTGGAGTCTTTTTTTTTTATGGTACAAAACCCGCCACACTGTTCCCAATGCACTGCAACTCCTGAAATCCAGAATCAACAGTGGAGACCGCCAGAAAAATGCCGAGCAATGAAGCTCGACGAGTCCCGGAGAAACGATTCAACTGTCTTGGGGCCCGCAACGAAATTAATCAGAAAAGAATAGCGGAGGAGTAAGAAAAAAGATATTTTTTCCACTTCCCTCCATAACAAGCAGGAGACAGAACAGAACTAGGCCAATCGGCACAAAGGGACATTATTGCAACTGGGAGAAGCCCAGATTGCCAAGCACCACAGAATAACATTTGATTAAGTTAATGGGTCCTAAGTAGGTATTTGCTGTTACAATTGATTCCAATAATAGGTATGGCAAAAGCGCCTGAACGCACGGAAATTGGTTCTAGTTTCAACAAGGTCCGTATAATAAACAACTCCGGATGTAACTTGTACACTATCCAACATAATATTGCGTTCATTCTGCCAAAGAATACACTCCCACAAGATGGAGCTACGGAGCGAGCTTCGAAGCTTCGAGCTTTGGAGTCTGGGGTTCGCTTTACCAGTTTAACTGCTGATTTTGGCTAAACTTCGATATTTTCCGTGAAGCGACTGCCGTCTGACCTCCACAACCCGAAGGCGATATCTAAGCATTGTAGTTAGACCAATTGTTAGACTTTTTGAGGGCTCCAACAACCCGTAACGACTGCCACTAGATGTTCGTATGGCAACCGGGTCCAACGGCTTAACGTGCTTTCCGAGGCACGACCAGACCAGTGCAAATATTCATATTCATGCATACAAATATTTGCACTGTGCGGGGATCGAACCCGCGCCTCCTTGCGCAACGGCCGGGTTCGTTACCGCTACGCCACGGAGGCTGTCACGATAACTGATTCTACTAAAACCTAAAAAGCCGCGCTAAACTTAAAAAAACTCGCCCTTAAAAATAAATATTATTTCGCAAAAGGAGGTAACTTAATACATGTGCAGTAGGCAATACATGCGCGGGCGAAGGGAGCCAGGTCACGCGATCGCATATAACATCGAAATAATTTTGTCACTTTTTTAAAAACTACCAAATTTCGAGGAAGATGGAGTTAATTCGCGAAAAAAAAAGATTATTTCAAAATTCATTAGTATTGTTATTATGATGATTATGTAAAATTTCATATTTTATCTGGTCATGTGTTTACCTAACCTTTATTATCCTTATGGGTCGGACAGGGTTTTCTTTACATATTGTATATGTCTCAACTAACTGTTGTAAGTCAACCGCCTTTCTACCAACGGCCTGAATTATAATGATGATTGATGATGAATGATGTCTGGTGAAGCCGTACGGAGGAAGGATCTGAGCAGTAATTGTGTTGCAATGTATGCCGGGTACAATGCGCCAAATGTTGTCGGGAGTTTGGTCGTGGAGGGTCTCCACATCAATCTCCTATTGATGCAGCATCGTTGGTCGTGTTGTTGGGTTTAACATTCCATCACCTCGCTCAACTGCCGTCTTCCTTCAGTTCTTTTTTTTTTTTTTTGACTGAATAAGCCGCAGTTAAGCACTAGCAATTATAAAAAAGCCTTCTTCAATAAATGAACTATCCAACAAAAAGATTTTGTCCATAATTTCCATGAATTATAGTTGTAATTGCGTTGCGTTAGTAAGCGCTGTAACTAAGCCGGAACACCCCGACCAATCATGATTATCATTTTAGCCGAAAGGCGTCCACTGATGGATATAGGCCTCCCCCAACGATCACCACGACGACTTCCGCATCCAGCGGTTTTCCGCGACCTTCACCAGGCCGTCGGTCCACCTTGTCGTGTCCTACCCATGCTGTCTTCCGGTGCGTGGTCGCCACTCGAGAACCCAGCTTGGGGGGCAGTGCCTAGATCGGGCTTGGCGACGAATGAAGTAGCGCCATCTTCTTTTTTGAGGAAACTGAAACATTTATTTAGTTTTGTCCAGTCTGCAATAGATGTCTCTGTAATAAAATTCTAAAAACAAGATTTATTTTTAAACTAATATAATGTTTGTTTATTTACTTATATTAAAATCTTTATATAAACAATTAATTATATTTATCTATAATATCTTAAATTCTTTTAATATAATGGGAATAATAGGCTTTATATTTATACATCTGATTCTAATGTCAATGACACGCTGTTAGTAAAATGGTCGCCATAGTCTGCGCACACGCTTGACTGTTTTCTGTGTCTATCCTAGTTTTTGAGATAATATCTCCCTTATAAACGTCGAGTCGAGATTACTCGTCTGTTTCGGTACCAAGATAATCATCCAGAAACTGTTATACTACGCGCTATAGACGCTATTTTATGTTGTGTTGTGAGTGTGACTGCAGTGAAAGTTGTTGTTTGTGCGGGAAAATAAAATATGAAGGCGATGATGAAACAAAATTAGCTGCTGTTAATTATTATAATAAGCACAACAATTGTAAAAATAGAAACTAATCAATTGTTTCATTAAAACCCAATTTTGCATTTAGCAAGTATTTTCCGGTACTGAATTTTGTTCTTACTTTCTTGATATGAATATTTGATTTCCTAAATATTGGTAATAATACAAAATAATGTTCCACAAGAAAATTGGAACAAAAAGTTCGGTTCTGGGAAATAAAAGGCTTTTAATTATAAATAAATCTAATATCAATATGACATAGTGTGTGTGGGTAAACCTGTGCGTGTGTGAGTGAGTGTATGATAGACCAATAGTTCCTTGTTCAGAAATACAGATAGCGCTTCAAACTTGTCATGGCTAAAAGTAACGAGAGTGGGCACTCTTTTCCTTCATATATTATAATACTCTGTGCGAGAACCCGTCGGCCCCATCGGGCATCGGTCCTACGGGCAATGTGTCCAGCCCACTGCCACTTAAGGTTGCAATTTTTCGGGCTATGTCGGTTACTCTCGTACCTCTGCGGATCTCCTCATTCCTGATTTGATCACGCCGTGAAACTCCAAGCATAGTCCTCTCCATTGCCCTTGAGCTTACTTATAAGGCCCATTGTTAGCAACCACGTCTTAATACGGTTCCTTAATTTTGTACTTATCTTTTTTCAGATACACACAGGCGGTCAAAGAAAAGTGTCCAAGAACGGATTAATGCAGTAAATTGTGAAGAAATTTCTTTGAATTCTGAATAAAGCGCTTCGCCTCGTCTTTTATACCGCGTACTTCGAGGGACTGGAACAATTTTCCAGCGGCGGTGTTTTCGTCGTACTACAATTTAAGTGTGTTCAAGGCTAGAGTGAATAGGCTCTTAATAAACTAGCGCTCTTTACCATCAACGATTGCATCACTGCTTACCATCAGGCGGGATTGCAGTCAAGCGCTAGTTTATCATCATCATCATCTCAGCGTATAATCCCGGTTGCACCCGCGGCTTTCGCGTTGGAGCCCGGGGTTCGCTTTCCTACTAATACGCCTCCATTTCGCGCGATCTTTAGCATCCCGTGGTGTGAGATTGTTGACACGCTCTTACAACGACAAGCCAGCACTTCTTTGGTCTACCTCGCTTGTTCCGGCCCGGCGGAGGCGCCACGGCAAGACATTTGTTACCCACGTAACCTGCCGGTTTACGTAAGACGTGACCGTACCAGCTCGGGCGACTCTCTTGCAGTTTGTCTGCTATGTCACGGACACGGAGACTGCCACGGATGCGGGAGTTTCTAATGCGGTCTTTCCGCGTAACTCCACACATCCACCGCAGCATATTCATCTCCGTGACACGCAGCTCCTGCTTGTGTCGCTCAAGCACAGGCCACGCCTCACTGCCATACAGAAGGACAGGTCTAATGATGGTCTTATAGACCTGTCCCTTAAGCTTAACCGGCATTTTGGGGTCACAAATGACACCTGTCACCTCACGCCATTTTGCCCAAGCTGCGGAAATGCGTGCTTTAACGTCGCAATCAATGTCGCCGGACGCGTGGAGCACAGACCCCAAGTATTTAAATTGGTCTGTGCACTCGACCAAGTCTCCGCCTATGCACACAGGCATAGGGTCTGTGGTGTTGCTGGCCATGTACACCGTCTTCGCCACATTGAGTTTAAGACCTCCGTTCTCAAGCGAGTTCTTCCACGCATTTACCCGCCGCACCAACCGTTCCCTGTCTGCGTCTGCCAGCGCGATATCATCAGCATACATGAGCAACCAGAGGTTGCTCATGTGAATTCTTGATGCTGTCTGACAAGACATCTAATATCACGCTGAACAGGAAGGGACTAAGGATGGATCCCTGGTGTACTCTGATAATTACTAAAAAAATAAATCGTATCATTTACCTTCGAAGTTTACATGTGCATATTCGTTTGCATTCATTACTTGAACCTGAACTGGTATGCTATCAATATTTTTGTTTTCCCTCGGGAATATTAAATTTTTCCGGGATAAAAAGTACCCTATTATTTAATCCGGACTTCTAACTTCAAGTCTATAAAATTCATCAAAGCAACCCAGTCAGTAGTTACGGCGTGAAAGCGGAACAAACACACTTTCGGATTTATAATATTAGGGATAGTAAGGATTGAAGAAATAATAAAATTGAATCAAGTTGTATCATAAATTAAACTTTATTCTGTAGAAATTAAAATGATTTTTCCATAAACTCCATAGTTGTTTACATTTTTGCCGAACTCGCAACAATCTTACAATAGATAGGTACAGCCTCAAGTTTCCAGGAGTTCTAAATCCTGTTTCCACCCAATAGGGTAGTTGGCTAAAAAAAAAAAAAATAGTCCGTCAGTCACGATTTCCAAAAAAAATACTAGACACGTATTTTTTATTTTTTACCATATAAACAAAAAATAAAGACTAGACAGTACGTTGAAAACTCGTGTGACGTGACGTCACCAGCTCCCACTTCTGATATCTGATGCCTTTTATATTTGTCAATTTTAATTGATTTGATAAAACAAAATATACGTATCCAATATTTTTCTATAATCTGAATGACGGACTAAATAGAATATTTTTTTGCCCACAAGTTTCTTAAAGATTTCTTAAAGACAATTTCTTAAAGATTTAACATTTTAATAATAATAGGCTATTTGACTGATTTATAATTTCTATCTTGAGTTACTTGGTTGCGGTTAAGAAGTTCATCAAAAGTATTTTTTAAAATTTTAAAAACATATTTAGTAAGAAACATGCTAATAAAAATTCAAAATTCAAATATGCCCCCAAAACGATTTATTCAGCAATATGGCGTCGCGCCTTGTAAGTGACGTCACAGACGATATAAACGATTTTCGGTTCCGCAGTGGTGTTTGTATTTATGTTATTTGTTATTGTTGATCTAATAAAATAGTTGGCAAGTGGTGTGCTGTACCGAGTAGTACAAATACATAGATAAAACATCTGAGAACACAGAACAACAACAAGTGCTGATGCGCGTATGACGTCATCGTGACATTAGCAAATCCGGATCGCTTCACAATATGTGGCGCGAGATACAAAAAGTCAAACATATTTTTGTTTTTGGATATATTGTTATTTTTTTTATTAAAACTCATGTAAATGACATAAAGAACCCTCATTTTATGCATTTAAAGCAAATAATCACAAAAATTTCATACTGTCAAATAGCCTATTATAACATACTCGTATAGTTTTAAAATACATTAATGTTGAGTAGTGGTGAGTGTTGACGGCTGCGACACTCGTCGGTCGCAGGTTCGAACCCTGATAATAGCTGTACGGTTTGATCGAAGGTTATGCTTAGCTTGCCGCGGTCTGATCGGGGATGGGTGAGCATCCATCACATACAAACACCGCTCAGTGCCTCGGAAAGCTCGTTAAGCCGTTGGGCCCGGTTGTTTGGTGATCTTTAACATTCATTCTGGGTCCTCTACCATTCAATCTCATCAAGATTAATCATTCTGCGCTCTCATTTCATAAAAGAAAGGAAGGTAGAAACGGTAAGGTTTTTTTTATAAATTATAAACAAGTGCTTGACTGCAACCCCGCCTGATTATCATCAGGCTGGATCGTGGCTTAATAAACTGGCACGCTTTCCCATCAACGATTGCATCTCTGCTTACCATCAGGCGGGATTGCGGTCAACCACTAGTTTATAATTAGTAATAAAAAAAAAATATTTTCCACGTTTTAAATATTTTCTTGAAGAAAAATCTTATTTTACTCTTCGTACACCACTTCATATGTTATTTCTCTGGAGTCAACATCTTCATATAAAATTTCCGTTTCTTCTACTTCTTGTTTGAATATAGTCCCATCCGGCTCAATGAATCTCACTTCCGTATCCGCTATACTACTCGGCTGGCTTATATTTTTCGCTGGAAAGAGAGAAAAGATATTGAATTATTGCTGGTTGGTTGTCCAGATGTCTGCAGACCAAGGTACCAGAGCATCGGGGGGTGGCAAGAGGTGGCGGTTGCCACCCCAAAAGTTCTATTTCACTTATTATTATTATATTATTAATACTAACATTTAAAACAAAGTTGTAAGAGTATGACATAGGTCCGTCCGATAAGTATCCATTTTGAAATTGCCCTGTACCTAAATGAGGAGAGAAGTACTCATAGAAAATACCACGCCAGGTCAAGTTAAAACAAGAGTTTTTGATTATAGCGAACTGCCAATCCACCGAATGCATGATATGCCTTCATCTAAGGCTGAAGCCGCACTACGGTTAAACCGCGGCGGTTTTTAATCGCGTGAATTTGTGCCCCTAGAAGGCTAATGCAAGCGGCCGCACCTGCGGTTTTTCCCGCGAGCATTTTGTAGCGAAAAAATCAGTCGCGGGAAAAAACCGCAGCGGTTTAACCGTAGTGCGGCCTAGGCCTAAATAAGTAAAATAATATCAGTGGAAATATTGTTAAAAAACACTTGGGAAATAGCTTAAACACTACTACTTACCAATTTTTTGCAAAAAAATTCCCAAAGCTTGGACCCCAGACCCTCCTTCCCCATGGGAAGTATTCTATACCCCCCCCCCTCCCCTAGTTTTTTGGTTTGGTTGCAATGCAATTCTGATTTGGTTGAATAGGGTATTTGACTAAAAGAAACTAATTAGTCCGTCAGTAAGATTTCCAATAAATACTAGATACGTATATTTTGTTTTATCAAATCAACAAAAATTGACAAATATAAAAGGCATCAAAGATCGGGAGTGGTGGCTGGTGACGTCACTGGTCGCTAAAAAGTGTAGCGTGCAGTGACGTCACAGTGTCGTCTTCGTTTTTTGTTTATATGAAAAAAGAAAAATACCGTGTCTAGTATTTTTTGGAAATCTGTCTGACGGACTAATTAGTTTTTTTTAGTCAAATACAGTATTATTTTAGTGCGATTTCCCCAAGTTTGGACTGCCAGGGCAACCCCGTTAAGGATGTTGATTGGATTGTCCCATTTAGGATAGGATACTTGTGGGAATGCCCACTTTAAATTATACAATATGTAAAGAGAATCCCGTCCGACCCATAATTATAAAGGTTAGGTAAACACATGACCAAATAAAATATGAAATTTTAACATAATCATTATAGTAACAATACTAACGAATTTCGAAATAATTTTTTTTTTTCCGCGAATTAATTCCAACTTCCCCAAAATTTGGTAAGTTTTTAAAAAGTGTCAACACCATTTTTGACGGTATTATTATGAGCGATGCCCGTTTTTGCTCGCGCATGTATTGCCTACCGCACATATATTATATTACCTCCTTCTGAAAAATATTTATTTATTTAGGGGATTTTTTTAGGTCCGGCTTTGTGGGCATTAGTGGAATGGAATCAGTTATCGATACCTAACAATACCTTCACGGATCGGACAGGGTTTTCTTTACATATTGTATCTGTAGGCTGACTCTCTTACCGGCAGTGCTAGCCTCGTTATCAATGATGAGGATGGCTTTACGCATCATCTCCCGCTCCTTGGCTTTGTTCCGCCGAGTCTTGCTCTTATACGGC
Source organism: Sesamia nonagrioides (assembly GCA_017933935.1). Taxonomy (NCBI): domain Eukaryota; kingdom Metazoa; phylum Arthropoda; class Insecta; order Lepidoptera; family Noctuidae; genus Sesamia; species Sesamia nonagrioides. The sequence continues at coordinate 531,754 of JADWQK010001310.1, forward strand.
GTTGGCATCTTTAGATGCACGGTGTTCACATGAAGCTTCATAGAATTGGACTGAGTGAAGAATTTACCGCATTCACGACACTCGTATGGCTTAATTCCAGTGTGGACCTGGGAAGGAAGTAATAATACTAAATTAATAATACTGTTGAAGCATTTTTGTTACGGACGACGAATGACCTTATGTGCAGTGTTGATGTGTACAAGTGCTTACTTAAGCGTGTGCCTAGCGCTATTATTAAAAGCAAAAGTGTTAGATATAAGTCAACTTAGAATTTAATAAGTTTTGTTAAACTTTTGCTAATGTTCGTTGCCTCATAATAGCATCGCTTGTCATGTGTATAGCTCGCACTACGTAGATACCTTTATCTGTGCGGGTGAGGACAGAGGGGCGCGGGCGGGAGGCAGATGGGCGAGCCCTCCCGTACGTCGCCATATAAGGTAAGGAAAGCTTTCACGCGTTGCCATTGGCTATGGTTTAGCAAGCCGTTTTGTTACTATATTTGGTAAGGTGCTCGCTAATCCGCTGAATTTCTAAGCGGGTGAGCCGGCGAGGCATAGTCAGTTCTGTTTTGTTCTGACGTGAGGTTAGTTCAGTGTTGTTCTGTCGTGAGACTATCGGGCATACGTGAATGAAAGCTTTCCACGCTGTCGCGTTAAGTTCAGTTTATCTTGCTCTGTTAATTATTGTGTAAATAGTAATTGTAAACTTATAGTATTCCGTTTGTGTATAGTTTAATGTTAGGACTTCGTGTTGTGATGTAAATAGTTAGGTTAGGATAGTTCGGTTGTAAATAAATTACTGTACAAAAGGTCAGTGATTTTATTAAACCTAGTGAAAGATAGGTCCTGCAGGTTGGCTAGGGATGCTTAGTTAGGACGCACACTATCCCCCGCGTCATCAACAACACTGTCGGCGCAGAAGGCCGGCAAAAGTCCACCGCCGCTGTTGGCCCCCCCTCAATAATTCCTGGCCTCTAGAGCCGGACCCCAATAGTTTCTGGTTCTACTAGGCCAGGTCCGCCATCATTTTAATACATAATAGTTAGGAATACCGTCCACATTGGTTTGAATAAGTAAGAAGCTAGTCGCCGATCATATTTTTAATACAATGTATTGCATATTTAAAATTAGTTGCCAATAAATAACATCAAAGACAGACGTTTGTTTAACTGTTACACCTATTCGCCAAAGCAAATGAAACCTTAAAATACACAACAAATACGGGCTAAATGAAAATGGTCGTGGCCTAGTGGTTAAAACACCAGCCTCTCAAGTATGAGTGAACGGGTTCGATTCCAGGTCAGGCAAGTACCAAAGTTTTCCAAAGTTATATGTACTTTCTAAGTATATCTTGGACACCAATGACTGATGAAAAGGTGAAGGAAAACGCCATCCCGCACTGAGCAAGCTACATGGGGTAAAAATGCACCACATTTTTACACCATGTTATATTTTTTACCAAATACATTTAGAAATTGTTGAAGTGTGGTTACCGAGAGGTTACGATAGATCATAGTACTTGCGGGCGCGCCACCGCTGACGTCAGAGGTCAACGCCCCGCGATAGCCCGCCCGATCGGATCTTTGACCATATTTTTGTTGGGAAACCAAGTAGCATAACAAGCTCATAACTTTGTGGTCTTTCATGATATCTTTTTCAAATTTTGTATACTTATAGATTATTTACATGAAAATACTGGACACGTGTTTCGGGTTTCGCATAAAATAATCCCTACCAATATTCATCATCATCATCCCAGCGTTAATCTCAGTCGCATCCGAAGCCTTTTCAGCTTTGGAGTCTGGGGTCCGCTACTAATATTATAAATGCGAAAGTAACTCTGTCTGTCTGTTACACTTCCACGTCTAAACCACTGAACTGATTTTATTGTAATTTGGTACAAAGATCCTTGAGAAATAACATAGGATAGTTTTGATTCTGGACTTTTGAAGAGTTCTCTTGGAAACGCGATATAACCAAACTCCACGCGGGCGGAAAGCTAGTGTTGCATAAGGCGGCGTGGCACCAGCGCGGCGTTCAGTAAGCATTTGACTATCGAAGGGAACACTTCGGTGTGACATCAGCTACGTTCTACTTGTCATTGAGAACATCTACAGCGACAACTGCAACAAGCACTTCAAGGACTACGTGAAGTAACTGGTGTGGTGTTGTTGTGTGTACGACACGGACTTCGTGGACGTAAGGGAACACTTCGGTGTGACATCAGCTACGTTCTACTTGTCATTGAGAACATCTACAGCGACAACTGCAACAAGCACTTCAAGGACTACGTGAAGTAACTTGTGTGGTGTTGTTGTGTGTACGACACGGACTTCGTGGACGTAAGGGAACACTTCGGTGTGACATCAGCTACGTTCTACTTGTCATTGAGAACATCTACAGCGACAACTGCAACAAGCACTTCAAGGACTACGTGAAGTAACTTGTGTGGTGTTGTTGTGTGTACGACACGGACTTCGTGGACGTAAGGGAACACTTCGGTGTGACATCAGCTACGCTCTACTTGTCATTGAGAACATCTACAGCGACAACTGCAACAAGCACTTCAAGGACTACGTGAAGTAACTTGTGTGGTGTTGTTGTGTGTACGACACGGACTTCGTGGACATAAGGGAACACTTCGGTGTGACATCAGCTACGTTCTACTTGTCATTGAGAACATCTACAGCGACAACTGCAACAAGCACTTCAAGGACTACGTGAGTAACTTGTGTGTGGTGTTGTTGTTGTGTGTACGACACGGACTTCGTGGACGTAAAGGGAACACTTCGGTGTGACATCAGCTGCGTTCTACTTGTCATTGAGAACATCTACAGCGACAGCAGCAAGCACTTCAAGGACTACGTGAAGTAACTTGTGTGGTGTTGTTGTGTGTACAAACACGGACTTCGTGGACTTCGTAGGGAACACTTCGGAGCATCGGCTACGTTCTACTTGTCATTGAGAATTCTACAGCGACAGCTGCAGCTTAAACACTTCAAAGGACTACGTGAAGTAACTTGTGTGGTGTTCGTGTGTGTGCGACACGGACTTCGTGGACGTAAGGGAACACTTCGGTGTGACATCAGCTACGTTCTACTTGTCATTGAGAACATCTACAGCGACAACTGCAACAAGCACTTCAAGAACTACGTGAAGTAACTTGTGTGGTGTTGTTGTGTGTACGACACGGACTTCGTGGACGTAAGGGAACACTTCGGTGTGACATCAGCTACGTTCTACTTGTCGTTGAGAACATCTACAGCGACAACTGCCCAACAAGCACTTCAAGGACTACGTGAGAGTAACTTGTGTGTGGTGTTGTTGTATTACGACACGGACTTCGTGGACGTAAAGGGGAACACTTCGGTGTGACATCAGCTACGTTCTACTTGTCATTAGGAACATCTGCAGCGACAAGCGCTGCAGCAAGCACTTCCGGGACTACGTGAGTAGCGTAGTGTTGTGTTAATGGCTGGACTTCGTGGACGTAAAGGGAACACTTCGGTGTGACATCAGCTACGTTCTACTTGTCATTGAGAACATCTACAGCGACAAGCTGCAACAAGCTTCAAGGACTACGTGGAAGTAACTTGTGTGTGTTGTTTAATCAATACGACACGGACTTCGTGGACGTAAAGGGGAACACTTCGGTGTGACGGCATCAGCTACGTTCTACTTGTCATTCGAGAACATCTGCAGCGACAGCTGCGCTTAAGCACTTCAAGGACTACGTGAATTAACTTGTGTGGTGTTGTTGTGTGTACGACACGGACTTCGTGGACGTAAGGGAACACTTCGGTGTGACATCAGCTACGTTCTACTTGTCATTGAGAACATCTACAGCGACAACTGCAACAAGCACTTCAAGGACTACGTGAAGTAACTTGTGTGGTGTTGTTGTGTGTACGACACGGACTTCGTGGACGTAAGGGAACACTTCGGTGTGACATCAGCTACGTTCTACTTGTCATTGAGAACATCTACAGCGACAACTGCAACAAGCACTTCAAGGACTACGTGAAGTAACTTGTGTGGTGTTGTTGTGTGTACGACACGGACTTCGTGGACGTAAGGGAACACTTCGGTGTGACATCAGCTACGTTCTACTTGTCATTGAGAACATCTACAGCGACAACTGCAACAAGCACTTCAAGGACTACGTGAAGTAACTTGTGTGGTGTTGTGTGTACACGACACGGACTTCGTCAGCTACGTTCTACTTGTCATTGAGAACATCTACAGCGACAACTGCAACAAGCACTTCAAGGACTACGTGAAGTAACTTGTGTGGTGTTGTTGTGTGTACGACACGGACTTCGTGGACGTAAGGGAACACTTCGGTGTGACATCAGCTACGTTCTACTTGTCATTGAGAACATCTACAGCGACAACTGCAACAAGCACTTCAAGGACTACGTGAAGTAACTTGTGTGGTGTTGTTGTGTGTACGACACGGACTTCGTGGACGTAAGGGAACACTTCGGTGTGACATCAGCTACGCTCTACTTGTCATTGAGAACATCTACAGCGACAACTGCAACAAGCACTTCAAGGACTACGTGAAGTAACTTGTGTGGTGTTGTTGTGTGTACGACACGGACTTCGTGGACGTAAGGGAACACTTTGGTGTGACATCAGCTACGTTCTACTTTTTTTGGATGGGTAATCATCAAATGACCTCACCCGCTCTGGGCGGAGAGGAAGGGCGCACTACCCGCGCGAGTGAACTGTGCACCTCGACCCCTCTCCCGCTTCCCCGCGCGGCGCCCAACATTCGCCGTAAGCGCTGAGTAGCGATAGCATCTCAGTTACAATTTTCTAAAAACAGTTTAAATCCCCTGTTGCTATTACTGTTTCTGTGGAATTTTTGCTTTGTTAAGTTTGTTTTTTATTAAGTTTGTATTTGTTTTTTACATTTTCGACGCGTTGGTGAAGCCACATTATAGAATATATTTTAATCCATATGTATCAATTTAATTGCAAAACGTCATGAGTCAAATGACCATTTATATTATGACGCTTTATCATCAAAACGACCTTTCAATTAACATTTTATATTTTTATAACATAATTCTCATTTTTTTGCAAACAGTACCGTCTGAATGACGTCACAGGCGAGGTGCACAGTTAAATCGCGCGTGTATAAGTTGAGATCCTGTATAATACTCACTCTATCATGACGTAAAAGGGCAGCTTTATTGCTGAATGCTTTAGGACACATATTGCACCCGTAAGGACGCTCACCGGTGTGTGTGCGAGTGTGAATCTGAAATTAAACAATTTTTTTTTTAAATACAATCTCGTGCTTGACCGCAATCCCGCCAATGGTAAGCAGTGATGCAATCGTTGATAGTCATCATCATCATTTCAGCCGAAAGACGCCCACTGCTGGACATAGGCCTCCCCCAAGGTTCTCCATGACGACCGGTCCTGCGCCTCCCGCATCCAGCGGTTTCCCGTGGCCTTCACCAGGTCGTCGGTCCACCTTGTCGGGGGTCTACCCACGCTACGTCTTCCGGTGCGTTCTATCGTTGATAGTAAAGTGCGCTAATTTATTAAGAGTGAAAAAAAAACTGAGTGAATAGGAAGGAAGACGGCAGTTGAGCGAGGTGATGCAATGTTATACCCAACAGCACGACCAACGATGTTGCGCCAGAGGGAGATTGATCTGGAGACCCTCCACGACCAAACTCCCGACACAACAACATTTGGCGCATCGTACCCGGCACACATCGCAATACAACTGCTCAGACCAGCGTGTTTGTGTCCTTACCTGTAAAAAGAGTGGCATGGTGAAGCTTTTGGGGCACAGGGTGCACTTGTACGGTCTCTCCCCAGTGTGGACACGCTGATGATACTTCAGAGCTGCATTGGACTGTAACGAGACAAAATAATATTATGTACTAGCTTTCCGCCCGCGGCTTCGCCCGCGTGGAGTTCGGTTATATCGCGCTTTTTAGATTTCCCTCGGGAACATCAAATTTTTCCGGGATAAAAGGTAGCCTATGTTCTTTCTCAGGGTCTAAAGATTGTCTTTGCCAAATTTCATCAAAATCGGTTGAGAGGTTTAAGCGGGAAAGCGTAACAGACAGACAGACAGACAGACAGACAGAGTTACTTTCGCATTTATAATATTAGTATGGGTTATCAAATACGTTTTTTTTTTTCAATACGTAACTTGAATACAGTTTATTCAGAATAATCGATTCCAATAATTTTAACATATTGTTATACCTACTAGCTTTCCGCCCGCGGCTTCGCCCACGTGGAGTGAGGTTATATCGCGCTTTTTAAATTTCCCTCGGGAACATCAAATTTTTCCGGGATAAAAGGTAGCCTATGTTCTTTCTCAGGGTCTAAAGATTGTGCCAAATTTAATCAAAATCGGTTGAGAGGTTTAAGCGAAAGCGTAACAGACAGACAGAGTTACTTCCGTATTTATAATATTAGTATGGATTTTTCCCAAATACATTTAGAAATTGTTGCAGTGTACCAAGCGCAAAACACAGTGGGAAGATCATATTACTAGAGGCACGGTAAGACAGGCCCCCTCCGCGCCGCGCCGCTAAAGGCACGGCGCGTTGACCATATTTTTTTTAGGACAACCAAATAAGATAACAAGCTCATAACTTTGTGAATTTCCATGATATCTTATTAAAATTTTGTACATATCAAATCAAATCAAAGCACTTATTTCAAATAAACCAGTTACAGGCACTTTTGAATTGTCAGAAGGTCGGTCAGTCAGTAAGGTGAAGCTAGTCGCCCATTCCAAAGAGTAGGTACCTATGTAGAAGAACGGGCAAGAAACTCCATGGACACTCTTTTAAATTGTCAAGCTATTGTTACAAATATTTGATTCAATTTTTTTTTGTTAAATAATTATAAACTACTGCTTGACTGCAATCCCGCCTAATGGTAAGCAGTGATGCAATCGTTGATGCACTTAAAAAACTAAGGACTAGGAAGGATGACGGCAGTTGAGCGAGGTGATGCAATGTTAAACCCAAGACCAACACGACCAAATGATGCTGCGCTAGAGGGAGATGGATCTGGACTCTCCGCGACCAAACTCCCGACACAACAACATTTGGCGCATCGTACCCGGCACACATCGCAACACAACTGCTCAGACCCGTCCTCCGTACGGCTTCACCAGACATCATGCCGAAACACGACGAATCGCTTGGCGGCAAGACTTTGTCTGGTGGGTGGTAACTTCGCCGGCAGCCGATGTTATGGCCTACCACCGAGAGTAGCTGGCATATGATAAATAATTTCATTGTTGTTGTGTTTTCTTGTGTTCATTACTGTATCTATTGTATGTATAAAGTCATGTTTTTTTTTTTCAAGTGAACAGACAGTTGTGCTGCTGGGGAGTTTGTTCCGCCACTTCTTCTTCCCAGCGAAAGCACTAGGAGGTGTCGATGGGTGGGCGTTTTGGGGGACTGTCTTATGTAATATTGACGTCCAAAAAGTGCTGATTAGCCTAATGTGTTTTTTTTTTAATCTAAAACGTAGCCCCACCCTAGAAATTTCTCCTGTGTCGTAGGTGCGTTTACAAACATATAAACACAAACATCCAGACCAGAAACAACTACCTGGAGACCAAATATTTGTTCCGTGCGGGAATCGAACCCGCGACACTCAGCGCAGCAGCTCAGCTACTGGGCTAAACGTGTCGTCAGATATTATTATTATTCACTAATCTCAGCGTTAATCCCAGTTGCATCCGAAGCTCCTTTCTCAGTTTTGGAGTCTGGTGTCTGCTTTACCAGCCTAACTGCTGATTTTGGCTAAACTTCGATATTTTCCGTGAAGCGACTGCCGTCTGACCTCCACAACCCTAAGGCGATATCGAAGCATCGCAGTTAGACCAATTGACTCCAACAACCCGTAACGACTGCCATTAGATATTTGTATGGCAACCGGGACCAAAGGCTTAACTTGCTTTCCGAGGCACGACCAGACCAATGCAAAAATGCATATTCATGCGTACAAATATTTGCACTGCGCGGGGATCGAACCCGCGCGTCCGTGCGCAGCGGCCGCGTTCGCTATCGCTACGCCACGGAGGCTGTCAGATATTATTATTCGTATTGTCTATTCTTTTATGAAATAACTTACTGCATATCTCTTCCCGCACACTTCACACACAATGTTCTTAGCATTGTAGTAAGATTTAGGCTTCTTCTCTTTTTTAGCCCTTGGTTTAGGGTCTGGCTGAGGCTCCTGCTTGATCACATCCAAGATCTGGAAAGAATTAAGTTTAAAACACTATGAGTTTAGAAGAAGGACCTAAAGCTGTGATGACTCTATGATATCGGCCCTAGGGAATGCAATCTTGATCTTGCAAGATCACCTGATTTAAAGAAATTTCGGTTACGACCGAAACAGATACAGTTGCCGAAATTAGTTTTCGGTTTCGGTAGTCAAAACTAGTTTCGGTCGGACCGGTAATGTAGGTCCTGAATTTGAAACCCGGCAGACACTTTAGTTTTTGTAGTAATTGACACTGCACTCAAATTGGTGAATGAAAACTTCGTGAGAAAACAGAAGGGGCAATCGCGCTAAAATAATTCAACCAAAACAGAATTGGATCGCAACCAAATCATGACTATCGCGCTAACCTTTTTACAGATGGTTTAGCCATAACCGGATCGCAATTGGAACGTAACCGCTGTCAAATGAAAAAGTTGAAACAAAGCTAACTTTTTCTGAACCATTTGTCAAACGTACGTGTATTCCATTAGATTTACTTAAAATTGTTTTAAGTTAAATTATTACATCCGACGAAATGTATCACTCATACATTGACTTTACTTCAACCGAAGTTAAAACTTCAGCGCGATACGAAATGTGATCGAAACTAAACCATAACTATAACTGGATTAGACACGAACAAGAGTTGACTTCTACTATTTTATTTAGCGCCATTACCCCCCAGGCATGTTGATGGTAAAGCTACTTTATTAAGAGCGTATTCACTAAAAACAAAAAAGAAACTTGAGTGAATAGAAAGGAAGCCGGCGGTTGAGCGAGGTGTTGCAATCATCATCATCATCATCCCAGCGTTAATCCCAGTCGCATCCGAAGCCTTTTCTGGAGTCTGGGGTCCGCTTTACCAGTCCAACTGCTGATATGGCTAAACTTCGGCATTTTCCGTGAAGCGACTGCCGTCTGACCTCCACAACCCGAAAGGCGACATCGAAGCATTGCAGTTAGACCAATTGTTGGATTTTTGAGAGCTCCAACAACCCGTAACGACTGCCACTAGATGTTTGTATGGTAACCGGGACCCAACGGCTTAACGTGCTTTCCGATACACGACCAGACCAGTGCAAATATTCATATTCATGCATCCAAATACTTGCACTGTGCGGGGATCGAATCCGCGCCACCTTGCGCAGCGGCCGCGTCCGCTACCGCTACGCCACGGAGGCTGCCGGAGGCCGCCCCCAGGTATGTTCTAAAAGCGAATATTCGATGAGATGTGACACCCACCTACCCACACTGAGCCCGAAGGTGGTGGATTATGGCCGACACGAAGCTTGTGTCCCCGCTGAGGGAACCTCCCCCAAGGTTTTTCATTACATTGGGGAGGTTTGCTATAATCCCCACGCTTTTCAGGCTGGTTGGGGATCGCAGTAATTTGATATTCCACATTGGAGAAACGCTGCTGCCCGCTTCCCAGGTGAGTTCCCTTAGTCGCCTCTCTAGACACCCACGGGAAGATATGGCATTATACTATTCTAAGCCCGGTACCACAGGTACTTTGGCCTTTTACTTTTACTGCTCATTAAGTGGCAGAAAAGTTAACGTCACTGTCATTTTGACAAAGTTGTAGTTTTAATAATAATAATTTCTCGGTGGTAGGCAACAACATCAGCCGCCGGCATAAGTTACCACCCACCAGACAAAGTCTTACCGCCAAGCGATTCGTCGTGTTCCGGCATGATGTCTGGTGAAGCCGTACGGAGGACGGGTCTGAGCAGTTGTGTTGCGATGTGTACCGGGTACGATGTGCCTAATGTTGTTGTGTCGGGAGTTTGGTCGTGGAGGGTCTCCAGATCATCCTCTGGCGCAGCATCGTTGGTCGTGTTGTTGGGTTAAACATTGCATCACCTCGCTCAACTGCTGTCTTCCTTCCTATTCACTCAGTTTTTTTTTGAGTGAATAGGCTTAATAAGCTTGTGCGCTTTACCATCAACGATTGCATCACTGCTTACCATCAGGCGGGATTGCAGTCAAGCACTAGTTTATAACTATTAAAAAAAAAAAAAAAAAAAACTCTACGGCCATTTAGTAATTTGCTTAATACATAACCATAAGTCATATCTCAATAGTACTAATTCCTACCAAGTGGTGTTACAATGACCATTTCCATACGGGTAAACCGCACTATAGTGAAACTTTTTTTTATGGCTATGGTATCAAGAAATCATCATATGATTATGCCAAAAAGCGTGCGTATCTGCGTCACGACTAAACAGTGCATGTTATTAGGCTGTATGGATAAGTTGCCTTTGCCTTTCATTTGTGGGATTATAACAACATAGCGCCGCCCGCGCTATTTTCGCGCCATTGTAAACTTTTCATCTGCATTTATTTGAAGGTCGTAGAAAGTTTTGTATGTCACTGTCACAAACAGCTATTATACAAATAGCTATACTCGTGATGATGTATTGTGCCACTCAGCTTCGCCTCGTGGCACAAACTGTCACTCATATTACAATAGCTATCATTGCTTGACAGTGGCATAAATAACTATTGCAAATTTATTTTAGATTCTCATAGCTGAACAGTTTATATTTTCACAGAAACTGAACGTTTAGGGTATTGGTCACATATACACTAGTGACTAGATACAGTCTCGAATAAAACAGCAGCCTAAAATAGTCAAAATAAATATACATTAATTTGAAATCAGTTATAGATAGTATTTAAACAGTTATGTGCACTATGTTTTGGCTACGTATATGATGTACAGACGCCAGCAAATCAAGCTAGTTCAATCTGTTACGATTTTTTTTATAAGATTCTCAACTTTATCTCTGAAACATTAACGCTCAAGGTTGATTGGGAATATCTGTCAGTTTGGGGTGGCAGCTTCACCTGCTATCATCCATACAAAATTCTCAATAATTAAGGTAAAAATAATATTACAATTTATAAATATTATACGTACAATCTCATTACTCTCTCCGGCCTCAGCATTCTCCGTCCCAATGTATTCATGTTCCTCAACATAATCCTGTTCCACCACATAATCCTGGCCCTCCACATAATCCTGGCCCTCCACATAACCCTGGCCCTCCACATAGTCATGCTCTTCCACATAGTTGTGCTCCTGCTTGATTTCAATGTGGTTTGCCCCGTAGTGGTCTACACAAGCCTGCTCCGTACTGAATATGGCTTCGCACTGTGGAAAGAAAATTTGCATTTTCACTACATAGTACAAAACAAGGTTGCTTTCTCTGTCCCTGTATCTCTATTTATGCTTAATCTTTAAAAGAAAAGATTTAGATGCGGTTTTTTTTTTAATAGATAAAGTGTTTTTTTTTTTTTTTAATCTTGTATTTAGAGGCTTCACAGTGCACTCAGGGTGACTATGCCAGCCTCATGGGATCAATCCCAGTGTATCCACACACACATCACACACACCACACATCTCAGACATAACATCTTCAAATCTCACACTCACGCTCTCAGCCCCTCTCTATCATTTCTCTCTCTCATACATCTCTTTAGGAACCCATAGATACACTGGGCCTCTTCGGACATTGGCCGGCTCAGAACCACATTGATTCCACCATTATGGAGATCAATGCCTGCCAGCAGGCTCCTCCTCAGTTCGCGATACTGGTCACATTCCACCAACACATGAATAATATCTTCGGGCACCTGACACCCATCACACAGTGGCGATGACTTAAATCCCATGAGATGATAAAACTTGTTCAGTGGAACATGACCAGCCCGCAACCTGAGAGCAGCAACCAATGTCTCCCTGGAGAGTCTGGCACATTCAAACCAAGGCACTGATCCCGGTGTGTCCTGCATGGTATAATACCAGGCACCCTTAGTTTGTGAGCCCTCTCTAAACGACATCTTCCATGTCTCTCTACATAATCTTCTAGCTTCTCTTATAATCTCCCCACCGTAGGGCTGACTCAAAACATCCATGCCATCATCTACTGCACTCCCAGCCAGTCGATCCACAATCTCATTCTCCAACAAGCCAACATGGGAGGGTATCCACTGAAACTCGACACAAACAGATAAAGTGATTAACGAGGAAGATTTATACAATATGTAAGAAAACCCTGTCTGACCCATAAGGATAATAAAGGTTGATGGCTATGCCACGGAGGCTGTCAATTTTGTAATTGAATACATCTAGTAATTAGATAACTGAACACTGCAATTGCATGTTTTATTGTATAATTGCAGTTTTGTAAGACTAAAATCAGACATCAATTATCCGGATTAACTTCACCATTTCTCCACTTCCTAGCGCTCTGAAATTAACTAAACTGCATTGTCACCTAATCACTAGACAGAATGCATTTGGTACTTTTTAGCACATTTTTGCCATAGGTTGGTCAATTCATGGTAAGTTTGGCCATGCCGGACATAGCCCTGCACTCCCAGTTTATTAAATTGTCTGAAATGCCCATCCTGCCGTTACTACCAGCCACTACGAAAATAGCAAGTACCAATGTAACTTTTCTAAAGTTATATGTACTTTCTAAGTATATCATGGACACCAATGACTGAAGGTGAAGGAAAACATCTTGAGGAAACCTGGACTTTAAGTCTGAAATCGCCAACCCGCATTGACGCTCAATCCTTCTCTGTAAGAGAGGTGACCTGTACCCAGCAGTGGGATGATAAAAAAGGTTGATGATGATGACTACGAAAATAGTCTCTTCTCCTAGACTGAGGGAGCCCTACCTTACGTTTACCGATATTCGCAATCTGCACTCAATAACACTACTGTCATCGGTCCTATAGCTATAAGCTCCTCAAAAGTCCAAAAATTGGTTTAACTGCAATGCTTCGATGTCGCCTTCGGGTTGTGGAGGTCAGACGGCAGTCGCTTTATGGAAAATGTCGAAGTTTAGCCAAAATCAGCAGTTCCGACTGGAAAAGCGGACCCCAGACTCCAAAGCTGAAAAGCTATGGATGCGACTTGGATTAAATATGCTGAGATGATGATCGGTTTTATAGCTAATATGGCCCACATATTGCAACATTAGCTTGCTTATTCTGTTAGCCATGTCAAAAACTGTGGTTTCAGATCCTGACACTCGGACTCCAAGCTTGTACATAGATCACTTAGTGACCTTGAACTTAAGGAATGGACCAGCCGTACCGTGAATGTCGTCGTATCGGCTCCGTAAGTCATCAATAACTATATTCCTTGTCAAATAGAGACGACATTAATGTAGACCACTATTAATGGAACTGACATAATATTCATAATATTTAATTTAATATTTCTCTGAAAATAGCAGTCAGACTGTGAAACTTTTTTTAAAAAATTTCAAAAGCTAGTGAATCTCAAAATCTCAGGAGATTTCTCTGAAAACATGGAAAACTATAAATAAATGTAGGTATATTCACTTCAAACTTACCACTCCACATTTGTATTCTTTTTTTTCCTTTTTCAGCGAATGATCCTTTTCGAGATGCCATTTAAGTTCTTCTTCCGTGGGAAATGTTTCCCCGCATTCACAGATAATATAGTGGATGCTTACAAAAGAACAGTAGAACATATTATCGTCCGACATAGCGAAGATTTTTCAAGCACAGATTAGTAATTTAATGATAAAACAGATATTAATTTTCTATGCCGCGGCCATCTTATTTTCTATTTTCTGTGTGGTGTCGGTAGTGATGGGACGTGAGGTGAGTCATAAGTCAGTTTTGTCGATTTAGTTGATTATTTTGAGGTTAATAATTAGTTTTTTTTTTATTTTTTATTAAAAATGAATTGATTTATATATTTATAATATATGTATTACAGTTTACTTTTAGTTGAGCTCTCCTCCATTTTCAACCTGTATGTGAATGGATTGATTGAGACGCTCAGTGAGCAGCATGTCGGTTGTCACATTGACGGCGTCTGTTTTAATAACATCAGCTACGCGGACGATATGGTGCTGCTGAGCGCCTCTGTCTGTGGACTCAGAAAGCTGTTGAGTGTGTGTGAGGAATATGCAGCCGATAACAGAAATACCTCCAATAAAGTTGATTGGCTCTCCCTTGGAAAGGGTGGAGATTTTTAAATATTGGGGGCATTTCGTGACTTCTACCTTGAAGGATCACTCAACTGCCGTGGTCCTTAAGTGTTGTAATTGTAACAGTTTCCTCGCCGTTGGGAACTTCAGACCACTGTCTGATGAAGTTTGTATTGGGTTATGGGTATTAAATTAAACAAAGGAATACTTAGTGATATCTTCAATATAATATTTTTCTTTTGGTTTAGCACAGAGAGTCGCCTTGCGCCGGTAGCTGTCAGTATCAAAAAGGGGAGAGAGAGTTGCCAACAAAAATAAATATGACATGAACTATTTAAATCAATAGATTAATTTTTGCATCATATCGATTCTATTTAATTATTTCAACACGCCCCCTCAAAAATTAATCTCACAATACAATCACAATAGAAGTTCTAACTAAACGGTACACAGCGACTTTCAAGTGTCTCCTGGGAAATACAAAAATGATTGGTCCAGCATTTGCTGCACAGGATCAGGGAAACCCAGAAAAACCTGATCAAACCAATTTAATAAAAAAAAATGTCACAACTTATTCTAGACCCATTTTACTCCTAAAGATCTGGAATGTTGTCGCAGGCAATGGTTTTGTCATGGCATCTGCAATCTGATTACCTGTGGGAATATAATTTAATTTTATTACATTTTTCTCAACTTGCTCTCTTGAAAAATGATATTTAATATCAATGTGTTTAGATCTCTTGTGGCTGGTTGGATTGCTTGCAATACTAATACAACCATTGTTGTCCTCATAGATTGTAATTGGTTTATCTATTTTTATATTAATACTAACTGCAAGAGATCTAAGCCACAATGCCTCCCTAACAGCTTCATACAAAGCCATATATTCAGCTTCAGTGGAAGAGGCTGCCACAGACATTTGTTTCTTAGTGTTCCATGTAATAGTGCACACATCAAATAGTTTAAATAAAAATCCAGTTGTACTTTTTCTGTCTTGAGTATCATTTCCACCCCAGTCTGAGTCTACATAGCCACATAAAATATCATTGTAAGTATCACACCTTTCATAGCATAATTTTAATTCAGTAGTACCTTTTAAGTACCTTAACACTCTCTTCAGACACTGCCACAATTCTATGTTACTTTTGTTAGTATACCTACTTAGTATATTAACACTTGTGCTTAGGTCTGGCCTAGTACATAACATTATGTACATCAAACATCCTATTACATTTCTACATGGTGCGTCATATTTATCATTAGAGTTTAATGCTTCAAAATTTAATTTATTTTCTAGTGGGGTTTTTACAGGATTACAATCATGCATTTTAAATTTATTCAGTACTATTTTTATGTATGCACTTTGATCTAGTAATATTTTGTCATTATATCTAGTCACTTTAATGCCAAGAAAGTAATTTATGTCTTTTAAATCAGTCATTTTAAATTTGCTCATCAAATAGTTTTTAAAACCACTTAGTGTATCAATGTCAGCGCATGCTATAACCAAATCATCAACATAGAGTACAACATATATATTTTTATAAACACTGCCTCTATCTAAAAAGTATATACATCTATCTACTTCAGAATTCTGAAAACCCTTTTCTTTTAGTGAGCAATCAAAAACTTCAAACCAGCACCTTGCTGCTTGCTTTAACCCATAAAGAGCCTTATTTAGTTTACAGACATAGTTATCTTTGCCATTCACACCCTCAGGAATTTTCATAAATATTTCTTCCTTTAAGTCGCCGTTTAGAAACGCGGTCTTAACATCCATGTGATGAATTAACAAATTGAATTGATTGGCAAAGGCAATTATAAACCTAAAACTAGACATTCTAGCCACAGGCGCAAAAGTCTCATTATAGTCTGTTAAGTATTCTTGACTAAATCCTCTAGCTACAAGACGAGCCTTATATCTGACAGGTTCGCCAAATTCGTTAGTTTTAATACTAAAAATCCACTTACAGTCAACAATGTTTTTGTTTTCTGGTTTTGGTACCAGAGTCCAAGTTTTATTGGAATAAAGAGCATCTAATTCATCCTTAACAGCATGTTCCCATTGATCCCTGTCATCCAATGATTTGATTTCAGCATAAGAACTAGGAATACTTGATACAACAGATTGAGCGCACATTAAATAATCATCGCCATATTTCCTGTAATGTAATTCACGACCTTTTAATCTATCACTCCTCCTAGGCTCACTATTTAAACTTTCTGTGTTACTTTCAGAATTACTTTTTTTCATCTCAATAATGTCATGTTGTGGTTTGTGAGGTCCAGCCTCACCATCAGATTTAGCCATATCTGATTTATTGCAATCAGAGTTTCGGGACTTTATTAATACTGATTTAGAATTATTACAAATATCAGTTTTTCCATGAGAATTTAAAATATCCTCTTCAGGATTTATCTTAGGCCTGGATTTCACAAAATCCAGCTCGTCCACGATAACATCTCTGACCAATACAAACTTTTTAATTTCAGGATTCCAAACTTTATAACCGTTTGGTTCATATCCAACTAAAATACCTTTCCATGACTTTTCATCAAACTTATTTTTATTGGTTTTAATATGCACATAAACAGTCGAACCAAAAACCTTTAAATATTTAACTTTAGGTTTTACTCCATGCCACATTTCATATGGTGTTTGTGAAAGCTTTAATGCTCTTGTTGGTGTTATGTTAATTAAATAGACTGCAGTTAAAACTGCCTCACCCCAGAACTGTTTATCCAACTTAGCACCATTAATCATAGATCGAGCTTTTTCAGTTATGGTACGTACCATCCGTTCAGAGACACCATTTAACTGTGGAGTTCGAGGGACTGTCAAATGATATATGATTCCTTTCTCAACACAATAAGATTTCATTTCTGTAGATAAATACTCTCCACCATTATCACAATATAGGTTAACCAATTTTGTATTAAATTTAGCTTCACTTTTAGCAATAAAATCTTTGAATGTTGCAAATACATCAGATTTGTAAGTAATTATATATGTAACACAATAATGAGTGAAGTGATCTACAAACAATACAAAATAGTTTTTATTGTCAAGAGTACTAGGAGTGATAGGTCCACAGACATCTGAATGGACAATAAACAATGGTCGTTTAATATGACTTTTGTCCTTACCTTTATTAAATGGTAATCGACTCTGTTTCCCATTTATGCATGATTCACATAAATCGTTTGTTGGTGTTACAGTAGATATTTGATTTATATCCTCAATCATGTTATAATTCTTTAATTGTAAAAATTTATTCTTACTCATATGGCCTAATCGCTGATGCCATAATGAATAAGTATTATTATAATTTTTACATACCTGAGAAACAGACTGACATTTATTAACTGATGCAACAAAGTCCAAAACAATTAAATTATTAGATAACTTACCAGACATTAATACATTACCATCTTTGATAATTTGGGCACTGTCCTTTTCAAATAGAATGCTGAGTCCAGCCTGTTGCATTTTTGACACCGATAGTAAATTATATGGCACATCTCTACAATATAGAACATCCTCTAGTTCACCTTGAATGCCCATGTTACTGGTAACCTGTAGAGTACCACTTTTGGTTGCTGAAATAAATTCACTGTTTTTAGCGACAGAGATTTTTAAAGGAACAGTTAAAGTTGTATATGTAGAAAATAGATCATCTCTGTTTATGATATGATCTGATGCCCCTGAGTCCAGTAAAAAGGTTATTTTATTTGATTGGTCCTTATGTTTATGTATGCCGGTCATAAAGGCAAATCCAGAAAATTCATCCGGCTTAGACGATTGAGTAGTATTGACATTTTGAATTGTTCGGGTTTTATTTTCATTGTTATATTTTTGCTGATTTGTTGATTTCTTATAATGAAAACAATTTTTCTTCAAATGTCCTTTTCGTCCACAATGATGACATTTTATAAAATGAGTATTTTTCCACAGTTTATTCCGGTAATGATTGTTCTTGAAATTGTTTTGCTTTAAAATGTTATTATTCTTCTTGAAACTCTGTGTTTTGTTATCCACATTGACATGTAATACTTTTGAACTTGTGTCAGCACAATCATTTCTCAATTTAACCTCATGGTCTAGTAATCTAGTTTTTACAAAAGCTAAAGTCAGACTATCCTCCGACAATGTCTCAATAGCAGTTATTATGCCATCATATGATGTAGGTAACGTAAGTAATAAGTGGGCTATCTTATCCGTCTCTTCCAATTTTGCTCCAGCTGCAAGCAGTTCTGTGATCAAGTCATCAAAAATTGCAAAGTGTCGCACTAAAGTTGTGTCACCCTGTAATTTCAGCACAAGTAATTTTTTTCTTAGTGCTAACTGCGTAGCTATACTTTTACGTTCGTACAGAGCATCTAAATTCCGAAATATCTCTTTAGCTGTAGTTTCGTCTCGTGCAAATCCAAGGTAAGAATCCGACAAGTACTCAACAATAATGCCCTTTGCAGTTCTGTTGTTTTTCTGCCACTGACTGCAACTTATTTTTGGATCTTCGTCAATTACATTTAAAACCTCCATTTCGTTTAAAAGTGCACGGACACGAAATTTCCAAATGCTATACTTCTCGCCATCAAAAGCTTTTATATTGCGTTTTGATTTTTGGGTCTCCATTTTGGATTTTTTTCACAGCCAATTTTCGTACGAATAATTGTAAGTACTTACGCACAGGTTTCAACTATAAGTTTGCGGACTGGGCCCATAACCTATTGGGTTATGGGTATTAAATTAAACAAAGGAATACTTAGTGATATCTTCAATATAATATTTTTCTTTTGGTTTAGCACAGAGAGTCGCCTTGCGCCGGTAGCTGTCAGTATCAAAAAGGGGAGAGAGAGTTGCCAACAAAAATAAATATGACATGAACTATTTAAATCAATAGATTAATTTTTACATCATATCGATTCTATTTAATTATTTCAACAGTTTGTATCGTCTTTCTCCTCACCAGATCACTACTCTCGTGGTGAACGGCGAATGT
This sequence comes from Sesamia nonagrioides, assembly GCA_017933935.1. Taxonomy (NCBI): domain Eukaryota; kingdom Metazoa; phylum Arthropoda; class Insecta; order Lepidoptera; family Noctuidae; genus Sesamia; species Sesamia nonagrioides. The sequence continues at coordinate 551,005 of JADWQK010001310.1, forward strand.
GGCGATACAGGTCAGCGGATTGGGATGAGATGCGCCACTTCTTTGCGTCTTATCCTTGGCAGCAGGTCTGCTTCTCTTCTGATAATCCGTCGAGCTGTGCCAACGCTATAACCGATGTGGTCCGTCAAGCTATGGAGTATTATATATCCTTCAGTGATGTGCCCGTTGGTGTCTCGGCTCGCCCATGGTTCAATGCCGATTGTATCTAAGCTGAACAGCGTAAACATACAGCATTTCTTACCTGAGTTGACGCTCGTGACCGCGGAGCTCCGGATCAAAGCTCAAAGACGAGAGCCTTTAACCGTGCTGCCAAGTCCTACAAAAAGGAGCTTAAGAAGGCTCGCTTCGACCGCATTATCCATATTGGCAACAAGTTATCTGCGCAGCCAGCCGGTAGCAGATCTTTTTGGGCCCTTGCCAAATCGGTCGAGGCGAACTGTCAGCCCACACTGCCTCTGCTGGTTAGGCCTGATGGAACACTGGCTTATACGGCGAGAGAGAAAGCAGGTCTCTTTGCATCTCTCTTTGCCCATAATTCGCGTCTTGATACTGGCAGTGCTACTCCACCTAATTTACCTCGCGGAGCTTCAACGACTGGGGTTCGCATTATGAATAAGGAAGTTCTGAGAGTACTGTGTCGTCTGGACGTGAATAAGGCTAGTGGTCCAGATGGTATACCAGCGATTGTTCTTAAAGCATGTACGCCCGAGTTGTCTCCTGTATTGACGCGCCTGTATCGCCTCTCATTTAGGACTGGTATAGTGCCCAAGTCCTGGAAGCTTGCCAACGTGCAGCCCGTGCCCAAAAAGGGTAGTCGTGTCGATCCTACTAACTATCGGCCGATTTCGATCACCTCCGTCTTTGCAAAATTATGAAGCGTGTGTTGAACTCGCGCCTCTTGGCATACCTGGAAGGTAACGATCTCCTCAGTGACCGACAGTACGGGTTTCGCCGCAATCGGTTAACTGAGGACCTACTAGTGTATGCCACTCACTTGTGGGGCGAGGCCCTCGAGAGAAACGGGGAAGCTGTCTCCATTGATGTCTCGAAGGCCTTCGACCGGGTATGCTGGCCTTTTGAGTAAGCTTCCAGCGTACGGCGTTTCCGCTGGGTTGACTGGCTGGGTAAAATACTTCCTGACAGAACGGTCGCTCCGAGTTGTTCTCGACGGATGCTCAACTGAGCCTATGTCGACTAATGCCTTTTATTTCTTCCTTATTCCTGCTGCATATTAACGATCTGCTGATGCCTGGTATCTATGGGAATGCAGATAACAGCACAGTTGTGGAGAGATACCTGCCGGATCCTCGGGCTAGTAGGGAATTAATCTGGTCCGAAAGAGAGGCCATGGTTGAGCGAACGAGTGTTGCACTACAGGCAGCCTCCGAATGGGGCAATGCCAATCTGGTAGCATTCAATGCCGCCAAAACAAAGGCGTGTCTTTTCACCGCCTAAAGGAGCCTGTTTACCTTGGCTCTTACTTTTCGAAATGTAACCTTGGAGTGCACCGACCGCCTTCAGCTTTTGGGAGTTGAGATTTCCTCGAACTTAAACTTTGGGCGGTACATTGAGTCTAAGGCCAAGGTGGCTGCCAGGAAACTTGGCATTATGGCAAAGGTCCGGCAGTACTTCACACCAGGGTAGCTTCTAATGTTGTACAAAGTCCAGGTCCACTCGTGTGTGGAGTACTGCAGCCACATTTGGGCTGGTGCTGCGAAATGTCGCCTGGCTCAGGCTGCTTTGGATTCAGTGGACTTCTGTAGGATGAATTTTGGGGAGTGTGCGAGGGATTTGCATGATTTAATTCCCCCATCACTTCTCCACCATCGGACGACCCGTCGTTGTTAACACCACTATGATCCGGACGAAGCGTTTCGCCTCCTCCTTTATACCGCGTACATCGAGGGACTGGAACAGTTTGCCAGCGGCGGTATTTCCGTCGGACTACAATTTGAGTGTCTTCAAGGCTATAGTGAATAGGTTCTTAATAAACTAGTGCGCTTTACCATCAACGATTGCGTCACTGCTTACCATCAGGCGGGATTGTGGTCAAGCGCTAGTTTATAATATACGAGATATTAAAAAAAAATCTTGGACACCAATGACTGAAGGTGAAGGAAAACATCTTGAGGAAACTTTTATAGTTTATAATTCTGAAATCGCTAAGCCGCATTGAGCAAGCGTGGTGATTACGCTCAATCTTTCTTTGTATGAGAGGAGGGCTGTGCCCAGATGATAAAAGTTTGATGATGATGATAGGTACAGTAATTAATGTCTGAAGATGGCTGTTGCTAATGTATTACATGAAAAACTAGATCATATAAATTAACAGATACGGAAAATACACCTATTAGGTATTGCTATTAAATGCTGTGATTAAATGTCTAACTAGTTTTAATTTTGGTGTCAGCTTTTCAGTTGTTTTCAATTCACTTGATATATTTATTAATTACGGTGTTTTTGATGTTGATAGCAAAATTATGTTTAAACCATAAACATTTTAATACTAACTTAATGTAATTATCGACTAATTGTCGTATAATTAATAATTTAATAGTAATTTTATGCACATCACTGTTCCAATAGTCGATAACTGTGTATTATTTCAGTTTTGCACTAAACAAGCGTAGAAATAATATTTATTAGCCAAATTTTTGAAACATTATTTTTCCTATCGTTAATTTATAATTTTATTTTGTACTTTCTTTAAATAAAATAAATAAATACCTTTTTGACACTGTATTTGTATTTTGGCTGCTGAAATGTCAATGTCATAGTTAATATTGTAATCTGTGACCACTTTATTATTTGTTTGCTATAATAATTTTTGTTTCTAAACTGAATAATTTTGTGTAAATAATGTTGTGAATTAGATCAAATATCATGGAAGATTTATTGGCATGCCGGGTCTGCCTCGCTACCAGCGTAAATTTGTATGATATGTACAAATACAAGCTCAAAAATCTATTCGAAATATTCAGTGGAATTCAAGTAAGTTTGTTGTTTTTTTATTGTGTCTATGCTAAGGTTTTGTTTACATAACAAAACGTTGACCTTTTTTTATTTAATCATATTTTTTCGAATCCGTATTAGATTTTGTATCATTTACAAATAGAATCTTAATTTTTTATTTTTCTTATAATACCCTGCTATCTAATATAAACGCTCAGCAATTTAATTAATATACCAATATGCCTACAGCAGTCCACAGTTGGACACATCCAATCACACACCATTCAAATTGATCTTCAGCAACTTTATATAAGCATATTAAAAAGTATAATGATTTTGAAGCATGACAGCCTCCGTGGCGTATTGGTAGCGATCGCGGCCGTTGCGGCAAGGAGGCGCGGGTTCGATCCCCGCATAGTGCAAATATTTGTATGCATGAATATGAATATTTGCACTGGTCTGGTCGTGCCTCGGAAAGCACGTTAAGCAGTTGGTCCAGGTTGCCATACGAACATCTAATGACAGTCGTTACGGGTTGTTGGAGCCCTCATAAGTCTAACAATTGGTCTAACTGCAATTCTTAGATATCGCCTCGATCTTTGGGTCGTGGAGGTCAGATGGTAGTCGCTTCACGGAAAATATCGAAGTTCAGCCAAAATCAGCAGTTAGACTGGTAAAGTGGTCCTCAGACTCCAAAGCTGAAAAAGCTGCGGATGCAACTGGCATTAACGCTGAGATGACGATGATGATATTCTATATTAATTTTAATATATAAAACTGAAGAGTTTGTTTGTTTGAACGCGCTAATCTCAGGACTGGTCCAATTTGATAAATTCTTTTTGTGTTGGATAGTCCATTAAACCAGGAAGGTTTTAAGCAATACAACATCATGCTACGACCAATAGGAGCAGAGCATAACTAACTCCACGCGAACGAATTTTTTTTTTTTTTTTTATATATTATAAACTAGCGCTTGACCGCAATCCTGCCTGATGGTAAGCAGTGACGCAATCGTTGATAGTAAAGCGCACTAGTTTATTAAGAGCCTATTCACTCTAGCCTTGAAGACACTCAAATTGTAGTCCGACGGAAACACCGCCGCTGGTAAATTATTCCAGTCCCTCGATGTACGCGAGAATCGCTTGCAACCACTAGCCACTACACCAAAAAAAATAATATATTGCTAGTCATGGTGGCCTAGAGGTGGTGATGGTCTAGTGGTTAAAACACCAGCCTCTCAAGTATGAGTGATTCTAGGTCAGGCAAGTATCAATGTAACTTTTCTAAGTTATATGTACTTTCTAGGTATATCTTGGACACCAATGACTGATTAAAAGGTGAAAGAAAGCATCTTGAGGAAACCTGGACTTTATATCTGAAATCGACTGTATCTAGTCAGGAAGTTTAAAGAGTATTTCATCAAAAATTTAAACTCTCATACAGAAACAACCAAACACGGAAAAACTAAAATAAAATGAAAATGAAATTTATTATAAAAACTTAGTTCAACAAAGAATCTATAAAAAGTCTGTTTGTACAGTAATAAATCTTTAGTAACCTGAAGGACTTGTAACCATATTTTTCACTGACGGGAATGAAACCCGAAACATGCAGCTCAGTAGTCCATCGCTCAGCCACTGCACTGCTGTGTATTGTACTACTGTACCTAGCCAGGAAATTTCAAGTTTTTTATCAAATTAAATTGGGTGGTATCCTAAAAAATAATTTAATGTGATATTGAACACGTATTTGTTATTTTTTCTTTCATTCAAATACTTAGGAAGATATATTGATTTGAAATGTCGCATGACGTCACGCCCAAAATATACCACGGCGTGACGTAATTAGCCCCTACTTCGTAACTTTAATACGCTATATCTCAGTAGTGTTTGGTAATATCGACAAAATAAAAAATATGGGTCTTAATTTTTTTTATTATCTATAAGACGGACTAAATATTTTTCCGATTTTCAAACCTTGGATACATCCCTCTTGTTGGACTTTTGAGGGCTCCAACAACCCGTAACGACTGCCATTAGATGTTCGTATGCACAGAACACAATTACTCCTAGCGGAGAAGAAGGTCAACTTCATACAAAAAAAGTAGGAACGAATTTTAGTTTGGAAGTGCTGCCATCTTACTTTAGCCCAAGTAAACTATGTCGGCGTAGTAGGGCGGGAAATTTAAACCACTTCATGATGACTATTGTATTTTAAGTTTTAACATTTTTTATTCAGACCAGGAGTGCAGCCTCGAGATATTTTCCTCCTCTCGAGACCACCCTCCCGATCTGAATGTATCAGAAACGGAAAATAGAATGAATCTAGCATAGAGAAAAAAACTTTGTAATAGAAAAAAATCTAACGGGCGCCGTCCATACAAATTACATTCATACAGAATGCAATGTGCGGCCGGTCATATGAAATAACAATATAACATAAATTGTAAAACGTTATCAACGTGCTAGATTCAATTCTAGTCCCTTTATTTTATCTGGGAATAGAGATTGGAAATAAAAGTATTGTTTAGCCAATATTTTATATATTACATGATAAATTTTATAAATTTCGTATCATCATCATCATCGCATCTGCCATGGCAGAACTGAGGTTCACAAACACTGGTCACAACAGCCACAAAATAAATAGGTTCAGGATCATTGGTTCAGAGTCAATGTCTCACGAAAAACAACAGTAATGTTAGTCACTATCTCACAATGCGCTAACACTAACCACGATTCGCGGAACTTTGTAACACATAAAACGGAGGAGCAGAGCTCGACTCAACTGTTTTATAGCACTTAATTACAAGCAAATCGATGAAATATGGAATTGTGTTTACATCGTGTGACGCCATATTATTTATGCGGACGCCATGATCGGTCACGTGATTCAAGAGTGTTGCCATACAAATAAATTGAAATATTAATTTATATAGCAACATCGCCCAAAATTCAGCCCTTGTAGGTATTCTCAAGGCTTCCATACAAAGTTGACCCCGGCTGTTCGTATGGCAACCGGGCGCGAAGGGAAAAGTTCGACGGCCCGCCTGTTTTTGCTACCGTCATCACGTGACACTGGCAGAATAGTCGAAACAGGCTCAGTTGCCAAAGAAGGAAAAAAAAAATAAAAAATATGGGTCTTAATTTTTTCTATTATCTATAAGACGGACTAATTATTTTTGTGGTTTTTATACCCTGGGTACATCCCCATTGCAGGTGTCTCCAGCTGATAACTACCCACAGTATCTGTGCACATACTGCTGTGCTCTGCTCCTGAAATGTGATGCCTTCAGGGAGAGGTGCCGGAAGTCACAGGAGCTGATGAAGTATGCTGAAATGAAGAGTCGGCTTGTAAGTGATTTATTTGAATATACAGAGTGGTGCTGACAATACGACAATAAATGAAAACACAGACCATGCTGGTTCATAGGAATAATCCTGAACCATAGAAAAAAACCTAACATCAAAAATAAAAAAATAAAAATTTCAAACTAAATCGCATAAAATTGCAAATGGAATAGAACATCCTTTAAAATATTGGTTCAATGACCTCCGATCAGCGGGCGACAGCGCGTTCCTGTATCGACTTGCTTTTTCGCGCCATTATTATTAAAGTTTGGTACCGCAGGATGCGGCGGTCATTAACCTGGAAGCCCTTCCTTATCAACATGTACATCATGTAGAAAATGTGACAAATGAAAAAATTATTTCCTGTGACTAAACTAATGGACATATTTATATAATTTTTTTATGGGCAGACTGAGAATGTGTTGAGGTACAAGATGTTTATCTTAAAAGTGGTGAAGCCGTACGGAGGACGGGTCTGAGCAGTTGTGTTGCGAATTTGCGATGTGTGCCGGGTACGATGCGCCACATGTTGTTGTGTCGGGAGTTTGGTCGTGGAGGGTCTCCAGATCAATCTCCCTCTGGCGCAGCATCGTTGGTCGTGTTGTTGGGTCTAACATTGCATCACCTCGCTCAAATGCCGTCTTCCTATTCACTCAGTTTTTTTTTTTGAGTGAACAGGCTCTTAATAAACTAGCGCGCTTTACCATCAACGATTGCATCAGTGCTTACCATCATGCGGGATTGCTCTCAAGCACTAGTTTATCACTAGCTCATGGCTTAACAGCTTTTATTATTCACCGATGTACGCCCTTACTAATGCATACTTTTCCAATAAATTTCCAGTTGACAACCTCGCAAATCCATTCGATAGCTGTATCCAACCACACAGCTCTACCCCTGTCCATATCGACTCCAGAGTCGGCCACCATATGTGACGTCCGCGTCAAGACTGAGGAACCAGTCGCTGACGTACTGTTCTTCAAAGAAGAAATAGACTTCAGTGATGAAGAACCATTAGCTAATAAGGTGAGTTTCAATTTTGATTTACATTCGTCACCTCACATCAGGTTCAGTTGAAAACCAGCGTCAGGCACTAGTTGTCTGGCATTTTTAATAATAATAATTTATTCATTTTTTAACCGACTTCAAAAAGGAGGAGGTTGCTCAATTCAACCGTATATATGCTTTTTTTTTATGTTTGTTCGCGCATAACTTCGTCGTTTATGAACCGATTTTGATATTTTTTTTTCTGTTGGAAAGAAGACGTTCCCAAGGTGGTCCCATGATAAGGATATCAGGGTTTGATGGTGGAAGACCAGAGAAAACAAGGGGAACATTCAAAAATTGCAGGGGCGACTAGTGCATTTCTTAGCATTTTCATTAAGTATTTTAAAGCACTACAATTTAATAAAGCTCTGGAGTAGATCTGATGATGGAGCCGGGAGACAGTCGAAGGAACTCCTCAACAATTCACAGCAGCTACCTTGTGTTTGGGCTCAATTAATTTGTATTGATAAGAACTTTACACCTAGATGGGTTGTGACTGTCATAAGAGCTCTGATGATGAAGACAAAGGCCAGTTCCGGGAACTCCTCAACGGTTTACAGTAGCTACTTTGTGGTTGGACTTAATTCATTTATATTGATGAGACCTTTGCACCCATTGGGTTAAAATAATGGTCTGCAGTAAATTTGATGATGAAGACCATAGGCAGTTGAGGGAATACTTAGGTACGGGTAAAAATTAAAGTAAACAAAATTACGTCGTTTCATTATATTTGCGTCAGCTTCCAGTCTGACCGGATGCAACTGAATACATAGTACTTTTAACAACTAAAAAGTGTAAAATAAAAACTTTTTTTACAAAAAAACAACCGACTTCCAAAAACCACTACAAAGTGAAAAATAACTAATTTCGGAAGTCGGGTGTCTTTGGTTTTGAATATTAGTTTTTTGACACCGACTTCCGAAATTAGTTATTTTTCACTTTGTAGTGGTTTTAGGAAGTCGGTTGTTTTTTTGTAAAAAAAGTTTTTTATTATGAAGGACGGGACGATTGACGTGTGTCGGGCATGTCACCATCCGGGTGAGTCGATCAGACATATTATGTCTGGTTGGATTAGCTAGCGGCAAGTATTTGCACAGGCATAACCAAGTAGCTAGGATCATCCACCAGCAACTTGCTTTGAAATATAAACTTGTAGATTCTGAGGTACCGTATTATAAGTATGTGCCCGACCCAGTTCTTGAAAATGACCATGTCACGTTGTACTGGGATCGGTCTATCATTACTGACAGGACTATTGTTGCAAATAAACCTGATATAGTAGTGATAGATCGATTAGCGCGCCTCGCAATGATTGTCGATGTTACCATTCCACATGATGAGAACCTCGTGAAAGCTGAGAAAGATAAACAAATCAAGTATCTTGACTTGGCTCACGAGGTTGTCGACATGTGGGAAGTGGATTCAGCAATCATTGTACCGATAGTCGTGACAGCCAATGGCTTAATAGCCAAGAGCCTCGACCAACACCTCAGGAGGCTCTCGTTAGGCAGCTGGATTAAGGGCTTGATTCAGAAAGCGGTATTGCTGGACACAGGTCGCATCATCAGGAAGTTCCACTCTCTGAAGCCCTGACCGCGCCGGTAGCTTGGACCCTGTTCCCGATACCGGTGGGCTACTATTTTCTTTATTTTGAAATGTTTTTATATGTTTATATAAATATTTAAAAATGTAAATTATACAATATGTAAAAAAACCCTGTCCGACCCATAAAAATAATAAAGGTTAGGTAAACACATGACCAGATATAATATAAAATTTTCCGTAATCATCATAGTAACAATACTAATGAATTTTGAAATCATCTTTTTCTCCCGCGAATTAATTCCAACTTCCCCGAAATTTGGTAAATTAAAATAAAGTGACAAAATCATTTTGACGGTATTATTAAGCCATGCGACCACGTGGCGCGTGCCCTGCCCCCCGCCGCCCGCGGAAGGGTTGTCTACCACACATGTATTAAGTTACCTCTTTTTGCGAAATATTCATTTTTCTAGGGGTTTTTTTTTTAAGTTTAGCTCGGTTTTGTATCCATTAGTAGAAGCAGGTATCGATACATAACAATACCTTCACGGATCGAACAGGGTTTTCTTAACATATTGTATGTATGTTAAATAAATAAACGAAATAATAATTTATTTTATTTAATGACAACGATGGTCCAATGGTTAGTAACACTTAAAAACTAATCCTGACTGCCGCACAAGCAATGCTAACCATTGCCTAAGCACCGGCGCATCGAAATTGTCGGCCATGGCTTGTAGGATGCTGTTAAGCGGTGGTCCTAGTTCTACCTAGGCATGAAAGTCATCAATCTGCGCCAAAGCAAACATGCGGTACCTAGACGCACTGCAGTACCTACGTTTACCCCATTATTATTTTTTTGCGAGTGGAAATGAATTTATTCACCGTACCCGCCGCTAGCTAGGCGACGGGCGTCTGTGGGACTTGCCCAACCGAGGCTGGGAATACCCACTAAAACCACTCGGTTCCCCTCGGGCCCTGCGTTGAGAGTGTCACGGGATCTGCCCGAAAGCATTGTCTCCGTGCCACTCTCAGGGCTTTCCGGCCTATTAGGCCGGTTTCCGCGCCAAGGGAGGATTACCCGGGGATACTGAGGTAATCCTCAGACCTGGTGACCAGTGCAATGCGCGTGCGGGGGCTACCCACACACGCTGGTCACACTCCGGGGCTAAAGCAGACGGGGGTTCGTCCCCCGCCTTCTTCGCCCCACCCGTCTACGCCGGAGGAGAGCGGCAAGAGCATCCTCTTCCCACTCCCTCTCCGCTGCCTCCTTCTGCAAGAGGACGGTTTCACAGAAGGCGGCAGTAGCCTCCCATGCACCCTCGCTTTCAACCATGGCTCGAACCATGGTTGCCAAGGAGAGGCGTCCGCCTCCGAGCCCTAGGTAAAAAAGAAAACCATTATTATATTGCACTCGCAGGGCGTATAGAGCCTTCCGTGTACAGTTAACCCACAGACCGCCCGTGTAGAACCACTGACAAAAAGCTTTGAAAAAAGTGATTTTGACTCCATTACTACAACGAGCAAATCTGTGAGCCAACATGTTGCATCTAACTGCTAGCGAACTCGCGAGCTGTTTTGCTGAACTGGATCTTTTTGGTGCAGCCTCGAGGCACACTTACCTGGGACCCTCATCATCATCTTCAACGTATTTTTATCCCACTGCTGGGCACCGGTCTCCTCCTCTCCCTCCGTGGTCTGCTCTCATACAGAGAAAGATTGAGCGTAATCACCACGCTTGCTCAATGCGAGTTGGCGATTTCAGACTTAAAGTCCGAGTTCCTCAAGATGTTTCACTCATTGGTGTCTAAGATATACTTAGAAAGTACATATAACTTAGAAAAGTTACATTGATACTTGCCTGACTTATACTTGAGAGGCTGGTATTTGAATCTGTTTATTTCAATTAAATTAATTAATTATTTCCAGGTAATATGCTTAACAAAGGAAGAGCAACACCTGCACACTAATACTTGAGAGGCTGGTGTTTTAACCACTACGCCACCACGACTTCTAATTTATAATATTAATGTTATATTTTAATTGCAGGTTAAGAAGAAGGAGCAAGACACTGGTATTGATGTGGAGGTTCCTCTGTTAGACAATGATAACGATGGCGATGGTGATTACAATGACAATGACGATCGAATAGATTATGACATTAATACGTCAAACGCGGTCGGATGTGATACAGAGTTTGACTTACCCTGCAATGAAATTGAGGTAAGATTTTACCATTGGTTTGAACATAACAACACAAAATATTAATCACAAACTAATAAGAACGCAAGTGTTTTGGATGAACTCTGGCACCCAATTTAAGATTTAACTTGTGTTTAGGGTGCCAGGGTCCTCGCTAGCTAATTAATTATTATAGATAGATGTTAGTCAAACACAATATAATACTAAATACTATATAGTGTGTAATTATATAGTTATGCGGGAGTGTAATTATAGTGTTAGATCATAGATCATAGGTGTTACTTTGGATTCAGTGGAGAGGCGTGCGAAGAGGCTGATTGGCGACCCAGACTTAACTCGAAACGGTCTCCAAAGCCTGGAGCACAGGCGTAGAGTAGCCAGCCTTTCGGTCTTCTATAGGTTGCATTCTGGTGAGTGTGCAAGGGAATTGCATGATTTAATTCCCCCATCACCGTTCCACCATCGGACGACCCGTCGTACGGCGAGTTTCCACCCTTACGTTGTTGATACCACTGCGACCCGGACGAAGCGTTTCGCTTCCTCTTTTATACCGCGTACATCGAGGGACTGGAACAATTTGCCAGCGACGGTGTTTCCGTCACATTACAATTTGAGTGTCTTCAAGGCTAGAGTGAATAGGTTCTTAATAAACTAGCGCGCTTTACCATCAATGATCGCATCACTGCTTACCATCAGGCGGGATTGCGGTCAAGCGCTTGTTTATAACTTATATAAAAAAAAAAAAAGATAATTATACTAGTGTATTACCCCGTTTAGTTCAAGCGATTGAGATCTGCAATAAATCTTCAGTATTATCATAATTTTGATTTGTTAACCACTTCGTCACCTCGGTCTTACACTGACTAGCGGCCGCCCGCGACTTTGTTCGCGTGGATTTAGTTATGCTCCGCTCCTATTGATCGCAGCGTGATGTTATATAGCCTAAAGCCTTCCTCGATTAACGGGCTATCAAACGAAAAAAGAATTTTTCAAATCGGAACAGTGATTTCTGAGATTAGCGCGTTCAAACAAACTCTTCAGCTTTATATATTTGTATAGCTATAGATACTCTAAAAAATACTTGACTGGCTTTTTTTTTTAAATTAATGTACCTCTAAAACTGTTTGGTCGCAGTTTTATGGCCCTTTAGTATTTTAAGAATATGAATAATAGTCCATTTACTTTAGGGTTTCACCTCGGAATTAGATAATAAGCTGGAAACCCTTAAACAGCTTCATTTTGGCGATCTAAAAGTTGTCTAAAAAGTCTCATATTATCTCGTGTCTGCGTCGTAAGTTATTCGAGGTCAAAGGTCACAAAAACGATTTTTTGCAATTATCTCCGTTTCTATTGCTTCAATGATGTTAGTACCTATTAGATTATCAAAATTGTAGAGCAAAAAATTTGCAACAAATTTTGTTATAAACATATTTTTATAAAGTCAACCGTCTTTGAGATAGAGAGCGGAGAGCACCCAGCGCAAGGTCGATACAATTTATTTATTGCTGATACTATTGTAATGATTTAGTAACTATATACAAGGTATAACTTTTGAAAAGTTACATTGGTACTTGCCTGACCTGGAATCGAACCCGCACATTGATACTTGAGAGGCTGTTGTTTTAACCACTAGGTCACCATCCTTCATTAAACGTAAGTTGTGTCAGAAAGCATTTTATAGTGTGAAGGATTATATTGAGGACAAAAAGGCTTGGGCTTGAGCTGCGTCCGATTTCTATACAATGATTGTTCTTTGATTTTTCCTCTTGTAGTTTTAATATGTAATTGTTTATGTTATTAATTCAAACCCTGTATTACACACTATGTAGCCAAGCATATTGTACGTTACGGAATTGTATCGCTGACAGAGGTGTTCGGCACTTGTACAGCTACACAGGAGCTAAACTTAGTATTCGGGAACACTGTTGGAGCTGCTGAACCTTGGACCAAACTATCTTAGCATTGTGTAGATTCAATTTCTTAGTAATGTATAATTGCATGGCAAACGTGTGAGCACAATGTACGAATGTGCTGTAAGGCATTTATTTGTTGGGTTAGTCTTTTTTATTGACTTGATAGTGCTCTGGCTGTTGAGAGTATGTCATGCTCACTCAAATGTCTCGCTGATGGTGGCGTGTGTGTTGGGTCATTGGGTTCCCTTGAATATGGTTGAGCTGAATGATGCTGATCCATTCGTCATGTTCGTGAACGGACGCCGTCGGAGGGGACTGGTCATCTCTTAGCTGCCACGGCGTATTTTAATTTCTGAATTGATTTTTGTGTGTTTTCCATAATGGACGCTCTCGGCGTACAATTTATTTCTGCATCGTTCTCACACGGTTGATTTCAACATGAATGATGTAATCAAATATTTGTAACAATAGCTTGAAAATTTAAAAGAGTGTCCATGGAGTTTCTTGCCCGTTCTTCTCCATAGGTACCTACTCTTTGGAATGGGAGACTAGCTTCATCTTATTGACTGACTGACCTTCTGACAATTCAAAAGTGTCTGTAACTGGTTTATTTGAAATAAATGCTTTGATTTTGATTTTGACCACAACTTACAAGTTATATGTACTGTCTAAGTATATCTTGGACACCAATGACTGAAGGTGAAGGAAAACATCTTGAGGAAACCTGGACTTGTAAGTCTCAACTCGCCAACTTGCATTGAGCAAACGTGGTGATTACGCTCAATCCTTCTCTGTATGAGAGGAGACCTGTGCCCAGCAGTGGGACGATAAAAGGTTGATGATAATGATGATGATACAAGGTATTATTCACCGAGATTCACGGTTGACCTTGTATTACAGTATACAGTATGTTAACTAACAGAGGGCGTTCCCGTTAACCCGAAATAGTATAGCATACATACATGCTAAAAAAATATTTCCATTCGAAAACAAAATGTTTTAAAATTTTTTCAATATGAAAATATTCAATAAAAATTTTAAATTGACATGTAAAAGAAACACACTGTACACGCGAACTTGAAAGACGGCAACGTCGCAATTTATTTATACATGACGACTACTATTTTGATTTAAAACAGGAGGTTTCAAATTTATTTTCAATTATAATTTTTTTTTACTCGGATTTTTTTATGCTTATTTTTCTATGCTGATATTTTTATTTTAATCTACTAATGATATATATTAATGAGTTTAAGGGAACGCCCTCTGTTATTTAACATACTGTATATGCCCGAGCGCTGGGTGCTATATTATAGTCTGAGAATTGACACTTGAACGTCAATATTATATAAGACAGTCCCCCAAAACGCCCACCCATCGACACTTCCTAGTGCTTTCGCTGGGAAGAAGAAGTGACGGAACTAACTCCCCAACAGCTTAACTGTCTGTTCATTTAGAAAACACATGACTTTATACAATACTATGTATAGTGATGAACACAAGAAAATACAACAACAATGAAATTATTTACCATTAATTAGCTACCACGCCAAAATACCAGCAAAGCAAAACAAAAAAAAAGTTTTTGAAATGAGAATGTAAATAAGTAAAAACTCATTACCTAAATGAAAGCCCCGGGTATAAAAGGCGTGACAGCTCGCATATTTATACGTTGTAAAAAACAAATTACTTATACAATATGTAAAGAAAACCCTGTCCGACCCATAAGGATAATAAAGGTTAGGTAAACACTTGACCAAATATAATATAAAATTTTACATAATCATCATAGTAATAATACTAATGAATTTTGAAATAATCCTTTTTTCCGGGGAATTAATTTCAATTTCCCCGAAATTTACTAATTCTTAAAAAAGTGACAACACCGGTATTTTTATAAGCGAATAGCGACGCGACCACGTCACAGGTGCCGCGTGCCCTGACCCCCGCCGCCCGCGGAATGGGGTTGCTTACCGCACATGTATTAAGTTACCTCTTTTTGCGAAATAATATTTATTGTTTTAGGGGGATTTTTTTTTAAAGTGTAGCCTGTCTTTGTGGGCATTATTAGAATCAGTTATCGATACATAACAATACCTTCACGGATCGGACAGGGTTTTCTTTACATATTGTATATGCACTTGCACTTGTATAACCGAAGCTTCGAGCCCCATCAGGCGCTTAACTTTGTGTAAATTATTTTATCAGCACTGCTCTCAAAACGGTGAAGGAAACCATCGTGAGAAAACGGCATGTCCTAGAGCCAAAACTTCGAAGACATGTGACATCTACTAACCCGCACTGGACCCGCGTGGTAGAATACGGCCCACTCCATCTCATCGAGAGGAGGCCTGTGTCCCAAGAGTGAGAACATTATAGGCTGTCTCATCATCATCTTCAAACTTTTTTATCGTCCCACTGCTGGACACAGGTCTCCTCTGACACAGAGAAGGATTGAGCGTAATCACCACGCTTGCTCAATGCGGGTTGGCGATTTCAGACTTGAAGTCCAGGTTTCCTCAAGATGTTTTCCTTCACCTTTTAATTAGTCATTGGTGTCCAAGATATACTTAGAAAGGACGGACAACAGCACGTCAAGCAACACCGAAAATGTCAAAAATTCCCAATCAATCTTGACCCCGTAATGCTTTAGAGATAAAGTTGAAACCTAATAAAGAGATCTGACAGATTGTAGTAGCTGATGTGCTGTCGTCTGTACATATAACTTAGAAAAGTTACATTGGTACTCGCCTGACCTGCCCCCTAATCGGCGAACACATTTTTGTCAAATGATTGCGAGTAGTTGGCATCAGTTGGGATCGTTTGGACCGCCCATTGGTCGGTTCGGTCCAAACGATCCCAACTAGTCGCAATCATTTGACAAAAATGTGTTCGCCGATTAGGGGGCTGGAATCAGTCATTGGTGTTAAAGATATACTTAATACTTAGAAAGTACATACAGAGTGGTGATGACAATACGACAATAAATTAAACATCGTGTACCTCAACACATTCTCAGTCTACCCATAAACAAATTATATAAATATGTCCATTAGTTTAGTCACAGGAAATTATTTTCCATTTTTCACATTTTCTACATGATGTACATGTTGATAAGGAAGCGCTTCCAGGTTAATGACCGCCGCATCCTGCGGTACCAAACTTTAATAATAATGGCGCGAAAAAAGCAAATCGATACAGGATCGCACTGTCTCCGATCGGGGGTCAGTGAACCAATATTTTTAAAGGATGTTCTATTCCGTTTACAATTCTATGCGATTTAGTTTGTTTGAAATTTTTGTTTTTTTTATTTTTGATGTTAGGTTTTTTTCTATGGTTTAGGATTATTCCTATGCATTGTTCGTGTTTTTATTTATTACTAGCTTTCCGCCCGCGGCTTCGCCCGCGTGGAGTTCGGTTATATCGCGCTTTTTAGATTTCCCTCGGGAATATCAATTTTTTCGGGATAAAAGGTAGCCTATGTTCTTTCTCAGGGTCTAAAGATTGTCTGTGCCAAATTTCATCAAAATCGGTTGAGAGGTTTAAGCGGGAAAGCGTAACAGACAGACAGACAGAGTTACTTTCGCATTTATAATATTAGTATGGATTGTATTGTCAGCACCACTCTGTATAACTTAGAAAAGTTATATTGGTACTTACCTGACTCATACTTGAGAGGCTGGTGTTTTAACTTATTTATGTTAATTTAATGAATTAATTATTTCCAGGTAATATGCTTAACGAAGGAAGAACAGCTGAAAGAAATTCTTGAGAGAAGGGATTCTTATAACTACATAAATTCTTTCTATAAATGTGAACTTTGTTATAAAGGATTTATTCAAGACGGGACTTATAAAAACCATATGTTACGACATGATCCGGTAAGTAACAGCCTTTCTTTTTAACCGACTTCAAAAAGGAAGGGAGGAAGTTCTCAATTTGACGGTGTTAAATACCGAAGACCGCGAAGGTACCCAGTATTTAAAAATTTACCTTTATTGGTATACAAGTAGGGTTGACGTAATCAAAATAAAACAACCACTGTATACTTTTTTTTTTTTTTTTTTTATACAGTATGTTAAATAACAGAGGGCGTTCCCTTAAACTCGTTAATATATATCATTAATAGATTAAAATAAAAATATCAGCATAGAAAAATAAGCATAAAAAAATCCGAATAAAAAAAATTCTAATTGGAAATAAATTTGAAACCTCCTGTTTTAAATCAAAATAGTAGCGTAGTATCATAAACAAATTGCGACCTTGCCGTCTTTCAAGTTCGCGTGTACAGTGTGTTTATTTTACATGTCAATTTAAAATTTTTATTGAATATTTTCTTATTGGAAAAATTTTAAAAACATTTTGTTTTCGAATGTAAATATTTTTTTTAGCATGTATGTATGCTATACTATTTCGGGTTAACGGGAACGCCCTCTGTTAGTTAACATACTGTATATTATAAACTAGCGCTTGACCGCAATCCTGCCTGATGGTAAGCAGTGACGCAATCGTTGATGGTAAAGCGCACTAGTTTATTAAGAGCCTATTCACTCTAGCCTTGAAGACACTCGAATTGTCCTACGGAAACACCGCCGCTGGCAAATTATTCCAGACTTACAGACTTATTATACTGTTCTATAGATGCGCTTATATTTCTTAAAATTCCAAAGGACCCAACCAAATCGTTGTCATACAACGTTTGCGACTTCTAATTTGACGTCAACGCCATCTGGTTGCATTTAGTGTAAACTTATCATAAATATTTTTTATGATGTTAAACTTGATGGACGGCTTTGATCAAGCATGATCGTTAACATACGGATTTTTTTTTTTTATGAGTGTGTTAACCGATTACTCAAAGACTTTTGGACCAATTTGCAACTTTTTTTTTTGGTTGAGAGGGCATCTTCCCAGTCTCACAGTCATCAGGTCAGGATCTGATGATGGTATTTGTGGAGCCATGAGGAACAGGGAGTAAAGTTCACTTATCCACCATAGAAAAGGGAGGATCCTCCGACCAGACGGGTGTTATGTCTGGCGGGCACTTGCCCAATGGTTGATATTGGGAAGTTGTATGAATGCTAATTGCACGGTAAACTTTGCTTGCCGTCAGTATGACGCGTTATTCCATGTGGCGTTTGTAGGTACTGCTACAGTATTCTTGAGAAATTGCGGCAATCCTTAAAATTTTGTAAACGATTTTTTTTTTTTATATATATTATAAACTAGCGCTTGACCGCAATCCTGCCTGATGGTAAGCAGTGACGCAATCGTTGATGGTAAAGCGCACTAGTTTATTAAGAGCCTATTATACTTTGTAAAGCATTTTTTTAACAACAAAAACGTGTTAAGTAAAAGCTAATTACAAAAAAAAAAAACAACCGAGTAAACTAAGTAGACCGTCTATTTGTGTGTGGAGTACTGCAGCCACATTTGGGCTGGTGTTGCAAAATGAGGCCTAGCAACTTTGGATTCGGTGGAGAGGCGTGCGAAGAGGCTAATTGGTGATTCAGATTTAACTCAAAACCGTATCCAAGGCCTAGAGCACAGGCGGAGAGTAGCCAGCCTGTCGGTGTTCTTTAAGATGGATTACATGACTTAATTCCCCCATCTCCGTTCCACCATCGGACGACCTGTCGTACGGGGAGTTTCCACCCTTACGTTGTTGACACCACTACGATCCGGACGAAGCGTTTCACCTCGTCTTTTATACCGCGTACATCGAGGGACGGGATCAATTTGCCTGCGGTGGTGTTTCCGTCTGACTAGAATTTAATCTTTTAAACGCCACGCCAATATGGCATCTCCGTGCCCTGTACGCCAAGCCCGAAAATCGATATAAATATCCACGTAGAATGTAGAGATTACAATTTTATATCATTAACCATTATTATTACATTTTTTGTCAACACTTCGAGCACAAAAAATGAACCATTGTTTAAATTAACTTTATAATATTGATTTCTTTCACGACTTTTGATTTCTTTAAAGATAACTTTATTTGTCAAACATGTGTATGCATGCAATTTAAGCATGCAGGATGTCACAATATAATTTTTTCTTCCGAACATATTTCACCCTTAAGGCGTACAAATATATGAATTTTACAATTATAAAAAAAAAACAAAATAAAAACGAATGAACATAAATGTCAAAAAATAATTAATTATAAACTGTCACAAAATATAAGGGTTAATTAATACAAATGTCAAATAGTGTCAAAAAATAATCAATTATAAACTGTCACAAAATATAAGGGTTAATTAATACAAATGTCAAATAGTGTCAAAAAATAATCAATTATAAACTGTCAAAAAATATTAGGGTTAATAAATACACATGTGAAATAGTGTCATTCAAAAAGTCATTTATCCATACTAATATTATAAATGCGAAAGTAACTCTGTCTGTCTGTCTGTCTGTCTGTCTGTTACGCTTTCCCGCTTAAACCTCTCAACCGATTTTGATGAAATTTGGCACAGACAATCTTTAGACCCTGAGCAAGAACATAGGCTACCTTTTATCCCGGAAAAATTTGATGTTCCCGAGGGAAATCTAAAAAGCGCGATATAACCGAACTCCACGCGGGCGAAGCCGCGGGCGGAAAGCTAGTATTGTAATAACACTTGTCTGTTAGTAAACCTCGAATTTTCTTTTTAAACAAACCTTTTTTTTTGGTTCTTTCTGTCGAGTATACTCGACATTGGCGATAAAATTTAGTGTCTCCAAAGCTAAAGTAAATAGGTAGGTTCTTAATAAACTAGCGCGCTTTGCCATAAACGATCGCATCACTGCTTACCATCAGGCGGGATTGCGTTCTACCACTAGTTCATAATTTAAAAAAAGAAACTCATCCTGTTCATCCTGCAAAGAAACTACATAACAAAAACCTTTCCTCCACAGTCCCACGGCAAAGAGACCTGCCCAATCTGTAAAACAAGATGGCCGAACTTACGGTCACTCAAATCTCACACCACGACCGCCCACGAGCGGAAATACATCTGTAAACTATGTAACCACACTTCCAAGAGTAGCCACAGGGCAAAAGAACATTTAAAGTGGCACAAAGGCCATAAGTTTGTCTGTAAGATCTGTGGGGCTACGTTCTCCAAGTCCACGAGCCACTTGACGCATTTGAGGCTCCAACATCCGACGAAGTATTGCTGTGAAGTCTGCGGAGAAAGCTTCTTAGGAGACATCGGTTTGAATATGCATATGAAGAAGGCGCATCGAGCTAGCGAGGTTTGTGCCTTATTGAGACGTTTTTTTTATTAGCTTCGCCTATAACGAGATTTTGGTCCACTTCAAACCGACAGATTACATTAAAACTGCAGAGATTTCAGAAATTGGTCGATGATATTGATATTGTCGTCCTCCGTGGCGCAGCGGTCAACACAGCCAGCGACTTGGAGATTCCCCGGGTTCGATCCCCGGTTTTTTTTTTTTTTGATATGGCATCTCGTAGGTGGCTACTAGGAGACCGTAACTACTTAATCGGACTTTTCTGTAGATGCCTTAATTAAAATTAAAGCCTTCAGGGGCACTTAAAACTAAATTAAAATTAGGCGACTACGCACTAAGGGCACCCCCTGTTCGTACCCCAGAACCTCGGCTTAGGGCGTCGCTAGAGAGGACAGCAAGGGACGGCTGGATCGAATGTGTTAATTCGATCCCCGGCCAGATCATGATGGACAACTATCTTTTCCTGATTGGCCTGGGTCTTGGATGTGGGTGTTGGATGATATCATCATCATCTCAACGCTCATCCCGGTTGCATCCGCGGCCTTCGCGTTGGAGCCCGGGGTCCGCTTTCTTACTTTAATTTCCTCCATTTCGCGCGATCTTTAGCATCCTGTGGTGTGAGATTGTTGGCACGCATGTCATCTCTTACAACGCCAAGTCAGCACTTCTTTGGTCTACCTCGCTTGTTCCGGCCCGGCGGAGGCGCCATGGCAAGACATTTGTGACCCACTTAACATACCGGTTTTCGTAAGACGTGACCGTACCAACGTAGGCGACCCTCCTGCAATTTGCCCGCTATGTCACGGACATGAAGACTGCCACAGATGCTGCGGTCCTTCCGCGTAACTCCACACATCCACCGCAGCATATTCATCTCCGTGACACGCAGCTCCTGCTTGTGTCGCTCAAGCACAGGCCACGCCTCACTGCCATACAGGAGAACAGGTCTAATGATGATCTTATAGACCTGCCCCTTAAGCTTAACCGGCATTTTGGGGATGTTTATCTATATCTGTATTTATTATAAATATAGTATCGTTGAGTTAGTATCCCATAACACAAGTCTCGAACTTACTTTGGGGAGCTCAATCTGTGTGATTTGTCCGTATATATTTATTTATTTATTACAATAGTTTGATACGTTATTATTTGTTTTTATTTCTTTTTATACAGCATTGATTTTTGTTTATGCGGAACCCGAAACACGTGTCCAGTATTTTTAAGTAAAGAATCTATCTATATACAAAATTTCAAAAATATTAACGAAAAACCACAAAGTTATGAGCTTGTTATCCTACTTGGCTGTCCCAACAAAAATATGGTCCACGCTCCGTTCGGGCGGTCGACCGGTGCGTTGACCTCTGGCGTCAACTGTGCGCAGTACTATGATCTATCGTAAGCTGCGTGGGCGTTCGGTAACCACCCTGCAACAATTTCCAAATGTATTTGGGAAAATATACAATATGTAAAGAAAACCCTGTCCGATCCGTGAAGGTATTGTTAGGGATCGATAACTGATTCTACTAATGCCCACAAAGACAGGCTAAACTTAAAAAAATACCCTAAAAGAATAAATATTATTTCGCAAAAAAAGGTAACTTAATACATGTGCGTTAAGCCACCCCTTCCGCGGGTGGCGGGGGACAGGGCACGCGGCACCTGTGACGTGGTCGCATCGCTATTCGCTTATAATAATAACGGTGTTGTCACTTTTTTAAAAATTACCAAATTTCGGAGAAATTGGAATTAATTCCCGGGAAAAAAGGATTATTTCAAAATTCATTAGTATTGTTACTATGATGATTATGTAAAATTTTATATTATATTTGGTCATGTGTTTACCTAACCTTTATTATCCTTATGGGTCGGACAGGGTTTTCTTTACATATTGTATAACATGGTGTAAAAATGATTGGAATCGATTCAGTTGATTATTCTGAACAAACTATATTCGGGTTTCTCATAAACAAAAAATTACGATGTATACAATATGTAAAGAGAACCCCGTCCGACCCAAAAGGATAATAAACGTTAGGTAAACACATGACCAAATAAAATATGAAATTTTACGCAATCATCATAGTGACAACTAATGAATTTTGAAATAATCTTTTTTTCTCGCGAATTAATTCCAACTTCCCCAAAATTTGGTTGAATTTGTGACGGAGCGAATAGCGATGCGACCACGTGCCGCCTGCCCTGCCCCCCTTCACCCGCGCGTGTATGCTTAACGTGTTGCCTACCGCACATGCATTAAGTTACCTCGCTTTTTCGAAATAATATTTATTTTTAGGGGGTATTTTTTTTTTAAGTTTAGCCCGGCTTTGTGTCCATTAGTAGAATCAGTTATCGATACCTAACAATACCTTCTTTACATATTGTATAATATATTTTAGTACTTCCCTTCTTCTTCGTTTCGTTCTTGACAGAACGTGGTCACTACAACTGAACTCGTTGATGTAGCTCGCCGCACGATCTCTCTCCATCTATCCCTGTTGGACGACAGCCTGGAGCATTCATTAACAGGTCCCCCCTCCCTACTTGATTTGGTCGGTGCACGTCATCGATGACCTTCCACGAGGTCTGTTCCGTTCTACTCTGCCCTGAACGACCAAACCTCGATACCAGATAATAGGCTATTTGACAGATTTATAATTTCTGTTTTGAATTACTTGGTTCCGGTTAAGAAGTTCACCAAAAGTATTTTTTATTTTATTTTAAATACGCATTTCGTTAAAAATTCAGAATTCAAATAAGCCGCCGAAACGCTTTATTCAGCAAAATGGCGTCGCGCTTTGTAAGTGACGTCACAAACTTATAAACGATTTTCGGTTCCGCAGTGGTGTTAGTGTTTATCTGTTATTTGTCAGTCAGAAAACAAAAGAATACCACAAATCGCTCCAAATAATCTTTAAAATCTGCTAATAACGCTAAAACACCTGAGAACACATAGAACGACAACAAGTGTTTATGAGCGTATGACCTCATCGTGACAGCCAATCCGAATCGTTTCACAATAAGTGGAGCGAGAAACAAAATGCCAAACATATTTTTGTGTTTTTGCATATATTAATTGTTATTATTTTCATTAAAACTCATGTAAATGACATAAATAACCTTCATTTTATGCATTTAAAGCAAATAATCACAAAAATATTCATACTGTCAAAGCCTATTGGTAAGATCAGGCTTACCAAGCGGTATCAGATAATAAATAGTCTTGGCAAGTTAAATAAATAAATGAATAATATTTTTTACAGAAACACTTAAAACCACAGCTGAAATGTGCAGTTTGTGAAAAGTATTTTAAAAGTATTGAAGCTTTGAAACGTCACTCTGTTGGCTACGACAACGGTATCTGTGATGGAAGCCTTTGGTAAGTGAAGCGAAATTTTAAATTATATAATTTTGAATATTATGATTTGTTTTGTATCAATATTGACATTATAGGTCTTGTGGAGTTTAGATCTATAGAACATTTATTATTTTATCAAATACCTGTAGATGAAATTAAATAATTTGATTTTGACAGATTGTGCAGTTTTAGTAGGGACTCCGTTTTTCACTCTTTGAAACCCTAAGGCCTCTGCCTCGAATCTTGCGGGCAGCGGGGCGGCGGCGGCGGCGAGTGAGCGGCAGGATCTTATGCCTAAAATCAAATGGACCGGTTCTCGAAAACAGCGGGGCGGTGGCGGGTAGCGAGCGGTGTACTCCTCGCGCTCGAATCTTGCGGGCAGCGAGCGGTGATCGAGCGTTAGGAATAAATTTGAATCCAAAAGATGTTGCCGCCATTGTTCAGACATTTCTTTCGCGAATAAAAACAAATATCTCGTCGACGCAATCATGAAACAACATTACGCGGGTATAGTGACGCGCGATCTGCCCGCTAGTTTCGAGATCGGGTCTTCGATGCCCGCCCGGCTCCCGCGTCGCCGCCGCCGCCGCCCCGCTGCCCGCAAGATTCGAGGCAGCGGCCTAAGAATCAATTGTAGGTATTGCACTTTTCAAGACGCAGCGTGGGGCCTACCCACGCTGCGTCCGACAAGTTGGGCCGACGACCGGGTGAAGGTCGCGGGAAACCACTGGATGTGGAAGTCGTCGTGGAGATCCTTGGGGGAGTTCTATGTCCAGCAGTGGACGTCTTTCGGCTGAAATGAGGTTTCCGTTTTTGTAAGAAACAAGGCATCGAAATTAATGCCGGTAAAATCGTGGGGCGGAACTAGTTGCAAATACATTTTTTATTGTTCACAGCGCCTGTTTCCAGTGCGGTGAGAACTTGCCGACGCAAGACGCGCTTCGAGATCATATGAAGACGCATGATGTTGGAGTCAAGTGCGAGGAGGTGAGGGATACTGAGTATTCTTAAGAAGAGAGGCTGGGAAACAGATTTTCAATAACAAAACTAGCAGTGCTCGTTGATTGACAGAAAAAAAAAAAACATTTTTTTTATAAAACTATGCCCCAGACTGGGAATTACTTTTGTATCGTGGGGTGTATTTACAAACATATAAACTCACGTACATAAACAGACAGACACGGAACAACTACTTGTAGGTCATAAAAAATATTTGTTCCGAAAGGAACCAAACGGTTTTTTTTTTTCAAGGTACATCACTAGCCTGATGCGGCAGCCTCCGTGGCGTAGCGGTAGCGGACGCGGCCGCTGCGCAAGGTGGCGCGGGTTCGATCCCCGCACAGTGCAAGTATTTGTATGCATGAATATGAATACTTGCACTGGTCTTGGTCATGCCTCGGAAAGCACGTTATGCCGTTGGTCCCGGTTGCCATACAAACATCTAGTGGCAGTCGTTACGGGTTGTTGGAGCCCTCAAAAGTCCAACAATTGGTCTAACTGCAATGCTTCGATGTCGCCTTCGGGTTGTGGAGGTCAGACGGCAGTCGCTTCACGGAAAATATCGAAGTTTAGCCATATCAGCAGGACTGGTAAAGCGGACCTCAGACTCCAAAGCTGAAAAGGCTTCGGATGCGACTGGGATTAACGCTGAGATGATGTTGGTGATGATCACTAGCCTGATGCGGCGCGGCGTCGTCTTGCGTTCATCTATATATTTATAATAATTGGTAATAATTTCGTTTATTTCTTTGCAAATATCTAGTGATAACATTTTTCATCACAGTTACAGGCTGTGGACTGTCGTAACGGTCAAGTATAGGTAGATATCATACTAATATTATAAATGCGAAAGTAACTCTGTCTGTCTGTCGGTCTCTCTGTCTGTCTGTCTGTCTGTCTGTTACGCTTTCCCGCTTAAACCTCTCAACCGATTTTGATGAAATTTGGCACAGACAATCTTTGGACCTTGAGAAAGAACTTATGCTACCTTATATACCGGAAAAATATGATGTTCCCGAGGGAAATCTTAAAAGCGCGATATAACCGAACTCCACGCGGGCGAAGCCGCGGGCGGAAAGCTAGTAGGTAGATATTATTATGTACTTTATTCGTAAATTGAGCCGTAAGTGGTAAAAAATGTAGTATAATTTACTTAAAAATGTTAATTTTACTTAGAACGTATCGCACCCCACAGAGAGCGGTCCTGTGCGCACGCGCCTAGTACTATTATCTATCGTGAACTGTGTTGTGCGCTCGGTAACCACACCGCTAAAATTTCTAAATGCATTTGGGAAAAAATATAACATGGTGTAAAAATGATTGGAATCGATTCAGTTGATTATTCTCATCTAAAAATGTCATATCAGTCTGAAAATTATCTTAACCTTTACAAAAAATTTCATATATTACCCCTAGTTAGTCGTCGCGAGATCTCTGACTGCGTTTGTTTGTTATAAATTTTCAATACTAGTATAAAATGTCCAAATTTTATTTTAATACCTCTATGAAGTCAAAAAGATTTAATCTGCCTTTGTGTGTGCCATTATCCTCAACAATTTTTCTCGGTGGTAGGCAACAACATCAGCCGCCGGCATAAGTTACCACCCACCAGACAAAGTCTTGCCGCCAAGCGATTCGTCGTGTTCCGGAATGATGTCTGGTGAAGCCGTACGGTGGACGGGTCTGAGCAGTTGTGTTGCGATGTGTGCCGGGTACGATGTGCCTAATGTTGTTGTGTCGGGAGTTTGGTCGTGAAGGCTCTCCAGATCATCCTCTTGCGCAGCATCGTTGGTCGTGTTGTTGGGTTAAACATTGCATCACCTCGCTCAACTGCCGTCTTCCTTCCTCTTCACTCAGTTTTTTTGGGTGAATAGGCTTAATAAGCTAGTGCGCTTTACCATCAACGATTGCATCACTGCTTACCATGAGGCGGGATTGCAGTCAAGCACTAGTTTATAACTATTAAAAAAAAATATATCGTCAGAACGAATTCTGACTGATACAGTGCGTGCAAGCAGAAATTTAAACAAGTTGTATGTATAAGCAGCATTATATAGATCTATTTTTGAGTAGTGTGTCCTTGGTTCATCATTATCAGCAACCTTTTATAGTCCCACTGCTGGGCACAGGTCTCCTCTCATACAGAGAAGGATTGAGCGTAATCACCACGCTTGCTCAATGCGGGTTGGCGATATCAGACTTACAAAGTCCAGGTTTCCTCAAGATGTTTTCCTTCACCTTCAGTCATTGGTGTCCAAGATATACTATATATTGGTGTCCTTGGTTAGGAAGTGCTTAAGCCGAAACTTTTTCATTTAATCAATTACATAATTAGCTTTGTGATTAACTTGCCGTGTTAACAAAATAATAGTAATTTCTGTTGTGTATTGGTTGAAATTAGTTTTTTGTTATTCGCGTGCCCACTTACTTAGTGTCCAAAGGATGTTTTTTAGTTTAATAATCTGTAATTTATAAGTGAGGACTTGTTATGGGCTGTCAGTCCACCTTACTGTTTCTTAACTGATTTGTTTAGCTGTAAGTCTTCCATGCTTAATAAATTCTGAACAAACTGTATTCAGGTTTCGTTTAAAGAAAAACTATGTATAGGCCATAGGGTGATAATGTACTCTTTTGTGTATACAGCGTGTAACATAAAGGGTATATACATAAGAAAGGCATTGCATCTTTACATGATATCAAACGATATTGGAAGGGTTTTTTAATCCTATCCCTTTATGTTAGGAAGTTATGAGGAAAAACACCGCCTGTGATAGGCTACTATCATACTAGTCGCACAGAGATATTGACGACATTTATCGGATTTTGGCAAGTAACGTGACGGGTAACGAGTAGTTATTAACGTATGTAGTGTGCTGCCACGTTTGTTATGATTTTGTTTTAAGAAACACACGAAACCGAAAATTTGGTACCAATTTTTTGAGTATTTTATTTTGAGTCGAAACCCTTCCGATATCGTTTGATATCATCTAAAGATGCCATGCCCTTGGTATGTATATACCCTTTTTGTTACACGTTGTATAATCAGTCTTTATTGTTCCCCCTCCTGGGAAGTTCCCAGTCCTCCTCTCAGTGAGAGGGAGTGGGCTGTAATCTACCACGCGGGCCTATTGCGGGCTGGTAGATTGACGGAGAAAAATACAGTAGGTTTGAACTATGTATCTTATTTCAATGTTATAATCTAATGTAAAATCTCAACTCGACTGCATTCCTGCATCCCTATTCACCAAGTTTTACTAATAATGTAAGTTTATTGAACACCAGCCTCTCAACTATGAGTGTGCGGGTTCGATTCCAGGTCAGGTAAGTACCAATGTAACTTTTCTAAGTTTTATGTACTTTCTAAGTATTAAGACACCAATAACTGATTAAAAGGTGAAGGAAAACATCTTGAGGAAACCTGGACTTTAAGTCAGAAATCGCCAACCCGCATTGAGCAAGCGTGGTGATTACGCTCAATCCTTCTCTGTGTGAGAGGACACCTGTGCCCAGCAGTGGGACAGTAAAAAGGTTGATGATGATTCAAGACTAGATTGAATAGGATCTTAAAAAACTAGTGTGCTTTACCATCAACGATTGCATCACTGCTTACCATCAGGCGGAATTGCTGTCAAGGACTAGTTTACAATTATAATAGTTAAATATGCCACTGTCAAGCAATGATAGCTATTGTAATTAGGGTTGTAACGGAGGCTTGTTAGCGGAGGCGGAGGTGGATGCGGAGGCGACGAGTCTCACCTCCGCGGAAGCGGAGGTTAACGGAGGCGGAGGCGGAGGCGGAGGTGAAAGTACATATAGAAAAAATTGAAATTTATGGTTAATAAAAAACATTTTTTTTAATTTTAAATACGTATATTAATAGTAGTATACTTGGTAAAAAAATATTACCTTCTTGTAATGAAAATTAAGGAGAAACAAATTGTGTTTGCCGCATTCCCGCCTCGCACTAGTTGATTCTTGACCATTTCGCGCTCAAACGCGGCCGGACGGTTGTCGAGCGTCGCAGTTTGCGCGTTATTTATTTTATAAATACGTAAATAAACCTCCGTTATAACTCCGCAAAAAATTGTGCGGAGGCGGAGGCGGAAGCGAAGATACGATTTCTTGTGGAACTTCCGCAGTAACGGAAGCTCCGTTACAACCCTAATTGTAATACGAGTGATAGTTTGTGCCACGAAGCGAAGCTGAGTGATACAATAGATCAGCACGAGTATTACAATAGCTGTTTGCGACAGTGGCATACAAAACTTTTTCTACGACCTTGAAATAAATAAATACAAAAGCCGTCAATGTTGAACTTTATTAGGAATTATAGTAATATACATTATTCTTATATTCCCACAAATTAAAGGCAAAGGCTATTCATCCATACAGCCTAATAACATGCGATATTTAGGCGTGACGCAAATACGCGCGCTTTTTAGGGTTCCGTATCTCAAAAGGAAAAAGCGGAACCCTTATAGGATCACTTTGTTGTCCGTCTGTCTGTCTGTCTGTCTGTCAAGACCCTTTATTTCAAGAACGCGTAGACGTATCAAGCTGAAATTTACATGAAATACTTAGGTCTATTGTCCCTTTAAGCTGTGAAAATATCAAACATCTAAGCCAAGCCAATCAAAAGATACAGTCGATTATGTCGATATTTTCAACAAATTTTCGACACTCGCAAAGGAATCAACACCTACAGGATACTTCCCGTAAACTCAGAATCTTGAAATTTGGCATGAAGCATTGTCATATAATGCAAATATAGGAAAAATTGCGAAAATCACATTTTTTTAGTTATATAATATAATAAAAATATTTTAACAAAATGAAACTTACTACCTTATTTCTCACGAACGAATAAAGTTATCAAATTGAAATTTATACCAAATCCCTAGGTCTATTGTCCCTTTAAGCAGTGAAAAAATCAAATTTCTAAGTTAACGCGAGCAAAAGATACAGCAGTTTATACCGACACCTTAGACGAATTTCCGTCACATGCTAGGGAATAAAAACCTACAAGGTACGTCCCGTGAACTCAGAATCTTGAAATAAATAATTTGATTTAATACGTCATAAATTGTAAGCCGCTACGTTTGTACGGCGGAACCCCCAGTGTGCGAGTCCGACTCGCACTTGGCCGGTTTTTTTGGTTTATTGTTTGATGCCATAGCCATAATAAAAAAAATAAAAAGTGTCATTGTAGTACGGTTTACTCGTGTGGAAATGGTCATTATAACATAACTTGGGAGGAATGAGTACTATTGAGATATGACTTATGGTTATGTATTAAGCAAATTACTAAATGGCCGTAGAAAATAATAATAATAATCTGTAATTTTTTGTTACAGTGCAACAGGAACTTTGCACATGAGCGATCATTCTCAATACATTATCAACGAGTACATCTGGGTATTAAACTGAAACACTACAAGCCGCGGGACAAGCGGAAGAAGGTGCCGTGGGTCTGCGAGATATGTGGCAAGAAGTGCATAGTAAGTAAAATTATTTCTTTGACGAGATGATTTTTTTAGAATCGGCCGCCGGCATTAGTTACCACCCACCAGACAAAGTGTTGCCGCCAAGCGATTCGTCGTGTTCCGGCATGATGTCTGGTGAAGCCGTACGGTGGACGGGTCTGAGCAGTTGTGTTGCGATGTGTGCCGGGTACGATGTGCCTAATGTTGTTGTGTCGGGAGTTTGGTCGTGGAGGGTCTCCACATCAATCTCCCTCTGGCGTAGCATCGTTGGTCGTGTTGTTGGGTTAAACATTGCGCTACGTCGCTCAACCGCCGTCTACCTTCCTATTCTTGAAGTTTTTTAAGTGAATAGGCTTAATAAACTAGCGCGCTTTACCATCAATGATTGCATCACTGCTTACCATCAGGCGGGATTGCAGTCAAGCGCTAGTTTATAATTATTAAAAAACAATCCATAGTAATATTATAAATGCGAAAGTAATTCTGTCTGTCTGTTACGCTTTCCCGCTTAAACCTCTAAACCGATTTTGATGAAATTTGGCACAATCTTTAGACCTTGAGAAAGGACATAGGCTACCTTTTATCCCGAAAAATTTTGATACTCCCGAGGGAAATCTAAAATGCGCGATATAACCGAACTCCACGCGGGCGAAGCCGCGGGCGGAAAGCTAGTATCTTATAATACGTTGACAGCCTTCGTGGCGTAGCGGTACCAAATGCGGCCGCTACACAAGGAGGATTGGGTTCGATCCCCGCGCATAGTGCAAATATTTGTATGCATGAATATGAATACTTGCACTGGTCTGGTCGTGCCTCGGAAAGCACGTTAAGCCGTTGGTCCCGGTTGCCATACGAACATCTAATGGCAGTCGTTAAGGGGTTGTTGGAGCCCTCAAAAGTCCAAAAATTGGTCTAACTGCAATGCTTCGATATGAAAATATTGAAGTTTACCCAAAACCAGCAGTTAGACTGGTAAAGCGGACCCCAGACTCTAAAGCTGAAAAAGCTTCGGATGCGACTGGGATTAACGCTGAGATGATGATGAACGTCTTATAATTCGATGAAGCCGGCTGCACGCACGAATAAACATGACTTATGCGGCGTTACCTCGCTCTGAGGCGTTCCATTTAAGGCTTGAAGTGTAAGCGAGAGCGCGGAACGAGCGACAAAGAGACACAATCGGCCTCCGCGTTGCGCAGCGTTCGGCATCTGTCTCTCTCCTACTTGAGTGAGCGATGCGTCCGCGTGGACAGCTGCTATACAATAATACATTTACATGTTTTCGTCAAGTATGAAGTGCAGTGAAAAGTGAATGTGGTGTCAATTGTTTATAGCAACGATAATTGCGGCGGTAAAGGTTGGAAAAATGCAACCATTCCATCAGTAGTTTCTTATGACGTCATGTTCAGTTTCTAAGTACATCTTGGACACTAACAACTGATTACAAGGTGAAGGAAAACATATTGAGGAAACCTGGACTTTAAGTCTGAAATCGCCAACCCGCATTGAGTAAGCGTAGTGATTACGCTCAATCCTTCTCTGTATGAGAGGAGACCTGTGCCCAGCAGTGGGACGATAAAAAGGTTGATGATGAGGATATAACGTGCCAGTAAGCTAATTCTGGAGAAAGAATACAAACATTGTCTTGAGTTAATCAGAGCGACCAGCTGTTCTTATCATTGAAATAATCGTGTATAGTATGTTTTTGAACAGAGTTTGGATTTTAATTGTGCTTTAAAGGCATTACATTTTGTCGTCTTCCGTGGCGCAGCGGTCAACACGCCTGCCTGCGACGTCATGCCGGCCAGGTCATGATGGAAAACGATCTTTTTCTGCATGGCCTGGGTCTTGGATGTTTATCTATATATGTATCTATTATAAATATAGTATCGTTGAGTTAGTATCCCATAACACAAGTCTCGAACTTACTTTGGGGCTAGCTCAATCTGTGTGATTTGTCCGTATATATTTATTTATTTATTCTTATACTTTAAATAGTCGTTTCCAGGATAATATGCCTTTGAACAGAGTTTGGATTTAAATTGTGCTTTAAAGGCTTTATTTATTTATGTTAACACGACTTCCAAAAGCCAATTACCTTAACAATACAAAATTTAATAACACTAATACATAATAAAATTCAAATTATAAAACAAATCAAAACATAAACAGAAGAAAACAAGATATAGCAGAGAGCTACGTGTGTGGGGCGTGTCGGGAAACTTTTAAATAAAGTCAATGGTACATAATAAATGTTTATTAAATGTTCACAAAAGAAGGTTCACAGAAATTCACAAATTAATTTTAGAAAGTCTTAATTTTAGAAAATTATAGAAACTAAACGTAAAATAG
Organism: Sesamia nonagrioides; assembly: GCA_017933935.1. NCBI lineage: Eukaryota > Metazoa > Arthropoda > Insecta > Lepidoptera > Noctuidae > Sesamia > Sesamia nonagrioides. The sequence continues at coordinate 583,442 of JADWQK010001310.1, forward strand.
TTATACGCGATGAGTGCGAGTGTCTGTTCCCACCGATGTTAGGATGGAAAAAGCCCAGGGATTCGTTGTTACCGTGGGAAGCGCAACTCATCTAACTTTACACTTCGAGCTTGTTTGCATGGGTGCTGAGCCAAAACAAAAATAAAATAAAACTAATATAAAAAAAAAAACATGAAAAATAAAACAGAATAAACGTACTAATTAAATATTGTTTTCACAAAACGCTAAGCAAACGCGCATTAACATTTTGAATTCATCTGCGAATATATCACCGTTCGGGTTAGTTTCCATGAGGCTATTCGGTGCGGAAAGAACGCGATTAATAGGGTATGACGCACTGGCCACCGTGTGACGTTATAAGGCAAGTCTAGTTCAGACTGCTAATGTTTTTCTTTTTTTTTTATTTACAGTCGAACGCTGCTTTGGTATACCACCAGCGTACTCACACCGGGGAGAAACCCTTCCAATGTATCGAGTGTCCGAAGAAATTCAGCATATTTCAAAGATTACAGGTAATGACTTAGGCTAAGAACTCACGGAGCAGTTTTCACCCGCATCCGCCGCGGTTGCGGGCCCGCAGCTTCTGTAGAATGCAGATATATATGTAAAAAGTTAAAGCACATTTCACGACGCGTTTTACGCCCGCGGTGTGCGCGGTTGTTTGCGGGTCCCGCTGCACCGGCGGTCATCTTGTACCGGGCGCGGGTCACGCGTTCTGCAACCGCCCATCTTGCAACCGCCCGTCTTGCGATAATCAACCGCCAAGTTCTATGTTCTATGTTACTGGTTTGTTTTCCGCACTCAGTTTCTCCAGCGGACCATTGTGCGTGGACCATGGCGGCCTTTGGCAGTTATTCCAGCCAGCCCACCTCCCTCCAGAAACCCATCAGGTCTCCCAACCTGTTGAGAACATCTGTGTAAGATCTTGGTGCTCCTATAGTTTTGTTTCTAATTTGTGTAACGCCTGTACACTCGAAGAGTACGCGCAACTGTCTCGTCAGCCTCCATGCAGGCTCTGCACAGAAGGCTGTCCGTTATGCCTATTGTGTGGAGATGCTTATTCAGTGAGCAATGGCCCGTAATGATCCCCGTCATCAATCGTAGGTTCCTCCTATCCAGGCGCAGCAACTTTTTGGTTAGCCTGTCATCCAGCGATGGCATGGCCTCCCTGGACTGCCTGCAGCCCGGTGACGAGGACCACCAAATCTCCGCTTGTTCGTAGGTATGCTTTTGTAGCCATCTGCGTATTTGAATAAAGGGGATAGGCACAATGGGCTCCGGTCCACTGACCAACGCGCTGGATGCCCTTCTAGCCAGCTCGTCAGCTGCGTCATTGCCCAGTGAATCGCTGTGACCCTTTATCCACTGTAGTGTCACAGTGTTGCGTCAACCGCCAATTTTGCGGGTGATAATCGTTACCGCGACGACTGCGTAACCGCACAAAACTCCGGTCTCGTGAGTTTTGAAAATAAAACTACATTCCGCCACCGCGGCGGGCGCGGGTGAAAACCGCTTCATGAGTCGTTAGCCTTACACTACATAGATTTACATCTTATAGGTATGAGGATCACGGTGTAAAGTTGACTCATCCTCCATAAAAAAGGGGGGATACTCCGACCAGACGAGTGTTGTGTCTAGCGGGCACTTTCCCGACGGATGATTTGGAAATTTGTATGTAGGCTAGTTGCACGGCAAACTTTGCTTGCGAGATGTAGGAATTTTTTGTTTACGCGAAACCCGAAACACGTGTCCAGTATTTTTAACTCAAGAAACTATGTACAAAATTTCAAAAGGATATCATGAAAAACCACAAAGTTATGAGGATGTTATCTTACTTGGTTGTCCCAATGGAAATATGGTCAACGCTCCGCTCGGGCGGGCGAGTGGTGCGTTGGCCTCTGGCGTCAGCTGTTGCGCGCCAAGAACCTACTATGATCTATCGTAAACTGAATTGAGCGCTCGGTAACCACACTGCAACAATTTCTAAATGTGTTTGGGAAAAAATATAACATGGTGTAAAAATGATTGGAATCGATTCAGTTGATTATTCTGAACAAACTATATTCAGGTTTTGTATAAAGATAAAATAAAGTTATACAGTATGTTAAATAACAGAGGGCGTTCCCTTAAACTCGTTAATATATATCATTAATAGATTAAAATAAAATTATCAGCATAGAAAAATAAGCATAAAAAAATCCAAATAAAAAAAAATTCTAATTGGAAATAAATTTGAAACCTCCTGTTTTAAATCAAAATAGTAGTCGTCATGTATAAATAAATTGCGACGTTGCCGTCTTTCATGTTCGCGTGTACAGTGTGTTTCTTTTACATGTCAATTTAATTTTTATTGAATATTTTCTTATTGGAAAAAATTTTAAAACATTTTGTTTTCGAATGGAAATATTTTTTTTAGCATGTATGTATGCTATACTATTTCGGGTTAACGGGAACGCCCTCTGTTAGTTAACATACTGTATATAATTTGTTTTTATATTTAATTGTGTCTACTTAGTTTATATTCTCGCCAAGCTCCATAAAGAATAGAGGTAAACAAACCAATTTAAGGGTTATCACAACTCACGTTTTACAAATCTCCTGTTATATATATATATAAATTACAAACTAGCGCTTGACTGCAATCCCGCCTGATGGTAAGCAGTGATGCAATCGTTGATGGTAAAGCGCGCTAGTTTATTAAGCCTATTCACTCAAAAGAACTGACTAAATAGGAAGGAAGACGGCAGTTGAGCACGGTGATGTAATCTTAAACCCAACAACACGACCAACGATGCTGCGCCAGAGGGAGATTGATCTGGAGGCCCTCCACGACCAAACTCCCGACACAACAACATTTCGCGCATCGTACCCGGCACGTACATCGCAACACAACTGCTCAGACCCGTCCTCTGTGTTATTTACATGATTATCGACTTTTACATGCTAACTATTTATTAACAATTTCTATTGCAGCATATTTCAATAGAATCACTAAAATAACATGCATAATAACTTGGTATTTCGAAAAACCATTAAAAAGTCGATATTAATGCTACGTGATAGCCCTACAAAAAAAGAAAGATGGATGAAATCCAGGTATTAAACACATTTTGTGGAATTCAACCAATGAATAAAGTTGAGGCATTTGTCAATACAATTTTGCGTATTTTAACTACTTTCAAATCAACTGCACAATGTATGTGACATTGTAATACTTTCAAGTGTGGACTAACTATCCATACTAATATTATAAATGCGAAAGTAACTCTGTCTGTCTGTTACGCTTTCCCGCTTAAACCTCTCAACCGATTTTGATAAAATTTGGCACAGACAATCTTTAGACCCTGAGTAAGGACATAGGCTACCTTTTATCCCGGAAAAAATTGATATTCCCGAGGGAAATCTAAAAAGCTCGATATAACCGAACTTCACGTGGGCGAAGCCACAGGCGTTAAGCTAGTAATATACAGTATGTTAAATAACAGAGGGCGTTCCCTTAAACTCGTTAATATATATCATTAATAGATTAAAATAAAAATATCAGCATAGAAAAATAAGCATAAAATAATCCAAATAAAAAGAAATTATAATTGAAAATAAATTTGAAACCTCCTGTTTTAAATCAAAATAGTAGCGCGGAATAGTATCTACCTAACGTTGCATTGCCCAACACACATCAATCAATTAGATCTTAGATCGCCGCCGCATACGCGGCTCGTCATTCATAAATAAATTGCGACGTTGCAAAAAAATTCTAATTGGAAATAAATTTGAAACCTCGTGTTTTAAATCAAAATAGTAGTCGTCATGTATAAATAAATTGCGACGTTGCCGTCTTTCATGTTCGCGTGTACAGTGTGTTTCTTTTACATGTCAATTTAAAATTTTTATTGAATATTTTCATATTGAAAAAAATTTAAAACATTTTGTTTTCGAATGGAAATATTTTTTTTAGCATGTATGTATGCTATACTATTTCGGGTTAACGGGAACGCCCTCTGTTAGTTAACATACTGTATATGTATAAAAAAATGTAACCAATTAGGAAATTAGCTTACATGTGTGTATTTCATTCAAATCGGTTAAGCGTTCTATGCAAATCATAAATATCTAAATAAATAAACTGTTTACTGTTGTTTGAAAAGGTTGTTAACATCTGTTTTTTAGGCGTAAACTACTCGTTGCCTAGCAACGGTTTGTTTACCTCTATTCTTTATCGAATTTGGCTCATATATAGTTTTAAGATTTTTCTCTACGATTCACAATAAATATATGTATTTTCTTCTTTCTTTCTTGTATGATGTGAAGTTGTTCCACAGATTCACGTCCGTACTCACACGGGTGAGAGACCGTTCAAGTGCGCGACCTGTCCGAAGGCCTTCAAACACAAAGCAGCCCTCAACAGGCACGATCGGGTGAGGAAATAGCTTATCATCTTCTTCTGCAGTCTATAGAAGTCCACTGCTGGACAAAGGCCTCCCACAAGGCTTTCGCTTGTGCTGCCCGCGTCCATCGGCTTCCCGCGACCTTCACCAGGTCATCGGTCCACCATGTTGGGGGCCTCCCTACGCTGCGTCTTCCAGTACGTGTCCGCCACTCCAGAACCTTACTGCCCCATCGGCCAACGGTTCTACGAGCAATGTGCCCTGCCCACTGCCACTTAAGTTTAGCGACTCGAAGAGATATGTCGGTGACTTTGGTTCTTCTGCGGATCTCCTCATTTCTGATTCGATCACGCAGAGAAACTCCGAGCATAGCTCTTTCCATTGCCCTTTGTGTGACTCTGAGCCTTCGTATGAGGCCCATTGTGAGCAACCACGTTTCAGTTCCGTAAATCATCACTGGCAACACACACTGGACAAAGACTTTAGTCTTGAGACACTGTGGTATCTTGGATGACGAGAAGATGTAGCGTAGCTTCCCGAACGCTGCCCAGCCGAGCTGGATTCGACGAGACACCTCTTTGTCGAAGTTGGACCTACCTAGCTGGACTGCCCTGCCCACTGCCACTTAATTTTAGCGACTCGAAGAGCTATGTCGGTGAATTTGGGTCTTCTGCGGATCTCCTCATTTCTGATTCGATCACGCAGAGAAAGTCTGAGCATAGCTCTTTCCATTGTCCTTTGTGTGACTCTGAGCCTTCGTATTGAGTCAGGCCTTTGGGGGGCAAGTCCAATTTTTAGACTGAGTAATCTTTGTACGCTATAGTCGGACACGGTTTATTGGCAATTACACCGTGCAGTGGTTTATTTAAAAGTTAAGACATGAGTCCTCATTTATTCTTTGTTTAGTAATCAGGGGTATATATACATCCTGCGAGATTTCCAGGGGGAGCCCCCCCCTCCTGCCCGCTCCTGGGTACGCCCAAGGATACATTAGTAGGAGGGTTGAACAAACTGTAATCAAGAATATCTGAAATGAAGTTAAGTATTGATATAAATGTGTTTATGTTAAAAAAATGTCCAATTTCCTTCACAGGTGCACTCGGGAGCTAAGCCGTACCAATGTGGTCATTGTGGGAAAACCTTTTCGCAGTCAAATTCCATGAAACTCCACGTCAGGACGGTCCATCTCAAGATGCCGGCTCCGTACAGGGTCAGGAGAGGACACAACGACTGTGCTACGCTGGAAAATGAAATCAGTTGATATTGTATTCATTCATATTTAGAAATTTTCGGTTTCATAATGTTTGTTAAATTCAAATCGTAGCAAACGCATTACACGTTACGTTATACGATACGTTACGTTTAGAAAATATTTTTTTTTTTTATATATATCTATACTAATATATAAAGCTGTAGAGTTTGTTTGTTTGTTTGTGCGCGCTAATCTCAGGAACTACTGGTCCGATTTGAAAAATTCTTTTTGCGTTGGATAGCCTATTAATCCAGGAAGGCTTTAGGCTATATAACATCCCGCTATGACCAATAGGAGCAGAGCAGTAACAAAAAATGTTGCGAAAACGGGAGCTAACGCAGCCGTACATATTGCCAATAGGAGCTGAGCATGACTAATTCCACGCGAACGAAGTCGCTGGCGGCCGCTAGTATAATATGTAAAGAAAACCCCGTCCGACCCAAAAGGATAATAAATGTCAGGTATACACATGAACAAATAAAATATGGAATTTTACATAATTATCATAGTAACAATACTAATGAATTTTGAATTTTTTTTTTCTGCGTATTCATTCCAACTTCCCGAAAATTTGGTAGTATTCAAAAAAGTGACAACACCATTTGTGACGGAGCGAATAGCGATGCGACCACGTGCCGCCTGCTCTGCCTCCCTTCTGCGCATTTATGCCTAACGTGTTGCCTACCGCACATACATGCGCGGGTGAAAGGGGGCGGGGCATGCGGCACGTGGTCGCATCGCTATTCGCTCCGCCACAAATGGTGTTGTCAGTTTTTTAAAAATTACTAAATTTCGGGGAAATTGGAATTAATACCCGGGAAAAAAAGATTATTTCAAAATTCATTATTATTGTTACTATGATGATTATGTAAAATTTTATATCATATTTGGTCATGTGTTTACCTAACCTTTATTATCCTTATGGGTCGGACAGGGTTTTCTTTACATATTGTAGAGGTCAAACTTTGTTAAAAGAGGTATTATAAAATCACAGATTATTTAGAAGACAATAAAGCTTAGGACTGAGCTGCTCGCTCTGTTAAGCAATTTGCATAATCCATACTAATATTATAAATGCGAAAGTAACTTTCCCGCTTAAACCTCTGAACCGATTTTGATGATATTTGGCACGGACTATCTTTAGATCCTGAGAAAGAACATAGGCTACCTTTTATTCCGGAAAAATTTGATGCTCCCGAGGGAAATCTAAAAAGCGCGATATAACCGAACTCCACGCGGACGAAAAGCTAATTATACTATAATTGTAACATTTTAAAAACTGTTTTCTTTTTTTTTTATAAATCACGTAAATTATTTTAAACATTTTCCTTTGTAATGTCTGGACTTGAAAAAAGACGATCCCTGAGTTTGTTTCGGCTATTTCTTCTCAGAGGTAGTCAGTTAGGAAATGCCGGCTCCGTTTAGTTTTAAAAAATATGATTTGTAAAAGTGATCAGTGAATCTAAAAGGGATGTTTCCTGGGTACAAAAAAATGAATTTATTTAGTCCGTCATTCAGATTATAGAAAAATATTGGATACGTATATATTTTGTTTTATCAAATTAATAAAAATTGACAAATATAAAAGGCATCAAAGATCAGGAGTGGTGGCTGGTGACGTCACTGCTCGCTAAAAAGTGTAGCGTGCAGTGACGTCACACGAGTTTTCAACGCACTGTCTTCATTTTTGTTTATATGAAAAAAGAAAAAAATACGTGTCTAGTATTTTTTGGAAATCTGACTGACGGACTAATTAGTTTTTTTAGTCAACTACCCTATTGCATAATAAACGATTTCTGTAGCAATAAAGTTGAAAATCAATTAATTTGACAGGTTGTATTAGTTTCATGTCTACCGTATACTTGAAATTAATAACCTCAAAAATGTTAATATTTAAATATATAAATAAAGGTATTGTATACAAAATTGGCTTGTTTTTTTGATTATTTCCTCGATGTAGAATCATTATCATCATTTCAGCCGAAAGACGTCCACTGCTGGACATAGGCCTCCCCCAAGGATCTCTACGACGATCGGTCCACCTATCACCGGTTTCCCGCGACCTTCACCAGGTCGTAGGTCTACCTTATCGGGGGTCTACCCACGCTGCGTCTTCCGGTGCGTGGTCGCCACTCAAGATCCCGTCTGCCCCGTCGGGCATCGGTCCTACGGGCAATGTGCCCACCCCTCTGCCACTCAAGTGTTGCAATTCTTGGGGCTATGTCGGTTACTCTCGTTCTTTTGCGGGTTTCCTCATTCTTGATTCGATCGCGCAGTGAAACTCCAAGCATAGCCCTCTCCATTGCCCTTTCAGTGACCTTGAGCCTTCTTATAAGGTCCAATGTTAGCGACCACGTCTCAGTTCCATAAGTCATCACTGGCAAGATACACTGGTCGAAGACTTTTGTCTTGAGACTCTGAGGTATTTCGGACAAGAAGATTCTACGTAGCTACCCGAAAGCAGCAACCCCACCTTATGGTAAGTGATGCAATCGTTGAAGGTAAAGCTCGCTAGTTTATTAAGAGCCTATCCACTAAAAAAAAACTGAATGAATAGCAAGGAAGTTGAGCGAGGTGATACAATGTTAAACCCAACAACACGACCAACGATGCTGCGCCAGAGGGAGGTTGATCTGGAGACGCTCCACGACCAAACTCCCGACACATCAACATTTGGCGCATCGTACCCGGCACACATCGCAGCACAACTGCTCAGACCCGTCCTTCGTACGGCTTTACTAGACATCATGCCGGAACACGATGAATCCTCTTTTATTCAACCCTAGGACTAGTATTACCCTCCTTAAAGCAGATTAGTTTACCGATGAGTGCCTTGGCCCCACCAATCATCAGCCTTTACTCGTCCACTGCTGGACATAGGCCTCCTTCATGGCACGCCAACAAGCTCGATCCTGAGCAGTTCTCCGCCAGCCACTACCAGCCATCTTTTTGATGTCGTCGCTCCATCTCGCCCAAGGGCGTCCTACGCTACGTTTGCCGAGACGCGGTCTCCACTCGAGGACTCGTTTACCCCACCAATACGGCGTCCAATCCTGTGCTGCCAAGCTGGTACGACTGGTTTCTGTCGTGTAGCTCTAGAGTCACTGGAACATTTGACATGAGCTACACGACAAGCTGCTACAGCTGCGCAGTACAGGATTGAATGAAAGTTAATTTTTAGGGTAGGTCCGTTATTTTTTTAAAAATTATAAACTGCTTGACCGCAATCCCGCCTGATGGTAAGCAGTGATGCAATCTTTGATGGGAAAATGCGTTACTTTATTAAGAGCCTACCTTTTCACTCTGGCCTTGAAGACACTTAAATTGTAGTCCGACGGAAACACCGCCGCTGGCAAAATGTTCCAGTTCCTCGATGTACGCTGTATAAAAGAAGATGTGAAACGCATTGTTTGGATCGTAGTGGTGTCAACAACATAAGGGCTATTCGCCGCACTACGGGTCATTCGATGACGGATCGGTGATAGGGGAATTAAGTCATGCAATTCCCTTGCACACTCCTAAATGCATTCTATAGAATACCGACAGGCTGGCTACTCTCTGCCTGTGCTCCAGGCTTTGGAGACGTTTTAAACTAAATCTGGGTCGCCAATTAGGCTCTTCGCACGCCTCTCCACTGAATCCAACGTAGTCAGGTGGCATTTTGCAGCACCAGCCCAAATGTGGCTGCAGTAAGTAATCCACCGACAGTTTATTTTCAAGCAATATTTGTACTGGTCTGGTCGTTCCTCGGAAAGCACGTTAAGCTGATGGTCCCGGTTGCCATACGAACATCTAATGGCAGTCGTTAGGGTTGTTGAAGCCCTCAAAAATCTAACAATTATTGGTCTAACTGCAATACTTCGATATCGCCTTCGGGTTGTGGAGGTAGACGGCAGTAGTTTCACAATTAAAAATCAGCAATTAGACTGGTAAAGCGCACCTCAGACTCCAAAGCTGAAAAAGCTTCGGTTGCGACTGGGATTAACACTGAGATTATGATCATATTTTTTTGCTAAATAAGTACCTACATTTAGAAATTGTTGCAATTGAACAATCGATTAGAAACATGCTTCCAAATTAATACTAATAAACCCCTCTATTCATAAACGTTGCTTAAAGTTAACCAGTAAATAGTTACTTAAACCATACATTATTCGTCAATAACGTCACCTAACTTTAATCATCGTTTATGAATACAGGGAAACTTTTTTTCGAGTGCGCAAAAACAAATGGGTGGCTCAGAATCAATAACAGAACAAATCTGCATTATTAGTTTAAAATAAAAAATCATGTTTTTGTCCGCCCTAAAATAAGCAAATGAGAGACACCAATTATTCATATCAATATCGTAGTATTAGCATATGGCCGCGTAATGAACATGCGGGCGGCGCGGGCGCGCGGGGGTCCTGTGATGTTCCCGCCGTCCCCACTCCGCCGAACATGAATGGGACCGCGTGCGGTGACCATAACATCGATTTCATAATAAACATCTTTCGTTATCAATAACTAATTTTTTTTGTACCAAAGTAATAATATTTTTATCTATAAAACTTATTTAGCTATAAGTTGACAAAGTTTGCGCACTGGATAAAATTTTATCCTGTATACACCACAGTGTTTAGGGGTTTATTCATAAACGATAACTAAAGTTAAGTGGCCTGCAAACGTCAAAAATGCATGGTTAAAGCACTATTCATTCATTAAATCTATAGTCACTAATCATGAGTAAACTTTAAGCAACTTTTATAAATAAGGGGTCATCCATAAAGTATCACACATAAAGGGGGGAGGGGGGTGTCGACAAAGTGTGACATGGTGTGACAAGGGGTGGGTGGGGTACTATGTTTCGTGACATCATATTTCAAAATCGAATATAGCTAGAGGTAATAATCGCGTTATTTGAAATATTAATTATAAACTAAAACATATTCCCAACTCTATCTTTGGGACAATACGGTTTAAATTGTTTTCTTTACTAGATCATACTCGCTTTAGTGACACTTGCCGATCGAGCCCGTTGGGTTTCTTTCTTTTCTTTATATTCAATAGTTTATTGCTTTGTTATTGTTTCAAATAATTGATATAATGTTGATTTCATAAAAAAGTACTTTATTTAAATGGAAATAAAACTAAATTCGGAACTGCTGTTTTAATTTAATAATTTTTCGATATGAAATTGCAAAACATGTGACGTCACATTGCGAGGGGGGTCTCAGAAATGTGAACACCTGTGACAAGGAAGGAGGGGGGGCTCAAAAAATCATTAAATTCGTGTGACGTACTTTATGGATGGCCCCTAAAGGGGACTGTGTTACGCAATAAAGCTCCATATTGATATTATACGTTGTAACATAGATTTGAATTTAAATTTGGTTATTGAGGTCACGTAAGCCATTTTGTTTTTCGTTGCATTAATTTAATTATTGAAAGCAGCGGTGGCCTAATGTTATCGACCGCGACTTAAAAGGTAGGTTTTAGCTTCGAACTCCATCAGACGCTTTACTTTGTGTAATTCTATCGGTTTTTTTTTTAAGTAAATTATAAACTAGTGCTTAGGATTAAACTAAAATGTTATCTTCTATCCTTTCCTTAATGCAATTGAAAGAAGCATAAACACTTTACTTAAAATCAGGTTAGTTTGTGATCAGTAGAATCGGCGTCAGTTTCATATCGTTTTTTTTTTATATTTTTTTATTTGATATTCGTAGGTGGCCATTAGCGGCCGTAACTACTTAACCGGACTTTCCTGTGAATGCCTTAATAAAAAATTAAAGCCTCCAGCCAGGTTAAAGCCTCCAGCCAGGGTGTCGATTTAAAAGAGTTTGGTCATTTTGTATCATTTTTTAAAATTAAAATTTCACGTTCGAACCTAAACATATAAGTATAAAGAGTGTATCTGACATCGACGCACAAACGAGTACCACGGATCCAGTACATGATTCTGAACCCCCCAGTGGTGGAATTTTTCGTCGGCTTTTTCATGATTTAAATAAAATAAATGTAGTTTTTTTTTCACTTCAGACCATTCACAATTGCTATACTTTTATAACCCAATAAGATTTTAAAGTAAAAATTAAATAATTCGCTAATTACATAAAAAAGCGCAAAGAAAACAAAATCCGAAAAACTATCTTATCAGCTGATTTAATAGAGTTCACATCAGGGATCAACGTTATACCTACAAACTCGCACGGCGGCACGCTTGCAACGTTCAAAAGCCGAGCCGACACTTTATTTTAAACACTGTTTATTCTGTAACCGTTCATTAACGACATAAATGACTATCATAATTATATTAGTGGCATGCGGTCTAGCCTTTTCGCGAAGTTTGCGTTACGATGTCAGATACACCCTGTATAAGTATATAATTTTGCATCCTATCCCCTTATTCATAGACGTTGTTTAAAGTTAACTCATCATCATCATCATCAACCTTTTATCGTCCCACTGCTGGACACAGGTCTCCTCTCATACAGAGAAGGATTGACCGTAATCACCACGCTTGCTCAATGCAGGTTGGCGATTTCAGACATAAAAAGTTTAGGTTACCTCAAGATGTTTTCCTTCACCTTCAGTCATTGGTGTCTAAGATATACTTAGAAACTACATATAACTTTGGTAAAGTTACGTTGGTACTTGCCTGACCTGGAATCGAACCCGCGCACTCATACTTGAGAGGCTGGTGTTTTAACCACTTGGCCACCACGACTTCAAAGTTAACTAGTGATTAGTGATTCTTCAACCATACATTTTTGACCTGGTGAAGGTCGCGGGAAGCCGATGGATGCGGGCAGCACAAGACCGGTCGGCGTGGAAAACCTTGGGGGAGGCCTTTGTCCAGCAGTGGACATCTATAGGCTGAAGAAGAAGAACATTTTTGACGTTTGTACAAACTTAACACACATCACTTAATCATCGCTTAATCAGCACATCATCGTTTATGAAATGAAATGAAATGAAATCGTTTATTAAGCAAGTAGGATCACTGATCACTTTTACACGTCATGTTTATTTTTTATTTTATTTTTTTAACTAGATGAAGCCGGCATTTCCTAACTGACTACCTCTGAGAAGAAATAGCCGAAACAAACTCAGGGATCATCGTCTTTTTCAAGTCCAGACATTAAAAATGAAAATGTTTACAATAATTTACCTTATAATTACGCATATTGCTTAATAACAATGCTTAACAGAGCGAGCAGCTCAGTCCCAAGCTTTTTTGTCTTCTAAATAATCTGTGATTTTATAATACCCCTTTTTGCAAAGTTTGGCCTTTATATGGTTCTTAAAGCGTTTAATGGGTAAGTTTCGAACGTCCATGGGAAGCTTGTTGTAAAAGTGTATACATTGACCCATGAACGAGTTGCCTACTCTGTGGAGACGAGTGTGATGTAAAGCAAGATTGTGTTTGTTCCTGGTATTTATATTATGAATATCGCTTATCTTCTTAAAATTCGAGATATTTTTATGAACATACATAAGATTTTCAAATATATATTGTGAAGCTACAGTCAGAATGTTCACCTCTTTGAACTTTTCCCTAAGAGATTCTCTAGGACCAAGGTTGTAAATGGCTCGAACAGCCCTCTTCTGTAAAACAAAGATGGTATTGATGTCCGCACAAGTTCCCCAGAGAAGAATCCCATAAGTCATAAGACTATGAAAATAACTAAAATAAACAATTCTGGCTGTATCCACATCAGTTATCTGTCTAATTTTCTTAACAGCAAAGGCGGCAGAACTGAGTCTGAATAAACACCATAGACTATAAGGGTTAAAATGTATGATTGAAGAATCACTAATTAACTTTAAACAACGTTTATGAATAAGAGGGTTCACTATTCCTATCACCATGAAGCACTTTGCTAATCCATTGCTCCAAATGTTGGAACAATGTGTCAGCTAATCAACGTAAATAACGCAATGAATGTTGTTCAACTGTCAAAATGAAACCCATTGCTACTGATAGTGTCTTTCTTTCTTTTACACACTATAAACATAGAATAAAGAGAGGGAAGTAGGTTATCTCCGACCCAATCCGCGATTTAATTGCCTACTGTCTTAGGGTTGTCACGTTTAGCAAAATTTTAATTCAGTGTCTATAAATTGGCAAAGGTCGGAAAGTTGACGACTGTTCACGCTTCGTCGGATTCGGTTGTCACCGAACCCGCTAACAAATATTTATAGACTAAGAGCTCATATTTAAATTATTTGCTTAGTATTTATACATATAGTCATACACAGATTTTGTATTTTTTATTTTGTAATTTATTAGTAGTTTTGTACACATAAAGGACCATATTTATTTTTATTTTTAATTAATACAAATTTATATAACACAAACATATCTATTAACCCTAAAAATCGTAAAACAACATAAAAATACTGACAACTGCCTCTTTGACTAATTATTTCTGTTGTTAAGATCTGAACTTTATTTATCTGATTCACAAATTGTCAATTAGGTACTTACATACTTTTAATAACGATTTTATAACTGTAAGTAAGTAGTTACTATACCTACCTACAATAGGTATTCAATGCCGCCAAAACACAGGCGTGTCTTTTCACCGCCAAAAGGAGCCCGTTCACCTTGGCTCCTACTTTTCGGAATGTGTCCTTGGAGTGTTCCGACCGCCTTCAGCTTTTGGGAGTTGAGATTTCCTCGGACCTTAACTTTGGGCGGTTCATTGAGTCCAAGGCTAAGGTGGCTGCCAGGAAACTTGGCGTTATCGCAAAGGTCCGACAGTACTTCACACCTGGGCAGCTTCTAATGTTATACAAAGCACAGGTCCGTTCGTGTGTGGAGTACTGCAGCCACATTTGGGCTGGTGCTGCCAAGTGTCACCTGGCCACTTTGGATTCAGTGGAGAGACGTGCAAAGAGGCTGATTGGTGACCCTGATCTAACTCGAGTTGGTCTCCAAAGCCTAGAGCACAGGCGTAGAGTAGCCAGCCTTTCGGTGTTCTATAGGATGCAATTCGGGGAGTGTGCGATGGAATTGCATGATTTAATTCCCCCATCTCCGTTCCACCAGCGGACGACCCGTCGTACGGCTGGTTTCCACCCTTACGTTGTTAACACCTCTACGATCCGGACGAAGCGTTTCGCCTCTTCCTTTATACCGCGTACATCGAGGGACTGGAACAATTTGCCAGCGGCGGTGTTTCCGTCGGACTACAATTTGAGTGTCTTCAAGGCTAGAGTGAATAGGCTCTTAATAAACTAGTGCGCTTTACCATCAACGATTGCGTCACTGCTTACCATCAGGCAAGATTGCGGTCAAGCGCTAGTTTATAATATATAAAAAAAAGGTAATCTGAACAGAGACAATCCTGAAATCGATGAATTAAGACACCCAAACAAACAACAATACTTTCTCCTGCGATAATCACACATTGTTCTTTAATTTAGCTACGTAGTATTCTGTAATCTGTGATTTAGCGAATGTGCCGAAAAGCCGTGACGCGCGAACCTCGTTCCGTGCTAGCCGCGACTAGCGCAGTCATAGGCACTCTAATATTGTGTTTAGGTGTGCGTGCGGCGACGCATAGATACTATGGCGCACACATACAAGCCGCGCGCGGTCCGTTTGTATGAAGATAACGTACTTCCCTCTCTTTATTCTATGCTATAAACCAGCGCTTGACCGCAATCCTGCCTGATGGTAAGCAGTGACGCAATCGTTGATGGTAAAGCGCACTAGTTTATTAAGAGCCTATTCACTCTAGCCTTGAAGACACTCAAATTGTAGTCCGACGGAAACACCGCCGCTGGCAAATTGTTCCAGTCCCTCGATGTACGCGGTATAAAGGAGGAGGCGAAATGCTTCGTCCGGATCGTAGTGGTGTTAACAACGTAAGGGTGGAAACCAGCCGTACGACGGGTCGTCCGCTGGTGGAACGGAGATGGGGGAATTAAATCATGCAATTCCCTCGCACACTCCCCGAAATGCATCCTATAGAACACCGAAAGGCTGGCTACTCTACGTCTGTGCTCTAGGCTTTGGAGACCAACTCGAGTTAGATCAGGGGGGATCAGGGTCAATTAGCCTGCGGGCTATGCTTCTCTGAGGGATCGTATCCGAAACGAGGTCATTCGGCAGAGAACCAAAGTTGTCGACATAGCTCATAGAATAAATACGGACGACATAGTCTATTCATTTATTAATTAACAACAATCATTGTATCTGACAATGGGCTCACAATGGGCCTCATACGAAGGCTCAAGAGTCACACAAAGGACAATGGAAAGAGCTCTGCTCGGAGTTTCTCTGCGTGATCGAATCAAAAATGAGGAGATCCGCAGAAGAACCAAAGTCACCGACATAGCTCTTCGAGTCGCTAAACTTAAGTGGCAGTGGGCGGGGCACATTGTTCGTAGAACCGATGGCCAATGGGGCAGCATGGTTCTGGAGGAGCGGTTAAACTGTTAAAATTAAACCCATTGCTACTGATAGTGTGTTACCAATGGTAGGCCACAACATCGGCTGCCGGCAGAAGTTACCAGCCACCAAACTAAGTCTTGCCGCCAAGCAATTCGATGTGTTCCGGCATGATGTCTGGTGAAGCCGTACGGAGGACGGGTCTGAGCAGTTGTGTTACGATGTGTGCCGGGTACGATGCGCCAAATGTTGTTGTGTCGGGAATTTGGTCGTGGAGATTCTCCAGATCAATCTCCCTTTAGCGCAGCATCGTTGGTCGTGTTGTTGGGTTTAACATTGCATCACCTCGCTCAACTGCCGTCTTCCTTTCTATTCACTCAGTTTCAAAATAAAAATAACGATGATAATAATAATATTTAATATTATTATTTATTATTTGGAATCGGAGGTGCCGTACTTACTACAGGTATATTCCCGACCCAGTTCTCGAAAATGCCTTATCACATTGTACTGGGATCGATCCATCATCACTGACAGA